>JAJHZJ010000305.1:2211069-2811069 GCA_023548195.1 Bettongia penicillata ogilbyi
CTTTTAAATTGGTATGTCTTTTCTTCTTTCTTTTCAATAGCTCTTCAAAGCATAAAGATTCCATTCAGAGAAAAAAGAAGTAGCTAAAGAAAAAAAACTAGTATTCTTATTAGCACAAAAGAACTCTTCCTTATACTTGTCTTTTTTTCTCCCCTGAGAAGTCCTTCATGTGTGGGTAAGTGTGTTGTAAGTAGTCCCACAGGATCTGCTGCTACCGATCCAGATAAGAACCAGACTGGTTCATAGTTGGCCAAGCAAGACAGCCCAATGCATCATGGTCAAGAGGAGAGGTGACACTGTATGCCATATACTGTGTGTAGATATTTTTGCTCCCAAAAAAGATTGTTTGCTTTCAATGAGTGCTTTCTAAGGAGGTGGAAATAGAGAGGATATCTCAATGGGAAATGAGAAGGCACTATTCTCATTGCAGAGTTAGAACATGATAGTAATATCAACACAACTCTGCTCCCAGTATCCACGTTCTTTGTCAAGTGTGATAAAGAGCTGTCATTGCTAATGATGATTGGACAGCATCTAATTAGTGATATGACATCTGAGTAGATTTGGTGGTCTCAGCTGTAAGTATTGATGATTTGAAAGTCAGATAACCAGGTAAGCCAGAAAATGAATAAAATCCTCAATGTTGAAATCTGATAGAGGTAAATGGAACAATTTCATGGCATTCCTTGTAGATTAATATCACGATCACCTAACTTCTGATATTATAATACATCTGTGATGTCACTGATGTGGGTTTTCCAACTTATGATGCTATGCGTAACCTATTTGTGACTGCCTATCCTGTGTGACTTACATCTATGTTCTCTTTCATAAGTTTGCCATGCCCGTACATTAGAGACCTGGTTGTTCTGTACACTCAATATTCTAGTGATTTCCTCATGTTCCTTGATTTTATGAGGGTAACTACAGAGTATTGGGCTCACTGCATTGTCCATTGCTCCATTGTGTGACCAGCCAATTCTTTTTGATAATACCTTTCTATGATGACATCTTTTATACCACTTATTCTAAATATTTTTAAATATGTCATATCACATGTAAGCCCACCATGTACCCCTCTATTATGCTTTGAGTAATCCTCAGCTTTAACTCTTTGAATTTTACTTTGTGGTATCAAAGTCAACACCATCAAATATTTATTGAATCTCTGGTGTGTTCTGGCACTTCAAAAAGCAGCCTTCTTTGAATAATGGAACTTTTCAACCTCACCAGCATTCCTGGCTACTTTTTCTACCTTTTAATAAAACTGTCTCTGAGTGACTGTCCGTATGATACCAAACAGCTGTGTGAAATGAGAAAATGTATTCTTTTGGGGAGACATAGTTTCTTTATGACATAAAAAATGTCTATTATTTGGTGATACCCATATAATTGACAGAATTCTTCCATTCCCAAATATATATGTGATGTGCTATAAACAAATATATTTATTCCATTTTAACCTGGTAAGTGCAAATTTATCCCAACCTAAGCTTACAAAATTATATGACATTTTTGAAAATCATGATATCTACAAAAAAAAAAAAAAACTAACACCTAAAAAGAGATCTCCCTTAGTTGAGAGATTCCTGGCTATTTGACATACAGAAATAATGTAACTGAGAATTTTAATAAATTCACTGTTTCACTGTTAGTGATCTGTGAATTAAATTGTGGTGCTTGTGAGGCCTTTGTAATGGCCTTGTGTGTGCATGTTGGTTTCATCCAATTCCATGATTCTCAGTTGTGCCCTTAACACTGATCAGTGTCTCACAAAAGTACATTTTTGGTCATGAGGGGACCAGATGAGACAGCATGGATAAATCAACACAAATCCATCGCCACTACTATAAAAATAACACAGAACACATACTATTGATGCTCTTGTAATATCATAATAAACATGCATGAAAATGGTATTATCTAGTATTTAAAATATTGTATTGATGCTTAACTTCACAAATGAAAAAGAATGTAGAGGACTTGGAGGGCATTCAGAGAGAATAATGTTTTGGAAAATCAGACCTATTTATTCAGTAGAATGGAAGGCAGATGGAAGATTTACTCAATCAAATTCCATAAGATCTGGGGATCTACATGTTGTAGTGGATAAATTATTGAACTTCGAGGTACAAGATTTAGGTTGAAATCCTATTTCAGATACATCATCCTAGGTATAGGACACTGCAATCCTTTGATCTCCCTTGATTTCAGTTTCCTCCTTTACAAAAAGAGGAGATTGGACTAAATGGCCATTAAGGTCTCTTGTAGCTCTAAATCTGTAATCTTATGATCTTTTAAGTCTAGCACAATGCCTTGGACAAAGTAAATGGATGCTCAATAAATGTTTGTTGTAGCTTTAGCATTTCAGAACAATGGGAATTTCTGGGGGCAGATCCAAGATGGCAGAGTAGTGCAAGCGCTCAGCTGAGCTTGTCCAACCCTGCCCTCCAAACTTTAAAATAGCACCTCAAATTGAATTCTGGAGTGACAAAACCAACAAAAGATCAGAGTAAAACATTCTACCAGCTCAAGACAACTTAGGAGGTTAGAAAAGGGATCTTTGACATGGGAGTAGAGGCTTCATGGAGCTCAGGTTGATAAAACACCAGTGGTTGGACTAGGTGGTGACTACAGACAAAAAGAATTTCAGAAACTCTTAGGTCAGAAACCTGGCAACTGGTCACAGAGAGATTACAGGGGAACTCTATACTAGTAGTGGACAGAGGACCAGACTCTGGCAAATCCGTTGCCTATAACAATTCCTGAGTCATAGTTCAATATCAGAGAGTAGTACTTTCAGTCAAGAAGGAGCAGCAACCCTAAGGTATCACTTCAGGTCCCAAGGGAGCAGGGCTCCTGAAGAGCAGTGCTGACTGTAATCCCAAGGGATCAGGGGCCTTCCTGGGTAAGGACTACAGTGCAGATGTGGAGAGCAGTGGTAATAACTTTCCCTAGATCACACCTTGGAAATATCAAAAACTTGCAGAATCCCAGAACTAACTCTGAAAACAGCAGAGCAAAAGAGCATGAAGCTTGAGATAGAGTCTCTCTACCTGAACACCAGAAATAGAACCTAACTTTAACAAAAAGTTCAAAATCAATGAATAGGGTAGAAAAATGAGCAAACAAAAACCAAAAGAACCTGACCACAAAAATATATTTTTATAACATGGAACATCAAGACACAAACTCAGAAGAAGAAAATAAAGTCAAAGTAGATATAAGCAAAACCTCAAAGAAAAATGCAAATTGGACCCAAACCCAAGAAGAATTCCTAGGAAAACTAAAAAGTGATTTTCCAAAAAAAAAAAAAAAAAAGGGTGGAGAGAAAATCAGTCAAAGAAATGACAGCAAAGGAAAGAAAATTATGAAAAGACAACTAATAGCTTAGTAAAAGAGACCCAAAAAATACTGAAGAAAGCACCTCAAAAACCCAGAATTGGCCAAAAGGAAAGATAAATATAAAAACTCACTGAAGAAAATAATTCCTTAAAAATTAGAATTGGACAAGTGGAAGCTAATGACTCTATGAGACATCAAAAAACAATATAGCAAAGTCAAATGACAAGGGGTAAAAGAAGAAAATATAAAATGCCTCATGAGAAGAAACAACTGACCTGGAAAATAGATTGAGAAAAAATGATTTAAGAATTATTGGTCACCCAAAAGTCACAATCACAACACAAAAGGGAAATGGATATTTAATGAAGTAGACGACTTTCAACAATTCCTGATGAAAAGACCAGAACTAAATAGAAAATTTGACTTTTAAATACAAGTCTCAAGAGAAGAATAAAACGATAATATGAAAGAGAAACCATGGGGGAATCTAACAAATTTAAACTGTTTACCTTTCTGTGTGGCAAGATGATACATGTAATATCTAAGGACGTTATCACTATTAGGGAAGTTTGTAAAAAATCTATTATGCTTCAGCTGATGTAGAAAAGGTAGGAGGAGCTTTACAAAACTAAAGCAAAAACAGACCTAATTATAAGATATAATCAGGCAAGCTACACCTTGCTAAAATGAATCATAGGCAATGAAGTAACATCAATACTAAACAAATATGCACCAAATGGCATAGCATCCAAATTCTTAAAGGAAAAGTTAAATAAATTATAAGAAGATTTAGACAGTTAAACTATGCTAGTGAGGGACCTCAACTTTCCCACTGTCAGAGATAGATAAATTTAACCATAAAATAAACAAGAAAGAAGTTAAGGAGATGAATAAAATCTTATAAAAGTTAGATATGATAGATCTCTTGAGGAAACTGAATGGTAACAGAAAAGCATGTAATTTTTGTCCACTGTAGATGACACTATCACAAAAATTGTATTATGGCATAAAAATTGTATCAGAGTATGTACCAAATGCAAAAAAAGTAGAAATATTAAATTCACCCTTTTCACAACATAATGCAATAAAAATTTCATTCAACAAAGAGTGTGAAAGCATATATTAGAAATAAATTGGAAATTAAATAATCTAATACTAAAGAATGAGTGGGTCAAAGAACATATAGAAACAATCTATAATTTCATTAAGAGAATGACAATAATGAGACAAAATTCCAGATTTGGAGGATGAATCCAAAGCAGTATTTAGGGGAAAATCTATATCTCTAAACATGTACATCAATTAAAGTATATCAATGAACTAGCATTCAATGAAAAACATTAATAAAAGAACAAATTTAAAATCCTTAAACACCAGATGGGAAATCCTGAAAATCAAAGGAGAGGTTAATAAAATTGAAAGCAAAGCAAGCAAAAACAACCAAAGCATCAAATTAATAAATAAAACTAGGAGCTGATCTTATGTAAAAACCAGTAAAGTAGATAAAACATAGTTTGATTTGATTTAAAAGAAAAGAAAGAAGAAAATCACATTACTATTATAAAAATGAGAAATGTGAATGCACTACTAGTAAAGACAAAATTAAAGCAATTATTAGGAGTTATTTTGTGCAATTACATGCCACTAAAATTGATAATTTAAGTAAAATGGATGAATATTTACAAAAATATAAAATATCCAGATTAACAAAAGAGGAAATAGAATACTTAATAATCCTGTCTTAGAAAAAGAAATTGAACAAACTATCAATCAGCTCCTTAAAAAATTTCCAGGACCAATTGAATTTGCAAGTGAATTCTTCCAAATAATTAAGGAACAATTAATCCCAATACTATAGAATATTTGAAAAATTAGGTAAAGAAGAAGCACTAGCAAATTCCTTTTTTGACACAAATATGGATTTCATATCTAAATCAGGAAGAACATAGAACAGAGAAAGAAAATTATATACCAGTTATGCTTCATAAATAAATGTTGATGCAAAAATATCAAATAAAAAACTAGCAAAAATGTTGCAGCAGTATATCATAAAGATTATACACTATGACCAGATGGGATTTATACCAGGAATGCAGGTCCAGTTCAATATTAGGAAAACTATTAGCATAGTTGACCACATCAATAATAAAAACAACAGAAATCACAAAGCTATATCAATAGAAACAGAAAAAGCCCTTGACAAAATACAACACCTATTCCTTTTAAAGATCCTAGAAAGCATAGGAATCAATGGAATCTTTCTTAAAATGACAGCTAGCATGTTTCTAAAACCATAAGCAAACATTATCTGTAATGGGAATAAACCTGAAGCCTTCCCAGTAAGATCAGGGGTGAATCAAGCATGTCCATTATCACCACTAATACTTAGTATTGTACTAGAAATGCTAGCTATAGCAATAAGACAAGAAAAAGAAACTGAAGGAATAAAAATGGGCAACGAGGAAACAAAACTTTCACTCTTTGTAGATGATATACCTAGAGAACTATATGGAATCAATTTTTAAAACTCATTGAAATAATAACTTTAGCAAAGTTGCAGGAAATAAAATAAACCCACATAAATCAACAGCATTTCTATATATTACCAACAAAATTCAGCAGGAAAAAATAGAAAGAGAAATTCCATTTAAAATATCAAGAATTTGAGAGTCTAACTGCCAGGACAAACCCAGAGACTATATGAACACAATTATAAAGCCCTTTTTCACACAAATAAAGACATCTAAACAGAGAAATATTAGCTGCTCATAGGTAGACCAAGTTAATATAATAAAAATGATAATTTTACCCAAGTTAACTTACCCAAGTTTTCATTGCCACTGGAAAAATAAAAAGGTTAAGAATATTAAAGGAATCAGTGGGGAAAAAAAATGTACAGGAAGGTAGACTAGCAGTTCTAGATTTCAAACTACATTACAAAGTGGCAATTATCAAAACAATCTGATACTGGCTCAGAAACAGCATGATGGATCAGTGGAATAGAGTAGATAACACAATAGCAAATGACCATAGTCATCTATTGTTTGATAAACTCAAAGATTCAAGCTTTTGAGGTAAGAATTCAATATTTGACAAAAATTGTTGGGATAACTGGAAAGCAGTTTGGCAGAAACTAGGCATGGAACAGCATCTCATACCATATACCAAGATAAAATCAAAATGAATAAATGATTTAGATAATAAATAATATCATAAGTAAATTAGGGGAACAGGGAAAATATAACCTGTTGTTCAATGAATAAAGGAAATTTATGACCAAACAAGAGATAGAGAAGATCATGGGAAATAAAATGGCATCTTTTGAGTACACAAAGTTGAAAGCCTTTTCCATAAACAGAACTTATGAAACCAAAACTAGAACGGGGAAGGAGGGTGGCACTCTTTAGCAGCTACCCAGAGGCCTTCCCCAAAACAAAACAAAACAAAACCTCAGAGTATATGTATGCTTTTCAAAACCAAAGGACATCATAACACTTGAGAACCTCATTAGAAATTTACAAAAGGTGTGGGTCTTCCTACAAAACAAATCTCCCCTAATCAAGCTTCCTTTAATAGGGAAGCCCATTAATAGGTGGGGAAGATCTTTAATTCTCATGAACATAATTAACATTACACAAATTCTAGAGGCGATGTGGAAAAATTAAGACTAATTCACTGTTGGTGGAATTGTAAACTGGTCTAACGATTCTGGAGAACAATTAGAAACACCATCAAAAAGCTATAACAGTGTGCATACCTTTTGATCCAATAATACTACTACTAAATCTGTATCCCAAAGAGATAAAATAAAAGGGAAAGGAACCTATTTGTACAAAATTATTTATAGCAGCTCTTTTTGTGGTGGCAAAAAACTGGAAATTGAAGGCATGCCTATCAATTAGGGAAGGGCTGAACAAGAGGTGGTAAAAGATGGTGATGGAACCCTACTGTGCTATAAGAAATGATGAGCAGGATGGTTTCAGAAAAGCTTGGGAAGATTTATGTGAACTGATGTGAAATTAAAAGGAGAACATCATACACAGTAACATCAATATTGTAAAAATGATCAACTGTGAAAGACTTAGGTACTCTGATCAAAACAACAGGTCAAGACAGTTCCAAAGGACCCATGATAAAAAAGAAATGCTATCCACTTCTAGAGAGAGATCCAATGAACTTTGAGTGTAGATTGAAGCATATTTTTAAATTTTTCTTTATTTTTCTTGTTTTTTTCCTTGTGCATCATAGCTAATATGAAAATGTATTTTGCCTGACTTCATATGTATACTTGATATCGCATTGCTTGCCTTCTCAAGGAGGAAGGAGATGCAGAAAGGAGGAAGATAATTTAGAAAAAATTTAAATTTGAGAAGTTGAAAAAAATGTAAAATCTGGAAAAAATTTTAAATGAATGCTTAAAAATTTTTAAAAAATATTTAATGAAATCAAAAGTTAAATAAAAGAAAAATTCAAAATGATAAGAAGAGAAAGTACACTCAGAATCATCTAGTCTATCTTATGGAATATATAAAGAGTAATTAATAGGAGGCTCATGATTAGGTTTGTCCTTTTCTCCACTGAAGAGAAAACAAAGAAAAATGAGATTCTTAGCAAAGAGTAGGAAGACTTACCTGCAAAGAAAATATTGAAGCACTGGAAATTTCAAATTAAATGTCTGACATATTTCTTATAGGATGAGATCTATTGGAAGGGCATTAGCATTCCTTGGGGAAACAATAGAAATTTAGTGGTCTAGATCATTCAGACCCTAACTCCCCAAAGCACCATATATCAAGGAATGATCTTGAGGGGGCAGAGAGTTGGTCGGACAAACTAATATAGGACTTTTCCCTCTCTAATGTATAGTCTTAGAAAGATTTATTTCCCAAAGATGGACTATATGGCAGGCTGATTTTCCTGAGGGCCTTAATTTAGACAAAGTCTTCAGGTATTAGTGTGAAGCAGGCACAACAGAAATAAATCAATACATGCAACTTCTAGACAATTGCAAGGTATATTTGTATGCAGCACAGAAAAGGAAGTAACTAAAAGGTAAGGAAAAGGGCAACATAGGTTCCACTTCTTGATATCTGATGATTCACACATGACATGCTCAACATACTGAAATCTGGAAAGGGCTAATCTTAGGGCTTTGTGTAGGATATATCAGTGAGTATTTTTCTTTTGTGTAAGTAAGTCTTTTAGGTTCCCGCTGAAATTATTTATATTATCTAAGTTGTCGTTCGGTCCTGTCTGACTCTATGTGACCCCATGGATTTTTGTCCATAGGGTTTTCTTGGCAAAGACACTGAAGGAGTTTGCCATAAAGGTTCCCACTTTAGGCAAATATGCAAATAGGGGTTTAGTAACTTGCCCAGGATCACACAGATAGTAAGTGTCTGATGCCACATTTGAACTCAGATCATCCTGGCTCCATCCACTGTACCACCCAGTTGCCCCTATTTAAATGCCCAAGAGTTATTAAATAATAAGTCTATTGTAGTATAGCTCAAAAGTTGTTTTGTTTTATTTTGTTCTTAAACATAAATTTCAACTTAACAGAGTTGTAATTCCTTAGTTGTCTCCTTGCCCCTGTAGCCCTCGTAGTTTGAATCATACAATGTTTATGTGTAAGTTCACCCCTATAACGGCCTTGGGGCCTACCTGGGGAAAGATAAGGAGTCCAAGGTTGGTGAGCTGCCCTCTGGCTCAGCATTAAATCAGTCTTGATATTGGTCCCAGCATCAATTATTACTATTCCAGTTCCTACTAATAAGACTTTCTACCTTTCCACAACATGTGCAAGTACTCAAAATCTGTTGACTAATGGATTGTAGCATGCAACAGGGTGTGGTATGTGGCCCTGCCTGATTCCTTTTTTTATCAACAACTTGAATGAAAACATAGAGGGCATACTTAGGAAACATGAGTTACTGTACAAACCTGAGAAGGACAGACAGTACACTAGTGGAGAATAAGTATCAGAAAGATTTGAATGGGCTCAACCTAACAAGGTAGAATGAAATCCGGATAAGTATAGAATCTTACTCTCAGGTTAAAAAATATACAAGATCAGCTTTGGGAAGTTTCAACATGAGCTCCACTGTGTGATATTGT
Organism: Bettongia penicillata ogilbyi; assembly: GCA_023548195.1. NCBI lineage: Eukaryota > Metazoa > Chordata > Mammalia > Diprotodontia > Potoroidae > Bettongia > Bettongia penicillata. The sequence goes on from JAJHZJ010000305.1 coordinate 2,220,532, forward strand.
GCAAAAAAAAAAAAAATTTAGTACTTAGGACAGAACCAAAGAGAGATTGTAATCTGGCACTTAATAGCATTTCCACTGCTATTATCTGCTGGAGAACATTAGGGGAGGGAGAATGTAGTTCTCCTGCTGGTATTTTGAAATTGGATACTACATTGTCTTTTCAGTTTCTCTTGTTGAAGTTTTCAGGTTTGGGGAATGAGATGGTTGCTTTATGTCAAGTCCCCTCCCAGCTTTGGGTGTATTTCTGTATGTTTCCCTCAAAATGCTGATCTGAGGTCCAGGGAACCACATTGCATAATCCTCATCACCTTTTGGCCTCTTGTTTGATGAGGATATACTGCATATCTATACCAGAAAGTGTCTGTCTTTGTGCATCTGGCAGACTCTACGCCTGAGGCAGTTGAGGGCCTTATCTCTAACAGAGTTTTGGAATGCTACATTAACAAGCTTGGGAAATGTTTGAAAGCTAGAATCTGAATATGTGGGGTGTGTGTGTGTGTGTGTGTGTGTGTGTGTGTGTGTGTGTGTGTGTGTGTGTGTGTGTGTGTGTATGTGTACTTTTTTAGTGTTCAGAATCAGGGAGCTAATAGGGGCATTGAATTCTCTCATACCGGTACCAGTGCAGTCAAGTCATATGTGTTCAATTCTAGGCACAGCATTTTAAGAGGGACAGAGATAAATGTGAGTGTTTCCAGAACAAGGTCACTAGGATGGCAAAGAGTCTGCAAACTATGTCATGTGAGTAATGATTGAGTTACTGGGGAAGATTAGCCTGGAAAGAAGAAGTCTTAGGAGACACAAGATCACTGACTTCTCCTATTTGAAGTCCTGTCATGGAAGAAAGATAAGACTTATATTGTGGTGCTCCAAAGAGCAGAAGTAGGATCAATGCTCAATAATTACAGAGAAACATTTGGGGCCTCAATATAAAGAAGAATTTCTCTGCAATTAGAACTGTTCAAATGTGGGATGAATCATATGGTAGTAAGTTCCCCATTACTGTAAGTGACTGAGCAGTGGGTAGGTGATGCTTTGTTATTGTTCAGTTGTTCCGGTCATGTTTGACTCTTCATGACCCCATCTGATATTTTCTTGACCAAGACACTGGCTTGGTTTGCCATTTCCTTCTGCTGCTCATTTTATAGATGAGGAAACTGAGGCAAACAGGGTGAAGTGATTTGCCCAGGGTCACACAGCTAGTGAGTGTCTGAGGCTAGATTTGGAAGTCTCATCTCAGGAAGATGAGACTTTCAGGAAGATGGCACTCTATCCACTGTGCTACCTAGCTGACTGGATGGTTACCTTTTGGGAAAAGGGGTACCTTCATTCAACAGGAGGCAGTTAGATGGTTCAGTGGATTAAAAGGCTGGATCTGAAGGCAGGAATAACTGAATGAAAATACATCCTCAAACACCCACTAGCTGTGTAACCCTGGACAAGTGACAACTTCTGTTGCCTCAGTTTCTTCATCTGTAAAATGAAGATAATAATGGCACCTATCTATTAGGATTGTTGCAAGGATAAAATGTGGTAATATTTGTAAAATGCTTGACTGTCCTCAAAGGGCTATATATATATATGCTAGCCATTATATGCCAGCTAAAAATATAATACAACTCCTAAGACTTCAACTCTAAGTACACACCTATCCTCTAGTTTTCCTAAGATAAAGTTTATGATTTTTACCCTAGTTCCTTAATGACTCATTTTCTTCCTTGTTCTCACAGCTTCCCTAGTTAAGCTAAACCAAGAATTCAACAAGTATTTAATAAGCAATCACTATGTGGCAAGAACTGCAACAAGCCTTCTTACACCTTATATCCTTTCATCCCCATGTACTCTTACATTCAGTGACAATGGACTCCAGGTTGTTCCTCAAACAAGGTACTCCATCCACAGACTTTGGGTTTCCATGGCTGCCTTTATACCTGGAATGCTCTCCTCTTCATCTCAAGTCTCAGCCAACATCTGCTGTAGGAAGCCTTCCTCAAGCCCTTTTAGTTCCAAAGCCTTCTCTTTGTTAACTATTTTCTATTTTTCCTGCTTATAGTTTGTACGTATTAATTTTCTTATTGTCTCCCCATTCAGTTGTGAGCTTCTTGAGAGGAGGGACTGTATTTTGTATTTCTGTCTATCTCTAGAGCTTAGCACAGTGCCTAGCACATAGTAGGTACTTAACAAATGCTTACTATGATTAAATGTTGAAGAAGCAATAACCATAAGAACATAGGTGACAATTGAATACATGGGAGATAATGAGATCACCAAGAGAATTTATGTAGAGGAAGAAGGTCCAGGAGAGAACTTCATGGGAAACTTATGATTAGGGGATGGGATCTGGAAAAAAACCTAGCAAAGGAGATTGAGAAAGTGCATTCAGATTGGTAGGAGGAGAATCAAGAGAGAACAATGACATGAAAACCTAGAGAGAAGAGAAGTTCGAGGAGAAGGAAGTAATCAATGCCTGCAATGAGGGAATTGAGAAAGGCCACAAGTTTGGGAGGTGAAGAGATCATTTCTAACTTTGGAGAGAACTATTTCAGTTGAGTGATGAGGTCAGAAGCCAGACTGCAGAGAATTAAAAAAGTTAGAGGAAAAGAAGTTGAGGCATCGATTGTAGACAGTCTTCTCAATGAGTTTAGCCATGAAAAGGATGAGAAATATAGGACAATTGGTACTGGGAATATACAGGTCAAATGAGTGGGGGTTTTTTTAAAGAATGGAGTAGACCTGGGTATGTTCATGGACAGTAGGAAAGCAACCAGTAGACATGGAGAAATTGACAATTACTGAGATTGTGGATGATCAAGGTTGTTCTCTACTGGAGGAGACAGGATGGAATGGGATCCCTGTGCATATAAGAGATATAAAGGGATTTGACATGATAAGGAGCAGTACAACCTTTTCATAGGAAATAAAGTTGAAGGAAGAAATAGTAAGGGAAAACATTTGTATGATATGAAATTAATAGCAGGGAAAAGGAGGGAGCTCTTTTGTAGTTTTCAGTGAAATGAAGTATGGTTCTGTTCAGTTCTGAGGTGAGATGAAGGTTTGAGAAGGAATGAAAAGGTTTGGAAAAGCTTTTGTGATGAGTAGGATAGTGAATTAATTAGGAAGGTACAAGTGGATTACCTTGCTGTGGAGAGAGTCGTTTTAGATTATGCAAAATTAATTTTTAGTGGACTTAACGATTTTTCTCCAGCTCCATTCAGGAGCAGTAGAGTACAGGAAAAGGCAGTGAATGGTAAAGAAGTAATCCATGACTGGAGCTTGGCAGGATATGATGGGTAGCAAAATAAGGGGAAGGTGCTTGAGAGTATGGTATAAAATAAAGCTAGTTCACCGAAGAGTTAAGGTGGGGGAGGGGTTGGGGAGTTGGAATACTCCTTGCTCTCTATTACCACTTCCAGGTTCTTCCACCTTCCTCCTTCTCTCAGTAACCTCTCTTCCTTTGAGGTTCATGCTATTCATATATACCTACCAAAATCCTGGTAGAGGTTGTCTACAGAATCCCTCCTTTCTTCAATGATATGTTCAATGAAGAAAGGTCACCCCCTTTCTTCAATGATATCTTCTTTCATACTTGGATTACAATTTTTCTCTTCTCTCCAACTCCTGTCCTTGTACTAGGAGACTTCAAAGTACATATTGATTTTCCCTTAAATAGCCTAACCACTCAGTTCCTCAACCTGCTCTCTCCCCATGAGCTACTATTCTTCCACTTCACCTCAACCATACACAAAGATGGTCATACCCTCAGTCTTACCATCCACCAGATGCACCTTCAAGTTCAAGAATTCTGAAATCCCCTTATTCTACTATAATATGCTGACTTTTCACCTCTCCCTCTGCCTTTCTTGCCTCACTGTGACCTCTAATCCCTTGACCCTCAGTTCTATCCCAGGCCATCTCCCTTGCATTAGCCACTCTCTCCTCTTCTTCCTATCCTGACCCTTTGGTGAACCAAATCAACTCTACACTGTCCCTCTCTCTCTAATCCCTCTCTCCCTTATCATATCACCAATTACGTCCAGCCAAGCCTCAGCCTTGGATCATTCCCACCATTTGTCACCTTTGTGCCTAAACGTATGTTGCTGAAAGGTGGAGAAAATCACTCACCTATTCTGACTGGATCCATTACAAATTTATGTTGCATAATCTCAAGCGAGCCCTCACTGCTACTAGGCAGTTCTACAATACCTCCCTTATCTACTCACTATTCTAGTCTCCAGTGGCTCTGCCAAATCTTTTTACCTCTTCTCAAACATTCCATGGCAACCCCTCTCTCACTTTCCCAGTTGAGAACCTTACATAATATTTTCAGAAAAAAAAATTAAGACAATTTGTGAACTCCCTCTTCTCCCTTCTTCCTCATCTCACATCGCTCAGGTGCCTTCTGCCACTGTCTCCTCCTTCACCCCTGTCTCACATGATGAAGTTCCTTTACTCCTTAATCAAGGTTAACCCCTGTCCAAGAGATTCTATTCCATTCTGTCTCCTACAACAAACTGCCCATCTGTCATCTCTACTCTCATTTATTTTCAATCCCTCCCTCTCCAACCCCCTACAAATATGCTCATGTCTTTCCAAAGCTGGGGAAAAAAATCCTTCTATAGCTGCTAAATATTACCCTATATCTCTTTTGCCCTTTGTAACTAACCTCCTCAAAAAAGCTGTCTACAATAGGTAACTCCACTTTCTCTCATCTCACTCTCTCAACCCCTTACAGTCTGTCTTCTGACGTCTTCATTCCACTGAAACTGCTCTCCCCAAAGATACTGATGATCTTGTAGCTGCCAAATCCACTAGCCTTTTCTCAATCCTCATTCTCCTTGACCTCTATAAAGCAGCCTTTGACACTGTTGATTATTCTTTCTTCCCTGATACTCTTTTCTCTCTAGGTTTTCAGGGTACCACTCTCTTCTAGTTTTCCTCCCACCTCTCTGACTTATCCTTCTCTGTCTTCTTTGCTAAATGCTCGTCCAGATCACAATCTCTAACCATAAATGCCTCTCAGGGTTCTGTTCTGGGTCCTTTTCTCTTTTTCCTCTACATTCCTGCAGTTGATGATCTCATCAGCTCCCAAGACTTGACTTCCATCTTTATGCTTATGATTCTCAACTCTACCTATTCTACCCCAATCTCTCTGTTGACCTTCAATCTCACATCTCCAGCTGCCTTTCAGACAGCTTGAACTAGATGTCCATTGCACATCTTAAATTCAATATGTCCAAAACATCCCCCAAACTCTCTCTACCTCTCACCTTCCTTATTACTATAGAGGGTAATACCATCCTCTTAGTCTCTTAGACTTCTAACCTAGGAATCATCCTGGGTTCCTCACTCTCTTTCCCCCCACCCCTTCCATAACCAAGCTATTGCTAAGGTTGGCCTGTTTCACCTCTGCAACATCTTTCTCATAAACCCCCTTTTCTCCTCTGATACTGTGACACCTCTAGTGGAGGCTCTCATTACTTCATGCCTGGACTTTTGCAATAACCTGCTAGTGGGTCTGACTTCCTCAAGTCTCTCTCTATTCCAGTCTACTCTCCATTCAGCCACTAAAGTGATTTTCCTAAAATGTAAGTCTCATCATGTCACTGCCTACACAATAAACCCAAGTGGTTTCCAATTTCCTATAAGAGCAAATACAAAATACTCTGTCCTTCAAAGTCCCTCGTAACCTAGCCCCCTCTGATCTTTCTAGTCTTCTTACTCCTTACTCAACAAAATTACTCTTTAATCCAGTGACACTGATCTCCTGGTTGTTCCAGGAACAAGACACTCTATCTCTGCTCTGGGTTTTCTTTCTGACTGTCCCCCATGCCAGGAATGCTCTCCTTCTTCCATTCTGACTGGTGACCTCCCTGGGCTTCTTTAAGTCCCAACTAAAATCTTATCTTCTACAGGAAGCTTTCCCCAACCCTTCTTAATTTCAGTGCCTTCCCTCTGTTGATTATTTCCTATTTATCCTGTACTGCTTTGTTTCTATTTGTTTGCATGTTGCCTTTCCCATTATGTCATAAGCTCCTTGAGGGCAGGGACTGCTTTCAGTATCCCCATGCTTAGCCTGGCATGTAAACACATGAATGTTTATTGAATTGAAGCCAGTAGGGGCCTGAAAAAGAACTGAGGGGTGGAGGGATTAGAGGTCATGTCAAGAACAAAAAACAGTGAGAAGGGTTATAAGGTAGAGGGAAAAATGAAATCATAAAAGATTATGATTGGATGAAACAATTCGCTGAATTCATGCATATGAAAAGTGAACACTTGTAAATGAACGCAAAGCCAAAAGTATGGCCAACTCTTGTGTGTGTCTGATGTGGGCAGAGAAATAGGTTGTGGCAAATCAGTAAGTTAATAAACCGGGAAGTTAGGCGAGCTCAAGGGAATAACTATATATTCTGAAGTTCCTTAGTATGAGGGCAGAGGTTGAGAAGATGACATACTGTGAATCTATGTTGATCTCTGTGATGAAGTAAGCAAAGTATTCTGATGATCATTAGTTGGCATCTACCAGAATTTTGCATGGGTGATAATTACAGATTAAATTAACCTCAAAAAAGAGAGTTCACTGAGTGATGGTGGTAGCAGCAGAGTCTGCAACTGAATGCCTTTTCTCTGAACTTCAGTATCCCTGTAACAGAACCCCTCACCTACTGCTAGACCACAGTCTACATGTTGATCATCAGGTCATAAATTTAGAACTTAAATGATCTTTAAATATAATCTAATATAACTCCCTCATTTTAGAGACGCCAAACAAAGGAAGTGACTTTTCCAAGTTTCCCTAAGTAGTATATGGCAGAGCTGGGACTGCTAGCACTTGGACCGTCATTAATCGACTTCCTTGTCCCAGTTTGTTCATAGTAGTTGCATCCTGCCTGTTCCTTGCTTTTTTTGAACCGATTTCCTAATTTTGGACCTCCCTTTGGACATATCTCTGACACTTAGCTTTACTCCAGTGTGAGTATATGTGTTATGTATGTATTATACATATATGCATGTGCATTTATATGTATATATGTGTGTATTTATACAAGCATATGTAATACTATTATATAAATAATTATATGCATAATACACATAAGTATATATACACTACACAGGTATATATGTATATATGTGTTATAATGTACATTTTATATACATTTGTATAAATATATAACACATACATATATGCATTTTTACACACATATCTAAAAATTCACTAGACCCTGAAAGTCTACCTTGCCCTATTGATGCTGGCTTCATTCCTATTTGCCCCCACCTCAATCTGTATGTGTAGGTGTGACAGTAATCAGTATGCATATGGATTCAGAAATCAATATTTATTTGCTCAGTATATATGAAGTCCTTACTATATGCAAGGTGCCACCTTTGGTCCTCAGGTGGGGGAATAGAAAGATGAGTAAGTTACAATACAAACGCACATCATATTGCCCTAAGTTGTCCCTGGTGTATTGCTTTAGTAAAATATGGGAGGCTTTCTGCTAAGATACTATATTAGAAAATCTATTCAGGAAGCCATAAAATCTCACTATTTTCAAATAATTGGGAGAAATCAGTATAAATTAATAGCTAGTCTGAACTGGAGGATGTAATCAAAAGATGCAGTACTTTGATTTTCAAATGCCTACCATAACTACAATTTTAATGTCTTTCCAAGCTGGCTTTAATTGACTATCAATTAATAGTATAATTTGCGTACAGACAATCAGCTAGAATCTTTACATTCAAGCAGGTTGAATAGTTTCTTTATGATACTGTTAGCTCTATTACTGGTAATCTGTGTTAACAGACCTCTTTACAGAGAATGGCTAGACTCTGTGGAGTTGGTTAGTGGGTCTAAATTAATGGGATTTTATTACTAATATGCAGACTACACATTGCATATGTAGACACAGCTGGATAATCAGAATTCTGGTCCTTTTAGTGTTAGGACTCAAAAAGACCTCCTTCCAGCAAACTTGTCATTGCTGTGGTTTATAATTGACATCAAGCTAAGATTGAAACATAGATATTCACAATTTGGTTGGTGTAAGAAATTACTGAATGAATGACTCATAACTATTCATAAGGTGTAAGAGCTGAATATTCAAGATTCTCAGCTTACATCTTTTAAACCTGGTCCTCAGTTAATTATGCAATGTGTAGATTATGGTTGGTTTCTAGTAGTTGTATGACTGTATTTGGTGGTTGGATGGCACTAGAACCATGATCTAGTTCAAAGTATTCATATGCTCTGCACAGAGTAAGTGCTTGTTGAATAGAAATTAATTTTGGTGAATTTATCATTTCATCCATAGCTGACATTCACAAAATGATGAATAAAAACTGCTTTGTGAACCTTTTTTTTTTTTAACAAAATAGAAATTGGGAGTTAATAGCCGTGATTTCACTAGCAGAAGGAGCTCCCAAATTAGGCAGCACCTACTAGGCACTCTGCACTTTTCTGGAATGCATGTAATTATTTGCATATCTCCCCATTGCACCATAAATGCAGATTATTGGCCTTTCCTTCTATTCTCAATATGCCTGGCCTATAGTATAGCCTAATAAGTATGTGTTAATTGATTGATATCAATGCAGAGCTGCAATTGCTCTTCAACTTTAGATCTCAGAGAATTTCTGAGAGGACAATAGAACTGAGAGGTTAAGTTACTTGCCTGGGTTCACATATACAAGATATGCCAGCCATTGGGATGGAACTCAGATGCCCCTGTCTTTAGTTTCTGTGTGCAGTGTACCATATGCCATAACCTCTCTGTTCACATACCATAGGTCCTCCTATAAGCCTTAAAACATTATATAAATGTCAGCTATCATGATTATCACGGAAGCGATTGTTTGGACTCGGCTTGATTTGTCTTATAAGAGGTGGCACTGGAATGCTGGCACAAAAGAAAAACCTGCTTTTCAATTTGCCAAGCATTGATCAAGCAAGTATTATGTTTGGGCTCTGGGGATGCAAAGATAAAGATAAACACAACCCCCGCCCTCAATGAGCCCACATTCTCCTGGCAAGAAAAGCAAGCACACACATAGGTAAATAACATGAGGTCCAGAGTCAGAATAAACGGGAGTCCTCAGGGAAATGATTTTATAGCCAGTTTTGGGTTTGCAATTTCAGTTTGAAGTCTGTCTTCTGTCTCATGATATTAATTGATTCAGTGCACAAAATGAAAGGAGGCATGTTCCTTGTTTCAGCAGGATTGCCAACCGCATGGAGGGAGGCACGGGATCCTCCATTCCATAGGGAACATGGTATAATTACTCTCCTAAACTATAATAGAAGGAAAACTGGTAGGATTCAGGAAAGTCCAAGCTGTTGCTAAATAGCTGTGTGACCACAGAGAAGTCATTTAACCACATAACAAGAATTTAAGAAATAATTGTTTCCCTCCTCCTTCCCTTCTTTCTCTCCCTCCCTTCCTTCTTCCTTCCCTTCTCTCTTTCTTTCCTTCTTTCCTTGTCCTTCCTTCCTCTCTCCCTCCCTTCCTTCCTTCATTCCTCCCTTCCTCCTTCACTCTCCAATATTCAGTTTCCTTATCTATAAAAATGAGAGAGTTGAACTAGGTGATCTCCAAAATCCAATTCAAGTCTAGTTTATTTACACTATTTTCTTTATAAGCTTCTCTGAAAACACTTTTCTGGGAATCAGGAGATTTGGCTCCTAATGTTGCTCTACTAATGACTCTTTGTATGACCTAAGATAAATCACTTAAAACTCTCTGGATCACAGTTTTCTGTAATATAAAAATGGTACTAAAGACTCTCCTTCTACCACATTTCAAAATAAGGTTGTGAGAATGAAATGGAATGATAGATGTGGGGAAAAAATACTGTGCAAGTAAAATCGTTGCACTGTATAAGGCATTGTTAAAATTTTGGGAGAAAGGGAAAACATACAATAGGGAAATTTTTATTTTACCACTTCGCTTTACCCTTTTGTGACCTATATAGTGGAACTCCAAGGTTTAGGTTTGGGTAATAGAAATTATCTTACTACTCATTCTTTAAGAATGTATATGGTTCAGTAGGTAGAGCACTTGGCCTGGAGTCAGGAAGACCTGAGTTCAAATCCAGTGTCAGACAGTCACTAGTTGTGTGACTCTGGGTAGGTGACTTAACCTCTGTTTGCTTTAATCCCCTGGAGAAGGAAATGACAAACCACTCTAGTATCTTTGCCAAGAAAACCCTGTGAATGGTATTTGCATGCCATGATCTGTGGTGTCATAAAGAGTCAGACACAACTGAACAACAATGAGAAGGAAACAGTAAACTTTTAAGTACCTATTATGTGCCAGACCCTGTGTTCTGCACAAATACCTTATTTGATAAAGTGCAGTGGATAGAGTGCCAGGCTGGACTCAGGAAGATCTGAGTTCAAATGTGACACCAGAGTCATTCTACTTTGAGAAGTCAGATGCAGAATAAATGATAGACCTTAGGGAGATAATTTTCATAGGCAGGAGGAACATAAATTTTATACTTAGATCAACCATCTTACCATCAAACCTGCACAGTCCACATGACTCATGGTAGCAGAGGAGGAGAAGATCCCAATTTGTTCCTGGACATCATTTCTCAGTCCCTTGCTGCTGTTCCATCTTTGGGCCATGTCATTGCTCCCCAAAAGGGACTGATTCGGTAATTCAAGAACTCATCCTCCTCCTTGTGGGCCAAGGAATGTGCGTGGAACTTCTCTTTGCTTCCCTGGAAGGCTGGGAGCAGGAACTCCTCCAGCTCTCTTCAGGAGGGTTGCCCCAAAAGTTCTTTCTCTTCGCTGTTACCTCCTTTAGGATGGAGTGGTCCCTGAGGGAGGGCCTATGCAGATTGACAGAGTTTTCCTCTTTCCAAGAACCCAAGTTTGTTTTCTAATAGCTCTCTCTGTATATATCTGTCAGACCCATACGTACCCTTTATAAGACTCAATCTCAGAGTGCAGCTCAGATTTTCAACAGCCTCAACTCAAACATCCTCAAATCCCACAGCTTAATCTTCCTCAAAGGACCAACAAACAGTAGAATAGCTGCTCATTCAAACCTCTTCAAGGAGATGTCATCAATCATTTCAATAAGGTGTCAATGAGGATGTCAATACTTTGTATAGCGAGGAAGATGCCTACAAAGCCGGAACAAAGCCAAGACAGAGGCTTTAACATTCTTTAACATTGTTAGCTTCAGACCCCATCAAGGAGGTGCCATCAGTCATCTCACTGGATATATCTACACCTTAAATGGGGTAATGTCCTCAAAGTCAGGACAAAGTAACAAAAGCAAATTTGCTTTATTATTTAACCTTTTTAGGTTATGTTCTGGTCACAGTCTGTACAGTTATTAATCTTGTCCCATAGATGTTTAGACAATGTTTTTTTCTTTAGATTTAATATAGAGGGGAGAGAGAGAGAGAGAGAGAGAGAGAGAGAGAGAGCGAGAGAGTTGTTAATCATTTAAATGAACCTGGAAAAAATATAGAGGAGTTTGTCTGAGACATCTATTTCAGAATTTTGGGTTAACTGTTGGTAAAGAACAAGTAAACTAAGATATGAATTAGTTCTAAACAAAAGAACATTTAAAATATGCAGAAACATACATTTGAAAGAGATATATTAAAATATTTTTGAAAATTTAAAAATCAAGAATGATTTTAAAAATATTAGTCTTGAAGTAAAACATCATGCTTTTAACACCTACAAGGGAATAAACTTTTCAAGGGTAGGCTTATTCATTCCTTCTTCTGCTTATCTAAACTCTAAACATACTTTTAATATATGCTTTTATTCAGTTTATATTAATTCCATAGTCATTTTTAGGGTGGAGGGAGAGATCTCACCTCATCCATCTCACCTAGACTGGAAGTACAGCAACCTCTCATGGACTTGATACCACTGCTCACCGTCCCAGAAATTTTGACCTACTTCATTTCTGACCTGGTTTGGTTCACCCTGCCATAGATAGCCTATGGGCCCCTCCCTTCTAGGGGCTCACCACATTAGTAGCAGACCTAGTAGAAATATCCAAAAAGCATAGCCCACCTAGCAAAGTACTAAGCATAGCATTTAAGAAATAATTGTTGAATGAGTTAATGTCCTGAGATTTGCTGCTATACTTTGTTCTGATATATATATATATGTGTGTGTGTGTGTGTGTGTGTGTGTGTGTGTATACATGTAAGTAGGAACTGGACCTGTGATATCCCTACGCATATATGTATATATATATATATATATATGTATGTATGTATGTATGTATGTATGTATGTATGTAAGTAGGAACTGGACCTGTGATATCCTTGGCATAGGGAACTCCCAGAAGATGAAACACCCTCCACTATTTCAGATCAGTACCTTCTCTATAACTTGTCTTATAATATGTGTCACTATGTATCAGAGGGAGGACTTGAACTGGTTTGGAAGCTGGTTCTCTATCTATACTATTTATTTCTAGATATAATGGGCAATTTAAAAAAAGTAATATTTACTGACCTTGACTTTCTGGGAACTCAAAATTTAATTAAGGAGGGAAACCACTTGAAATAACAATAGTGAAAAGCCTTCTATGATTTTGTTAGCCCTAATACTGTGCTAAGAATATAAGAACAGAAAGTATCTTTTTGGTTTGACTGATTGAAATTCATCCTGAGCATGCTAGATATTGTTTTAAAATCAGTTGCAGGGAGAATAGATTTCAATCTACAGAGACACTGTTGCCTTCCCACAGTCATAATGGCCAGAAGGGAATGTTCAAATAGAGAATGTAATAACCATGGTTTACCAAAGTTGAATCTCTGAAAACAGTATTTAATTTGACCTTGATATTGACAAGGATAACAATGTAGTCCTTGACATTGCAGTCTGCAAATACACCATGCTAGTATTATTATTATTTGAAAATTTCTAGGTGTGGGTTCACCGTGCAAATACGTTTAACTTTCGTTTCTATGTACACAGTGGTGAACACTCTGGTTTGTTTGAGGTGATTATCAGTGTAAAAGTGAATGAATAAGTCATTTTTTTGCCTTCTCACCCCCATTGTAGAGGTGACTACAATGCAGGTGGTTCAGATGAAACACACTGGGAAGCTTTGACTTAAAGAAGTCATTAAATTTTACGTGTGGCAATAGCAGAATGAAATAGTAGCTCCTGGATACTTCAGAGTTGAAATGAAATGAAAAATAAAAGCAGTATGCATCTCAATCAGCCAAACAATTAAGAACTTTAAGGACTTTCCTACATGCCTAGTACTGTGCTGGGGAGCAAAAGTTATATAACAGAATTATACATAATAGAAATTCATTTCAGTGTGAATAACACTGCCATCTTTGAATTGGGTTTGGTGTTAGTGGTAGTGATGTTGGTGGTGGTGGTGGTGGTAAGTGTCTGTGTGTGTGTGTGTGTGTGTGTGTGTGTGTGTGTGTGTGTGTGTGTGTGTGTGTGTGTGTAAGGCCTGGTTACTCTGATTTCACTGATATGGGAAGTTCATGGTATGAAAACTGCCTTAATGGATGCAGATTAACCATCCATGTACAACTTGCAGTTTTGCCTGGGTCCTGGGCAATATGGTGACGTGCGTATCTTAACCTAGTACTTCCTACCTCAAAGATTACTAGTCCTCTTTCTAACAGTACATGCTAACTCTCTTGGAATAGGTAGTACCTGGTTATTATGAAAAGATAAAGTATTATTCAGAGTCAATGGATAGAGTGTTGGACCTTGAGTTAGGAAGTTGTTGTGGAGTCATTTTTTGATTGTGTCCAACACTTCATGACCCCATTTGGAGTTTTCTTGTCAAGTATACTGGAGTAGTTTGCCATTTCCTTCTCCAGTTCATTCTACAGATGAGGAACTGAGGCTAACTGGGTGAAGTGACTTACCCAGGGTCACACAGCTAGTAAGTGTCTGAGGCCAGATTTGAACTCACAAAAAGGAGTCTTCCTGATTCCAGGTTTGGTTCTCTATCCAATTGCACTACCTAACTGCCCCCAAGTTAGGAATTTAGGAGTTCAAATATGGACTTAGGTACTCATTAGATGTGTGACTCTTGATGGGTCCACTTAACCATTTGTCTGCCTCAGTTTCCTCATCTGTAAAATGGGGATAATATCACCTACCTTCTAGGGTTGTTATGAGGATAAAAATGAAAAAATATTATAAATTGCCTTGCAAAACTTAGAGTCCCATGTAAATGCTATTATCATTAAAATGAATAATAACAATTTACATGATGGTTTGCTGTTACAAAGCTCTTTCTACCCATTTTCTCATTTTATTCTCACAACCATCCTGGGAGGTTGATAGTACAACTATTACGGTGCTCATTTCACAAATGGAGAAACCCAGGCTCAGAATAAAATCTCCTTGTAAGTAGGGATTGTTTCCTTCTTTTTTATTTGTACCCTCAGTGCCTAGTACAGTGTCTGACACAGAGGAGGCACTTCATAAATGTTTGCTGGTTGATTATTTGATTGTCTATCAATCAAACTGGGTAGGAAGTAGCAGGATTTGGACATGAGCCCAGAAAGTGAACAGAATAATTCTGTACAATAATACAAATTAATTAATTTAAAATAATTTTTTTAAAAAGTGCAAAAAAATCTAAGCAGAAAAGGGAGCTTTTGTTTGGAGAGAAGCAAAGAATAAATGAGGTAGAAAGAGCTCAGAAAGCTGTTCAGCAGAGGTTCAGCAGAGTAGGCTCTTGTATCAAGTGGCACCAGATGGTGTGAAGAGGCCAGTATTAGATAAAGGAAAGTGGAGGAAATTGATCTACAGTAAAACCCTCTTAAACAAGTTTCTCTTTGGAAAGTTTTCCCATGTGAATTCATATATTCTGGCCTTATAGTTATAATTTCTCATTTGGCCTCTAACGAGCTTCCCCTATTAAGAAGGAGTAGCTGGATGTGGTGGAAAATTCTGTTCTGGCTCTGGCTCTGGTCCTAACTGGTTATGTAGCTTTGAGTAAGTCTCTGTATGACTTGGGACCTTGACTTCCTCTTCTATGAAGCAGATGAGTGGGACCCAATTTATGCCAAGACCCTTTCCAACTTTAAGATTCTCAAAGTTTTGATTGTTTTAAAGAACTGGCAGTAAGCATCTTGGGGTAAAGGACTGGGTTGTCTGTCATCTTTATATGTATAGGCCTCGTTTGGAGCTTTGTAGACAGTGATTAATAAACATTTGTTGAATTTAATGCAATGGAAAATATTTTAAAGGAATTTTACTTCAAATGCGTTCCTCCTCTACCTAAGGGCTGTATTTACAAGGAGCGCATATGATAGCTCAACTTAATCCTAAAATTAATATTTCTCAGAGTGTAAAATCAAAGGATTATTTCTGGTTCAAGTTCAAATTTAAGGGAAAGTAAAGAAAGAAAGAGATGATGGAGTGGGTCTGAAAGCCTGATAAATAAGGGCTCCCTTGGGCTTGGGGAGAGCAGGAACTTCAGAGAGAAAAGAATTTCTTAGGAATCATGGTGCACTTGTTTGCTGGGACTCCACATGGGCTAGACCAGCAACTGAGGCTTAAGCTGTGGTTGACAAAGGTTTGAAAAGATGAAGGACTGAATGAGGATTTTAGTAAGGAATGTGAATGGGCAGCGTTGTGCAAGAGGAGATAGCCAGCAAAAAGATGATTTTATTTATAGACAGGAAAGTAAACAGGAGATGAAAATGGAGCAACATCTCTGCAATGAGAGGGGTAGATAAAGCACTGCATTCATAAAAAGCAGATGTGGAATTTATTGGAGGAAGATGGGGGAGGAAAACTACCACCAACCCAGCCCACTCAAAACTCTGGTCCAAAGCTGAAAATATAGACTATATTCTGAAGTTGGAAATATTCATCAATGTGTTAAATGTCACACATTCTAAAAATAAGAGATGAGTTTCAACAGCCCCATAGTCAAAGACCAATCATTGGAATTTTGCTTGTATGATGCCATAGCAATTCAGATGGCTCTTGAGTCTCCATGGCAACAGTCTGATGCTACCTTTTGTTCGGCTGGTGATCTGTCTAGTCACATGATGCCTGAAGTGCATTGCATAGGAAATGTAGAGCAGCAGCTGATCTGATTTTCATAATTAGTGGCACAGTGAATGTAGGCCACTGTGAGGGACTTTTACAAGGATTCATTCCAGGCTTTACAAGTCAGACCTGATCCTGCTGATTACCTTTCCACTGGGAACTGACTAGCCTACTGGATGCTTATCTGGGCCCCGCTTCATCACTTCTTTTTTAAATAGTAGCTTGCCAGCTTGTTAAAAACCATATGTCTTTTCAGATAAAATCCCCCTTCTCCCATTGAGGAATCCTTCTGGTTATTTCTAGTCACCTTGGACTTCAAATCCCTGGATCTCCTCTTCCTTCTGCCAATGTGATTTTGGGAAAATAATTTAACCTCTATGGGCCTCTATTTCCTCATTTGTCAAGTGAGGATATTGAACTGCATGACTTCTGTGGTCTCTTCAATTTTTACATCAGAAATTCCTAATGTGGGCTTCACAGACTGCCAAAAGGTCCGTGGATAAATTTCTGAGAATCTGGGGACTTGGATGGGGAAAAAAATGCATCTTTGTTTTTACTGACCTCTAACTGAAATTTAGCATTTCCTTTGATTATCTAAAAATATTGTTCTGAGACTTTCAAAGACATCTATGGCACCAAAAAAAGGTAAAGGACCTCTGTTCAAAATCTCTATTTTTATGGTTCTATATATTGTGTTACAAGGTAACAAAGATAGATGATCCTAACTGATTACCGTATACACAATTCATACTCCATTTTGCTTCTTGGCAGTGTAGTTTATTGGGCAGGGGAACCCTAGTGTATGCTGGGATTGGGGAAAAGGCATTTCCATTCTTTGTTTCCCTATTCAGGGTCATGGTGCCATAAGCTGTAGGGCTGGAAAGAAATGTGGAGGTCATCAGACCACAGGGTCATTCATTTCAAGCTGGTAAAGGAAGGAGTTTGGATCAACTTGTCCAACTCCATCATTTCTGCTTGCCTCAGAGGTCGTTTGGGTGGGTGGATGGAGCAATTGGAAGGCAAACCAGATTAGGAAGCAGCTCTAAAGCACATTGTAGCATCAAAATTATAATTATTACCATCATCAGCATTTATTAAAATCCCAAAATGAGTAGGACACAACTAGCATAGCTGCAATGTGGAAAGGTAACCACTATGAGTTGAAATAATGCTGAGCTGGGCACCTGGAGATGTGTGTTCAAGTCTTGGCTCTAAGATCAGCCAACTATGTAATCTTGACAAGTCACTTCATATCTTTGTGCCTCATCTCTAGAATGAGGGAAACAAAAGTGGATGAGCTCTACAGAATTCATCTCAGCTCAAAGATTCTCTGATTCTATGTAGTATAGGTATGATATGTCTCATACCTGCCCTTGAGGAGTTTCCAGTCTAGTTGGGGAGACAGGGTTTATTCATGAAAAGATAATTAACATTATAAACCAGTAGATCAAATGAGTGATGCAGACAATAAGTGCTATAGGAACTCAATGGAAGGAGAGATCAGCCTATGATATGATGTTCAGGAATGGATTCAGGGAGAAGGATGAACTGGACTGAGCCTTGATGTGAAAGTAGGTTGGAAGGTTATGGGCAAGCTTATGTGAAAAAACAATTGTCCAAATGTAAATTTAAAAAACAGAATGATCATTCTACACAAAGGTCTTGGTCTGATTTAATAAAGAATAAATGAGCTGACCATGGGCCCAGGAAACAGATTCAAAGCATTTTTCCTTCCTGGGCATTGTTTCCCATCATTCCATGCTTTCCAGTCATATAGAGCTGTCTGAATATATTTGATCATCCAGGGAAACATTCTGGATTATGTGGTATTTACAGGGCTAGTGATCATTTATATAGGGAGGGAATAAAAACATCTAACATTTCCTTTGAACAAATAACGTGATCCTTTATTTCATGAATAGAACTCTTTTTATTTCTGACCTATGACCTATCTGCCACACCTCTGGCATTTCTTCAAAAGAGTTCTTTTCCAGAAAGGAGAAAAAGAGGACATGTCCTGTCCTATTTGATCTAATTTTGCTCTTCTCACATATAAGCATATTTCACGAGATATACATACCAGACACAGACTCTAGTGCAGAGTATAGATCTTCTATAGAAACTTTATGGGAAAACACAGGCAAGAACCACACTGGAGAAGGCATAAATGGATAGCAATCTGCACCAGTGTAATGAATAACCAAATTTATGAGATCCATTGAAGTTTCAAAATAGATCTAGTCTTATGGATTGAAAAAGAAAAGAATTGCAACTCAATAAGCAGTTACTAAACACTGCATGCCAGGCACTGTGCTGATAAATGAGTAAAAGAATAAATTACCTAAAACTTCCTTTTACCTTTCTTTTAAAGGCTGCTGAGGAATATTTCTCCATTATTGAGACCATAATGTTTTCTAAGAGATATTAATTGATATAACTAAGGTTATTCAAGATTTCAAGGACTTATGATTTCATTGATGTAAGCCCTTGCTCCACTCATGCAAATCAGAACCTCTATTGGAATTAGTGGTCTTTAAGAGTTGCTATAGATGCAAAATCTATCACCTTGTGGCCAAATTGACTGTAAGACTCTGAACGTTATTGGACTTGTCCTTGGATACACTCTGTTCCTGAGCCCAGGTTCAAAACTTTTCTGAAATTAGTAATATATACCAGTGGATAGATATGGTGCAGTGCATAGAATTTAGACCTGGAGTCAGGAAGACTCATCTTCCTGAGTTCAGATGTGACCTTAGACACTTCTTAGCTATGTGACCCTAGCCAAGTCATATAATCCTGTTTGCCTCAGTTTCCTTATCTGTAAAATGATCTAGAGAAGGAAATGGTAAACCTCTCCAGAATCTTTGTCAAGAAATCCCCAAATGGGGTCACAAAGAGTTGAATACAACTGAAAATGACTAAACAACAGCAAATACATTTCAGAGCTTGAGTTGTGCAAATGTACCCTTTGGGAATTCAGGGTTATCTTTTGCCATGATGACATATAGGAAAAAGACTTTAGTGGACAGACATCTCTCCATAAGGCAGAAATAAAGGGATAAGGGATGAGAGTTGCCCTCTAGTTTTAAAGAGACCACACCTCTTTTCCCAGAATATAGCTAGGTCCTGATTGGTTTGAATAATTACTCCTTTGAAGTATTTATATATAAATATATATATATTCAAATTTGCATTATTTGAAGTTATAATTATATAAAATTTGGTCATTGGTTCCAGCCCAAAGGAAATATGCGGTGGGAATTCAAACAAAACAACCCCAGTCTAAAAACAACAAAAAAGCAATTTAAGCCATGGCTTACTTCTATAATTCATGTCAGTTGCTCTCCTCTTGGTAAGTAGACCAGCGTAGATCTTGACTGATTCTTTTTCTCAAAATTCTTTTGTAGCTCATGACTGATCATCAAGCAAATGGTTTCTCTGTCCCTTTTGGAAAGACTTTTATCTGCCAGAAACTAAGTTTTTAATCTGCATTTCAACATAAGCTATTTATTCTAAATAGTGTTTAATTCAGAAGACGCTAGTATCCTAACCACATTAGTGAAAACAAATGAGGAATAGTTATTTCTTTTATCTCCCAGATAAGTAGTTTTCTACTTCCCCCTTTCCCAGAATGGTCCCATCTCAGCCATCACAAAAGAAACACAACATCTCTTGGGAGAATTCTAGGAGCGTCAGTGCACAGAGATTGCTGCTGCCATGGAAAGCATCCGTTCTGGTTCCCCCTTAAACCATCTACAATAAATGCTATTCCAATTGCAATTGCAGTTTCTGTTTGCCTCCCACACTTGTTGTCTGATGCTGACGAAGCTACCATCACAATCTAGTTTCTGCAGGTGCCCCAGCTTTGCCGTAGCAGGGACCGCTGTTGGCCCAGAGGCAGCCATTGTCCATGTCCGCCATCTTTCCCTGATATCCCTTCTTTCTTCCTTCTTTTCTCCTTTCCTCTCTTTACAATGTGACCTTAGGATAATATAGACCTCTGGCACACAAACATTCTGGAAAACAAAGTATTTTCCTTCCATTCCCCTGTCTATGGCAGGACTCACTTGGGCGGACTCCTATCCAAGCTTCACAGATTTGTTTGGAGTGAATTCTATTAGCAGGAGAAGTCATCTCTTTTGCCAGACCCCCCTTGGTACAAGGAGCAGCCACCTCTTCTGCCCTAATGTCAAAATTAGCATATAATTGAATTCTCTTTATATTCAAAATATTTGTCTCTGGTATTATTACCTAAAACACTGAGATTAAAAAACTTTCTTTAGGTTTAAAGCAAAGATCCCAGCTTAAGTCAAGATTTTGACTGACTATTGGACACCCAAGCAGGACACTTCATGCTTCTGTTTAGATGTTTGTTGTTATTCAGGCACGTCCAATTCTTTGTGATCTCATTTCGGGGTTTTTTTGGCAAAGCTACAGGAGTGGTTTGCCATTTCTTTATCCCAGCTCACTTTGCAGATGAGGAAACTGAGGCAAACAGGATTAAATGACTTTCCCAGGGTCACATGGCTAACATCTGAAGTCAGATTTGAACTCAGGAGGATGAGTCTTCCAGAATCCAGGTCTGGCACTCTATCTACTGCATCATCTAGCTGCCCGAGCTATTTTGGTCCGGAGGTCTACAAAGAAAGGAGGACCTTTACAACACTCATTTAAAATAGCTACAGACATATATCATTTGTGAGGCAGTTTCTGTTTTGCGATAGTTAAATGAAGGTCTTGTGCCTCATTATTTTGACTGTTATGACACAGAGTAACAGCTTGACTCAAGCAATTATTTTCTTTTGTGTCTCAAACCTAAATTGGCTAAGTGTATTGATGCTGCAACATTGATTTGAAAAAATAACTCATAACTATGAAAATAATGAATTCTACAGAGGACTTATTTTTTGACCTATCACATTCTCATCTTAATTTCTTTAGTATCAGATTTCAAAATTACAGAATTTTAGTTGTGGAAGGGATTTCTATAGCCATCTTTGTTCAACCTATAAATGAAAAGGTATCCTTTCTATAATGAACACAACCCCTGATCATCCAGCCTTGACTTGGAAATCTCCAATGAGAGAAAAGCCACTATTTCCTGAAATAGTCCATTTCACTTTTTGGACAACTTTAATTGTTAGGAGGTCTGTTTTGACATCAAGCATAAATTTGCTTGTTTGTGACTTCTGCCCATTGCTCCTTGGTCTGCCCTCTGGCACCAGAGTAAATCTAATATGTCTTCTACATGGCAGCCTTGTCAATAGCAGCTCTCACACCTCCCTTCAGTCTTTTCTCTGGGCTGAATATCCCTAGTTCCTTTCATTCCTGCCTGCTCCCCTGCTCCACCTTACCCTACCCCACCAAGTAACTGAAATTAAAAATCCCTTTTTGTTGTGCTTGATTTTCCTTAACATCCTTGTCTCATTCTGAGCTGCATTCCCAGCAATAATTTTATATTCATTCTTATTTTATAAGATTATATGCATCTTTCATTACCTGCCATCCTGTATGTATTTTTTAAAAATCTAGATTGGTGATATGTATGCATCAGACAACTCCCATTTTTCCTTCTCATCAAAACTGTTTCCTTTTGTGTCTTCAGGTACTTTTTGTCTCTTTGGCAATGTATGACTTTAAGGAAGAGTATTTTACACATATAACACATTCATTCTACCTATCATGAACAATTTCTTCCAGAAGAGAGTCAGAAGGTTTTGGTGATCACCAAATTTCACAAATGTGAGATTGTATATGTTTTAATGGAATAGGGAAAATATCTTGTTACTGATATCGAAGTCCTATCAGAATCAGTTGTCTCTATGTAGTAAGACCATTACCAAATTAGAGTAAAGATTGAAACCAAGATGATGTGGCCCTCGTCAACCAAAGGCTTAGAGCAGGGTTTCTTAAACTTTTCCCACTGACAACTCCTTTCAGTGCTTCTTAGACTGTGGGAAGTGACCCCATATGGGATTGCAACCCACAGTTTAAGAAGCATTGGTAGAGAAAAATTGAGATAGATGCCCACAAGATGGGACAGAGAGCAATATGTTCTGATCCAAGGAACAATGTGGGTTATGACTGCCCTGGAAAAACATAATCCCTTCATCCTGAAAGGAGGGTAAAAGTTAAAATCTTATGATCATCTTATGAGTTGGTCATGAGGACCTCCAGAAATGGAAGCTTAGAGCCACTAAAATGAGGAAAAGAGATTGCAGGCTGTATCTCTCATTTTAACATTATTATTTTTCTGGTTATACTTTATGGGATAATATAGCACCCAAAGAACTGAAGTTGTGGGCCACCAAAACAACAATGGTGAGCCATGTAGTAGATGTGATTGGGGGCAGTCAGCATAAGAGGGGTGGCATAAAATGTAGTAGGGAGATGTGTGATGGGACAAAGTAGTAGACTCATCATTTTGCAACAGAAATGTATGATGGATCTGTGACCCATATTCTCTGTTTGTATTCTTAACATCTCTCATATTCTTCTCCTCTCCATTCATCTGGCCACTGCCTTGGTTCAAGTACTTCTCACCTCTTCCTTAGACTAGTAAAATAGCTTCCTAACTGGTTTCACTACTTCAAGTCTCTTCCCTCTCTGGATCATTCTCTACACAGTTGCTGTGGTGATATTCCTAAAACGCAGGTCTAACCATGTTGCACCTCTATCCAATATATGGCAGTGACTCCTCATTACCTCCAGAATCAAAAACAAATTCCTTTCTCTGACATTAAAGTCATCAGAACTTGACTCCAACCAAACTTATTGCCCATTTCTCCCTTTTCCACATTCTTTGGTTCAGTTAAACTGGCCGTCTGGTGATTCCTCACACATAGCAGTCTATTTCTCATCTTCTTTCCTTTGCACAGAAAGTAACCCATGCTTCATTTGTGTTTCCTCCTCATCTTCTCTTAGGATCCCATTTTTGTTGAAGCTCAGTTCAAATGCTATTGTTGGCAAGAAGCTTTTCTTGATTCCCACTTCCTAGTTAGCAGTGTCTCCACCCTGAAAGCATTCCATATTCACTTTGTGCAAATCTGTACATGTTGCATTTTCCTACTAAATTCTGGTCCCTTAGGAACAGGGGCTATTTCATTTTTTGTCTTTGTGCCTCCAGCCCAGCAGACTGACTGGAACATAGTAGATGCTTAATAAAATACTTTGTGATTGATTGATCTACACAATGACAACAGACTTAGAGGAAGGTCCTTCTCTCATTGGGTTTGTCCCAATAAAAGAGATCTTAGGTTGCACAAGATTCTTATAGGATGAGAAGGTATAATAGGATTGTGACTTGAATTGCTTGAGGGAGTATTCCTATATATCCACAAGATCTCAGATTCATTGAAATTTCAAAGCATCAAGGTCTGAGAATGAGAACTAAAATGTAGATTCACACTGATGGAATGTACCTTGAAAAGATCAACTTAGTTGATATCCCTGCATGGGGCAATAGCATAACCATATTCATTCATGTGCTCTATAATAAATACCTCAAGGATCTAAAATTTTTTGGTGTAAGCACTCCATCCCGATGAAGATTGCATCTCCTCTTTGCCTTAGTAGATGGCCTTTAAGAGTTAATGTAAGAGAACAATCAATCACCCTATAGTCACACTTATACTGACCCTGGACAATAGCCCCAAAATATGAAGCTTTTCCAGCTTGGCAGGATGTGACTCCTCTCCTGCCTTGGCCCTTGGGAACCAAAGGATCAGCTTTCATGGGAACAGGACTTTAATGATGAATATTTTACACATATAACACATTCATTCAAGTCATTAGATGATAAGTAGTAATCACATGTCATAAGCTTTCTGAGCACTACAGCAATGTATCTCAGGGAAGCCCAAATATGAAGAATCCCCTGAGATGTATGTCAAGTCCCCATTTTACAAATAGGTAAACTAAGTTGCTTTTGAGGAAGAATTAATGTAATTAAATAACTCCCTCTAAGGTTACTACACAAGATGTCAGCCCCAATTCAAGAATGAATTTCTATTCTTTCTCATTATGAAGTTCATGTGCTTTCAAATAAAAAATAGAAGAGAATGATAGAAAGTTTTGAAGGCTAAAGTAAAGAGAGCTGTCAGGTTGAGATAAATAAAAGAAGTTTTCAATCTCTTTAACCTAAGAAAGTTGAAAGCAGTTTATGAAATAGGGCAATTCAGTCCTCTCATAATGAATATTAATTGTATAGCTACAGTATTCCCCAATGATTACAAGAATCCTGAAGATATTAACCCCAGAAATAACAAAAGGGAAAAGGAAGGGAAAGTCAGAGTTGTTTATGCAGGAGAAATAGGAAATCTGAATGTGCAATGTATGATGACCTTTGTGGTTTGACCTAGTATTTCCAGGAAAGGAAGATTTTACTCTCTAGTCTCTAATCTTGCTTTTTTCTTTTAAACCACAGCAAGAGACATAATGGTTCATAGGGTAAGGAAGCATTTTTTTACAGTGCCATCTTAGCACTGGAACTCATCTTTATGAAGCAATGGGTTTTGTTTTCATATATCTTAACAGCAAAAGAATAATGTGTTCCATGTAGCTATTCATTTATAGAGCGTTAGTTGTTAAATGATAGGAATCACTATTGGAATTAATTTCATGAACCTAGAACACAATCTTGGGACCCTATCTAGAGGATTAAATTGAATTCATTAAGCATTCATTTTGAGCACCTATTTGAAAAATACTATGTTAAGCACTGGGGATACAAATATAGTTAGATCACAAGAACTGCTTTGCAGAAGATCTTTGCTTTGATAAATTTGAAGGCGGGCATTTTCAATTGAGAAGAGGGGAAATGTAAGAGAAGATTTTCTTGCACCTGAGTTGGACCTTAGAGAAAGGAAAGGGAGAAATTCTCACAGGCAAGTAGAGGAAAGGATAGCTTAGTACAGGAATAGGCGAAGGCATGAACAAAATCATGGTGATAAGACAAGACAGGAGGAAATAGGGTAAGTATTATAAGTCATCTGGAATAGAATAAGTTATGTGTGGGAAAGTAGGTTGCAGCCAGATTATGGAGGGCATTAAAGACCAGAATAAGAATTTCATACTTTAATTTTGAAGGCTAAAGGGATCCACTGTTTTTTTTTAAATTAGTGAGATAAATAGAAGGGTTATTTGAAAAATTGTTACAGTGGTGTAAAGGATGGATTTTGAAAGGTTCTCAGAAGAACATCTAGTAAGTTCTCACAAGTAGAAACTGGAGTAGACACCAAGTCAGATACTGGCACAGTTCCTTCCCTTCTCCCCTCTGACCTTGACTGTTATTTTCTCTATTTGAAATCTAACTTTAGGTTAGATACTTTTGAACACTGGATTAAATCTTTCATACTATAAGAATATTATTCTAGTTATACCCTACACACACACACACACACACACACACACACACACACACTCCCAATATAAGAAAATCTGAATTTTACATCAATTCATCATTCATTCATTTGAACAAATTTGAATACCTGGCATGTACAAGACCTTATGGGAGATAGACACGAAAATGAACCAGGCATGCTCATTTTCCTCATGAAGGTTGATGTCCATTAGGCAGGGCAACATATACAAATAACTAGAATGCAAGGTAGAATGTGGAAATTGAATGAGAGAGATAGAGTGTGCCATAGTAATTTAAATGAAGGAAAGATAACTTCTATTTCAAGGTATCTGGAAAGGCTTCATAGAGA
Organism: Bettongia penicillata ogilbyi; assembly: GCA_023548195.1. Classification (NCBI taxonomy): domain Eukaryota; kingdom Metazoa; phylum Chordata; class Mammalia; order Diprotodontia; family Potoroidae; genus Bettongia; species Bettongia penicillata. The sequence goes on from JAJHZJ010000305.1 coordinate 2,246,266, forward strand.
AAATTGAATTTGAACTGGGCTTTTGAAGGACTGATAGGAGCTGAACACATGGGGCTAACTCAAAGGACTTGGAGCTGATCGAATTTCCCAAAACTTTTTATCCTTGCACAACACATTTCTTCTACTAGATTTACTTGTAACTAAATAATTAAAGGCACAAATACGAGAAAGCATGGAGCATATTTGGGAAACAGTGTGTATTCAAGGTTTGTTGGATACATGAAGAGGATATCTGACTAGTAGAGTAAATTTGGGACAAATTGTAGAAGTTCTTGAATTCCAGTTAAAGGCTTTTAGCACATTCTCTTTTCTTGTTCCCCTTAATACTAGTATCTGCCCTCTAAGATATGGCCAGTATACTCTGTATAGATACCTTGTTAGCACACCGTTGTCTGCATGTTTTCTCATCCCATTAGATGTGATCTCCTGGAGGACAGGGGCTATTCTTTCCTTTCTTTGTATCCTCAGCCTTGGTACAGTTCTTTGCCACATAGTAGGTGCTTAATTAATACTTACTGACATTTGGTAGGCAATGGAGAGCATTTGAAGACTTTTTTGGGCAAGAAACAATCAGAGCTATGCATTAAGAAGATTAACTTGTCAACAATGTTTAGCAGAGTGAACAGGAAGATTGGGAAACTGGAAGAAGCTAAAATAATTAGCAGTCAATTTAATCATTCTGGGAAGAACTGATAAAGACCTGAACCGTGGTAGTGGAAACAAAAATGAAATATACAGAAGACATCAGCCTATCATGTCCAAGTTTGCAATGTTTTTATATTCCAACAATATGAGACATGTTCTGACTACTATTAACTTAGGAACTCTGTTATGTTACTCTGCTCAGAATACACCTCATATTTTCTAAACTAAATCCTTGCAATGCTAGGATAGGTAGAGTTGGTGATTGAAACACCATTGAAACAATAGTGTCAATCAATGGAAATTTCGAATTTTTTTTTTTACAAAAGCTTGCAATATATGCAGTGCTTCATTTTGTGGCGAAAATACTGTGTGATTTAATAGTCCTATATGTCACTTCACAAAAGTATAGTTTAGTGTTTTAAAAGAACTAATGCATGTTTGAAAACTCCTGTAATTTAAAACTATTTACTGATAAAAAATATATAATTGCTTCTTCATGTGTTTGAGGACTATTTGGTTTGAAATTGAATAAGTCCTTGATAAGTTGAAGGTAGAACATTTGAAGTGTAGAGTTTTGTTTCTACTGGCAATGGCTTCAGAAGATCTGGGAAATGACAATGTTGATGGTAATGATTCACATTTATATGCCATTTTAAGATTTTTTTTATAGATTTTAAAGTAAGTTTGGGGGTCTGGCACAGCCCTCACATACTATAGTTAGCTTCATCCTGAGCTTCTCGAGCCACCACAAATACACAAGACTTTAGGAAGTAGGCAGGGAAAGGTATGCATACGATCATAAGACCGTAGATTTAGGCCTAGAAGGGAATGGAGAATTTGTCTAGTCTGGCCTCCTCATCCTACAAATGAGGAACCAGAAAGGATCTAGTTTTCCCTGGTTGTTAGATAGTGGGATATAACTGGATATCCTGAGTATCCCTAAAGAGAGTAGATACCTAAGCCAGGACAGCCAGATCTGATCTAGAATCATAGGGTCTGTCTGCAATGCATGAACCTTCAACACCAGGCAAACTGAGCAACCATTTCCTTCTTTTATTTCATACTTTCTACTCTCTGTGTTCTCTATACACATTAAAATACGATGCTGGGAAAATCAAGGGTCAGAAGTGTACAAAAGACATAGCTGTACTAAGGTGAAAGGAAGGCAAAAGTTCGAGATGGAAAAAAAGTGGTAAAGTCAACATTAGCTTAATTGTTTGAAAGATCAGGTTACTATATTGTAGATTAATATATTACTCCTCAATAAACAACCATCCTCCTCCACCTCCAGAGTAATATCTTATAAAAAAATTAAGTAAAACTGTCTAACTTGTGGCAACATATATATATATACACATATGCATATATACACACACATGCATACATGTATGTATATACAAATATGCACATGTACACACACATATGTATATATATGTGTATATATATATATATATATATATATATATTTCCTTAATAGAAAGTTAAAGCAAGGATTGTGCTTCAATAATTTGGAGCTAATATTGTAAATTTTATCTGACCCAGATTTTGTTGGTTTTCAATATCATCTTCATATACATTGTTTTAGTCATTGTATACTCTTTGGCTCTTCTTTTTTTCACTCTACAATACTTCATACAAACATTCCCCTGTTTCTGTGATATCTTCATATACGTTGTCCATTATATTCATATACCACAATTTATTTAGCCATTCCCCAATCACTGTCAACAGAATTTGTTTCCAGTTTTTCTGTTATTACAAGGAATATTACTATGAACAGTTGGTATTTATGGGTTATATGTGTAAAACTGATATATATTATATATATAAATTATAAGTATATATTGTAAATTTCATAGATATAATTTGTTATGTATGGGGTCATTATTTTTAACATTGACATTCCTGGAGCATATACTCAGTGGGATTGAGCACTGCATCATAAGGTATAGTTTTGGTAGTTTCCTTGCAAAATTAATTTTTTTTCCTGAGTGAGCCAATTCTCAGCTGCACTTTCGTTGTAGTAATGCATTTGTCTTCCCTCAGACACTCCAACATGGATTTTTTTTCCTGTTTGCTATAACATTTTCAAATAAAATGGGTAAAAGTGATACTTCAGAGTTGTTTCAGTTGTAGTCATTAACTTTTGCAAAGTATCATTGGAAAATCTGGAAAGAATTTGCAAAGAATTTCTTTGAATGGAAAATAATGAATTCTAAACTAGAATGATCTGATGAGAAAAGTATTCACAAGTTATGGAGAGTAGTACAGTGTTTAAGCAATTTGGAATTGTGTGTGATAATAGACAAATTATAAATAGGGAGCATGATGTCTTAAAGATGGAAGAAAGACTGAGTATATATTTGAATGTGTTAAGGGAAGGAGTCTGGTTAAAGTAAGGAACTGATATCTCTGAGAAAGTAAAGCAATTTTTGACAGAAGGGAAGTGAGAAAAGAAAAGACAGATGAAGAAAGAATTGTAAAGCAGATCTAGTTATAAATCTACTTCCATAGAGAAGAATCACGATGACTGCAGAAATGGGAAAGGGGATGCAACAAAGTAAGGATCGTGGCCATATGTGAAGCTTAAATCTAATGTTAGATTCTGAGAATTAGATATTACAAAAAATAAAGTATTAGGTGAATGATTCTAGCAAGTACTTTTGCTTAGAATGAATCCCTGGATTCCTTTTCTAGTTGTTCCTAACCATCCCTTGTTACATTCTAGAAGACATTGCAGAAACTTTTCCAAGAATCAAAGGGAAATTTCTTGGCCTACAGTTTAGTCTTTACTCCCTTCTCATTTTTGAAATTTGCCCCTGGGTCCCATAGCAGCTTTCATGTCCTCTATTATCTTCAAAAGATCATTGACTGGCTCAGAAATCACATCTGCCCATTTTTTCAGTATTCCACCATCTAGTTCATCTGGCACTTTTGAATGAACTCCTCAAAGGACAGTTAGGTGCCTTCTAATTAGAAGATCTTGTTCGTCTTGGTTTAGAGCTCCCTCCCTCTTTGCCTATGTATTCTTTTATCTTCCTCTCCCACATAGTTAAAAAAAACCCACCATGATTTAAAGGACATATCAATGAGCCCAAATTGCAGAAAGGCAGATTTTGGCTCAATAGAAGGAAAAATTTCTGAACAGAAAAACCAACTTAACTTCAACAATAATGAGTTGTATGATTTCCTCTTTTTTGACAGAGTAGACTGGTAATCATAATATGATCTGAAATTTATATACCAATTTAAGGTTTGAAAATACTTTATATATGAACTGATTTGATTCTCCAAACATCCCTGTAAGATATGTAGTAGCATCCTCATTTTATAGATGACAAAACTGAGGCAAAAAGAAAGTAATTTTCACAAGTTCACACAGCTAATAAGTATCTGACACAGAATTTGAATTTAAGGCTTCCTGACTCCCAAATCCTATGCTCCACTATATCACCTAGCTGGGGGATCAGAGGAATATAGTAAACTGTTTACCTAGATTTCAACAAGATATTTTCCCCAAGTCCTTCATACTATCTTTTTAAAAAGAATGAAGAGACATAGACTAGACTATAAAATAGTTAAATAAGTCTAAAACTACCTAAATGGCTAGACCACAAAAATAGACATTAATCAATCAATGTAAATTTGAAAGGGGGTTTCAAACAGGATATGCAAGAGTTCTGTCCTTTTTTTGTATTTAAATTTATTTAAGTTTTCAACATTCATTTCCACAAAATTTTGAGTTCCAAATTTTCTCCCCATTTCTCCCCTTCCCCCACCCCAAAAATGCCAAACATTCTAATTACCCCCATCACCAATCTGCCCTCCCTTCTAACATCCATCCCTTTCCTTTTCCCCATCTTCTCTTTTGTCCTGTAGGGCAAGATAACTTTCTATACCCCATTACCTGTATTTCTTATTTCCTAGTTGTATGCAAGAACAATACTCACCAGTTGTTCCTAAATCTCTGAGTTCCAACTTCTCTTCCTCCCTCCCTCCCCACCCACCCCCATTGGGAAGGCAAGCAATTCAATATAGACCATATCTGTGTAGTTTTGCAAATGACTTCCATAATAGTCGTGTTGTGTAAGACTAACTATATTTCCCTCCATCCTATCCAGCTCCCTATTTCTTCTGTTCTCTCTTTTGACCCTGTCCCTCACCAAGAGTATTGACTTCTAATTGCTCCCTCCTCCCATTGCTCTCCCTTCCATCATCCTCCCCACCCTGATTATTGCCTTCTCCCCCACTTTCTTGTATTGTAAGATAGGTTTTCATACCAAAATGAGTGTGCATTTTATTCCTTCCTTTAGTCGAATGTGATGAGAGTAAGCGTCATATTTTTTCCCTTACCTCCCCCCTTTTTCCCTCCACTGAAAAGTCTTTTACTAGCCTCTTTTATGAGAGATAATTTGCCCCATTCCATTTTTCCCTTTCATCTCCCAATATATTTCTCTCTCACCCTTTAATTTCATTTTTTTAAGATATGATCCCATCCTATTCAATTCACGCTGTGCTCTCTATCTCTGTGTGTGCATGCATGTGTGTATGTGTGTAATCCCATCAACTACCCAGATATTGAAATGTTTTAAGAGTTACAAATATTGTCTTTCCATGTAGGAATGTAAACAGTTCACCTTTGGTAAGTCCCTTATGACTTCTCTTTGCTGTTTACCTTTTCATGCTTCTTTTCATTCTTGTGTTTGAAAGTCAAATTTTCTTTTCAGCTCTGGTCTTTTCATCAAGAATGCTTGAAAGTCCTCTGTTTCACTGGAAGACCATATTTTCCCCTGAAGTATTATACTCAGTTTTGCTGGGTAGGTGATTCTTGGTTTTAGTCCGAGTTCCTTTGACTTCTGGAATATCCTATTCCATGCCCTTTGATCCCTTAATGTAGAAGCTGCTAGATCTTGTGTTATCCTGATTGTATTTCCACAATACTGGAATTGTTTCTTTCTAGCTGCTTGCAAGATTTTCTCCTTGACCTGGGAATTTTGGAATTTGGCCACAATGTTCCTAGGACTTTCTCTTTTTGGATCTTTTTCAGGCGGTGATCGATGGATTCCTTCAATACTTATTTTGCCCTCTGGTTCTAGAATATCAGGGCAGTTTTCCTTGATAGTTTCATGGAAGATGATGTCTAGGCTCTTTTTTTGATCATGACTTTCAGGTAGTCCCATAATTTTTTAAATTGTCTCTCCTGGATCTATTTTCCAGGTCAGTTGTTTTTCCCATGTGATATTTCACATTATCTTCCATTTTTTCATTCTTTTGATTTTGTTTTGTGATTTCTTGGTTTCTCATAAAATCACTAGCTGCCATCTGTTCCATTCTAATTTTTAAAGAACTATTATCTTCAGTGAGCTTTTGAACCTCCTTTTCCATTTGGCTAATTCTGCTTTTTAAAATATTCTTCTCTTCATTGGCTTTTTGAACCACTTTTGCCAATTGAGTTAGCCTATTTTTCAAGGTGTTATTTTCTTCAGCATTTTTTGGGTCTCCTTTTGCAAGATGTTGACCCACTTTTCATGATTTTCTTGCATCTCTCTCATTTCTCTTCCCAATTTTTCCTCTACCTCTCCTACTTGATTTTTTTAAAATCCTTTTTGAGCTCTTCCATGGCCTGAGACCAATGAATATTTATTTTGGATGTTTGAGATACAGAAGCCTTGACTTTTATGTCTTTTCCTGATGGCATGCATTGTTCTTCCTCATCTGAAAGGATGGGAGAAGATATCTGTTCACCAAGAAAGTAACCTTTTATAGTCTCATTTTCCCCCTTTTTTAGGCATTTTCCCAACCAGTTACTTGACTTTTGGATCCTTTGTCAAGAGTAGGGTATACTCTGGGAATCTGTAAGATCTTAGTTCCTCCAAGGTGGCACAATCAAGCATGTACACTGGTCTGGGAGCAGGAAGAGATTTTTGTGCCCAGAATCTTAGCAGAATTTCCTCTCCACAGCCATCTGGCCTCCAGTACCGCCAAGCCAGCACTGGGGGCTGAGATTCAGATAAGCTGCATGGGCAAGGCTGCCATTCAGTGTGAGATAAAGATCAGCTCCTCAGTGCCCACAGGGTTTTTATGATCCAACAATGGATGCAGGCTGCTGTAGGGGCTGCTGTGGGAACTGCTGCCACCTGCTCAATGTGGCCTCTGTGACTGCTGCCTAAGGCTGGAGCTATGGGAAGGCCCTTCTCCCTTCCCAACCAGCTGAAAAAACCCTATCACTGACCTTTGGCACCTGTGGGTTGAAGGATCTGCAAACTGCTGCTACTGTGACTGGAGATTCTGCCCCCAAGGTGTCCTCCTCCCAGAGCCGTGCTGCCCTGTGTAGCCAAGACTGAGCTGGGCTCCACTCTGTGTCTGGTGCAACAGACATTTCCCGTGGGTCTTTCAGGTCATCCTGGGCTGGAAATCTCCACTCTGTTGCTTCAAAATTTGTTGAGAGTCCCTCTCTACAGTTATTTTATGGGCTGTGTGGGGAGAGTCAGCATATGTGTGTCTTTCTACTCCACCATCTTGGCTCCACCCCCCTGTCTTTGATTCTTAATTTTTTTATCATTTTTAAAATATTTTCATCAATGACTCATGTAAAGACAAATTACATTTGTAGAAAACACAAAGCTGGGAGTCATTGCTAACAGGAAAAAATGATAGGATCAGGATTCTAAAAGATCTTAATAGAAACCAGGATGTTGAACCAAATTAATAGGGATATATGTTAAGTCTTACACTTCAATTAAAAAAATTAATTTCAAAAATAAAATATGGGTGAGGCATAGCTGAAAAGAAGTTCATTTGAAAGTGATGTGAGGATTTAGGTGAATTGAAAACTTATTGTCATCAATGTGGTTTGACAGGAATAATGGAGGAAGTGATTTTTATTGTTGAGTCACTTCAGTCATGTCCAACTCGTAACCCCATTTGGGGTTTTCTTGGCAAAGATGCTATTATGGTTTTCCATTTCCTCCTCCAGCTCATTTTACAGAGAAAGAGATTGAGGCAAACAGATTTAAGTGACTCGCTGAGGGTCACATAGCTAGTAAGTGTCAGAGGCTGCATTTGAACTCATAAAGATGAGTCTTCCTGCTTCCAAGCCCAGTGCTCTATCCAAAGTAGTGTCTCTATTCAGACCATATCTAAAGTATTGTGTTCCATTCTGGATACTACTTTTTAGAGCTGACATTTATAACGATCTAGAGAGCAATCAGGATAATTAATAGCCTCAAGATCATGCCACATAGGAAAGAGCCAAAGGGGATATTTTGTCTGGAGATTTGGAAAAGACCATGATATCTAGCTTCAAGTATTTGAAGAGTTGTGATCTGGAAGGGAGGGATATTTGGCATCTTCTGCTTGTCTACAGAGATCAGAATAAGGAGCGGTGGGTAGATTTGTAATAAGCCAGACTTAACATCAATGGAAGGAAAATGTTCCTAAAAAATCAAGTTTAATCAAAGTGAAATGGGTTTTCTCAGAATGGAGGCCGTTTCTATCACCAGTGTTCAAACAAGGAGTGGGTGAGTATTTGTTTGTGATATTGTATCAAAGAGTTATGGGTTGAATCAGAGGGCCTATAAAGTCCCTGTCTTTTATAAGATTCTGGGATTCTGTGAGATTACACATTCATGACTTTTGAGTCTGTCTCTGTCTTTCTCTCTAGGTAGCTAGATCAGTCAGTCAATAAACATTTATTAAGCACCTACTACATGACAGGCACTGTGCTGGGCACTGGGAACACCAAAAGAGGAAAAAGACAATCTCTGCCCTCAATGAGCTCTTAGTCTAATGGGAGAGACAGTAAGTTTACAAATAGGTACAAACAAGCTATACTGGGGATAAATAGGAAATAAACCAGGGAAACAGGAAAAGGCTTTCCCAGCCTTGGGAAAGGCTTCCTATCAAAGTTGAAACTTAAGGGAAAGCATGGAAGACAGTGGGCAGAGATGAGGAAAGAGAATATCTCAGGTGTGGGAGACAGCCAGAGAAAGTGTCTAGAGCCAAAAGGTGGTGTGTCCTGTTTTGGAAAACCAGGAGGCCAATGTCACTGCATCAAAGAGTGGCAGAGAGTAAAGGTACAAGAAAATTGGAAAGATAGGAGGGATCAAGGTTATGAAGAGCCTCGAATGCCAAACAGCATACTTTATATTTGATCCTGCAAGTGACAGGGAGCCACTGGATGGAAGGGTAACATGGTCAGATCTGCATTTTAAGTAAATCACTTTGGTGACTGAATAGAGGAGGATTGAACTGGGGAGAGACTTGAAGCAGGCAGACCCACCAGCAGGCTATTGCTAAAACCTAGGTATAAGGTGATGAGGATCTGCCTTAGAGTGATGGCAATGTCAGAGGACAGAAAGGAGGGCATTAGAGAATATAATATAAATGGGAAATTGACGGGCCTTGACAAACAGCTTGAACAGGTGGGGTGACAGTTAGTGAGGAGTTGAAGATGACAGCTGGGTTGTGAACCTGAGTGACTGGAAATGTGTGTGTGTGTGTGTGTGTGTATGTGTGTGTGTCTACTATACCAACTAACAGTGGAGAACAATTAGTGTAAAACTGGAGAGTGGTCAAGAGAACGAAGTACATTGAATAGGATGGCAGAATGTTGGGTAGAATTTGAAGTATTTGAAAATGAAAGGGTAAGGAAGGGCAGTGATAAAAAACATCAGTCAAATATTAAAGTTAGAATCAATAGCAGTGTGTATGTCTATTCTCTAAGGGTCAGTCTAGAAAAGTTGAAGAATTTCATTGTCAAACATTTGGTGACATGTTTTCATGTCACCTTAGCAACTCATAAAGAATGTCAATAAAGCATGGAGACATTGAAATCTACCACACAAACACCATCTTGTGTCTTTCTGTGTGTGTGTGTGTGTGTGTTAATGTCACTGATGATTGGAAAAATAGTATTAGAAGTTCATTTTATGACTCATCTGGAAGGACAAGTTGTTTCTTTTTTTTACTAGGGAACTACTGGGAGTTAGAAATCAAGGGAGGGGAAAGAAAAAGAGGAAGGAGACAATAGGACAAAGTTTCTGATTACACCAAAGCATGTATAGGTAATTTATTTGCCATTGTTAACTCAATGTTCCTGCAAGGTAGAAGTTAAATTGATCCAGCCTTTAAAAATAGTGATTCCCAACATAATAACTGATGGATTTCTTGGAATGGCATTGATATTCTCAGCTATAACTAAAGAGTCATTATTTGCTGTAGGATACTTGAATCATTTTCATAATGGAAACTTACTCAAGTCATAAAGAAGAGAAAGAAGAAAGAAAGCAGAAAAATATCTCAATCAACTATTGAGTTATTTTCTTTGACAAAGAAATGTGCTATACTTGCTTATTAATTTTATCCTTTTTATGAGTGAATAGCAATTCTGAATGAAATAGAAAAATCCTGATTTCTTTGGTATCCTCTTTGATGATATCATAGACGTTTGGTACTTAATGTTCAGCTGTTCAGGAACTTAGCCCATGAATCTGCATTTGCAAAATCCTTTTAATCTAAGTAATAGATAAAGTTGTGCCTTCATGGCCCTAAAACATTTGAATGAACGATGAAAACCCCAGTCAATCATCCAGACGCATAGTTGAGGACAAAGCTGCTTGAAATTTTCATTCTTCTTCACATATTTAGGTGTCTGTATTGACACAGAAGCCATGACACTGTAAGTGAAGCTAGCATAGACCCAGAAGACTTAGGTTATAGTCCAACCCCTAATATACATTGACTGTGTGACCCTAGTCAAGTCACCTAACCTCTAATTGTTCTAAGCACCTTTTTGAGACAATCATTTGCTGAAAATTTAATGATCTGCCTTGGTGGAGGGAGTTTTATCAACCTGTCATTTCCTAGCCATTAAAATTTTTTAAGTCCAGTCCTTTTTCCTATCCCCTATGTGGACAAAGAGGTGGCACATGAAATTAGTGGATGGAGGACTAGCTAGGAAACCAGGAACACCTGGCTTCACATCTTACCCCTAACACATACTAACTAAGTGATCATGGACAAGACAGTTAGCCTCTCGGTATCCAAAGCAACTCTTTAACATTCTAAGTCAGAGGGGTCAAACACATACTTCCTGGGCCACATGTCCCAGAAATAATCCCAAATATGACTAAACCAGATTAAGATGGGAAAGATCTAACAAAATAAATAAAAACGCAATAAAACATATTTAGTATTAATATGCACTTTTCTAAGTCAATATGCACCTTTGGGGTTATATATAATTTAGTGGCCCTTGCTTCTATTTGAGTTTGACACCACTGCTCTAAGTTACAGTTAATAAGCAACAAATCAGACACTCATATGCATTGATGGAGGGAGTTTACACACAAGAAGTTCCTTACGTTTGAAATCACAGATTCAGAGCACCTCCCACCACCAAAATGTAGACACAACCAAACCAAAAAAAAAAAAAAATCTACAAATCAGAAAGCTTGCTGAGTGCTACTGGTGACAGCGGTAATTCACCCGTTCACGCCTAGGTCCTGTTTTAGAGGAGGAAAGAAGAAAGTATTCCTCAACTTACCTTTGCCAAAGAGACCCACTTGTAAAATTAAGTGCTTTCAAATCCCTGCAAAAACAGGACATGAAAACAAAGTCTGTCCCCCTCACTTGTCCTGGATGACCTGATCCCCATAGTTTAGTTAAGATCACTTTTCCTTGGCTTGAATGCATTACGTAAGACAGTGATCATTTGTCAAGTGAGTCGGTTGCACAGAGAGCTGTAGGCAGATTATGGGGAGGGGGGAGAAAGAGAGAGGGAGAGAAAGAGAGACAGAGAGAAAAGGGAGGTGGGGAGGTTTCTCCACACACAGTGCTTTCCAGGCACTGGGGATTCAAGTTAGACAGGTTGGCTGCTGGGTGCCGCGGCTGAAATGGGAGTTGCTCTTGGTTCCTGACGTGGCTTTCTTGGTGTGGGATGCTTGAGAAAGGGAAGGGAGAGGGGCTAACTTGGAGAAGAGTGAAATTGGCATGAGGATTAAATCAACATGGAAGGTCTCCTGTCTCCGATGAGAACGAAGGTAGGGACGAATGGTTCTCGATATATTTTGAAGCTGCTTAACTGTGCACAAAAAAAGGAAAGGGAGGTGTAGCCCTGCCTCCGTGAGCAGGAGGCTCGCTGAGCTTTTGTCTTATTTCGGAACTGTGCTGGTGAATGAGAGTAACTCCTTGGGGAAATAGGATTGATTCAAAGGAATAGAGAGCCGGGGCAGGGCACCGGGGTCGTGGGGGGTGGGGGGGGGGGAGAGGGGGCAGGTAACTATTCATCGAAGGAGACAATGAGAACCTTAGTAAATGACTTTGCCTCTTAGATGATTAGACAGCCATATTTTAGTGGGGTTTCCATTGCAGCCCTATTCTTTTGGTCTGTACGAGCCTCGGAGCTGTTCACTAGAAAAGTACTAATCTGTAGACTGCTTTGCAGCTCCAGAGTAACACATTTAAGGGACCTGCATGCATATGCCCCCATGCCACCCCTCCATCCTGCTCCCTGTGATTGTCTTTTTCCTCCAACTCCAGGCTTGTCTATCCTCTTTAGTATGGATATGGAATTCTTTTTCTGAAAAGTAGGTTAATGTAGTCAGTCTTTCCTTGGAAAAGTCATGAAAAGTGTACTGGAAAGGTTTTGGACCTTATGTCCCTGGGGTTTGTCCCTATAGCACTTCCAACCTTGGTGTAGGAAACATGAGGACTGTAGCCAAAGATCTGAGCAATCATTGCCCTCTGGCTGAATGGGGCTTTTCACTAGAGAATGGGGTTTCTTAAAAGTCGAGCTTTCTATGACAACTGATGGATGAGGTGGACATTTGACATGTGGTAGAGTCCTTTACAATGAACTCTAAATGTATCTGCTGGAAGTTCTAACACTTCTTTTATAATAACTTCAAAACCTTTATTCACTTTACTCACTTTCACAGTAATTAAATAACTGAGGCAGGGTCTTGATTTATACCTTGATTGCTTATTCTGTATTTAATTATTTGTTCTTGGGTCTTAATGTATTTTCCCTTTGCTGGTCACTGAATTTGGACAGAGTCTTCTAAGATAGTTTTTGAGCTGGGATCATATATAAAATAGTCTTTTCTCATTGGATGCTATGGTTCTTTCATATAGTCTTTTGGTACAGTAGCTCCCCAAAGCACTACTTATCTAATTTTCTTTCCCTGGAAGTGCAAAAGAGACCAAAGTGAGAGTACGCTGCCAAAGTTTGAATCGGCCCCTCAGTTGACTTACTATCTGAGTGCTCATCAGACCCCCTGCCTTGTTCTTCTAGTCCAAACAGAGTAACAGGGCTCACAGACATATTTCAATACAAATTGCTATAAAAACAGAAGCTATTTTTACAAGCTAGTTTTTGTGGTTGTTGTTTTTAAAAGGGAATACGCTTCTTAACACATTAACCATAATAGAAGCTGATTCTTATTTTCTTTTATTGACTAGGTGAGTCTTAAATGTTGTGGGTGATAGCTCTATAATCTGTTCATTTCTCCTCCTGTATTAGAATTATCCCCTCAGGCAAACTATCAGGGTAGTGTGCCCTCCTAGGCTCAGAATAGAACTGCAGATCTATTGGTTTGAGCTCATTTTCTTACACGAAGGGAACTCTCATTGACTTCACTGGGAGTTCCCTCTATGAAAGGATTCAGAATCCAGGCACTTTGGAAATCACATTGGAGAGCTATTAAAATGGCATGCCGTAGTAAGAAAAAGGAATTGAACATCAGTGTCTCGATGTTTTGTGGTTTATTATCTGTATAATAGCTGTAGTTCGGTTACTCTTAGCAAGAATTCAGCTTGTTTATGATTCGAAATCAAGTTGATGGGTGCAAAGATATTTTTAATGGAATTTGTAGGATCCCCACCACATAGGGATTCCCACTCAGGCATCATTTTACCAAGCGACTTTGTAGTTTTAAAATAGAAACACCTTTAGCTTTCCAGCATATAAGTGCCATAGCTAGAAATTGTCACTCAATCCATCAAAAATTTAAATCTCACTTGAATCTGGTAACTTGCCATAGCAACTCAATTCATAGGGCAGGAACAGATTGTTGGAGTAAATTCTTACTAGGAAGGATGTTCCCTTGAACGTATTTGCTTCCAGTTCTTACACTGCCACATGCTAGCTTACTGAAGGCTTTAGGTGTAGGCTGAATTACCCAGGGACAGGATCAATGGCAATGTATTCTTATTTCTAAAGTCTGTGTTAAGCGTTTTATTCATGTTACATTTCTAGTTGAACATTTAGTGTGGATTTTTTCTCTGTTAATTTTTGCATGGGTTTGCATCATCTTCCAGGGTATTGGGCATTGTGATTGAACTGAAAAGTGAGGCTTCTGAGAGCTATAGTTTATATGTTATGGTTACTTAATAACTTAGTGACAGTTTAAAGCAAATGTTAAGGTAAATTGGACATCAGGCTATAATTTCATTATACCATGTAATAGATTTAACCAGACTAAATCATGGGTGCATAATTCATTTTTTGCCTTGCATAATTGGTGCATAAATATGCATGAGATTAACTGGAAGTGCCAAAATGGGGTGGCAAAGTGGTCTATCATGTTAAATCTTGGGCAGTTGAAATGAAGGCACCTGAGCACCCACGGCCTCTCAGGGTAAGGTGGCTACACTTGACATAGCCGGGAGCAGACAGAAGTGACAGCTGGCCTTTTGCTTAATCACAACCCCTGTCTTGTCAGTGATACATGGACTGCACATTTTGGCTGGATTCAGTTGGGTGCTCATGCTATTTTCCTTTTATATATAATGCGATCCCCAAAGGTGCCCAGATATGGACATACTTATAACTGTCCTTCTGGCAGACTGTGACACAAAACTTGAGACTCTAATGATGACAAGGTAAAACACACACACATACACACACACACACACACGAGGAAAATGACTAATGCAATAGCTGCCATTATAGAGGCAAAAGAAAGAATTTTATAATTAATCTGGTTGGTGCATTTTTAAGTCTCTTTTAAATTTGCTTTTAATCCTGTCCTTCATAATTCTTTTTAATCCTCTGGGTTGCTTTCAGTGAATGATGCTGGCAAAAAGAATTTCCCTTGTTTTAGCTCTCTGTGCTGCTTGCCTGCCAATGCATGCTTCAGGATTTGCAAAGAGCACCTGGCCAAGGCTACCTAATACCAAGCCAATTCTTTACTTTTCTGCCTGTGCGTGCTCAGTGGGTGCCACTGGGAAAGCTGCAGGACAATTTCAGCATCAAAGAAAACGCTTGGTTGGGTTGTTGAACTGGGCATTTTTCCTGTTCATCTGAAAAAAAGTTTGGAATGGACTTCTCCAAATATTTACCTGTATCAGTGGAGGGTTAGATGAGATCAGCCTTCTCCATTGAAGCTGAAACTTTTAAAAAGTTCAATTTTGCAAATCAGCAAATAATTCAAAAGGAATTTAGAGATTTCTGGATCCCTTGATGGATCTTCTCTCTTTCTATTTAATCCTTTCTTTGAAAGGGGTAATATTTTAAAAGAAACTCTCATAATCAGAAGAATTCCTTTGGAGAGTGGTGATTTATTTTCTTGAGCCAGTCATGGATCTAGGACAACTGTATTATGTTATTTGCCCATTCTAGTTGCATCAGTTTTGCTCTGTAGTATGAAGGTCTCTGAGACAGAGTCTCTGTGATGAGCAGGCCATTTTATAAAGTGGAAACTCAAAGTGAAAAGAGAGGAAAGTCTAAGAGGTAAAATAAAAGGATCACTCATGAAGTTCTGCTGGGATTTGAGACTCACTGCATGAGTTGTGTTCTGTTTATTAAGAACTTTCCTTCCTTGAGTGACAGATGTCATGGAAGTTTATAGTTAGTTCAAATATTAGACTTATGAGAATATTGGATTTGGGGAAAACTATTAAATATAGATTTAAGATCAGGCAGTGTCATCAAACACAAAGGCACACTGGTATATAAAAGTTTTATAGCTTGTTAGACTGCTTATCATAGAGTATATGAAATCTCTGAAGCCATTTATAGTTATTGTAAATATGTTTGGCACTTTGCAGAGGCAGATCAGTATATATAATGTTTTAGTCCTTCTATTTTGCAGGTAGAGAAAATATAGTATTTCTGAATTTCAACAACTTTTAGGCATAGAGTGTGGTGGCATTATATCTGTAAATATAGAGTTATATTTTTGGAAGGATTATATAGGCATAAAATCAAGACCTTTTTTTAGACCTTTGATTTCATTAATATAGAGAACTCCTAGTGATGAAACTCCCTCTACCAAAGTAGATAAGCAACTGCTCTTCAACTTATAGCCTTAGAGAGGTGCCTGGACCACTGGGAGATTAAGTGACTTGACCAGGGTCACACAGAAGTATGACTTGAACCAAAATCTTCCTGATGTCAATTTTGTGTCTACTACATCATGCTTAAAATGTTTAAATGTTTACTCATGTTTAAAAGATCATTTAGCCATGGTGAATGACTACTAGGAATAATATGTTAATCATCAGTGATAGGGAAAGAGGTTGAGAGATGGAAGAAATGTTAGAGGTCATCTGGTCCAATGTCCTTATTTTACACATGGAGAAACTGAGGCCTTGAGAATTTAAGTGACTTAACCAGGTTCTCACAGGAAGTAGGTGGCAGAATTGTTATTTGATTCCAGATCCTTTGACTCCAAATACAAGGTACTGTATAAAAATTATGTGTGTGTATATGTGTATATGTGTGTGTACGTATACACGTACACACACATGCAGACATACATATGTATAGCCCAGCAAATGGCTCATCTGCATTGGTAAAGGGAGTTTCATCACTAGGAGTTCTCTATATTAATGAAATCATAATCAGTCCTGATTTTATGCCTATATAATCCTTTAAAAAATGTATGTGTATAAATACATTGCATACAGTACATTTGTATATGTATATATATAAGTACATACACATATATAATATATATTATGTTTAGCATTCATGCCTGTCTAACATGTGCATTATGAACCTATTCTTATGATCATAGATCTAGCACAAAGATGTTATGTCATTTGTTTATTCTAGCTGTATCAGTTTTGCTCTATAGCATGAAAGTCTCTGAGACAAGGTATCTTTGATGGTCAGGGCATTTCATAAAGTGGAAACTCAAAGAGAAAAGAGTGGGATCACTGTGTAGCCTTGGAAAACCACACCTTATAGGCTTGGTATCCATTTCTTCCCATGCTGCATGGGGTATATCATGCTAGGAGTTTTCCTTGCTTTTTCTAGTGGCGCATGTGAGCTATAGGTCCTTCTTTGCACAATCCATGAAAGAAAAGTGCTGAGTATATAGTTACAAAGATGAAAGAGTCCTAGCCCTCAATGAACTTACATGCTGTTGAACTGAATAGCCACTATATGTGTACAAATTCTCATTTTAAAATTATAATTAAACCAATTCCACAAGAACATTGGGCATATTTTCCAGACATGAGGCCATAATGACAGAATTTCCAGAACTGGCAGGTTACTGTTGCTCCCATCACCTCTGCCCCATTGGATAAGTAGGAAATTTTCATGTTAATTTATGGACCACAGGAAAATAAAGGCACTGTTACACTTTGAGTGTAACCCAGTCCTTTTAGACAATGAAGAAGTCCACAATGCACAACTAAATGGCTCTAGGTAATGTAAACATTATCTAACATTTGTAGAACATTTTGCATTTGTGAAATGATTTGTGATTTAGATGCCTTCAATAGGAAGGCAGGAAACATAGGAGGAAAGATAGGTCTGAAAGCATTAATCAATCCCAGGAAGCAATTTAATGCATAATTGCCATATTGTCTTATCCAGAGGTGGGAAACCTGTGGCCTCAAGATCATATGTGGCTTTTTGACTGAGTCCAACTTTTACAGAACAAACACTTTTATTAAAGGGATTTGCTTTGTCAAGTTTGGACTCACTCAAAGGGCTGCACTTGAGGACCCAGAGGGCTACATGTGGCCTTGAGATCACAGGTTCCACACCCCTATAATATAGATGAAAGACCTAAAGCACAGAAGGCTGACTTTTCCCAGGCCAAAACAAAAAATCAACTGAAAACAGAAATAGTCTGATTAAGCCACATTACTGGTAATTAGCAGAGCCCAAACCAAAAGAGAGAAGATTTAGGTGGGAGGATAGAGTAGAGAACAGAGAATGTTAACCATCTTTAATTTTGCAATCAAAAGGCAAATTAACAAATCCCAGAACAAATGTGACTTCATCTCCATCTTGGTTTTCCAATTCATATAAAACTTTAAAGATTGCACAGTACTATGCAAATAGCATAACTTTGGGAGCTAGATGCTATTGCTGTCACCCATTTTACAGATGAAGGAATTGAGGTAGATGGGTTAAGTGATTGTTCCCAGTCACACAGCTAGCAAATGTCTGAGGCTGGATTTGAAGTCAGGTTTTCCTGACACCCATCCCAATGCTCTATCTACTGTACCACTTTGCTGTCAACAACTGCAAGTTCAATTTGATTTCTCTGAAAGTATCCACAATGCACTGTTCTCTTTCTCTGATAAAGCCAAGCAAAATAGGTTTGGGTTTTCACAAAATAGCTGAGTTCAAGCCTTTTCAATAATTTTCCCAGAGAAAACTAAGCTTACAAGCAACTCTCAGGGCCTGCTTGTAATTTTATGCTTCTGCCTATACCAGGCCCTGAGAATTGCTTGGCTTTGTTAGAGAAAGATAATTCTGTGATGATGGAGATGAAGCCACATTTGTTCTGGTATTTGATAATTTGCCTTTTGATTACAAAGATTGTTGTCTCACGGTCCTAAAGTTGGAAGGGACCTCACAGGCCACCTAGTGCTTCTCCCTCATCTTAAAGATGAGGATTCTGAAGCCCAGAGAGACTA
Source organism: Bettongia penicillata ogilbyi (assembly GCA_023548195.1). Lineage (NCBI taxonomy): Eukaryota > Metazoa > Chordata > Mammalia > Diprotodontia > Potoroidae > Bettongia > Bettongia penicillata. The sequence goes on from JAJHZJ010000305.1 coordinate 2,264,797, forward strand.
TGTGATTTGTTCGGAACCACATCACAGAGTTGGGCTTCAAACCCGGGTCCTCTCACTCCAAATTCAGTGTTCTTTCTACTGTACCACACTGTTTCTTATGTCTTGGTCCCAAAATACTATAATCAATTTCCATAAGACCACAATGGCTTGCCTCAATCTAAGTAGAATATGAAATTGACAGGTAATATTTAACACAAGGCAGGAAAACATGCCATTTTCTGTAGCAAATGTGGTCTTAAACCTCTAGGTCTACTTTGGTAAATCTACAACTCAAGGAAAAAAGATGGCTTTAAGATGCCAAGATGAAGAGAAAAAGTGATTGGTCTGAGTAAAATTCCTATAGAATTGTACAAATAAAAAGGAAAGATATTTTCAAAATCCAAAAGTCAATCAGCAAGAAAACCCAGCCACTTTTATCTGGACTCCAAAGGAGCGCAGTTTTAAAGACAAGAGTGAAGAGAAACTTGTTTTGAAAAGAGGTCCCATTGTTTTCCACAAAGGGAGAAGCTTTCAATGCAAATAAAACTTAACATTTGGAGAAAAATTAAGCCCACACTGAGTTAGGAAAAGAATAAAAGTAATAAAAATAATCACCTATCTCTAAAGGGATAAAAATGACTTAAAGGGAATGTCTTTCATGTTTATAGTGCCCCCTTTAAGACACTTAGGGAACAGGTACAATTACTTCTTTCTTAAATGAAAGAAAAAAGGAGATTATATGATTATTTTCTAGAGATTAGAGAATGAGTCACAGGGAATTAAATATGCTTCTATTGAATAATTCTTGAATTTCACACTGGGCAACCAGGTTCAGAAAACCTATGATCATCTTCTAAGACCCCTACTCAAGGTAGAGGTGCTGATTTAAATAATTCACTGGAAGACAGACAATATAAAAGAAATTTTGATTATTCTTCCTCCCTATAAGTCATGGTAGGAATTTCGTCTTCTTACTTGCTTTACTTTTCAAGATGGTTATTGGAGGTGATTATGATATGGCAGGAAGGGGTAGATGATTAACCGTAAACATGGATGGAGGCCAGTGGTACTTTCCATAATGCGTGCTAATACTTTTCTTTTTCTGTGGATTCTAAGCAATTGTCCCGCAAGTTGAGTAAATAATGCATGTCTCTTGAACAGGGAATTGACTACTTCATGTGGCTTCAAGGGGTATTAAAATTTGCTTTGATCTCCTTTTTTTTAACTTGGATTTTAGGGATAATTAAGACAAAGTAGGGCGTATTGCAATGGAATGTGCCAAAGAGTTAAGAATGCTTGATCTTTCTGATTGGTTAATGCCTCAAATGTTAGCTATATTAATTCTATAATTAGTTAAATAATAATAAATAACATTTTCAATCGACAACATAACTTTTCTCTTCCTTCTCTCTTATATTTTATCTATGATTAAGATTATACAAACTCTTAAACCTTCTATTCAGGGATATTTTGGAAGCTTAATGCTGTTAAATCCAAATGTAAAGAGTTGCTTAGTTCAGATCTCCCATTGTTTCCAATTTAAACTCTTCATAACCAGGCTCCAATCTACCTTTCCAGACATGCTACATATCATCTCCCTTAACTAGCCTTCTTCCTATTCCTCAGAAAAAACATTGCATTTCAAGTTTGTGTGCCTTTGCAAAGGCTGCCCCACTCTTTGGAATCTACTCTCTTCTCATCCACCTCTGAAAATTCCTCGTTCCCTTCAAAGTTCAGGGCAAGACCCACCTTCTAAATGAGGATTTCTCCTCATCCTTCTTTCCCGAGTTGCAACAGTCTTTCTGCATTCATGCTACCTTGTACATTTTTCCACTGGGCGAATGTAAGCTCCTTGAGGTTAGGAACTATTTCATTTTTTGAAAGTCTAATGCCTGGTACTTAATAAATGCTTATTTGAAATTGCTTGATCATTCTGAAGTTTCCCCAGGACAGGTACAAGGAGCTAATTGAGACAGAGAGGGGAAAGGAATAATCGCTTACATAGCAGCTACTGTGTGCTAGGCACTATGTGAAGTACTTTTACAAATATTATCTCATTTGTTCCTCACAACAACTCTGCAAGGTAGGTGCTGTTTCTATTCCCCCTGAGGAGACTGAGACATACAGAATTTGTGACTTGTCTGGGTTTACAAATTTCAATATCTGAGATCAAATTTGAATCCAGACTCTCTGCCTACTGAGCTACTATTGCCTCAAAAAAAAAGGAGAAAATGGTAGAGTTTGTAGGTGTTTAAACCTTCTTTGGTGTTCCCAGAGTGCTTAGCACACAGTCTTTGTCCCACTCCTTGTTGTTTAGTCACGCCCAACTCTTTGTGACCCATTTGGGCTTTTCTTGGACAAGATACTGATGTGGTTTGCCATTTCTTTCTCTGTACTTGTCCCATAGTGACAGTTAATAAGTGCTTATTGATTTCTTTGCTCAATTGAATTTAGTATTAAGCCTGAATTTCTCTATTTTTTAAAATATGAAATTGTAAATCTGATGTTCCACATCATCGTGCTCTTCTTAGGATTCTCTTTAGTTCGTCTGAAGGAGCTGTCAAAGAATCAAAGTAAGGCTCAACGCACAGCCAGGGTGAACCAGCTCCTCATTTTTCCTAGTGCTCACAATTAACTTACTATAATAATTTAATTCCCAAACCTTCTCACTCTGAGATTGCTCTAAGGGTCGTTCATGTTTTCTAAGCTCCCAGGATGAAACTTCTTCAAGCTTCTTTTCTCAAACCAAGTCTTCACCTCTTCTGGAGCAGTCTCTCTTCACTTTACACCTAGCAATGACCCTGACACCCCCTAAGTAGACTGAAGGAGGAAAGAATCATAGTCAGCTGGGTGCTCCTGGAGCCTCAGACATAGAGCGATTCCTCCTTTACCTTTCTTCCCTGAACACCCTCAAATCCTGACACAGATTTCTGAATCCAGTTCTTTTTTCTTCTGTCTTCAGATTAAATTCTCCTTTCCAGCCCTTAATAATGCTGTTGTTTTCAAGTGCAATCAACAGTGTAAGTATGGTCACCTGTGGACATAAAATTACAGTTATCCCTTCCATATCAACACTTTCCCCATTGTGTTTTTTAGTACCAAGGATTAGCATAAGAAATTAAATGGAAATTTTTGGAGAGTTTTGCAAAAGCCTCAGATGACATACAAAGGATAGCAGGTGGTGCAGAAAAAAAGTTTAGAAACTCAGAAATGCATAAAATATATGTATAGTATTGTATATTATCAACATATTTTATCTTTTAATACCATAACAATTCAGACTTCTTCTCTGGTACAAAGAGAGGGCCAAAAACCTTTATGTGGATTTTCCAGATTGTGGGGGGCATCATATTCCTAGCTTCCCAGAGGTGAAAGAGATCATTGTAATTACTTTGGTACTACTTGAATGGGAAAAGGAAGGAAGGAAGGAAGGAAGGAAGGAAGGAAGGAAGGAAGGAAGGAAGGAAGGAAGGAAGGAAGGAAGGAAGGAAGGAAGGAAGGAAGGAAGGAAGGAAGGAAGGAAGGAAGGAAGGAAGGAAGGAAGGAAGGAAGGAAGGAAGGAAGGAAGGAAGGAAGGAAGGAAGGAAGGAAGGAAGGAAGGAAGGAAGGAAGGAAGGAAGGAAGGAAGGAAGGAAGGAAGGAAGGAAGTTGTCAAGGCCTGGTGGATAGAGTGCTCAAGGTGGAATCAGGAAGATCTAGGTTTGATATTTACTATACATCAGGTATCTACTGACTATGTGACCTCAGAAAGCCTCTAAAACACGCTCAGCATCAGTTTCTTCATCTATAAAATGGTGACAATAACAACACCTACATCAAAGCACTGCTGTAAGGATTAAATGAGATAAAATAAGTAAATTAACTGTGATAACATAAAGTACTTTAGAAATCTCAAAATGATGTATATATATAGATAGATAGCTATGTATATCTACACATATGTATACACACACACATACAAACATAGATATAAAGAGTTATCTATAATTGTGGTTGTTTGTGGTTGCTGATGATGATGTTGCTGTTGTCTGGTCATTTTTCAGTTGTGTCCAATTCCCCATGACCCCACTGGATGTTTTCTTGGTAAAGATACTGGAGTGGTTTGCCATTTCCTTCTCCAGCAGATTAAGGGATACAGAGATTTCATTTAGCAGTGGCAGGAGGAGTATTATTTTAGTATTAGAATAGTAACAGCAGCAGGAGAAGAAACCTGCAGCTGCTGCTACTATACTAGTACTAACAACACTTTTTGCTTCTTATTCTAGTTCTTCTCCTGCTTCTCTGGCCATACTTCCTCAGTCTTTCCTGCTTATCTATTTCTTGTCCCCTTAGTACCTTCCCCTGAGTTCTGTCCTAAATATTTTTATCTTCTCTGTCTCTTGGTGAGCTCATTTCCTCCTATGAGTTCAAATATCACTCCTCTACTTTATAACTCCTAAATCTTTTATCCAGTCCTAATTTCTCTACAGAATTGCAGTTAAATGTTGTCTACCTCTTGCTAGATGTGTCGTCCTCCATGCCTTGTAGGCGTCTCAAACCCTATACTTGCCTGTATATTTACGTTAATATCTTACTTGGTCACCTTGATAGCAGTTTTTCCATCCAATCCATTTTCCAAACAAGCTCCCAAATAAGCTTAGTTACAGATCTGACCATTTTGCTTCCCAGTTCAACAACATTCTGTGGCTCCCTGTTACTTGCAGATTAAAATGCAAACTCCTTAGCCAAGCATCAGAAACCACTAGTCTGACTTCCACTCACTTTCTAACTTTAACTTATGTCACTCTCTTTCATAAACTTTATAGTCCAGTCATTGAAATAGGGCTTTTGTGGAGGATCATTGAAAATAACAATAGTACTATTCATAGCTCTCTTCTCCTAAAATAGGATTATATTTTAGAGATGAATGAGTTTAAAGATAGATTATTGCTATAAAACACTCTAGAGTCTTGTCTATTCATTTGATTTATGCATCTTGTTAAATCCTACTTTACAGTTATATCAGAGTTTCATGAACTTATTTTTTGAAATAAAATTCCCCGATTTTAAAAAGCATTTTGTTTGTGTACAGAATGAACACTAACTAGTTATTCAAATAACTATATGATGACAAATACAACAGTTTTGAAATTAGTAATTATAAACTAGTTTTTACTGTGCTTATAAGATTTTTCCTTACTGGTTTGCCTGGTCTTTTCATGAATGATTGAAGCACTAAGGGTGAAAATGGTAATTTTCAATGGTAATTTATAAATACTTGCAAGGTGTTTTATTAGTTAAATCACATAGGGGAGAGGATAGTGAGGAAAAAAATGGAAATCTGTAGTTTGGGCTTCCATGCTATGGACTAGTTGCCTAGGCAACCACCTGTGATTGAGTGCAAGTGCTATCTGAAATGTGGGTGGAAGTTTGAGATATGTAAGAGCTTATGTGCACAATGAAAGGAAAGAATAAATCATTGACAGGGTCTCTAGGTCTTTAATTGGTAAAGAAAATATTCTGAATACAAGTGAACTCATGGAACTATTGATAATCACTGGTGAAAGTGGGTGGGATGGACTATATTATAATTCAATCTAATACCTTCTAAATCCAACAATATATGTAAATAATTGATACCTAGGATAGAAGATTCACTGAGATGGGCAGTTTTAGGGTGATGAAACTCCCTCTATCAATGTAGGTTGGCACCTTTTCTGCAGTTTGCTTTCCTAGAGAGCTGTCTAGATCACTAGGACATTATGTCACTTGCCCAGGATCATCACACAATGTTTCAACATCAAGATCTGATACTAGGACTTTCTTGCCTGGATGTCTAATCCCTAGATACTCTGAATGCTGCCTTTCAAAGAGTATAAGTAAAACTAAAATTTCCATAGAAATCTTTTGCATAGAGATAAAATGATAGTAACACTTAGTTGTTCTTCCAATTGTATAGAGAGATTTATGGTTCTTTTTGTGATAGACTGTCCATATATTTGAGATACAAAAGCCAGACATCTGGCTGCAGTGTCTAGTCCAGGGGTGGGGAACCTGCAGTCTTGAGGCCTACACTAGTCTGTGCCTGTGGGACAGGGCTGAGCAAACCAGCCCAAGTTAACAAATGACTCTTGACAAAACTTTATTCAACTATTTTAATTCTTCTTATGCCTTCTGATGGTTATGTTTAGTGGGAAATGTAGCACGGGATAACTACTGCAAATTAATTCATTGGTAGTTCAGTAGTTTGTCCTATAAGATATTTTAATTAAAGGACTTTTAAACCCCAAAACTATTGAACACTGATATATGGCTGATGAAGTTCTGTGTTGTAGTGATATCTTACTGATCATGAAACAGACTATAAATATGGAGAGATCTGACTGACTGAAAATTTAATTTCTGAAACATCAGTTTTAAAAAATTTTCAACAGATTTCTGTGAAAGTAGTTTTCATTCAAGAGGTTAACAAGAACAATTCATGTAGCAGAAGTAATTTGCTTTTTGGCTAGCCAATAATGTCCAAAGTAATACGTCATTTTTGTGCTTTGTTTTGTAAATAGGTTTCCTTTCAGTGATGTATGTACAGTTATACATATATTATGGAATGTCAGTAACTATATGTATATAATACACATATACAATACACTGGCATGTTTTATACAGATATGTATATGACTATAACATTTACTTATATGGTGCTTCAAGATTACAAAATAATGAGTACACAATCTCATTTGATGTCTATGACTACCCTGTGAGATAGGCAGGGTGGGTATTATTTCTATTTTACAGAGGAGGAAACTGAAGCCCAGACAAGTAAAGTTAGTTACCTAAGGCCACACAAATAGTAAGTAGAATCAAGAATAAAATCCAGGTTTTCTGACTAATGTTTTTGCTTCTCTTTTACTCTCTTTACTTTACATATATTGAGAAAATACAAATATCTGTATGCATATATACATAAGCATATATACATATATGTTTCTGAATGTATATATATGTATATATGTGTGTGTACATTTAGAATATTGTATAATATTAACAATTTTCTGTATAGCACATTCACAATTGAACATCTTGTCCCAGATCTTGAAAGCATGATCTGCCATCTTTTTTGTTTTTTTTCTTCTTTTTTTTCTACCATTCTTTATTGAAGATGGTTTCTTTTCATGGTTCCTTGAAAAATTATATCATAAAGGATAGAGGTGTGGTGAGTGGGAGGAGGCCTTTGTTCCAATACCATCATGTGCCAAGTGTGGCTTCTTTGTACAAATTCATTTGGTCTGTAAGTTAGTTTTTCCCATTTCAGGACATAGCAGCTCTGTTTTAGTCAAATAGAGTAAAAGATGAGATGACAGTTTCTGTGAAAGATCTGGGGAGAATAATCTATTTCCTGGCATTTAAACTCCTTTAAGCACATTCAGTTGAAAACTGTAGGACAACTAAAATATTTTCTCCTCTTGGAGATATCTAAATACAGTTTCAGAGATATTGTAAGTTAATGGGGCACATGTACCTGCCAAAATAATGTCTAACTGTGGATCTTCTCCAAAACCTTCCTGGTACAGACCATACCTTATATTGCCACATCAAAAGACAATGAAATATAGCCTATGAGTGAGAATAAAGTGGGATTTAGTTGACTAGCAATTAAAGAGGGCAACTAGGTGGTGCAGCAGATAAATAAGAGTGAAGGGTTTGGAGTTGAGAAGACTCATCTCCCTGAATCCAAATCTGACCTCAGACACTAAATGTGTGACCCTGGGCAAGTTATTTAATCCTCTTTCCCTCAGTTCCTCATCTGTAAAATGAGCTGGAGAAAGAAATGGCAAACCATTCCAGTATCTTTGCCAAGAAAAAAATGGGGCCATGACAAGTTGGGCATAACTAAACAACAGCAGCAATAAAAGAAGACTGACCCGTGGGAAGGAAGGAAGGAAGGAAGGAAAGAAAGAAGGAAGGAAGGAAGGAAGGAAGGAAGGAAGGAAGGAAGGAAGGAAGGAAGGAAGGAAGGAAGGAAGGAAGGAAGGAAGGAAGGGAGGAAGGAAGGAAGGAAGGGAGGAAGGAAGGAAGGAAGGAGGAAGGGTACAAGTCTTTTATATGGTGCCTATCGTGCTGTGCACTGTGCTAAGTGTTTTACAAATATCAGCTCATTTGATCCTCACAAAACCTTGCGAGATAGGTGCTGATATTGTCCTTATTTTACAGTTAAGGAAACTGAAACAAACAAAATTAAGTGACTTGCCCAGGTTTCCACAGTTATAGGAGTCTGGGGCCAGATTTGAACTTGTCATATTTGATTCCTGGCCCAACACTCTATCTAATGTGCCACTTAATATCTTCATGTATTTAAAACACTTAAAATAGGCATTGTGTTGGGGGCAGGGGGGAATAGGGTTGGATCCTGCATTTTATTAAGGAAGTCAATAAAATAAAAAGTAGTGCAGAGGCAGCCAATCAAAGCAGTGAAGGAGCTTGAGATTGTGCTATATTACAACAGGATGAAAGAACCAGGGATGCTGAAACTGAAGGAAAAGAAACTTGCCTGGAGACATGAGAGTTTTAAGTATTTGAAGGGCTGTCTTGTGGAAGATGGATTAGACATGCCGAGTTCAGAACATGAGTAGAAGTCACAGGGAGGCAGATTTGGTCCTAATACAATGGGAATTTTCCTGATAGAGGCTATGGAATGGGCTGTTGCCAGAAGCAGTGGGTCTTTAAGAAGAGGATAAATTAGTATTTCTCAGGGATGTTACAAAGGGGATGCCTCCTAAGGAGGTATGAGTTGGATGAGTTGCTCACTGGGTTCCTATCCATCGTTTGAATTCTGTGATTTAAGAATGAGGAAGATGCAATAGTGGAAATACAGTTGTAGTAGGTTCCTAATATTATTCTATCGAAATCTTTCAAAGATCATATGAAGACAGAAACCTTATTCCCTGCCTTCTCCTGATGCCTTAGCTTCCCATCTCAGAAACATGGCTGAGTCCTTCATATATTTTTTCAGTTTCTCCTTCAACCTCTTCCCAATTGCATCATCTGCGACAGGATCTCTGCACTTGACTCTGTACACTTGATCCAATTTGGCTGCTCTTACCATCTTTATTCTTTTCAGTGCCATTTCTTCCTCCTCTATAAACACAGCTGGGTTTGTGACAGTATGATCCAAGTGTAGAGTTGCAGCAGACCAGCCTCATGTTTTAAACAAAATCTTTAATAATTTTTTGATACTCACATTGTGATACCAAGGAAAAAAATAATACTTGCTATGCATTTGTCTAGCACACAGTATTTTATAAATCACCATGTGGATAGATTGCACCTCATCTGGAAAAGATCTGGGAGTTTTAGTAGACTGCATGCTCAATGTGAGTCAGCAGTGTGAGATGGCATACCAAATGCAAATGTGAATTTTGGATATTTTAAGAGTGGCATAATCTCCATGAATGAGGGGATGATAGGCCTTTTGTTTGGTATAGTCTCCATTTTCCATCAGCAGCTGTGCTTGGCTTGACCTCATGGAAAATTATGGCCCAGGATGGGGCATAGGGAAATTTCATCACTATGCTGATTAACAGAGTTCTTAATTCCCAACACCCTAATTTCATCAGCTGCCTCTCCCCATCATTGGAATGCTAAATGGAGAAGCACTAAACTCTTTCCATTAGGGAGGAATGGGATCTGAACTTTGGGTAACTCTCCATTTTCCATCAATATCTCTGTTTGATTTCACCTGCACAGAACATCATACTGCCCTGCTAGGAATTCTCTGGTGGCGCTCCCTCCCTCCCACACATATATTTTCCATCTTCTTTATGTTTATTGTTAGATTGTAAGTGTCTATATAGCAGGAACTTTCTTTCTTAGTGCAGTGCCTGGTTCATAATTGTTACTTAATAAATGTTTATTGAATTGAATTGTCCTGGTCATACCACATGTAGTATATTATATTTAGTTCTAGGCACCATACTTTAGAAAGGACATTGACTAAGTTGAAGGTATCTAGCGGAGGGAAACCAAGATGGTGAAGAGCCTTGAGATTATGACCAATAAAAATTGGCTGAGGGAACTGAAGAGATTGTCCAGGAATAGAGAAAGCTTAGGGGAGCCCTAATAGCTTGTATTCAAGAATCTAAAGAACTGTCATGGGGAAGGGAGATGAGACTTTCTCTACATGACCCCAGAAAGGAGAACTATGAGCAATGAGTAGAAGTTGCAAACAGATTTATTTTACTTGATATAAGGAAAATATTTTCCTAAATTATTAGAGCTATCTAAAAGTGAAATGGGCTGCTTCAAGACATAATGGGATCCCTATCATTAGTGGTGTTCCAGGAAAACTCCTTTTTTCAGTCTTTTTCCATTAGTCCTACAAATTTCATTTTTCTTCATTGTTTAAAAAAGGTAGATATAGTGACTTTATTTTTATTTCTTCTTGTTCTGCTTGCTGTATTCTTATCATATGAGCATCATTCACTGCTTTGCATTAGAGAAGATGACTTGTTCACATCCATCTAATCTCAGTTTTCCCTGGATCGAACCTATGACTACCTTCCTGGTAAGGGATGCAGAAATTAGTGCTTTCACTCCTTTTAATTTTCTCTGAGGACATGATGGATTTTCTTGACAGTATTTTGACTGCATTCAGCATGAGATTATAGCTTTTGAAGGGTCAGCATTTTACTAGGTCAAATTTTTCTGCTTCAGTTGCTTGACAGTTTCCCTTAAGAGCCAAACAGTGCACTTTACTTAGAAAACCTGTGCTCAACAATTTAGTGAATGTCACCAGAACATGTACATAAATGATGCATAAATCTCCAATTAACCACTAAGCATGACAGAGAAGAAGCAAAGTTATAGGCGTTAAAGTCAGAGGCTTGAACTTTCTAACAAGTCTTTGTCCAGCTTTTGGTCCTTGTTTAAAAAATTCCATTGTGTCTTAGTTTCCCTACTTTGTCTTTTTCTCTCCCTTCTCTTTATTTTGTTTGACTATCTTAAAACCTTGCCTTTTCCATAATAAGGTAAATGCAAGAAACAGCTATTTTGAAATATTGAATATATTTGAATATCAATGTTGAAATATTTCCACAAAGAGATTATGGTGACTGCCAGTTCTCCATATATATTGAAAACTGAGCATGAGTTCTTAGACTTACATTTTTGGGGAGGAATGCTAAGGAAGTATTCAAGGCCTATAAAGAGTCCTTGTAGTCAGGTTTAAAAAAAATGACCAGGGAATCATAAAACTTTGGAAATGGAAGTGATTTGGGTACAACTTCCTTCCTTAAAAGAAGAGAGAACTGGGTCCAAAGATCTAAAGTTTGTTCAGAATTACACAGCCAGATAGTAACAGACCACATTAAACCCATGTTTCCCAAATACTTGTACTGTCCCTTTATGCTTTCATACAGTAGAAACTGAGTAATGGTAGGTAAGTGGTTTTAAAATGCAAATCAAATATTATATGCATATATGCATTCATCTACACAAACATATATATTTAAACCATATCAGGTGCCATTGTAGTCCAAACCTAGTTAAAATAAATAATCTAGGTCAATTTCTCCATATCATGGCATTAAAAACATCAAAATTCTTCACCAGAGTGTCATACTTGCATAGTGGTGGTTACTATATTTTTATGACATGAAAACCTCTAGGGCTGAACTTTGAAATCCTTCCAAAAAAAATTAGGCCAAGTTCAATGAGAAGAAACTGATAAAAATGGACAATATTTTGGCTAAACAGTCTGTTAGAAAGGAAATCCCGTACTTCTGATACAATAGTCTTTAGAACATATTTTAGTGCTCTTAAAAAGTTGAATTCCATGAAATATTTAAATAATGATTCTCTAGACAGAGAGGCATTTAACAAAGGTCAAGAAGTAGATGGGAATTCTGCAATCAACAACCAATTTCTTTAGTCACATAAGTTATCAAAAGAGTAACAAAAATAAAAATGTCGGTCAAATCAAAATGGAATGGGGGAAACATTAATTACACAGCAAAAATACAAATCTGTTAAAAATGATTTCAACATAATGAAAATATAATCCTCAGTAGCAATCCTAAACAGAGAGGGGAAACCATTGTTCCTGTAAAAAGAATTATTATGAATCACAACTGATAGCTGTTTTAAGTTTAGAAAAGCCTGTCTGGACATGAGACCCCTTGTACTTTCCAATTCCTGGCAGAGAGAGCCAGAGAGAAACAGAGAGAGACTGACAGACAGAGAGACAGAGGAGAGATGGAGAGGCAGAGAGAGAAACACAAGGAGAGGGGAGACCAAGCTTCTAATTTTCTGCTCAACCCTAGGGAAGGGGAAAGGACACAAGCAGCTCTTCTCCTCTGCTCAGTATCCCACAGAAGGAAAGGATGGGAGCAAAATTGGAAGGTTGTTCCTTCATATATGGGATGTCATAGGGATAGGAGTAATACAAGAAAGCTACTATCCTGTCCCTTGCTGAAAGGGAAGTAAAACCCAAAGTCTAGTCAATATCAGAGAAAGAGGAGATCAGAATGGATCATCAGGAGGTAAGCAAACAACTGCTTGCATTGCCAACTGAAAGAAGAAAGATGGACAGGAAACAGGTCACAGACCAGATTGCTTAATCACTGACCTGCTACTTTCAGTAAAACAAGAGTGCACATTTCCAGACATATGCCTTCCTGCTAGGATCTAAGGCTATATACCCTCAGCTCTACCTCTGTATTGAAAGGTCTGTCAGGAAGAAACCATCTGTGAAGCTGAGGACAGTTTTCCCATAAAGATACATTCTCAATCCATTCTACAAAACTAAATGGACATCACAGTATTAAAATAGTGTGTGTGTGTGTGTGTGTGTGTGTGTGTGTGTGCGCACGCGCGCGTATGTGTGTGTGTGTGTATTCAGGTAAAGAAGTGTACATTTCTCAGTTTTTCCCCCAATTATCTGTTAACCCACCATTCTCCAAATTGGTAGACAGAGAATAAGGCTTTAATTTATTTTTCTGAATATCACCAATATCGATAAATATTTTTTAAAGCATTTGTGTAGCATACACAGTCTTTAGAAGGCAGATTGGCTGCCTACAAGACCATCTAGAGAACTATTTCTCAACCCATAGAATGTGGACCCGTGGAGACTCTGGAGTTTCCACAAGGGATTCTCATTGAATGACAAATATTGGTAAATAATCAAACACAACTTTGGTGGACTGAATAAACAATAATTCTCATATATATGTATTAATTTTATCAGATGTATATAGATTGGGGAGACAGGGAGGGAAAGAAAAAGAAATTTATACAATTTTATTATATATTTAACAAGACTAACAAGTGATATATTATAGAGTTGCTGTTTCATGTGCATTTTTTAAAAATTATACTGTGTTATGGAAATGTTTGTTTTATGCCATAAAATTAAAATAAAATAAAACAAAACTTTAAATGCTGAATTCATCATAGCTTCCTGACATTATGTTCCTCCTAGTTTATTCAATCCCAGTGACCTCTTGTGGCCCTGAGATGGTCTTTGTCTCTACTGCCTCCCTTCTGTGGCATACAGATATACACATGTAATACATATGTACACGTGTGTGTGCATGTGTATGCATTTGTGATTAACAGTGCATAGTACAAAATTGCTTCATTCAATGTACTTAATGGTATCCAGATCCCAAAACACTTTTGTAAAAGTAATTCATTTAGGATTTAATAATAACATCTTTTGAAATCATCACAGAAAGAAAATAATAAGAGAAAAATGTTTTCCAAAATGATTGGGATTAATTGGGAGAATTGATGAAGGGGAAAGGCAGAAGTCTCTAATTCTCCAAAGGAGGATCTTTGCATCAAGTGAAGTGAGACTGCGGAAGAAAGTGAAGCAGTCTGTTTTTAATGAGAGGAGAAAAGATAAGAGAGAGAAGAAAGAAGGAAAGGAGCACTCCATAGAAAAGGAAACTTCTCAGAGGTATTCAGATCTACTGAAAGCCAATTTTCCTGGGCTCTACCTGCAATGAGAATTTCTGTTCTGTAGTTTCAATCATTTTCATTTTAGACAATTTCTTAAAACCGAAGTCATTTTGACCTGATAGCTTGTAATGCAAAATTCAAAGGCTAAATTCTCAATGGGATGGAGAAAAGAATGAATGAGAAAAATGCCAACCTGACTCAAAGCTTCCACCAAGGTAAAACCTAATACCTTTTTGTCAAGTTCTGTCATTTCAAAATCTTCATATTGTCAAGCAAAATCAAAAGACTGTTTCTCAGGTAATTCCTTGGATTTTTCTTCAGACTCTTCAGCTTTGGCATTGGAATGTGTCCTTGAAGTAGGAAAGGAAGTATATGTTTTTGCAGGGAAGGATGATTTTTCAGGAACAAAGGCACAAATTATAATGCCATTCCAGTCAAATGAAAATACAGTTAAATAACAAGACTCTCCTTCCAGGAACAATGTTGTTGGCTTTTGCACAAGGGGGCTTCTTGGAAATAGCCTAGAATGATTAAGATCCTTGAGGGTGTTCCTTTAATAATAGTAGGGTTTCCATCCATTTGAATGGCATGTGCTATCTTAGTAATGAGAAAAGAAGAGGGATGATATTAATCATGGGTACCTTGCTTAGAATTAATATGGATAAAATATGTGATTCACAAGAAGTCCACTGTGATTTGGCACTAGCCCTCTGGCATGAGGCATATAGTTTCCTCTGCCTCATCACAGTAATACAAAATGGGTAATGCTAATTATGGGGATTCCAGACTTGCTAGTTCCTAGGGATTAATTAACAACAAATCCCTAAGATGTGAGAATGTTGCAGAGTTTTCTTTGAAATGGGAGTGTAAGGGGCAGGACTGCATTTGATAGCTGGAGGAAATTAAAACCAGAAACTAAGCAGGGAGTATTTGCAAATAACGCTTGAAATGATTAGGTGTCCATCCCATGAGACTGATGGAATAAACCAGAATGTCATATCTTCGGTAAATCAGTGGAGATTAAGGAGTTTCTGTTTTTTCCTGTTTCATGGAAGATAGTAGTTGTGGGGATGGGGCTGTAGAATGAGAAATTAACTACCTTCTTCCTAGTACTGCAAACCAACTTCTTGTCCTCATTCCCTTTGTCTTCCATGCATGTAATTGACAAGGGCATTGTATTGGTTGTCATGCTGACCGCAGACACATTACATTTGTGCTACTCAACATCAGCTGGACCCTGAAGGATGCTTAGCAATCTCTTAACTCTCTTGTTAATTCCCTATTAAGGTTTTCTTGGTAGCTGGTTCAGATAGTTCACATATCACTTCTGAACTACTCCATGTCATCCTCAGCAGGCAGCTTTAATTCCTATTGAGGACCTTGAGACCATTTAGACATTCACTTATCACACACTCTTCTCACCACCTTAAAATTCTTTATCTTCACACATTCTTTCCTTTTTCTTGACTATTGCAAGGAAGCATGCCCTCCTAATGTATTTGTTTGATCCTCTGTCTATTCTCTCTGCATCATTCATTTTCTCTCTCCTTATTATCACTCAACCAAGAAATAAACATTTATTAGGTTCTTTGTGATCCCAGTTTTAGATTTTCTTGGCAAAGACATGAACTGAGGGAGGAAATGACAAACCATGCCTCTATCTTTGCCAAAAAAAAAAAAATCAACCCAAATGGAGCCACAAAGAATCAGACATGGCTGGAAAATGACTGAACAAGATCAAAAAAGTTCTTACTATTCTCTGCTACACTAAAAACAAAGTCTACACTTAATGCATATCTAGTTATTCACCATCATTTCCTCCTTCTGCCATCACCATCTTTTTGAAACTGTTTTCTCAAAGGACATGAAGGACCTTCTGATGGCCAAGTAAATGAAACTTTTACTCTCTGAAGCATTGAGTAATAGTCACCAGTGTACTTCCACCCACTCCACCCTCATCTTATTAAAGTTCTCTTGCCAGGCTTCCAAGAATTGTACTCTTCGGGTTCCTTGACTCAACTTTCTTTTACAACCATTTCTCATTCTCTGAAGACAAGACATTCCTCAAGATTCTGTTCTTGACCCTCTTTTCTTTTCCTAGACTTTCTGCCTCAGAGCTCTCTCCCAATACCACAACTTTGGTTTTCACCTCCTGGGGATGATTCTTCATCTGCTGACCTAGATTTCAATACCAGGCTTTGTCCTGCTTGCTCAACGGTTTGACTAGAGGGCCCACTGGAGCCTCATATTCAGCATGCTAAGAGCTATACTTAATATCTTCATCATAAACCAATACTTTGTCTTGATTTGCCTTATTTCTGTTAATGGTGGCACAATTCCTTGGATCACCCAAACTTGAAACCTCAGAATGATTTTTGACCTCTTTCTCACTCTCACCCCTCAAGTCATAGCTTTTTGCTACATAATATATGTCATATTTATATCTCCTTTTCCATTTCCACAACCTCCATGCTTTTTCTAGTATCACCTCACACCTACATCAATGCAGTAGCCTCTTGACTGTTTTTCTTTCCCCAAACTCTTCCCTTTACCTTGTGAACACTTAAGCCTAAGGCCACTCTACCCAGATGGCTCTGGAGGAGAAAGTGAGGCTGGTGACCTTGCACAGCCCTCCCTCACTCAAATCAAAGTCAAATGCAAGTCATGTCATCCTCTTGATGTCATGATCCTCTTGGAGAATGCAGGAAAAACAGAACAACAACAGCAATCCTTTGCCTTGAAGGGTCCCAACAAAATAGATTCCTCATGCCATTCCATCACATTGTCCCATGCCCCTTCCTAAAAGCAAGCCTGAGTTCCCACTTTCCAACCAATGAAGTTTAAAATTCCAAGTCTACAACTGCAAAAGCTCCACAGTATCCCCTACACTACCTTTGATTCAACATTTACTGAGCACCTCTCACATGCAAAGTAGAGAGATAACTTG
The DNA here is from genome assembly GCA_023548195.1 of Bettongia penicillata ogilbyi. Classification (NCBI taxonomy): domain Eukaryota; kingdom Metazoa; phylum Chordata; class Mammalia; order Diprotodontia; family Potoroidae; genus Bettongia; species Bettongia penicillata. The sequence continues at coordinate 2,281,661 of JAJHZJ010000305.1, forward strand.
CTCCAGTGGATAGAGACCCAATTTCCAGGTAGGCAGTCTGACTGTCATTTTTTTTGGTCTTTTTTTTTTTGTTTTGTGAAGCTTGACACACTTAATAAGACATCATACTATATACATAACATATAATCAATTGAAAGCACATATGTGTTTTTGCATATATGTACATATTATTTTGTACATGGGGGGGATATGAGACAGTGTGAAAACTTTCTTCAATAGACAAAATAAAAGTGTTTCCTTTGTGTATTGTGTTCTCCTTCTTGATTGTAAACTCCTTGAGGGCAAGAACTATCTTTATTTTTCATAACTGTATCCCAGCTCTTAACGTAGTGGCTAGCCTATAATGTGTATATTGACTGACTGACAAAGGTGCCAAGGCCTCAAGAAGTCTAGGGATTTGCTTCGGGTCCTATAGATAAAATTTTATCACCTACAAGTCAACTGGAGAGAACAGAGATAATTACATTCTACAGATGAGTCCATCTGCCAGTATTTTTCAAAGCCTACTCTCCGCCTGCTTAGCTGGAAATTTCAATTTGGTCTACAGCATCACGGCTCTTCGTAACCCACATTTTAGCCAAACTTCCTGGAGTTCAAAACAAACAAACGGGCAGAACTTACCTCTTTGGAAACTGCTAGTGCAATCCCTTCTACCTATTCTGTCTGTACCTGTTTCTTTGCGTGCTATCTCTTTGTGCCCTCATAGAGGGCAGGGGTTGGTTTGCTTTTTTTTTGCTTTTCTACCCCCTGCTGGTTAGCATAGAATAAGCCCTTAAGAAATACTTGATTGACAAATTGACCGATCATTAACCCTGTGACCTGACACTTAACCCCTTCCTCAGCTTCCTCATCTATAATATGAAGGGGCTGGAGTCAGTGGACTCTAGAGTCCCTTATAAATCTAAATCTATGTTTCTATGAGTTTATGGCAATTTTGAAAATACTGATAACTTGCAATTACATAGTGTTTTAAAGTTTCACGGTGTTTTCCTTATAGCTCTGAAATGCATTGTACTCAAATCTGTAATCTCTTTGATTCTGGGGCACACAGCCACTCCCCTCCCACCCCCCCCCCACCCCCGTGATGTAATTTACATATTGAGACTCATCTGGACCTGTCCATCCTGTGTTACTCTCATCCATAGCTTTCCAGAAGTTCAACACGGGGTGAATAGCACCCACAGTGTGTTAGAGGTCTTCCTCAGGCTTTCTGGTCATCCACCTGCCATCTCTCACTCTCTTATGTGATATCTCATCTTTTCTGTCATTCTGTGATGATATCCTTTGATGGCACCCTCAATCCTATTCTTGTCCAGAGTTCCTCCCTTGGCTATATGTTGCAGGCTGTTTGTAACCACCACACACTTTATCATTATCCTCCGTGTCCCCACTAGTCCTTTGGAGACAGTGGTATCCCAGGTCTTGCGGCTACATATTAACATTGGCAAAACGCTTGTATTGAAAAAGTGGGCCTTTGATATTATGGGATAGTGTAGTATTATTACTCATATTTTAATGCTGGGGAACCTGAGTGTCAGAAACATTAATTGACTTGCCCATGGTCTCTTAGCTAATGGTCCCAGATCTGGTAAGTTCCACATTCATTGCCCTTAACCCTTTTCCCAGTGTTATGCCCATTTCTGCACATTATTGCTGGATGTTGCATCTCCATTCCTAGGAAAGCAGATCAATCCTTGCTACCTCCCAGGCTGTAGGAAAATAGGTTACTTTTAGTATTTAACTCTGAGGGATAGGGAATGAATCTTGCTCCAATCCCAAATAAGTCTCTTCAATGCAGTTCTTTTCCAGTCAAGAAACATTTATTGACTGGGGACTATTTCCAGTTGTACTGATCTATATCTTGCCACTAGAACCAGATGACCCAGACAAAGTGAGACTGGAGAACTTGCCACAGCTTTCCCTCACTTAAATCCAATTCACTTGCAAATCTTGGCGTCATCTTCCTGATGTCCTAGTCCTCTTTGAAAATGAAGGCCCGACAGCAAAAATGTATTACCCATCAAGTATGGACCAGGCACTATTACACATCCATTCTCTTGGGTGGCAGTGCCACCCATTTCTTTCGTTAATCCATGGACCAATGCCCTATAAGCTCCTGGTCACTGGCAAGTAAGAGCAAGGGCTTTGAAGAATGTGCATTCAATTTCAAACAAAGGATGATGGGGAAGAAAACACACCAACAAATCCAGTCACACCCCTCCTGAATGGATGTAATTTATTTTTTAAATCCCATGTGTCAGTGTGGGGGAGAGCCTGCTGGAGACCAGGGCTGCATGTTTGCCAACTCACTCAGTGCAGTCAAGGATATTAAGAGGTGAAAGCCGTTTGCCTTCTGTTCTCATAAAACAATTGGCAACATTCCTTCTCCATAGCACACTTGCCCTGCTCTCCATTTTCCTCTTCATTTCCCAGTCAGGTTGGTTGAAAATGAGGATAGGGTCTGTCACTCCCAGTACACTGCTCTGATTTGGTTTGTGGGAGCTTTATGCCCCATCGAGCAGGTATAAGGAATGGAAAATGCCATTGTGGCTGGCAAATCGAAGGGCAGCTCCAAAACTAGGATTGTCTGTCTGGGTCATATGGGAGCAGTCATTTCTGTTTGAGTCAGTAGTGAAGAGGTTTCTGTGGTGGTTAAGAGGAAAGGATGAGGCTCCATGATTCTAACAGCCTGACTTTAGACCATGCTGGCATCTCTCAAGTGGCGATTAAGCACCTGCAAAGGGATGTCTTGGATTACTGTGACACAAACTTAGTGTTGCAGTTTTAAGAGGTACCATAACTCAGATTTACTTCCTGAGGTTTTCAAATGTACCTTATTCTAGGCTCACTTGTAAGCACAGTCTAATGTATCAAGGAATGGTTTGTGAAAATCTAGATGTTTTCCTCTCAGACATGGTCTTTAGATTGAAGTATTGTGATACAATGCAAAGAGAATTACCTCTGGTCTCTGAGGTCTTGGGTTCAAATCCTACCTTTGATGCTTACGACCTATATGACGCTGAGCAAGTCTTTCAATTTTCTTGAGCCTCAGGTTCCTTATCTGTAAAATTAGGAGATTAGATAGCCTCTGAGGTCTCATCCAGATCTCTGTGAACCTAAAAGTATGTGGTGTTAGAAACCAGATGAAAGGAAGAAGTAGAAGGGAGTTCCTTTTTGGGATAGAGTAGTTATATTGATTAGTTTCAAAGGTACTCAGCCAATTTTTGTTGTCAAATGATTATTATGGACTAATATCCTTCAATATTTTTTTTAAATTTAATATTCTCCATATGGCAAAACACTATCACACCTGGACATTTCCGTGTGTGCGTGCGTGTGTGTGTGTGTGTGTGTGTGTGAGAGAGAGAGAGAGAGAGAGAGAGAGAGAGACAGATAGACAGACAGATAGAGACAGAGACAGAAATTATTTCAACATAATCTTACAGTTAATGCTAGAGTTTTTAGCCTAAGAGTTTCCTTTGTCTTTCCCCATTGTGCATTCTACCTCTTTATAGCAAACACTAAGAATGCCATACGAATCAGTTTATCTTTTTCTAGAGACAAAATCCATCGTAAAAATACCCGTAGCAAATACAGTTCAAAGACAGTAGGAAATTTGCCAGTCAGTGATGAGGCAGGGGAGGGAGGTCCCAGTAGCACAAAATTCTATCCAGGCATATTACTCCTTAAACAGGTCAATGAACCATGCAGCCCTTCAAATGTTCAGAGTGGCAACACTTTCCTTTTTATTAGCTTCTGCCTCCTATGATCCTTCAGTCCCTGCTTCAGGCTAAGAAAAACCACACTTACCATTAGATCCCTTACCAAGAACTGGAAAGTATTGTTATATGAAATTCACAAATCATCCATTCTGCTGATGTGCTGTTTTGGTTGTTGTTTGTATGTTTCCAGGCTTCTTTGTACAACAGAATCTGACGGACAGGGATCCCTTACTGGGTTTCATCAGAACTGAATGGGAGTGAGCTGGATAACACAGCAACAGGACAATGTTGACTGAGCTATTCACTGATTCCTTTCTGGGAACCAGGAGGCACATTCTGCCCCCATTCTCATTCCTCCTGGCTCCCGGCTTCCAGGGCTCTTCTCCAAGCAGGAGATTTGTTCTTTATCACCCAACTTTCTTCTTGCTATCTTTTGTTCCCATATTCTGGTAGTAGCATAGTCCAGAGTGAAAGACATGAACTTAAGAATGTCTTGACTCCAGATGTGGCATTGCTGTTGTTGGTGGCATGGATGTTTGGCTTAAGACTGACTCAAAAATAATGGTGTACATGTAATAAAAATTTAGCATAATCAGATGCTGATTTTTTTAAAAAATAGGTATGCAATATTTTTTATTGTCTTCATACATAGGTCTATGATCCTTGGATTCTAAAGGTTCTATCATATTGTATCATACTCAACTTGGACCAAAAGCTTAAAGAGTCTTAGACTAAAGATATATGCTTAAATATTAATACTTGAGATCTCCAGGAGCTTAGTCTTTCTAGTAAGAAGCCCTATAAGGTTTTGAGAGCTTCTAAAGTCAGTATTATTTAGTTATTTATTAAATCATTTGTGTACTTACCTAGAAAAATACATATGCAGGGAGGCACATACATACATATATGAATATAATATATACATATTCACATTTACATACATGTATATATACACACATATATATGATATACCTAGGTATAAATCCTTCTGGGATGGGAGAAGAGAGGGGAGGGCTAAAGCAAAGAAGAGGTAAAGGAAGAGGAGGAGGGAGAGGAAAAGAAAGAAGGAAAGACAGTAAATATATATAGTGGAAAGAACACAGGAATTAGATTTAAAATACTTAGGTTCCAGTTCTAGCTCTGCCACTTACTAGATGTATGCCTATAGAGAACTCATTGGATTTCTCTGAGTTCAGATTCTTCATCTGTAAAATAGGGATAGTAAGAATTGAATTATCTCCCTCACCAGTTTGTTGTTAGGGAAGTACTTTGAAAAGTTTAAAGCATTACAAAAATATAATTTATTATTTACACATAGATACCTACCGGTATCTCTCATTATATTTCATCATTTGAAACAATTTTGGTGCCAAAGATGGCTATTGTCATGCACATGTGATTGCTTATTCTTGAATTAGCACACATTTCTTTTTTCCCCTAAGGAGGAGAATTCTTCATGTTATTTTTATTATTTTTATCACACACTTTTAACACGGTTTTCAAAGAGTGGTCTGCAATTCATGGGGTCTGCAAGATTAAAACTATTTTCGTATTAATACTAAGACATTTTAGTTTCTAATATAATATTAATATATAATATTAATATTTATAATAGCTCATATACTAATATAATCTACAATAACTAATTTGTAATACATAAAAGAAAAGTTTTTGTGAATTTTCAATAATTTTTAATAAAAAGGGCCCACAGATGCAAAAGTCTGAGAACTTTTGCTCCAAGACAATAAGTCACAGAGCTGGAGTCTTCCTAAATTGGGTGAGTTTCTTTACCCACAAGTTCCTGACACCAGTTAAATCACAAATCCAGTCCCTATTCGCTCCCCAACCCTACTATTAATACTGCTGTGTTTTATCAATAAGCTTTTCCTGAGGATCTTAAACAAAAGATTGCTCTGTTGTTTTTTTTTTAATCAACCAAATAAAGAAAATGCCTGTGAACTTGAGCTCTTTCTCTGTGAAGCAGAGATGCTTCAGTTGAACACTTCTCAGCCACCCATGGTGATTAAAATAGAGTGAGATAATGTGTTCTAAAGATTCTCAGATGGCAACTGATATGTGAGTGGAGAAACATATTAAGTATGTGGGAGGGTGGGTGCAGAGTACACATTTCAGTAGCATCATCTCTCCTGCAGATCTGCTTATGGGCAGTCTAGAAATGCTTTCCTTATAAAGTCTTGTGCTCCAGTTTTCCCCCAAGTTTCTGTGTCTATCCAAAAAGAATAGTTTCTTTCCATCATATAGCATTTTTTAAAAAACATAATAACAACACAACTATTCCATAATGCCTTTTAAAAACTCTCTTTTCTCTTAATTATCTATCGCCATGTATACTTGTGCTATAATATCTCAATAGACTATAAGTTCTTTAAGAACAAGAACTGTTTTACTTTTTTCTGTTTTCTCCATATCTTGCACAGCTTAGGCATCAAATAAATATTAGCCTAATTTGGGGACAGCCAGGTGGTGTAGTGGTTAGAGTACTGGGCTTGGAATGAAGAAGACTCATCTTCTTGAGTTCAAATAACAGCAAAAATATTTATTTAAAACAACATGCAAAATCCTGCTAGATTTTGGAGATAAAAAGGCAAAAGAAAATAGTTCCTACAGTTACCTAGATGGTGTCAGGTTTGGGACTAGAATCCCATGTAGATGGTTGAATTTGAGGGGAACGGTCTGGCCCAGATAGAAAAATAGCCTGAAAGAGAAGAAACCTGTGCTTCTGGATTCTTTTATTCAACAGAGGGAGACAAAGAAGCAGCCAGTAGACCAGTATGGCTAGAACTCCAAGTCTGCAAGTCAGAGGAGCAAGTAGAGTTGGCCTCCACGAACCTGGTCAGGTTAAAGTGTTTGAATTTTGTAGGAAAGCAATAGGTCTGAAATGGGGTCATTGGTAAAATCATTTAAAAACCTTAATCTCCCCCAGTTGTTCTATAGAGTACTGCTTCCTGCCCGCTTCACAGGATTAACTCAATTCAATTCCATAAATATCTTTTAAATTCTCATTCCCTGTAAGGTTCTGTGCTAAGGAAATACTGGGAACACAATGACGAAGATGAAGTGTCCACCTCGAGGGCATTGCATTCTGTTGGAGGGGATACAACATGTAGCAGATTAAGTAAAATGAATGTACCAAGTCCAAGAACCTATGGGTATAGGACTCTTTGTACACTGGCGCAGTTCAGTATCCCACTGCTGTATGATCAGGGGAGAGATGGAGTTGGTGAGAGCACAAGAGAGGAGAACTCCTCTCCAAAGAGGACGTATACAAAGTAATTTCAAGAAGGAGGGAATGGTAATAACTGAACTGGGAAGGTTGGGGAGGGTATGGGGAGCTGAGGAAGATAGAAAGGTGGTACCTAAGCTGAACTTTTGAAAAAGGTAAGAGCTCTAGTAAGACAAAGGTAAGGAAATGGTGCCCTATAGACATTGGGGAACCATTTGGGTGAAAGAAGCATGAGATGATATGCAGAAAAGTGCAGGGAGCAAGCATTTATTAAGTACCTACTAAATACCAGACACTGTGTTAAGCACTTTACAAATATGATATATTTGTATATATCATTATATACCTTAGGCAAAGCCTTAGGCAAAAGACATTTTCAGAATAAGTTGCTGGGTTGTACACAGATTCATAGTGAGTTTTTTGACTTCCAGAGTTTTAAAGAGAACATTAACGAGATCATCACCCAAACTACTCAGCAATCCAATCTAATTCAGTTCATTATGTCATCAGGATGGAAGCAACTCCCATTCTCATCCCTGAGTAGATAGAGCATAGCAGCCAAGAGGCTGTACCACTTCTGATTGTATTTTTAAGTGGTTGTGTTTAAGGAGCTCAGAACATCTCATTGATCTGTTTGAACCTCTATAAACCTCATGATGCTTAGCACAGAGAACAAGAAAGACTTTCCAAAGATCCATAATTTTAAATGCTGGCATGAAATCCAGTTCAATTCCACAAGTATGTAATGAGTGCCTACTATACATAGATGGATGGGTTGGATGGATGGATGGATGGATGGATGGATGGATGGATGGATGAGAAGTCAGGTAAGTATTTGCTATTGTGCAGAAACTCTGTGCTAAGGGCTGGAGATGCAAATAGAAAAGCAAAACAATCCCTGCCCTCAAGGAGCTTGCATTCTAATAGTGAAGACAATACATAAAAGAGGTCTTAGCACAGGGCAAATGCAAAGGCCCAGTGGTTCTTAAGGATCAGCTGCAGGCCAGATGGCAATACATCTCCTTTAGGGTCATTTCTATTAATAAAATCATCTTCACTTCTGATGTTGAACCATCTGACAATCCTAAGGGCTTTGGTGGTGAGAACTATGTTTTCTGGGTCTTTAGCAGCAGCAGTCCCTGGGGAAGTAGGGGCTGCAGTACCTACAGAAGAAATTTTTAGGTCTGATGATCGTAAGGATTGTTCCTGGAGATGAAAGCAGAAAGGAAGGAGGTGTTCTTGTACACTGGTGGCAGTTATCCAGCATTTCATGTTTGGTGGAAGTAAGGATGACAACCTGCAGTTTTTTCCCCTGGAAGAAGTTTGTGAGGGATAGATCTGGAAGCAGGATTATTGGTCTATGCCAGGTGCTAGAGGGACAAAGAAAAAAACAAAACAAAACTGGGTCTGCCCTCAAGGATCTTACATTCTATTGGAGGAAAGAACATGCACATGTATAAGCAAATACAAGGACATAGGTCTAATATGAAAAGCAGTCTGATAACAAACAGAGCGCACAATGGAAGGCTATGGAAGAGTGGAATGGGGCACTAGAGAGACGAGGATGACATGGCTAGGTATGAGGGTGTAGGAAGTAGTGGTTAGAGAAGAAAGCTCTGGCCTAGGCAGCCGAGGGCTCTACATCCAAGGGGATGCAGTAGATTGCCCTGCTCTTGACAGGAGCAAAGGTAAATGTGGTTTAATCATCCAGCGGTGAGGAAAGGACAGAAAGAGCTGTGCTGTTGCTGGTTCAAAGGTATGGCGCTAGGATATAGGCCACACACACATAGGCACACACATACTGCATTTTAATAACTTTGTAATTATTTTGGCAGTTGAGAAATAATATCTCCAAGGCAGGGGAGAAGCAGCTGGGTGACATTACTTGTAATTGCTTAATATTGTTATCACATTTGCTTACAAGGAAAGAAAAGCAGCAGACGATCCATCAGTTGGCGCAATATTCCTAGTCAGTGATCAGTCAGGGCTTTGGAATGTCATGGCAACAGTCCCACAAGTCATGCTGTTTGGGGCTTGATGACTTCATGTTATATTCCTGATGGGTCTGAGCTGCTCCATTAACTTCACTTTCTTCAGTTCTTATTTGCAACAGAGAGGCCTAGGAAGCTCCCTGTTTTCCTGTGCTGAAAACTGATGCTGCTCAGAAAAACTGGCCTCTTATCCCCTTCCTCGTCCTGCCAGTATGATCTGGATTCTCAGAGCTCCTAGTTTTTCACGGACTGCCGATTTGGTTCCTAGTCAGAGAATCATCAGCTGTCAACTCCAGAAGGGACCTAAGAGAACACTCACCCCAATCCCATAATTTTGTTGGAGGATGAAGGAGAGGTCACAGAGGGTAAGCATAGCACACAGTTAGGTGGTGGCAAAGCCAAGATTAAGGCTCACCTCTCCTAACTCTCAGTCCCTTCTAAATCCATTTCTTAGTACTTAATTTTCTTTTTCACTCCACATCAGGGGATCCAGAGACCTAAGCTAGGGCCTAGGACTTTGATTACAATTTGATTGCATATTAAAAGTATATCTTCTTAATGTTCACTTTTATTTTTTACTAATCCATGGTTCTTTTAAGTAAGGTATACTTTCAGAACCATGTTCTGGTCATGGGTTTTATTCCACCAAAGTTTCAGTGAAACCTCTGGAGTCAAATTTTCCTCTTTGTATTGGGGACCTAGAATCACCAGCCTATTCCCCAGCCATCTCCATGCTACCATGTTCCTCTTCTCTGGGATTCACCTAGAACTGGGCACTCCAAGCTCCTGCCATGGAATTCTGGGCTTCATGTCATCAGGCATTGACAGTATGTGGCATGGACTAAGAATCATTGTCCTACTTGCTCATATTGGAGTCCCCCATGTTTAACATTATATAAATTAGCACTTAGTACGTATTCAACAAATTCATTTTCATTCTACTCCACTGCTTTGTGATGGAAGTTATGTGTTGAACTCAAGAAGTATTTTCATTCATTTGCTTAGATCACCTTCTAAATGGAAGACAAACTTGGTTTTTTTTTTAAATAGTATGGGCTGGTATCATATTCATAAGTTATTTGCAATGGCAAGTGCTTTATAATAATGTATAGATTCCAAACCAAGCTTTCAAAATACCCAATGGAGCTTTTAAGGTGTAAACTAGCTACACTTGGACTTGTCGATCAAAATGGGCAAACTCATTGAAAAGAGAAGGGGAGCATCTTTTGTGAAAGTCTCCAAGCACTTACCAAAATAAAAAGTATACCACTTAAGCAACAGACCCAGATGAATGTGGAACACTTTAGGAAATCTAAAGTGTTATCTGAAAGCTTAGTGCTTCAATGCATGCTTCCCTAGCAAGAGGAGGCAGAATACATCAGGGTCTGTCCAGCCTCTGAAACCTGACTAGGATTTTTATATTCCCAGAAACCAGGGCATGAGTTGGCAGTTCATTGTGAAAACAGACGTTTGTTTGGGCCACTTCACAACTGTGGACTGTTCCAGAAAAAGAAAAAAAAAATTTGAATTCAATGCAATTGTCCTGTCGAGTTGCAGAAACTGTCATTTCCTACCAGAAGAAGTTGTGAGCCTTAGGGGGAATAAAAAAACAAAACAGGAGAGACTAGCAAAGTTTTCCATGCCCCTGAGAGTTATTTTCATAGAGTTCCCCTTAGCAGCTGGTAGAAGTGTAGGATCTGGTTACAGCTGTCAAATGGACTCTGCTGGGAGCCAAGGGATTCTGGCACAAGGAAACACTTCCACAGCGGAGTATATATTATGCTTTCTCTAGCAGAAGGATAGGAGATTTGGAGATGGAAGGGACCTTAAAGGCCATCTAGTCTAAAACTCCCTTAGAGAATGAGAAAACTGAGGGGAACTTACTCAAGGTCACCCAGGTAGCAAGAAGATGCAGGTGAAACTATGTTTGAGTCAAGTGTTATACTTGTAGCCAGGGATAAGGAATGCTTCAAGTTAGGAGTTCCATCTAATTGTATTCCACTGTTTTTAAAACCATCATCCCATTTACTATGACCATTGCTGCTGCTACTACTACTATTATTACTACCACTGCCACCACCACCACTATCACCACTCCCACTAATTCTATGACCTCTACTACCACTTCTATTAGTAATGCTACTCCCCTATTACTATTACTATTACTACCACCGCTGCTGCTGCTATTACTACTACTAACAGTAACACTCCTCTACTACTACTGTTACTATCATTGCTGCTGCTGCTACTATTACTAATAGCAACACTATTTCTACAACCAATACTATTCCTATCACTGCCCTTGCTACTGTTACTGCTGCTGCTACCAGCATTTTTGCTACCACTGCTAGTAATACCACCACATCTACTACCAATACTATTACTACCGCTGCTACTGCTACTTCTAGGTTACAAACTAGACCTGTGATTTCAGTAATATGGAGAACTCCCTGATGAAGAAATTTCCTCTACAAATTCATCTTCTTTATATATTCATTATCATTATCCTCATCTCATTCTCATATTTTTATGGGGTTCCAGTAGAAATAATCCTGGGACAATTTTTAATTTTGTAACCCACTATATTGTTACACAGTTTCTAGATCATCTCTGTTGAAATCTTGGCTGCCAGATAGTTTAGTTGAGAGAGTGTGGGACATAGTAGAGACAGGTAGACCTAAGTTAAAAATAAGTTCATATACTTACTACTGGTGTGACCTCGGTAAGTCACTGAACTTTTCTAAGTTTTCTCCTTTCTAAAATAGGAATAATAACAGCACCTGCCTCACAGGGTTGTTGTGAGGATCAAACGAGATAACATGTCAAGCACTTTTCAAAATCTAAAACATTGTAATAATGCTAGCTATTTTTTTATTATTACATACCTAATTAGTGCAAGCTGCAGTGCAAAATATCAGGGATAAAAAGAAAGCTACAACTCAAAGAGCTTACTAGTAGGAAGAAATTCCTGTTTACAAATAACTAAGAAAAAAGAGTGGATATGCCAGTACAATGCTAGGTACTGGGAGTACAAATATAAAAAGGAGGCAGTCTCTGCCTTCAAGAAATTTGCATACTAAGGAGGATACTGTAACACATCAAGGAGTGGTAGCCAAGGTGGGATGGTGATTGGAACTTTAAGACAGTTGACTGCCATGTCCTTTCCATTAACAACAGTAATCTCTTTTTAGAGCAATAGCAAAAAGTGGAAAGAACAGATGAAGGAGAGTAGGGCTTCTGTCCAGATGGCAAGGTTCCCGTGCTAAGTCCATCCTGATTTCCTGGAGGATGGCTAACTAGGATGTTAAGCGTGGTCTGGTTTGTCATGATAAGTGCTTAAGAGTATTCCAGGCAAAGTGCCATGAAAAGTTTGAAGAGGGAGAGATCGTTTTTCAACTACAGGGGTCAAGAAGGGTTTCATGGCAGAGGTGGGAGGGGGTGTCACCTGGATTTGTTTTTGAAGGAAGGAAATGACTCCAAAAGGAGATGAAGGTGGGCATGGGGAGAATTTCAGTCTAGACATTGCAGACAATGTCAGAAAAGGTACACTAAATGGGAGGAAGATATGTATATTACAATTTGCCTTGAGCAAAGAGTCACCACTCTGAGATAAAGTGACAAAGGTATGGTGTAATCTTGCTGTGCATAACCTTCAATGCCAGGATTAGGAAGACCTCCTCCTTGATAACTCCCACCTACTCAGGTAACTCATGATACTTTCCTCACTTTTTGAGTAGGAGAATAGTATAAGAGGAATTAGGGAAATTTACTTTAATTTTGTTTTGTCTTCTCCTCCTTCCTCGTAGAGTATAAATTCCCTGAAAGCAGAAGTTGTTTCACTTTTTTGTCTTTGGGTGCCCAGCTTCTAACACAGTGCCTGGCATATACAACAGTAGGCACTTGATACATTCTTATTGATTATTGATTGATAACTTGGGTAACAGTTTGAAGGATGGAGAGGAGAGATGATAGCCTGAATTCAAGCAAACTAATGAAAAGACTTAAAGATAAACTATGCAAGGAGGAATGGGAGGATGCTATAGAAAGGTGGCTACAATAGGAGCTAAGATGAAGAGACAGATGTGAAAGATATGGTAGAACTAGATTTGATAGGACTTGGCCATTGACTAAATTTTGTTTTTAGGGAGAAGGAAAAGTCAAATATGACTCCAAGGTTATGAACTTGAGTGCCTGGGAAGATGGAGGGACTATCAACAGAACAGAAAAAGTTAGGGAGAGGTATGTTTGGGGAAGAAGATGCACAGTACTGTCTGGGATCTATTGGGTTTGAGGTGCTACCAGGAGATGGAGACAGATGTCTGGCAAACCGAAGAGTAGAGTTCTGAAGAGTTTTTGAAGAGAAAGATGTATTTGAAAGTCCTCTGAACAGAGATAATAATTGCAACCATGGAAGTAGGTAAGATCATCAAACCAAAGAGGAAAAAATGTACAAGGATAGAACTTTGGAGAATATCTACATTTAAAAGATTCAGAAGGATGATTTTTTGCTTAATTATATCTGACTTTTCATAACACTATTTGGGGTTTTCTTGGCAAAGATACTCAAATTGTTTGCCATTTCCTTCTCCAGCTCATTTTACAGATGAGGAAACTGAGGCAAACAGGATTAAGTCACTTGCCCCAAGTTACCCAGCTAGTAAGTATCTGAAGCTAGATTTGAACTTAGGAAGATGAGTCTTTCTGATTCCAGGCCAGCACTCTACCCACTATACCACCTAGCTGCCAACCTTGAGAAAAATAAGGAACTAGAAAAAAAACCAACATCATTTCTTGATCAGAGAGGTAGGAGGAAAACAGTTATTGTTAAGTATCATGAAATCAAATGCAGAAGAGGGTATCAGAAAGGAAGGATAGTCTACAATGCCAAATGGCAGTCAAGTCAATAAACATTTATTAAGTGCCAACTATATGTTAGGCATTGTGCCAAGCAAGAAGATGAAGACAAAATCCTTTTGGATTGAGCAACAAGGGAGTCATTGGTGTGATCATGGAGATAGTTGTTTCAGTAGAATAGTGTAAATGAAAACCAGTTTGCAATGGGTTGAAGAAATGGAAATCTAAATGAAATATTCTTTCTAGAAATCAGAGTAAAGGAGAGGGTAAAAAGGATGGGCTTAATCAAACAGCTTGGTTTTATGAATCCCTCCAGTGACTTAGGAATAGGAGTGGAAAAAAAAACAAATGGTAAGCATTTCCCAGGATAAAATGTTAGCAGCGTGGGAGCAGCAGAAAGTCAAGGGCATAAAACAGCCTATAATAGATGAGATCATGAAGTGGCTAACCACAGAGCCAAGATTAAGTGAAAGGGGACAAGGTGTAATTGTCAGGGTCCTGTGACCATTGACACAAGCATGCCCAAGGAAACAGTGGAGGTCTCAGAAGGTATCACCAAAAACGACCCTTTGATACAGCATCTTCCTTGCCCAGCCTTTTGGTATCATCTGTAGAACAGCTTAGAACACAATACAAGATTCTCCCCAGGGACATACACAGGACTCAAATGCAAACACATAGGGAAAGCTGCTGAGGTAACCAGACTCCTCACCGCTGCATTTTCCTTCCAAATGAGAAACTCGCCTGACTCTCTGGCTTTCCTTCCTCTATGACACTCAGCTACCAGATCAGAAGCCTGGAGCATACCTGCTTTTGTAAACCTTTTTTTCTTTCTTTCTTTTTTGTTTTTATAGACAGCCTCTGAGTGGGAGAGATGCCTTCCTGACTCATAGATCAACTGCCCTGCTTTTCTGATTGTGTTAACATACAGGTTTCCCTCCACTATATTTTTATTCTGAAAATGATAGTGTTGAGGTGTCCCTGAGCTCTCAGAGGATATGCCAATAGAATGCAAACTTTTAGCAGCTTACCAAGCTGAAAAGGCTTTGAGTAAAGGCCTCGCAATTAACTTCTTTTTGGAGAGACTTATTTTTCATCATTCATCACCACAGGAACAGCTCCCAGGTTATTTTTTTTCTGGACACAGCACCTCATAAATGCCAACTATTAAGGTTTAAAGAGATTACAGTATCTGTCAGTGGACAGGGTAGCCACATGGATGAAAGTATTACTGCTTGAAGAATTTAAATAAGATGTGAGATTTAAACAATCCCCTTTCATTCCCCCCTCCAAAAAAAAAAAACCCAAACATATGGTGTTGTGTCTGGTTATCAAGTGATTATGACTGGTTTTAATACTAGTCACAGTTGTCCTTGGCTCTCACTAAACTCTAAAGGGAGGAGTTAATTGTGTGTTCAGCCAGTGGTCCAGTTAAAATAGGAGTGGAGCCCTAAGAAGTTTTTAAATTATGTCATACTTGGTCTTTATTTTGTCGCTATCATTTCCTTCATTTTATTTTCCTTTGTTTTATTGATGCTTTTTAAAAATCATTGTCATTGTACCCTTTCCTCCATCGAACCTACTTTTGTAACAAAAAATATAGTTAAGGAAAAAACAAACTGATATAATGATCATGTCTGATAACACACACTTCCTTCCATGTCTACAGTCTACTGTCTCTTTTCTCAGAGGGGCGAAGTGTATTACCTCATTGGCCTTCTCCTTCTCTTTCTCCCTGAAAAAAAATTGCAAAATGCCCTCCTGATTTTCCTTTTTCTTGAAATGTAGAAAAAGTTGTTCCTGAGATCCCTTGGCCAACATTAAAAACAAAAGACACAAATGGTGGTACTGGAGAGTGTATGTGTGTATATCACAGTTACCTCCTGCAGTTACTGGGGGAAACTGAACTGAGCTTCCCAACTGAGAAGCCTTTTGCCTGCCTGTAAAAATGAAGGTGGGGGCTCTTTTAAATTAACCCATATTTTATAGTCACAGAACAGATGTCACCTGCTTTGCCCTGGGGATCTCATTACTTATGAGGGGCGTATGCAGATTTTGCTCATTGCCTCAGCCTAAGAAGGAAAGTTATTCATAATAAACACCCAGATCAGTGCCCCACTCTTACCGACGGCTCCATTCCTCTGAAAGTGTACGTGTCAACAGGAGGCAGTGGTCCGTCCTTCGTAGACAGCAATTAATTATTCAATCAGAATAGATACCAGTGCCCACTTTGTCATCTCCTCCTATTTATCAGGGGTTGGGCCCCATTAATCAGTGGAAATGATAAATGTGAAGAAAGACAAGTCAATTTGATGCTTTGCAATGTAGTCATCTCTCTAGTAAAGCCCCACCCACCCCCATTCTAAAGTGCTGTCAATGCATCATTGCAGCTATCACTGTTGCCAATCCAGTCTTTATTTGAAGATAAAAATGCTAAAAAAGGGAAACATTTGTACAGGTCTTGAGTAGCTCCAAGGATACTTATTCCCTCTTCCTCCTCTCGGAAGGTTTAGCTGCTGTATGCTAAATCATTGTTTTGAGGGCTCTGATCAGGCCCCACAGGGCTTTGACAGGGCCTCCTGCTGGAAAGAGGGTCCATATCAGGAGGAAGAATTTAATTTTTTTCTTTTTTATTATGAATTTAATTATCAAACATTTTAATAAATTATGAAAGGGATTGCATACAAAACAGTGAATTTTTGTCACTTAGGTGTTTTTTTTAATGTATGTTAAATTTATTGAGATAGCAATTTAGTTGCCCTGATAATTTGTGTCCACTTCTGAATTTTTTTATTTTTTCTTTATATTTTCAATGTTTATCACTGCTATTTCCTCTCTCCTTCCCTCCCCTCTTTCCTTCCTTCCTTCTTTCTTTCCTTCCTTCTACCTGTTTTCCATCTTTGCTTCTCCACTTCCTTCCTTCTTTCCTTCCTTCCTTCCTTCTTTCCTTCCTTCCTTCCTTCTTTCCTTCCTTCCTTCCTCCTTCCTTCCTTCCTTCCTTCCCTCCTTCCTTCCTTCCTTCTTTTACTCCTTCCATCCCTTTTCTTCCTTTAGCATACATAGGAAGAATTTCATGTTTGCCTAATACTGAAAAGTAACTGGTGAGCATAATAGAGAATAATCAACTGAGAATCAGGAAGACTTCGGTTCACATATGCAACTAGGAAGCCGTGTGACCATGGACAAGTCACTTGAATTATTCCTGCCTCTAGAAGCTCTCTGATCTAACAATCTAAAAATGTGAAATCTTCTGACCTTCCCATTTTTCTTATTCCCATGGCAACTGCTTAGTGCTTCTTTCCCCATCTGGAATAGCTTTGTCAAAAATCACGTAAAACCTTTATTGTCAAAGGAAATACATAGGTTACTACAACAGTGATTTGGCTGGTTTATTGATGAGGTAAGTTGATCCTTTCTTCACTCGCCTTTTGAAGTTACTTATTCAGCCAAAAAGGACTTTCCTTCTACTTTCTCAGTAAAATAGTACAGTTTTTCAGTCAAGTGGTTATACTTTCTTGAGTTAAAGAAACCTATCTACAATGACCTGACAGAATCTTATGTAATGAAAAACTAAGATAATGTTTAGTTGCAGCATATGAGACCTAAGCTTTGATTACGTCAATTCAACCCATTTCTCAAATGTAGAGGAATGAAAATGCAAAAGTCATCTGTGTGCGTTCATTTTTAGCTAGAACAGAAAGTAGGAAATGCATCGTACTTGAGGACTCTTCAGGTTTTTCTTAGAGTTTCCCTAGAGATAGCTTTAGAATTAAGATTTCCCCTTTTTTCTGTCAGCTGAGAGTTCTAATATGATAGAATCCAAATAATGAGGCAGGACATGAAATTTTAATAGCCCTCAGTGTGTATGCACTAAGGTGGAGGTAGGCAAGATGAGAAAAATGTGATATATATGTGTTATCATGTATCACTAAATAGTGATGCTGTTTTTCTCACAAGTATATTTGAAATTCATAATATTCAACTATAATTGAGAATAAGTAAACTAAATGTACAGGTGGTTAGGTGGCACAATAGATAGAATGCTGGGCCTGGAGTCAGGAAGACTCATCATTCTGAATTCAAATGTGGTCTTGGATAGTTATTAACTCTGTGACCCTAGACAAGTCATTTCATCCTGATTACCTCAGTTTTCTCACTTGTAAAATAAGCTAGAGAAGGAAATGGCAAACCACTTCAATATCTTTGCCAAGAAAATCCCAAAAGGGGTCATGAAGAGTTGGACACAACTGAAACAACTGAACAGCAACAAAACACTAAATGAATAAAAGGAGCTTATAGTACATTTCATCTCTTCTCTGATAAATATAGTATAATTATTGATAAGTAAAGTAAAAGTATTGTATAATTTACAATGTGCTCCCTTCGCTCATTGGATATATTTCTTAAGAGCCTACCATGTATCTTTTAAGTAGATCTTATAATTTCATACTGCTAGAGGAAGGGACTGATGTAAAGGAAGAAAATGGTGAATATAGAAGGTGAAAATGAATTCTTATGTTGATTTTTGGGAGGGAGGAAAAGAAGAAAAACAGAAAACAAATTCATAAATGGTATTTTAATCTTTGGGAAGCGTTGATTCATAAACTTAGTAGCTAGGAAAGAGAAGAGTTTTGTTTATCACTAAAACCACAGATAACTTTCCATTTGATCAAGAGTTAAAGCTCAGGGCTGCTTCAGATTGTTTTCGTTTGCACTCCCTTTTATATGACGTGATACTTTTGCATTGCTAATAGGCAAAGAATAACCTAGTAGATCCCACTAATTGTCATTTGCGTGCTTGAGATCTCATACTTTAAAAACACCATTCCTACTGTATGTCCTCCTCCTCACCATGGCACTTTTTTAAAAAAAAGTAATACATTTAACACTAGAACCAAAAAAATGTCCAATGGACAGGTCCTGGCTGTAGTTTGTTCCAGTGTTCTGTGAGCAGAATGACCAGGCTAGCCAAAGTATGAGATCATATCAGCATGCGCTAATCTCTTTGGCTTAAATGAAGTTCCTGGAAGCTGAGATACTTAAAAGCGGGTCTGGAGGATTCAGGCTTTTTTCCAAAGGGGTTTATTGCAAGATACTCAAATTTCCCATTCTTATTTTTTTTTTGTCTCTTAAATTTCCCAAAGAATGTTTTCATTGACCATATGGAGGTATTTGAGCCTCATTCTACTTGCCTATGCTCTGGAAATTTGGGAAGACAATCTGCACCATTTCAGTCCAAGAGTGGAATAGCTTGCATTCTTTTCCTGAGCAGGCAACAGACCAAAGTCAGAGGTCCCAGTAGGACTAACATTATTTTCTCCTCCTCCTCCTTATCCTTTTTCTCCTCCTTCTCTTCTCTTTCCCCTCATTGTTGTCATTGTTAATCATTAACATGATCAATATCTGCAAATAATTATTAAGTGTCTTCTCAATAATGAGCTAAAGGTTAGGGATACAAAGAGGTATATATAGGCATATATATATATATTCCTCTCTACATGGAGAATGCAATGTATAGAATATAAGCAATGAAAAACCGAGGGACCAGAATCAATGATGTCATCAAACAAATGTATAGGTAGGAAGAGAACATGGGCTGGTCACCTGACAAGGGTGAGGAATGATAGGTAGACAGGGTTGCTTGTACACTCTCAATATCAAGAGAAAGCAAGGAAAGCCTCTAGCACATTGGGTGCTGACCATTATCTCCCCCAAAGAGATATCTTGACCTTTTGAGCCTACATAGACTAGAAAAGGAAAGGATAGGCAGGCATATATGGATTGAAGTCTTCATTGTTAGAACATACTTCTCTTTTTTTCTTTTTTCTTTATTCTTTATTTTTAACATTCTTTTTAAAACCTTTGAGTTCTGAATTCTCTTTTTCCCTCCTACCCCTTCCCCATCAACTGAAAAGGTAAGAAATGTGATATTAATTATACATGTGAAATCATCCAAAACATATTTCTGTATTAGCCATGCTGGAAAAAAAAAGGCAGTACAAAAATATTTATAGCAGCTCTCTTAGTTGTTGCCAAAAACTAGAAATCAAGGGGATGCCCATCAATTGGGGAATGGCTGAATAAATTATGGCATATGAATGTAATGGAGTACTATTGTGCCATAAGAAATGATGAACAAGAAGACTTCAGGGAGGCCTGGAAGGACTTATATGATCTGATGCTGAGTGAAAGGAGCAGAACCAGGAGAACTTTGTGCACAGCAACGACCACAATGTGTGAGAGTTTTTTCTGGTAGACTTGGAACTTCGTAATAACGCAAGAACTTAAAAAAAAAAATCCCAATGGTTTTCTAAGGCAAGATGCCTTCCACACTCAAAGAAAGAACTATGGAATTCATTCACAGAATGTAGCAGATCGTGTGTGTGTGTGTGTGTGTGTGTGTGTGTGTATTATGTTTTGATTTGTTAATATGATTTCTTCCATTTATTTTAGTTCGTCTACATAGCATGACTATAGTGAAAATGTATTCAATAGGAAAGTATATGTAGATCCTAAATAAAATTGTATGCCATCTTGGAGAGGGAGGGGGGAGGTGGGGGGTAGGTGTGTCGGGGGGTAAAATCTAAGTTTTTTGGTAGTGATTGTAAAACATTAAAAATAAATAAATAAAATAAAAATAAATATATTTTTTAAAAAAGGCAAGAAAAATAAAATGAAAAAATTATGCTTCAATATTTACTCAGACTCTTTCAATTCTTTCTTTGGAGGTGGAGAGCCTCTTTCATCATAAGTCATTTGGGATTGTCTTGGATCATTGCATTGAACAGAATAGATGTCATTCACAGTAGATCATCATACAATAGTGCTGTTATTATGAACAATGTCCTCCAGATGATTCTACTCACTTCATTTTGCTTCAATTCATATAAATCTTCCCAAGTTTTTCTGAAACAATCCTGCTTGTCATTTATTATGGCAAAATAGTATTTTATTATAATCATATACTATAACTTGATTACTCACGCCCCAACTGATAGGCATCCCCCAATTTCCAATTCTTTGTCACCACAAAAGAGCTGCTAGAAATGTTGTTGTTTTTTTTTTTGTACAGACACATCGTTTTCCTTTTTCTTTGATCTCTTTAGGATACGGACTGGTATTGTGATACTAGTATTGCTGAGTCAAAGGGTATGCACAGGTGTATAGCCCTTTGGGTATAGTTCCAAATTACTTGCCAGAATGGTTAGATCAGTTCACAATTTCACCAGCAGTGCATTAGAGTCCCAATTTTTCTACATCCCCTCCAACATTTGTCAATTTCCTTTTTTCGTCATATTAACCAATCTGATAGGTTTGAAGTGGTACCAGGGGAAATACTTCTAAAGTGATGAGATTTCAGATAAATTTGAGTACTTAGCTATAACAAGCTCATATTTTTATGGCAAAGAGAATGGTAATATAAAGTAACGCCATGCTATGTTCTTCAAGAGGGCTATAGAAATAAACCATAAATTGAATAAGAGTTAAGTGAAAGGGGAGATCACTCTGGGCTAAGGTAAGCAGGGAAGTCTTCACAGAAGAAATGGAAGTTAAGTAAATGGAGAGAAAGAGAAAATACCTTTCAGGTGGGGAAGTGGAATTTTTGAGGGGAAGGAGTTGTAACATGGAAATAATGAACAGACAGAGAAATCTGAAAGTGGTGTATAGAATGAATTGAAGTAGAGAGAACTTTCCCAGTAAGGAGGATTTTTTTTTGTTGTCCAAGTAAGAGGTAATTAGACCTTGAATAAGGAGACAATAATATTCATAGTTAACATGTCTATAGTATTTTAAAGTTTATGAAGCATTATCCTTAGAATTATCCTTTGAGGTTTTTAGTATACAGGCCACTTTACAGGTGAGAAAAAGGTAAGTTTAGGGAGATTAATGGACTTGATCAGCATGTATTATCCCCATATTAGAGATGAGGAAAGAAATGAGAGGGGAAAAAAGGAATCATAAAATGAATGTGAAAGATATTACAAAGGAAACAATAGGACTTGGTGATGACTGACCAGATGTGGGGAGGCAAGGAGAGGGAGGAGTCAAGGATGACACCAATGTTTTGAGCCTGAGTCACTGGGAAATCATAGTGTACTTGACAGAACTGGAGTCAGAGACTAAACTATTTTGTGGACAAATATGATTCAGGCACTATGTTTTATGATTGGGCCAAATGAAGGTAATACAAAACTCAGTTTTCTGGGGGAAAGAGCTATTGAAACTTGGTCCTCTGCTTTTTTTCTGCTATAAAAGAAAATAGTAAGAAACAAAAGATATTGGAGTATTTGGGCTGAGAATTGGGATTGAGTAGTGGTCATGAAAAGAAACTGAGGTAGGAATATCACAGCATGCCACAAGTTTGCCCCCTGCCACATAGATCCTCTTTGGATATCATGCATAAAATATACTCAACCTCTCTTATCTCTACTTCCCCATGAATTAATTGATTATATCCATTATTAGATTGTGGTCAAGGTCCTCATAAGCAGTTACCAAGGATTTGAGGGCTTAGAGATCCCAGAATGCTATCCATCACTTTTCAGCTATAAACATTTTGCATGTCTATATCATGTCTATATTGGTCATTTAACCAATTTTCAAAGGATTAATAGACACGAGGAATATTTTGGAAACTGACCATGTTGAGTAGCACTAGAAAATTAGAGGTAATGTGATATAATAGAACGTTGAGCTTAAATTCAGGAATCTCTGAATTCACATCCCACACCTGACCCTTTCCTGATTCAAGCAGCTCTAACATTTATCTCCCAAATCATGGTAGGATATGAACTCCTTTGGTGGAAGGAGATTCCCACACTGGGAGTTCCACATTCTGATGAAGTCACAATTCCTTTTCATTATCGTCAAGAAAAAGAATTTAAGACAATTGAGGCTTGTTACTATAAACATTTCAAGTTTAAAATTCATTCTGAAGTTTGTATCACATGACAACACAGATTATATTACTGATTACTAGTGATGAACTCACGATGCATAGCTTTTTGTTCTATTTTTTCTTTTATTAAATCCAAACACTCTGCATGCAGTGTCAGTGATGACAACAGTAGCATGGGCAGCTCATTTGTTGGTTGTTGAGATTCACTCCCATGGTTTCCAGTAAAAGTACCTGAGTATCATTAAAACAAGTTTTATTATTTGAATATGTATTTAATATCCAGATTATTTTGTACAAAAATTCATCTCAAGCTGACCTTGTAGTCTGCATTGTGTAATTAGCACACACTTAAACAAAATCACCATTTAATAACCCCTTTGTGTGTTACAAACATTGAATGACTACAAAGAGGGAAGTGAATAACAGGATGTCTTTGTGATTTGGGAAATGAATGGAGTTTAATCATTTCTTACTGTAAGCTGAGCCTGATTTGATGGGTAGTGACAGAAATGAAGAATCTATGATGAGTCTTTAGTAATCTACTGAACTCAAATATTTGGCGTGAGCACAGTGGGACTACGGTGGTACTCTCCTCACTGGTCGCACCAAATCCAGCTCCTTCCCCTAGTCTTTTTTCTACACATTCCAGCGTTGGTATTCTCAAGTTTTTCAGTTGTGTCCAACTCTGTCACCCCATTGGGGTTTTCTTGGAAAATATTCTGGAGTAGTTTGCCATTTCCTTCTCCAGCTCATTTTATAGATGAGGAACACTGAGGCAAACAGGGTTAAATGAGTTGCCGAAGTCTGAGACCAGATTTGAATTTAGGAAGATGAAACTTCCTGATTCTAGGTCTGGCACTCTATCTACTGCACAACCTAGCTGTACCCTAAAAACTCCTACAACTTCTTAATAACATAATAGGTCAGTCCTATGGAGTTTGCCAGGTCTCAGATTAAATATAAGTGATTCACTCATGAGCCTGGAACCACTACTGATGGATTCAAAAGCTTTGGATATGCTCTACTTTCAACTTAGGCCAGTTTTCTTCTTCTTAGATAACCTGATGTCCTCCACCTGGGAGCTTCCTGATGACAAATTTAGTAAGAATACACCATGGGCTCAACTCATTGCAGCTCAGACCTCCTGACCTCTAGAAATCCACTTGCTTTAGTCTCCCAGGAAGCTAGGATCACAAGCAAACCCCGATCTGGTCTTGGTGGAATGTTTTTGGAATCAGAGACTCTGAGATCAAATCCCATCTCTGACACTTGCAAGCGGCATGAACTTGGGAAAAGTCATTTAATCGGTCCAGGACTCAACTTCCTCATCTGTAAAATACAGGTGGATATTAGATTAAATGGCTTCTGAGATCCCTTCTAACTCTAGGTCTATGATACTATTATTTGATTTTTAGGTAGGGGAATGAATGAGTCAGGCCTATGTTTTAGAAAGTACATTTTTTCAGCTCTATGCAGAATGAACTGAAGAAGTAAAACACTGAAGGTAGGGAGACTGATGAGGAGGTGATTGCAGTAGAAAAGACATTCAAGGATAAAGCTGAACAGGGATCATTTGAAATAAGTAGAAGGAATGGATATCTTCAGGGATCTGGTTTGAGCAGATTTCAATGCTTGGCTTTGAATTTCCTGACAGCCAAAGTTAGAAGGGAAACATGGGTAACATAGCTTTTCTTCCTGACAGTAGAAAACATACAAATCCATCTTCTATGAATGCAGCATTTAGGTCACCCCTCACAAACAAGCACAGTTCTTTCACCCTTTTCTCAGAAGACAGATTTTCTGTCCCTTCATTCAATATCCGTTCTTTGTACTCCAGTGTTTTACCCTCTTTTTATAATGGAATAAGTCAAGCTGGGCTCTAGGCTGCAATAGGGTTCTGACTAGTAGAGTCCTGATGAATGATAATTATTTCCCAGCTTATATGTGCCTTATTCCTTTTAAAGTTTGCCAGGTTCATGTCCTTGATTCACATGGCATGACATTTATGCTTTATATTTCAAATGTGTGGCTCTCTCTAAACTTATAAATCTGGTCCACTGTGCTTATGTTTAACCATCTTTCTCTCTCCTGTGGATATGTGGTCAATTCAATTTTATAAGTATTTGAACAGTCATGATATATTCAACACAACGCTAGTTGCTAGAGGAGACCCAAAATTATTATCTGACAAAATACACATTTTCGAGGAGATTATAATCTTTTTGGGGAAACAAAGACATGAAGCAAACAGAAAGAAAGACAAGACAGTAGATGAGAAATTACTGACTGAACCATACTGATGTTGTCAGAGGAATGAACTTGGAATCCACAAAAACCTGGGTTTGTGACCTGGGGTTAATCCCTTACTACCTTTGAACCTCAGTTTCCTCAGATTTAAAATGAAGGCCATGATATTTGCAGTACTTATTTTGCAGGATGGTTATAAAAAACCCACTATGTAAACTGTCAAATTCTATACTAAATGTAAAATATTATTCACAGATGACCTGTCAAAAGTTGAAGCTTCATAGAGGAGATAAGGCTTCAGATTAAATACTTAAGGATATGTAAATTCTTTTTCTCCTTATTGTACCACCATGCACTTACCCTGTTGAGCATATATTTTAATATTATTCTTTCCTTTCAGAAGTGTGCTGAATTGAATGCCATCAGCAAATTCAAATGAGAATATATTTCATTCCTCTCTCATCCATTGTAATTTCCTTGTGTAGATCTGGCTTGAGTTGATATTGCTTCCAGTTCTTTTAAACAAACCATCACCCACAGCTCTTTACTGGTTACACCTGGTAATTTCATTAACTTCTTGATGAAGAAAGATGGGGTTGCTATCGGACTGCAAGTTCCAAACACATTAAGATGAAAAATGAAGCTCTGTGTAGGTGAGTGTTCATTAAGGGTGAGTTAAAATGAGCATATATTTACAAACATCTGACACAGGTGTGTTAAAGTGAATGGACATTGCCCCTGAAGCATCTCCAACAGGTGGTATTGCATTCAGTGGTGCAGGCGATGGCCAAACAATCCTCCTGTGATTCAACTTCTGAACCAATAGGTTCAAGAAGTTGACTCAAATTCTAAATTAAAGGTAGCAAGAGAGACATTGTAATTGTCTTTAAAAAATTCATTTTGGACTTACTGCTACAAACGAACACAACAGTCTGCTTCTCTGATTTTATGACTGGGTGACACTCTTTCAAGTGTATAAATAGAAACATGGAAAAGAATATCAATGCATTTTATAACATATTTTCAATGATTTCTAGGACCCTTAGACCCCAGGTCCTTCCCTTCCCATGTGTCTTGGGAGCCATCTCATGACTTCTGATCCCATGTCTATAATTAAACAAAGCAACAACTCTTCCTTTCTTTTAAGTACAAGTAGCAGTTGCAACTAACAGTTCTGGCTTCCCTGGTGAATCATGATACTAATTTAATGTATTATTATTTAAATGCTGGGGCAGCAAGGTGGCTCAGTGGGTAGATTGCCTGGCCTGGAAAAAGGAAGCCTCATCCTCCTGAGTTCAAATTTGACCTCAGATGCTTACTAACTGTGTGAGCCTAGGCAAGTCACTTTTATCCCTGTTTTCTTTGGATTCCTCATCCGTAAAATGAGGTGGAGAAGAAAATGGCAAATTACTCTATTATCTTTGACAAGAAAACCCCAAATAGGATCACAAAGAGTCAAACACAACTGAACAATAACAAATTTGAACCCTAGCTGTATAAAACCATTGGAGATGAGAATGCAAATCAGATTAAAATTTCAAAAGCATTTCTGTGAGATTTACAATTAATTTCCACTCTGAGTTAATTCAGTGAACATTTATTAAGCCATTACAACATGTAGAACATATTGGGAAGATAAAAAGATACATAAGAAACAACTCATCTTATGAAGTTTTCCATCTGAATGAAGATATAGCATGTATACAAGTAAATATAATACAAGATAGATCATGAGAAATGCATTCCAGAAGTATAGGGAAAAAAATGTTATAGGAGTTGTCACTGGGGAAATATCCTTCCTTATTGGAGGAGGCAAGGGGAGAGATGAGTCTTGGAAGATGGATAGAATTTCAAGAAGTAAGTGGGTGGGGGGAGATGTTCTAGGTAACAGCAAAAGTATGAGCCAGGAAAATACGGGGAACACATGAGGGGCACTAATAGAATGAAAATACTAATTAATACAGGCCAATGCAGGGCACACCTACAAGAACTAAAACCTAGATGATAAGGACTTGAGTCATTTGAACTAAGACTGGACGGATGGGATGGCATTGGATTGTGGAAAGCCTTGAACACCAGAAATCAGAGTTTATATTTCATATAGTAAGCAATAGGAAGTTAGTGACAAATTTTTTAGGTCCTTGCATTGTTATGAAGGGCTAAGTCTATCAGATACAATCCTCACACACTGTGGTTCTTACTGTGTATAATATTCTCCTGGTTCTGCTCATTTCACTCAGCATCATTTCATATAAATCTTACCAGGTTTTTCTGAAGTCCTCCTGTTCATCATTTCTTATAGCACAATAGTACTCAATTACATCATATACCATACTTTGTTCGGTCATCCCCCAATTAATGGGCATCCTCTCGATTTCCAATTTTTGGCCACCACAAAAAGAGCTGCTATAAATATTTTTGTACATGTGGGTCTTTTCCCCATTTTTATAATCTGTTTGGGATCGTATAATTAAAGAAGCAACAACTCTTCCTTTCTTTTAAATAGAAATAACATTTGCAACTAACTAACCCTAGAAATGGTCAAAGGGTACGCACACTTTTGAGCATAGTTCCAAATTGTTCCTCAGAATTGTTGGATAAGCTCACAGCTCTACCAACAATGAATTAATGTTCCAACTCTGCCATCCCACATCTTCTCCAATGTGTGTCATTTTCCTGTTTTGTCATGTTAGCCAAACTGATGGGTATAATGTGGTACCTCAGAGTTGTTTTTATTCGCATCTCTCCAATCAATAGTGATTTAGAGTATTTTTTCATGTGACTATAGACAGGTTTAATTTCTTCCTCTGAAAATTGCCTATTCATATCTTTTGGCCATTTATCAATCGAGGAAGAACTCATAATGCAAGATGCCATCCACATCCAGAGAAAGAATTGTAAAGTCAGAACACAGAATGAAGCAGACTATTTCCTCTTTTGTTATGTTTTCTCATAGTTTCTCCAATTCATTTTAATTCTTCTATGCAACATGACAAATGTGAAAATGTGTTTAATAAAAATGTATGTGTAGAACCCATATAAGATTGGAAGGAGGGGAGAGGGAGGACGAGAAAATTTAAAACTTATTTGGAATTGACTGTTGAAAACTGAAAACAAATAAGTTAATTATAAAAAGACATTTTATTACCTTGTTGCTTATTCATATATATATTATATATATATATATATATATATATATGCATTTGTTAAGTGAGAAAAAAGAATAAATGCCAGTAATAATTAACTGGCAGCTAGGTGGCGCAGTGAGCAAAGTGCTGAACTTGCAGTCAGGAGACCTTCAGTCAGTCAGTATGTTATCCCTTCCACATCTGACTTTCTCCATCCCGGTTTCGATATATTGCTGGTTGGTGTAAGCAATTAAATGGGAACTTTATAATGATTTTTGCGGAAGTCACAGACAACTCATGAAAACCAGCAGACACCACAGAGCCTATGACCAAATATTTAACTCAGATTTTACAAAAAGTTTCTGTAAACACCCCATAAAAGAAAAAAATTCAGACATTCTGTGGTATGGAGGGTCAAAAAATTTTATGAGGATTTTCCAGATTGCAGGGTACCATGCCCCAAGTCCCCCACAATGTAGAAGAGATAACAGTATTGAGTACCTACTATGTGTCAAGCACTGTGCTGAACAGTGGGGATACAAAGAAAGTTAAAAGACAGTGCCTGTTCTCAGAGTTTGAATTTTGCCACAGACACTTCTTAGCTATGTGACTGGGCAGATCACTCAGACTCTGTAAAGTGGGACTCTTGGTAGCACCAGCTTCACAGGGTTATTGTGAGGGTAAAATAAGATAATATATGTAAAGCAACTCAGCTACTAGAAATTAGGTGGAGTAGGGAGTCACTTTTTCCTATGCCCTATAAGTTATCACTTAGAGGGATAATTTTCTAAATTATTAATTATAATTTGGTAATCACAATTTGGTGCCTAGGAACAGTGACTGAAAGTTTTGTCTTTGGGTTCCCAACACCTGTCACACTATCCGGTGCTGAGTAGGTGCTTAATAAATGCTTATTAACTGATTTAAAGTGAGAGGATTATGTCATAGGACAAGATCTAAATGTAGAGCCTTTGATTTTCTCTAGCCAGAGGTTTGATTTTTAAAGTATAAAGCTTTAGGAACTAGCTGTTCTGTATTTCCAGATGTGAAAGCAGCCACCAGTAGAATCACTGTATTGGCATGATTGTGGGGTTAATTTCACATTTCCTGTATATCATATTAGAAAATTAAACTGTCAGATCTATTTAAGGTTTACATGCCAAATTAAGAATTCCTTAGCCCTGTTCTTTACAAGGGCTCATTTCTAGTCTGTGTGTGTGTGTGTGTGTGTGTGTGTGTGTGTGTGTGTGTGTTTCCCATCTCTCTTTTAGGGCTTGACAATGCAATAGCAAAACAAGCTTTCAAAGTGGATATATTTTTGCATTCAGAATCTACAAGACGTACTAAATCCACTGGAAACAAGGAAAAGTGTCCCCTGGGGTCACCTTAGAATTAGTGGAACTCTTCTAAGATTCTAATTTGTGCAATATACCTAGGTCCTTGAATTTTATGAGGTGGGATAGAGTTCCGATCATCCATGCTAAACAAGACCTGACAGATCCTTGGTAATCAAAAGCTTCGGTAATAAGGAATGAACAGAATATTGCACAATCTTCCTCCTTGGAAAAATTGAAGTATGTGCTCTGAATGGATCATAACTATTTGGTGGAAAGTCAACATGAATTGTTCATTTGATAGCATATTCTATGTTCTTTACATGAAACTTTGGTTGAACTATATGGAATTTCATGTCATCTCATAGTGGGGATAATGGAAATTAGATGGAGTAGGGAGTCACTTTTTCCTATGCCCTATAAGTTATCACTTAGAGGGATAATTTTCTAAATTATTAAGCTGGATGGACACACATCCAGAAAGTAGTTTTGTCACTAATGATCTAAAATACAGCCGCTAAAACATAGGCTGTCGGTGGAAGCATTGTGTGAGATTAGATTTACCTACCCATGAATCATTATGTGATCATGGATTTAGAGTTGGAAGAGATCTTTGACTGACAGAAGTAGCACAGTGGATAAAGAGTTGGACCTGGAATTAGGAAGATCTGAGTTCAAATGTGGTCTCTAACTAGATGATCCTGGAAAAGTCACTTAACTTCTGTCTGTGTCAGTTTCCTTATCTCTAAAATGGGGGCAATAGTAGCTTCTACCTCCCAAGGTTAGTGTAAGGATAAAATTAGATATTTACTAAGTGTTTCACAAAACTTAAAGTACTACATAAATGCCAGTTATTATTATTATCATCCTTATTATTATCTTAAAAATAGTAGACCTAGAGCAACCTTACCACTTTCTAGATGAGGAATCTGAAACCTAGCTTGCCTGACCTGCACAGAAAATCCAAGAACTAGGAAAAGAAAAAAGAAAGTGTAAGTGGGAACAGTATGACTTTGGGAACAAGAAAATAACTTCTCGAGGGGGGAGGAGCCAAGATGGCAGAGTAGAAAGACTCACGTATGCTAGCTCCGAACCCACAGCCCATATATTTCCTGCAAAAAGAACTCCCCACAAATTCTGGAGCACTGCAAGGCACGCAGAAACACAGTGGAAGAGATGTCCATTCCAGAGAGCCCTGGAGAGCCATCCCCAGGGGTCCGTCGTCCTCCAGACATCGGAGTCCACCCCTGAGCTGCTCTGGCCACGTGGCCCCAGAGGAGCAGATTCGAGCAGGCTTCAGGGACGGAATCTCCAGGGGCGGGAAGGTCCCTCCGCCCACAGACACTACAGGTCAGTGAGAGAGACGTCTGGGCTGGCCGAGAAGGGAGCGGGGTGTCTCCATGACGTGGGCCCCCTCGGGAAGCAGCGGCAGAGGCGCGGCCCAGGACTCCTGGAGCAGCAGGCAGAAGTTCAGGGCCATTACCAAAGGTCTCTGCATAAAGCCCCTGAGGGAACTGAGCCTGGGAGAAGGCCCTGTCCCCACCGGAGCACCAGAACTTAAGCTCACATTGAATAGCAGCCGCACCTGCCCCAGAAAGCCCATTTGAATCTCAGACCCCAAGCACTAGCTGGGCGGATCTAGGTGGGGGTGGACAGGAATCTCAGAAGTCAAGTAACTGGCTGGGAAATGCCCAGAAAAGGGAAGAAAAATAAGACTATAGAAAGCTACTTTGATGGGGTGCAGATGTTACTGCCTTTCAATTCTGATGACGAGGAACAATTCTTACCATCAGGGAAAGACGTGGAGGTCAGGGCCTCTCTATCCCAGACATCCCAGGTGGATGTCCAGTGGGCTCAGGCCATGGAAGAGCTCAAAAAGGATTTTGAAAATCAAGTTAGACAGGTGAAGAAAAACTGGGAAGAGAAATGAGAGAGATGCAAGAAAAGTATGAAAAACAGGTCAATACCTTGCTAAAGGAGACCCAAAAAAATGCTGAAGAAAGTAACTCTTAAAACTTTTCAGTCTCTGGATAGTTGGTGGGACCACACACACACATAAACACACACACATATGTACACGTGTGCACGCACACACACATACACACATGCACGCACATACAGAGACAGAGAGCAGAGAGTGAATTGAATAGGATGGGACCAAATCTTAAAAGAAATTAAGGTAAATGGTGAGAGGGAAATGTAGTGGGAGGAAAGAGGGTAAAATGGAATGGGGTAAATTATATCTCATTCAAGAGGCAAGCAGGAGACTTTTTTGTGGAGGGAAAAAGAGGAGAGCTGTGAAAAAAACATGAAGTTTACCCTCATCACATTCGACTAAAGGAAGGAATAAAATGCATACTCATTTTGGTATGAAAACCTATCTTACAATATAGGAAAGTGGGGGAGAAAGAGGTAAACAAGGTGGTGGGGATGATGGAAAGGAGGGCAATGGGAGGAGGGAGCAATTTGAAGTCAACACTCAGGGAGGGACAGGATCAAAAGACAGAATAGAAACAATGGGGGGCAGGATAGGATGGAGGGAAATACAGTTAGTCTTACACAACACGACTGTTATGGAAGTCATTTGCAAAACTACACAGATAGGGCCTATATTGAATTGCCTGCCTTCCCAAAGGGAATGGGTGGGGAGGGAGGGATAGGGAGAATTTGGAACTCAAAGTTTTAGGAACAACTGTTGAGTATTGTTCTTGCTACTAGGAAATAAGAAATACAGTTAATGGGGAATAGAAAGTCATCTGGCCCTACAGGGCAAAAGAGAAGATGGGGACAAGAGAAGGGAGGGAGGATAGAAGAGAGGGCAGATTGGTGATAGGGAAAATTAGAATGCTCGGTATATTGGGGTTGGGGAGGGGATAAAAGGGGAGAAAATTTGGAACCCAAAATTTTGTGAAAATAAATGTAAAAAGTTAAATAAATAAATTTATATTAAGAAAAAAAAGAAAATAACTTCTCATAAATGTGGCAAGAAACTGCAAAGCATAACAGGTAGAAAACTGGATTTGGAGCCAGAAAGACCTGGGTTTAAGTCCCACCTCTGACACATTATTTGTGTATCATTTAAGCTCTCTGTGTCCCAGGAAATATTCTAATAATTCAGACTATAAGTCAATTTTCAATATACATAAGTAGAAAGAATTTTCATACAAGAAGTTCCCCACACCCATAAAATCACAAATCTGGGCTATAAATAAATAATTGGTATATATTCTTCGTTACATCCTTCTGCAGATTCCCAGAGTTTAGCACAATGCCCAGCACACAGTAGGCACTTAATAGATGCTTATTGACTTGACTCAACATTTTATTACCAGGTTTCCCAGAGCAGAAGATGATGATGAAATAATTTAAAAATATTTCTGATGGGGAGTTTATCTTAGGCATTTCCCCCAAGTAACCAAGTGTGTTGAGCTCTAGAGCCGATTGAATGTTTCTAATGAATTCCCTAGAATTGCTGAACGGATGCATCTTCAAATAAAAAGTGATGGAAAATGGAAATGCACAGTATGATTCTTTTTAATGAAAACCTTTGGTGAATGGAGCTGGGGATAGAAAGAGGGGACAGAATGAACTGGCACTGCCTGAAACAGATAAGCTAACTGAGTCAGACAAGGACCTAGGTAGGGTATCACCAGAGGTTGGGCTATCATTGACTGAAATTAAAAGTAAAGTTTTAAAAGGAAGTTTAGCAAGAATGCCTAAATCTGAGAGATGAAGGAACAAAGGACGAGGAGGGGGAAGGAAGCACTGTCTCCTCAACCAATTGTGTGTGTGTGTTCATACATGTATGTGTGTATACATGTGTGTATATCCTTTTACAAGTTTATTGGGAGAGTTTGGTTTTTTGGGACAGATGGAGAAAATATCATTGTAAGTAGGCTGTTCTGCCCTCAAGTAAAGAGTTAAAACTAAGGTTCTTTTCAAGAGCCACTCCATGGTTTTTTCCAAGAGGGTTGGGCCAGAATACAGGCGAAGAGCTCAAGTCCAGAGCTGACTAAAATGTGAGTTTGGGTCATTAGTAAACAATATGTTCTTAAGTTTATGTTTGGAGGCAATAGAAATACTTAGGAGCTTCCCTCTCTACCAACTAACAGTGTGGGAGATGCGGGGGAAAGCAAAGCTGACAGTGAAAGAAATGTATCTCAAAATAGGTCATTTTGATGTGTTAGGGGATGATGGAAGGCCCCTTCCGAAGGGAGTTCTCTGATGGCTTGGATTCCAGGGGCTACCAAGTCAGCCATGAAAATCCCAGAAAGAGGCATAGAGAGTGTTGAGAAACAGAACTGCTCAGCCTCTTTTTCTTCCCTCAGAGATTTGCATTGATATCAGGAGCAGCTTGGTATTAGATCGATTTTGAGTTATGAAATGTTGGACGGAATCTGTTGTTTCTCTTTTACAGGAGTCAGCGGTTCAAAGATGCTGAAAGTGAAGTTGACCCTAAGGATAGATTTTTCAGCTAGCCAGAGAGCCAGAAAGAAATGGTTTTATTTTTTCAAGTGTGAATAATGACTAAATAGCACTTTTAAGTTATATTTGTCTATAATGCTAAAGAGAATTGTTTCAGCCAGAATTATTTTTCTTATTAAGTTTCAGGATCCATCAATGTTCACTCACACCCACCCCTCAATATTTCCAGAACCCTCATAGCAGTCTTATAGATGAATATGAAAAATATTCACATGCGAGGGACAGCTAGGTAGGTGAAGAGAGTGCCAGGCCTGGAGACAGGAAGACTTATCTTCGTGAGTTCAAATCTGGCCTCAGACATTTACTAGCTGTGTGACTCTGGGGAAGTCATTTAACCTTGTCTGCTTCAGTTCCTCATCTGTAAAATGGGCTGGAAAAGGAAATTGCAAACTGCTCTAGTTTCTTTGCTAAGAAAACCCCAAATGAAGTCATGAAGGGTCAGACAAGTCTGAAAAATTTCTAAACAACCAAGAGGGGTGAGCAGGGATGGATTATGAGCTACTTCATTAGAAGGAACTTATGAATCAAACAAAATAACTGATATCTATTTAAGGACTTGGTAAGTATCAGGATGTGGAGTACATAGACACAGTGTTGCATAGTGAATAGTGTGCCATGCTTAGAGCTAGGAAGTTCTGAGTTTATATCCTGTCTCAGACCCTGCCTGACTAATTATATGATCCAGGGCAGGTCACCTAACTTCTAAGGGTCTCAAACAAATCTCTGTGAGTATCTACTAAATCATGAAGAGGTCACAAACTATATTGGGAAAAGGAATTTCTTCTACTGATGAAATCATGGTTCTTCTGAGTTTCAGAAAGTCTGAGGACATGGATGAATTATACATGTGAATTTTAAAGATTAAACTCTTGCTCAGTTGTTTTTCAGTCATTTCTCTTTGTGACCCCATTTGGGGTTTTCTTGGTAAAGATACTGAAGTGGCTTGCAATTTCCTTCTCCCGTTCATTTTACAGAAGAGGAAACTGACACAAACAAGGTTAAGTTGTTGTCCAGGGTCACACAGCTGGTAAGTGACTAAGACTGGCTTTGAATGCAGGAAGATGAGTCTTCCTGACTCCAGGCCTGGCTCTCTGTCCACTGTACTGCCTAGCTGCCCTAAAGAACTAGTAGCTATTTCTAATTTGCATATATTACATTTAAGAAATCTCATTCAAACATGTGGAAATAAAATAATCGATGCATCCTACAACAATTACATGACAGCACCTTATATTGGGGAAATACTTTATGCTTCTCCAAATGCTTTACTGTTCTTTATTTCATTTACTTTTTTTTAATCCTGGAATATAAGTAGGGTAACCATCATTATGTATATGTTGGAGAAACTGAGACACAGGGATTTTAAATCATTTCCCTACTGGGACTGAACCAGTGACAATCAGAGGATAGAAGTCGGGTCTTTGGACTACCACTACAATATTTTTACAAAACCATAGTGATTGCCTTAAAAATCATGATTAACCCATGTAAATGTCAACAAAAGGGGATTAATCACCCCAAATAAGGCTGGTAAGAAAAGGAGTAGTACTGGATGGGATCGAAGAGCTCACAGAGATGCTCAAGCCCAGAGAAACTGAATGATTCAACCAAGGACCTAAAGAAAGTCAGTGACAGATCTAGAGCCAGATAGAAGTGAAGTCCAGTCCATTGATATTTCCTTTTTGCAGGTTCTTACCAAAAGCCTTCAAACACCAGAAGTATGAGAAGTTTGTTAAACTGGTTTAGTCAGATCAATCAGAAAACCAGTGCCGCTTCTCTCTTGGAAGTTTACTGCTACTGTTGCGGCACAATTTAGTCTTGACCCGGAGTTTTCCCCCACTTACCCCTTCCCTTGCTTGCTATCTCTGAACTCCTAATATATGCCTCTTTAACAAGAAAAGCTGTTGTTTTCCTGTCGCAATGTGAGGATTCTTACTCCCCAGTCCTAGCCTACATCCACATGATGGCATACTCAGCCTCTTCCCAGGGCACTAGCCCAATTAGCCAATTTCAGTAGGATTGCTCTTCTGGCTCTGTCCCCCAACTTATGCGAAGCCTGTGGCTTCCCTGTGGTTCTTCTTTTTCAGCCCCTTCATCTTTTATTCCAGTATCTGAGGTTATCTGGGACAAAAATCTTACATGTTTAGATAAATGGGATGATAAGGTATAATTCAGATCATTACACTATAAATATAAAATTTTGTAAGCAACACATCTGTCTCTGTTTTTTTCCATCTTTTATTATGTTGCTATGAATTGGTAAGTATTACAGGAAACATATAAATAATACATGATTATCAACAAAAAGATGCTTTCAAAAACCATAAATAGCCTTGGGAGCAACAAAAAACATAAGTAAAATTTTACTTTGCCAGATTCAAAAAGATGGTCTAACACCCCTTAATTATTTCATCAGTACAAGTTTCACAGAGGTTAAATTGCAGACTTCCTTCCTTCTTTTCCTCTGTTTCTAGATGGTGAGAACCTGTTTTTCTTTTTTTCCCTCACTTAATAGTGTTTTATTTTTTTCAATTACACCTAAAGGTAGTTTTCAACATTCACTTTTATAAGATTTTGAATTCAAAATATTTTCCTCCCTCTTTTCCACCCCTCCTCCCTTCCCAAGATGGCAAACAATCTGATATAAAAGTTGTACATGTACAATCATATTAAACATATTTCCACGTTAGTCGTGTTGTGAAAGAAGAATCAGAACAAAAGGGGAAAACCACAAGAAAGGAAAAACAACAGAAAAAGAGAAATGAGTATGCTACAATCTGCATTCAGATGCCCTAGTTCCTTCTCTGGATGTGGGATAGCAGTTTCCATCATGAGTCTTTTGGAATTGTCTTGGATCATTGCTAGAAGAGCTAAGTCTATCAAAGCTGATCATCCCACAATGTTGCTGTTACTTAGGACAGTGCTCTCCTGGAGAACCTATTTTTCTAACCACTATCAAATACTGTAGTCATTCTGGAATAGTGTGGCTTTTTCCTTACTGCTGCAGCTTTTTAGAGCTAGACAGGATTTAACATAGAATTATACAACTTAAGAAATTTTAAAGGGTCTTAAGAATTATCTAGTTCAACCCACACACTAAAGGAATCCCGGGGATAACATCCCTGATAAGTAGAAGCTTTTGCTTAAAGACCTCCAGTGAAAAGAAACCCACCATCCTGTGGCAGTGAGAGGGATGAGCATTCCTCTTTTAAGCACCTCTCCTTTTTAAACCTTTCTTCTTGAAGGCAAATTTAAATTTTCCTCTTTACGACACTGACTTTTGTTTCTGCCCCCTGGGGTAAATTAACCTAATCCCTCTTCCACATGACACTCTCAAAATACTTGGAAGACTACAATTGGACTCCCATAAGCCTACTCTTCTCCAAATGCCACATGCCTAGTTTCTTCAATCCATCTTCTTCTGACATGGATTCAAGGCCTTTCACCATCCTCATTGTCTGGAGAAGATTTAGACAGAATTCACTCTATTGGCCTCAATTCTAACAGCTATCTAACAACAAAAAGTCTCCAAATGACTGACAGAGCTTTTAGTTGTTCATGCATATATATGCATATATATATATATATATGTGTGTGTATACATATATATACACACGTATGTATTCTGTATATGATTTTCCCCATTATATATTAAAATAATTTGATTTCCAAATTCTATCACTCCCTCCCTCTTCCCCTCTTCCCTCCCTAAGATGGTAAGCAATCACATACAAATTATATATGTGTAATCATGTAAAACATTTCCATTTTAGTCATTTTGTACAAGAAGACTAGAAGAAAGAAAGAAAGAAAGAAAGAAAGAAAGAAAGAAAGAAAGAAAGAAAGAAAGAAAGAAAGAAAGAAAGAAAGAGAAAGGAGGGAAGGAAGGCAGGAAGGAAGGAAGGCAGGAAGGAAGGAAGGAAGGAAGGAAGGAAGGAAGGAAGGAAGGAAGGAAGGAAGGAAGGAAGGAAGGAAGGAAGGAAGGAAGGAAGGAAGAGAAAAATAGCATACTTCAATCAATGGAAACAAAAACTCTTCTCCAATATACAACTCCACAGAACAGCTCTTAATCTGCTGGCTTCTTACAAGTGAGGGAATTGAAGAGACTTTGTCTTACTCATTCATATTCACATTCACATCCAAATGCTTAGTATAGTGCTTTATACAGATTAAACCTTTAATATACATATGTTCAATGTGAAATAAAATGAAATATAGTTGAAAGAGTTAAATTAGTAATCACTGGGGTATCTGAGATGTCAGAGTAAGTGGCCATGACTAACCTCAGCTAATAACTCAAAATAACAATAAATTCATCAAAGTATTAAGAAGGTATCAAGTTTATTTCTCACATTTATATATTCCCCTCCCTCAGAGACCTTATGAATCAACGGTGATGACTCCTCCAGTTATGTTTGATCCAAACTAGCTCTTGTTCAGTTGTTTCAGTCATGTACAACTCTTTCTGAACTCATTTGGGATTTTCTTGGCAAAGATACTGGTGTGGTTTGTTGTTTAATTCTCTAGGTCATTTTACAGTTGAGGAAACTGAGGCAAACAGAGTTACCCAGCTAGAAACCATATTTGAGACCAGATTTGACCTCAGGAAAATGAGTCTTCCTAACTCAAGGTCTGGCACCCTATCCCCTACACCACCTAGCTGCCCTCTAACATAGTTATTACTCTTGTATTTGTTGTATTTAGTTTCATTTCTGCTTCCTTTATATGCTTATCTGGAAGTGCAATGTTAGTCCTGGCATGATGGTAGCTCTCAAAAAAAAACTTCATAGATCTTCCCCATCCTTCTTCTAAGTCTTGTCCTCTGTTCAGTTTCATCATTGACTGCCCTGGGGATAATTTTACTTACTTCAATCACTTGCCAAGCTTTCTTGAAACTTATTCTTACCATTTCTTTTGTTTATGAACCAGTACTGATCATAATCTTCAATCTTCCTTCTCCGTAAGATTTCAACAATGACTTTATATTCCAAAGTTGTATTCCTCTTGGCTGCCATACATTTTCATTTGTAAGTAAATCAAGTGTGCACTACCTGAAATGTGTGTATATATATATATATATATATGAAAGAAAATGAGAGAAAGAAAAAAGAAAGAAAGGGAAGGAAGGAAGGACTTTTGATTTCCTTGTGGTAGTTGATTTATGTCAGTAAAACTCTATATGAAATTATTGAAATCAATGTCTGTCTTCATTGGTTCATATGCCATTTTTATTATAGATGAATTGTTTTATAACTTCCAGTGGAGTTTTTCATCACATGCTATGTTTCTCTCACATTTTATTCTTCTAACTTGGTACTAATTTCAATTTTTGCTCTAACAAATCAGTAATCTAACTGCCTGGACAACTGATTCAGGAATGCCTCATCAGTAACAAAGCCATTTCTTGCTCAATACCAGTTAAAAGTCAGTTAAAAGAAAAATGTAAAACTGTGATCTTTAGTGCCCTCTTTCCTCTTTTTCTGCCCCAGTGCTAAACTGGAAGGAACCCTGCCTAGGACTAAAGGCCAGCTGGAACTTTTTTTTTTTTTCACAGGTTACCATGGCCAAAGAATTCATTATGTGGCCAGTAGGTAATGAACCTCTCTGTTTTGAGCAAGCAGTTCCTCAGAAAATAGATTCATTCTGTTGCCAAGACCATACTCAAAGCCTCTCCATCATGGTAGAATCTGCCAGTTTGTGTTCTACTGGCATAGTCTTTGAAAGCTCAGGGTCACCTCTCTTCTACAATGAGGAAATGGAGTTTGTGGAATGAATAGCCACAAAAATATAAACTCTCCAAATTAACAAAAAGGAAATAATTAATCTAGCCTACCTAATCTCCAAACAACAGTAACACTGAGACTGAAGAAACTATAAAGTCAACCATCATGGAAAATAGCTCCAGAACCACATAAACCTACAAGTAAATTCAAATAAACATTTAAAGAACAAAAAAATCTCCATTTAAAAAAAATAGAGAACAGTGTAAAGTGATCTTTTCTCTACCATTGTGATAGGAAAAACCTTCTTAATCAGCCACAAGATAAAGGAATTTCTTTTAAAATAAGATACACAATTTTAAATTTATAAAAATATAAAAGACTTTTGCATCTAAAAGTAGTATAGCAAAATTAGAAAGAAAAGATATGATTAGGGGAAAAAGTTATACATTAAACATCCCTAAAAAAAGGCAGACATACAAAATGTATGAGAGTTATGCAAATCTTTAATAGATATGTGATCAAAGATTATGAGCAGTCACTTGTAAAAGGTAAAAATATGAACTAACAATAAAATTTTAAAATATTTAAAATTTCTGATAATCAGAAAAATGTGAATTAAAACAACTTTGAAGTATTATCCAAAAACTTAGAAAAGATGTTTAAAAAATTTAATGCTGGTTATATTGTTGGGAAAGAGGTACATTAATTCCCTGCTAATGAAGCCATGAATTTGACCATTT
Source organism: Bettongia penicillata ogilbyi (assembly GCA_023548195.1). Taxonomy (NCBI): domain Eukaryota; kingdom Metazoa; phylum Chordata; class Mammalia; order Diprotodontia; family Potoroidae; genus Bettongia; species Bettongia penicillata. The sequence continues at coordinate 2,322,028 of JAJHZJ010000305.1, forward strand.
TGAAGCATAATTTACAATTATACAAAGTTAGAAAAATGTCTACTTGTTTACTCAGTCAACAAGTATTTATTAAGCTCTTAGTATGTGCCAAGAATAGGAGTTTAGCTATTGGGTTTATACCCTAACATATAACCTAAGAAAGTTTAAAGCAAAATATAGGCCAAGTGAATGAATGGTAGCATGTAATACACTGTCAATGGGACTGAGTCAGCCTCTAACTTGTGGATGGCCAGGGCTGAACAGAGTTAACAGAATTTCAAAGTGAGGGAAATAGGTTGCAAGCAAGGAGGTAGTTTGAAAACATACTGGGGCCCTGCCCTTAGTGGAGGAGCCCCTGCTTTAGTGAGGCTGAACCTTGATTTCTATATTTGTGGCTAGACAAAGAGTCAATGAGTGTAGAGTAGCACCATTAGTGAGATGTAACAACAACAGGCAAGGGTGTCTAGTGACAAAAAGTCCGTTCATAGCAAGACTTCACGTCTGGAACGCAGGTACTTGTCCAAGCTTGTCTGAGCTCAGACAACACCTGGTACTAGTCAAAGTGATACAGTAATTATATGATTTTGCCAGAGGGTGAGATCATCTAGAGGGTGAGCACAAAGAATTGTTGTTACGCCAAGTTCAGAGCACACACAGCTTGCTCGCTGGGCCTTAGTTCTAGAAAACAGGGCATCTCCTAATGTCTTAACAACGTAAAATAGCATTGTACTGCAATAACCAAAAGTATATAAAGAATTTCAAAAGATGAAAAGATATATAAAATGGTGTAGAATGAGAGAGAGAGACAGAGAGGACAAGAAAGAGGGGAGAGAGGAGAGAAGAGAAAAAGAGGGGGAAACATTGGGGACAGTTTTATAAATGGAGATGTCACAACCCTTCAGAGAACACTCCACCAATGTACGCTGGCTAAAGCAGAGTCCTCAGAGAGTGCACTTAGCTACCTTTCCCCTCATTTTTTCAAGGGGGTGGTAATACCGAGGACCTGAATTTCTAGTACTTCTCATGGGTCCCCATGAGTGTGTTTCTCATTTCAATCATCAAGTAGACATCAATTAACCTTAAGAAAAGGGTATTCATTAAGGTGGTTTAGTAAGAACAGCTAATATAAAATATCCCCCAAAAGTCCTTCCCAGAAGCACTTGCAGGTCAATGAGAGTGTGGGCTCCAACCATAGAGAACACATATAACCAAAGGGTAAACTCAGAATTCTTTATTACTAGAAATGTTTTCTTGGGCACTTAGCTGACATACCTCTCCCATACAAAGCATCATGTTCCTTGAAGCTATATGTCTCTGACCATATTTGTCCTCAGTGTGTCTCTGTCTGCTCCTTTTTGAATACATTGTCTTTTATTGGTCTACCCTCGTTGTTGATGTCATCCGTTATGGGGAAATGTTGACACTCTCTCCCCACTGCTGACCCAAAATACCCTTTGGTTTGAGTTCAAAGGTTTGCCTCCTCAAGGTACTGCTGACCATGGAGTCCTGAGCCACTTGACTATTTCCCACTTGACTATTTCAGTACTTGGTCAATTATTGAAATTCCTCCACTATAGAAATCCCCAAAGATTAATTATGATACTCTTTTCTTGATTCAATTAAAAAAGTTACTGCCCTATAAAAAGATCATAGGGCATAAAGCCATCTTGTTCACACATAATAATACTAATATTTGCACTAATGAAAATAAATAATTAGTATCTATATAGCACTTTAATGTATGCAAAACATTGTCCATATGTTAACTTATTTGATCTGCACAACAACCCTATGAGGTAAGTGTTATTATTCTCATGCCCAGTTTATAGATAAAGAACCTGGAGCATAGAGAGGTTAAATGACTTAACCCAGAGTCATTCAACTAGTGAGTGCTTGAGGCAGGAGTCAAACTCAGGTCTTTCTGATTTTAAGCCCACCTGTTAGCCGCTGATCTACCTATATGCCTTTTAAAAGGGACATTGTGACCCCCCCCTTATACCTGATACCTAATCATTACAGTATTTGAGACTGGGGTGCAGTTGCACCTTTACAAAGACAATACTGAACAACATCCAAACTCATGTGAAATATAACATTGATATTGCCTACTAAAAAGTAAATCACAAATCTTTTCTCTAATAAAATACAACCCACAAAAATATACTTTTACATGTAATATAATTCTTGATCATCATTTTATCTTGTCCAATTTTCAAACATACTTCCAGGTGTTTATTTCTCTTTGTTTTATTAAAACAAAATTTATCAGTCAGAAAAAAATAGCTGGTACCATTTACTGTACAAGTAGAATACAATGTATTGGATGAATATTTCTATTCTGCTATTCATATGCCCAATACATGTGCATTTCTTTTAGTCTGTAAGTTTATAGATGACAGAGAAAATGTCTATCTAATACTCTTTGAGAAGAATAAAATAAAGCCCTAAATGGGATGTTCAGTCACATCTTTTGGAATATGACTTGCTTCTTTTTCCCAGAGAATTGACTATGGGGAAAGTAGGCTAACAGAACAAAGAAAAAAATGGGCAAGTACTTTTCTTTCTTAAAGAAATACTTTTTCTTTGGGCAAATGCTTTGTTTTCTTACAAGGTTTTGTTGGGTTTTTTTTAATTTTGTCACAAAGCTTTTTAATTTGGCATTTAGCCTTACATTTCCTGGTACATACTGAATACTTGAGAACACTAAATCACTACTTCCTATATAACAAGCAAATGTCTTCTTTCCTAATATAGATAGATACATAGACAGAGAGAGAGAGATAAATAGATGGAGGATGGCTAGATAGATAGAGATATATGTATGTATATATATTTATATATATATATATGTATTTGGGTTATTTTTCAAATCTCTTTCCATAATTATGAAATGTTCCAAATCCATGCCATTTTGCATCACTCTCTGTTTTCAATTTGACATGCAAATAATCTTGTCATCCTTCCTGTCAATATCAGCTGGTGCAGAGTGTGCTCTTGCAATCTCCCTTTGGTGCACTTTTGACTCAGTTGAGTGCAATAACACGAATCACAATGGAAGAGAGCGCAGTGGAATTAATCATTTGAGGAATTGGTTAACATTTTGGAGAGGATGTTAGCTATGTTTGATTATATACCACATGGCATAAACATGATCACTCATACTTGGGTACATGTACTCTTTTCTTTGACCATTATTATTGATTGAGAATTTGATAGGCTATTCAAAGGGAAAAAATGACTTGAGGGTAAAGATATGGAAAAGTTCAAAAGATTTTAAAAGTTCATACTATACTTATGTAAGCTCTCAATTTTTCTCTTTTATGTTGCATTTCCTCCTTAGTTTAGGCTCTTTGTGTATCATTTTCCTCAGGACTATCTCAAGTTACAAGTAAGACTGGCATTTTCTACTGCAGAAAGCAGCTAAGACCATGCCATGTGCACAACAAGACTGGAGACTAGACATCTTCTCTGATCCCTACAACCTTTCAAAGCTCTCCAAAATAGAAATTATACACAAAAGATAAAATAACTTCAGTTGTTTCCATGGTCTAACATACCCAGACTCCAAAAAGAGATTTAAAAAAAACTCCAAACCCAGCAACTGATGTCACTGATCTTGATTTCACTCAGTGCCTCTCCCATCCTCCCACACTACTCTCACAAGGTTGTACTAGCAGGTCTAAAGATACAACAGAGGCTTACCTCAAAACACACCCCTGCACCTTGCTTCCCCCTCTCTCTTTACAGTGCTGTGGAGGCTGCAGAAGATTGCTCAGGTCTTTACAGTCAGTTTTCCCTTTAAGACAAAAAGTCTGCTAGGGTCTGCATACCAGGAAGTATCAGCACCACAAAGTATTGGACTGCTGGTGCCAGACCAAAGAACTATGGAACCAGAGGGAGTGGGGCAGGTCACTAGGAAACAGTACTGTGCATGTGGGGGTGATGCAGCATTCCATCAAGCCTGAGGGAAAGAGCATGGCATCCAACTGGGGCTACTTCTGACCAGAAATCAGTTGGGGTAGAGACCTAGGCTGGTGAACTATGAATTACCCAGATGCTTTGAGATGCAACCACTAAGGAAACCATAATCACAAGGGAGGGAGTCAGAAAGTGAGTAATAGGGGAAAATCAACAAGGAGGAGGAAAAACTTAAAGTTCCACTATTTCATAAAGAAGAAATCTCAAAGAACCCAAATGTAAACAGAATAATCAACAGGAAAAAACATATTAGTAAAATGAAATATGGCCTTCAGATCTAATAAAGGACATTAGGCATCTATGAATAAATACAATAAAATTAAGAAAAATAATCCAACACTTGATGAGACAGAGAGTCATGAGAATATGGAATCATAATATGCTGTTCCTGGGTGGTTTAAAAGAGAATTAATCATTATGAGAACAGAATTTATGTCCTGCACAGAAAAAATAGCAAATTAGAAAAACTTGACTCTGGCAAATCTCTTCAAGGAACCAAACAGAACAATAGATAGGGAATGCAAATATACAAAAATGAAGGACAACATAGAGGATAAGCAAACAAACAAACACCAATAACATTCAAAAAAAAACTTAGATTATGCCAGCAGAACATACTGAAATCAAAGACAGCACTTGGAAGATGAGACAACCTAAGAATCATAGGTCTCCCAGAAAAATGCAATAGGACAAAAACCTTAATACCACAAAGAAGGAAATAATAGAATAGAACCATCCTAAACTTCTAAATAGAAAATAAAATACCATTTGAAAGAATTTTCAAATTGCCCCCAAAAACAGAAAAAAAAACAAAATATCAAGGTTGCAAACTCTGAAATATATAGTAGCTAAATTTAACAATTCAATTCAGAAAAAAAGTTCTACAAGTCATCAGGAAAATGACCTTTTAAAACAAAGGAGAGAACATTAAAAAAAAAAACACAAGACTATTCTGTACCCAGTGGAGAAAGGATGAGGGAATTAAATATGTTCCAAAGAGAAAAGGAGCTCAGTATGCAGCCCAGAGCAACCTATCTTACAAATCTGAGCCTAATCATGTGAGACAGATTTTAGATGTTATTCTGGCCATTTAAGAAACACAACCTTTATATGAAAAAATGTATTCTCTATGTTTTGGTATTAACCATATGGCTCTTAATGATCTATATTGCTCAAACTACCCTATTTATTAATACATGCACACCTTGAAACCCAGAACTTTGAGTATTATTCCAGTAGGTACAAAATTCACACAGTATACTCAGGTCACCTTGATGGTGACCAGTCTTCCTCAGCATTTCATGCACTTGGTCTCATTCCAAAATTGTGTTTGGAATGAAGTGTATTTTGTGTGTCCCAGATTAACACCCACCCTTAATACCACAACCACCACACATATGCACACTTTGCTAGAAGCTGATTTTTGTTCTTAATAGTCTCGGATACCCAAATATGACATAGCACTCTATCAATTCAACACCACCTTGCAGCCATCAATCCACGTTTATCATCTCACTTGTCCTTACTGCTCTAGACACAAATACAATTTAATCATTTAGGGAATGTGCTAACAAGGAAAAATACTATTAAAAAGTCAATGTATGCTTACTTTTATTCGTTTTCAAGCGTAGCGCTTTTTTCTAATCTTTATTTTTTTCTCTTCTTATTCAATACATTTCTTTTGGTTCTTTTCTTTTTATTTAAAGCTAGTCAGTACTTCTCGTTCTTAAAGTTATAGAACTCAACTCCCCCAAATTATATGTAATTGAGAAATGTCTAACAAAATAAATAAAAATGCAATTTTAAAAAAAGCTGAACTAAGACTTTTGTGACACCTTACATAAATCACAGTGTTAGAATGATATGGCAGAAAGAGTTAGCCTGGTATGGTCGACTTGGGGTAAAGCACAAACCTGTCTGCAAGTGCTTTGTTTGATATTTAATAGTTGTATGACCTTGGGCGAGTCACTTAACTGTCCATTGCCCCAGTTCTATCACCTATAATTATACAACCTATTTCACAGAGGTATCACAAAATCAGATACTGTATGCAAAATTCTTTATGATGTTTAAACAACAGAATAACTGTCAATAAATCTCAGCTCTGTCATTTACTACCTCTGTGATCATACCCTCCCCTACAAAATGAGACAATGGACTTGAACCAGATGATCTATAAGGTCCTTTCTGGTTCTAAATCTATGATCTTATAATTTTGCAAAGATATAGTTGTAGGCCTCTCTCTCTCTCTCTCTCTCTCTCTCTCTCTCTCTCTCTCTCTCTCTCTTTCCATATATATATATATATATATATATATATATATATATATATATATATACACATACACATAAACACACACAAATATATATATGTATTTTTCAAATCTTAAAGTTCTATAAAATGGCAATTTATTTTATTGTCATTTTCTTCTTTGGAATAAACCTGGATAAATCACTTAAATAGTAATCAGGGGTGGGAGGAAGATCAGGGAGGAATGGTCTAGAATTGTGTAGAAAAACTTAAGGTTGAAATGATACCTAAAGAAATAATAGTTTGGTGCAGAAATTTATCTTCCATATATCCATGGGAATTTCCTGAAAGTTTCAAGCCATTGTACTCTATTGTACTTAGAAAAAAGCTTTTCACTAGGAATGCTCCCATGGAATGAAATTCAATATGCTTATCAACCAGGTGTCTCTTGAAGTGAAAGAAAAGCAATGCTTTGGCTTGAATTTAGGTTTATGCAGTCAAATGTTTCACTGGTCTTCTAATGTATTTTGTTTCTGTCTATTTGAGAAAAAGTGCTAAGTTACTATGGGGTTGTGGAAAGGAGCTGGTCCTGTGTTTCCATTTACATAAGGCACTCTTGTGAAGACAAGTCCTCTTCCACTGCAGATTGGCATACTCTCTGCAACTCGGAGTTTGAGAGAATTACCCAGAGCATTAAGGTGTTGTGACTTGTTCAGGGTCCCTTCATGAAGCCTAATTTTGCTGATCTGCTTAGAAGAATACTTAGGTATTCTTTTTATTAGCATTTAATTCATGGAAGGAATATATAAAGGGAGATGCATCCCTATAAAAAATGAACAAGTATTGACGTATACCACAGCGCACATGTGTTTACCTGTGTGTATGACCCTATGAATGGGGGAAAGCATCCATACTATATGTGCATGGGGATACACACACACACACATGCACATACACACATGCATACCACATACTTTGTAAATCATACATATCAGTGTAAGTTCCCTACAGAGTCACGATCCCACCCAGAGGGCAGTGCCATTCATCCTCAGGTTGCTGCAGTTACTAGCTGCCAAACCCTAATAATCCACTTTCCCAGCTTATGCACATGGATCTGGTACTGAACAACAGCCAAGTGAGCATCCTGCTATGGCCCACACCTACCAGAGTAAAGTTAAACTCATTTCAAACTGGGTCACATTCTCACCAGCCCACAGAACTGAGCAAAGCCAGGCCCAATCAGTAAGCACTCTGCACTCCTGTAGGCAACTTTTGTAGATGAAAGAATTGCTGAGTAACTAGTAACCTGTCCTGAGCATGAAGAGAGTATGTATAAAAGGTACAGAAGGACCTGGTTTGCTTTTAATTTGCACAGAAAATATAGCCCTTGCACTCTGTGCCTTTGGGGGAAAAAAGGAGAGATTTACCCTGAAGACATAGTTTGAGATGTTTGGTAGCTGAACTATATTATGTTTCCATTTTAATTACAACTGTCTACACTGAACCAAAAGTGGAACTTCTGTGATCATATACCCAGGAGGGCCTCGTTAACATAGTTTTGCTGCCACATATTTAAATGGGAGCTTCTACTCTGAGTATAATTTGCTGCATGTTCCAACTTTAAACTGAGTGGATTAACAGCTTTGCAGAGAGAAAGCTGAGCATGTGGGTCTGCGTTAGAATTTAGCCAAGAATGGCACTGCACCTTTAAAACCAATATGAAGACTACCTAAGTAGAGACTGCAAGGAGAATCTTCAGAGGACCAGGCAGCTTGTCCAGGATCCCTTCCTTGAGGCATTTCATTGGAAAGTAGTTTTACTATTTATAATATTCTCTATTCCTTTTCTTTTTAGAAAAATATTTTTTAACATTCAAAATTTTTTTTGAGTTCCAATCTATTTCCTTTCAAAATAAGCTTCTCAGACTAATAGATCAAAAAATGCCATAGACATAGTATACCTGGATTTTTTCAAGGCATTTAAGAATCTTTCATTGACATGCCTATAGAAAAAAATGGAAAAATATGGGCTAAATGATAGTACAGCTAGGTAGATCCAGAACTGATATAATAATCAAACTAAAAAGTAGTCATTAATAGATTAACATCAGCCTGGAGGTCATTCTTCAAAAAATCTGTCTTTAGCCTTGGGCTAGTCAACATTTTCACCAATGACCTGGATGGATGCCTAGAAGGCATCCTTATAGTATAATACAACAATCTATTAAAGAGCTACTATATGTAGACCCCTATGCTAGATACTAGGAGAAGAAACCCAGAGTTTGAATACGGCACAGTCACTGCCCAAAGGGTACCCATCAATAGTTTAACATCCACCTGGAAAGTCTGCAAACAAGATACTCCAAGAAATTGTCCTTGGCCCTGAGCTACTCAGTATTTTTATCAATGACTTGCATGAAAGTGTAGATGATATGCTTGCCATTTAATACAATAGGCCCCTGTGGTAGGTACTACTAGAGGAGAGACAAAGTTTAGAATAGACACTGTCCATGACCACAATGACTTTACAATCTAAAGAGATGAGACACAGAAACAAGAACGGTGCCTGACAGACGTTACTGTTTGTTGATATTGTTCAGTCATGTCCAACTCTTCATGACTCCATTTGGGGTTTTCTTGGCAAAGGTACTGGAGTGGTTGGCCATTCCCTTCTCCAGTTCATTTTGCAGATGAGGAAACTAAGGCCAACAGGGTGAAATGACTTGCCTAGGGTCAAACAGCTAGTAAGTATCTGAAGGTGGATTTGAATTCATGTTTTCCTGACTCTAGGCCCAGCACTCTATCCACTACAACACCTAGCTGCCTATCCTGATCACCACCTTAAGCATCAGTTCCCATCATAACATTTTAAGGGAGGGGTGGGCAAGTTTTATGTTGGGAAATGACTGTAGTATAAAAACATAAAACAATGATACAAGTTTTTAAATAGGAAAAATATTTATTTTAAAGAATAAAAATAATATATGATGCTTACTTTGCCCAATAAGCAGAATGCTGTGCCCTGAGTCTTTTTATTTTTTTAAAAAAATAGGTGTTTTTGCATCATCTAAATTTTCCTCTGTACCTCCTCACTCTGCCCCCCAAAACTATACCTTACAGCAAAGAATTTTTTTAAGAGATAAAAGAAAGAATAACTCAGAAAAGCTGATCAACACATTGAAGAAGTCTAACATTATATGCAATGATCTCCACCTGTGGATCCTGATCTCTGCAAAGGAACTCAGAGAGGCAACATGTCTATTCATTTCAGTCATATCTGACTCTTTGTGACTGCCATTTGGGGTTTCCTCGGCAGAGATCCTGGAGTGGTTTGCCTTCCTGATCTATTAGTTTGATACGTTCTCTGATCTATTCATCTAATAACTTCATTTTTAAAGGAAATAGATTGAAACTACAAAATTTTTAATGTTGAAGAAATTTTTTAAAGACAGGAAACAAGAGAATATTATAAATAGTATAATATATTATATAATATTATAAATAGTAAATCCCATTTCCTTCTCCAGCTCATTTTACATTAGAGATGAGGAACTGAGGCCAGGGCTAAGTGACTTGCTCAGGGTCATACAGGCTGGATGTGAATTCAGGAAGATGAGTCTTCCTGATTCTGTGTACAATGTTCTATCCACTGTGCTACCTGTCTGCACTTCCGATATGTAATAGAGTTCAATAAATGCTTACTGATTAATTTTTATGCAAATGCATTAGAAGGTTACAAAGCAAAATACCACGAGAAATATTAGGGGGAAGAATTGTTCCCAACCAGAGGGACCAGAGAACCTAGTATTTTAAAGCTTTAAATGATGGGTAGGAATTCAACAAGCAAAGAGAAGAGACAGTATTTCAGACATAGGAAAAAAAGAGACTCAAAAAAAGAATGAAGTCTGAGAACATAACATATGTGCAGGGTCAAGCATGTTGGTCGTAGGGTACATAAGGAGAAAATGCTGTATCGAGGGTTATGTAGTAGCACAAAGTTACAGAGGGTATTGAATACAATAGAACAGTCTGTACTTTACTGGGTTAGCAATAGGGAACCATATAAGACTTTGGAGCAGAGGAATGACATGATAAAATCTATATCTAAGACAGTAGAATAAAAGGAAGGATTGGAGATGAAAAAGAAAGAAGTCAAGAAGAACTGAAATAAGACTGTTAGCAATAGCAGTGGGGTTGGAATAGAAAGAATGAGGCGTATTTAGACAAATTCTAGGAAACAAATGAATGTGAACAGTTAAGGAGATAGAAGAGTCAGTGAAAACTGCAAAGGTACAAATACAGGAGACCTGGTAAATAAATGGTGGTGTACCAAAAACAATCGTCAAGTTAGAAGAAAGATCATATTTAGGGAGAAAGATCAGCTTTGTTTTGGACATATTGAGTTCACAGTACTAATGTGACATTCAGGAGATAATGTACTGTAGGCAATTGCCCTACAGGATGTGCCTTTGGAACTTTTGGAACTTGAGGGAGAAGTCAGGAGAGGAAATTGAAAAATGGGAGTCATCTGCAAAGTGGTGGTAAGCAAAGCTGTGGAGTTCATGATAATTGTTAAGGGAGACCATGCGTAGAAAGAGGAGGACAAAGGATGATCCTGGAGGAATACCTATATTAAGAGGATGATGAAGAAAGGAGACAGAGAAGGAGCAGGAAAAGATGTAGGAAGAAACTAGGAGTGTGTTGTCTCGGAAGCAAAATGAGGAACAAGAGAATATCCAGAATGCTAGGGTGGTCATCAATGTCAGAAATATCAAGGAGGATCAGGAACGTAAGCCATTGAATTTAGTCATTAAAAAGTGATCCGTCAAGGAGGGGGTGGGAAGGAGCCAGAGGATACTCAGCATGAATGCATGATGTTCATAGAGTCAAAAGCAAGCAGAGGAGCTCATGGACAATGAAGGTAAATCCAGTAAATAAAAGGGGATGCAATAGGGGCAAAGGGAGGAAAATGATAAAAGGATGTGATGGAGGTAAATTATATGATGAATAATCAAGAAAGTAATTGGTAAAATAGTCATTGATTTCAATAAAGAAGTAGCATCAATAAATTGGTGGGCAGATCTTAATTGCAAGGGGCTGAGGAGAGAGGGGAAAATAAGTGTGGGATTAAATGTAAGAACCCTTGTTGTGCAATTTAACAGTGAAGAGAAGGGGAGAGAACCCTTCCGGCAATTGATTGGGCTAAATGAAGCAAGGGAAGGTGGTGGGTTTTGGGTTTTTTTCCAAGAGTGGTGATAGAACTTGTTTTGAGGCAGATGGAAAGGAAGCCATGGACAAGGAAAGTTTAAAGATGCATGCTAGAGAGGAGATAAATGCTAGTGCAAAGCCTTGGAGAAGGCAAAAAAGAAGAATTTTAAGGGCATGGATAAAAGAATTAGCTTTAGTGAATAGTTGGGATATCTATCCTGTGAAATAGCTCTTAGAGGAAGTAGTTCATATACTACATGATAGAATCAGGCTACAAAAAAGATCTTCACAAGTCAGAATCATAAATTGAATCTCTAATAAGGTAGCATTAAATAAGGATAAATGTAAATTTCCAACTTGGATTTTAAAAAAAACAAAAGCACAAGTGCAGGATACCATGATATGGCTAGGCACCAGATGTGAAAATTATCTGGAAGGAAAAAAAAAACAAGAAGTTCATGAAGAGATAAAATAAAAAAGCTAATGGTAAATTTGTTGCTGTCCTATTACATTTTATAAGCATTTAATAATTAATGGTAATGATAGAAGTTCAGTTTCACATACAAGCCTTTTTTGCTCTTTTATATATTGAAATCTCATATCTGTAGATGTTTGATAAATTTATAATAAAAAGTAATTTAAATGACTTGATAGCAGGTCTAACATAATTCACAGCATCTCAGATTTGGGAGGGAGATTTAGTCCAACCTTTCCCTGAATAGGAATTTCTTCTACAACTTCCTTGACAAGTAACCATTTCAAGTAGTCTGCAAGACCTGCATCCAGGGAGAACCTACTATCTCCTGATGTACCTTAGTCAACATTTGGACGGCTCTTTCCCTCCTCAAATTTCCCAGATTATTTTTGCTTTATCTCTCTAGCCTCAAATTCTATAGTTCTGTGGATGTCTCTTCTGTACTTACTCTCCATTGTATCACAAGTATTTGTGTCCACATTCCTTCATCTTTTTATACCATAAGCTTCTTGAGAAAAGAACTTGTGCCCTTTCTTTTCACTCCCAGTGCCTTGAACATAAGGAGAGGTGCTTAATGATTATTTGCCAAACGAATGAATTATGATCTGTGGCTAAACATCTTAGCTGGTTTGAGCCTAAAACTGGTGAAAAAAATAAACTCCATTACATCTTTTGACTGCCACAAGTGTGATAGGCCATCATCTCCAGCCAACAAAGCTAGGGTTTGTTTAATTTTCCACACTGAACCTATTTTATTGATATAAAAGAACTCCTAAGGAGGAAGTTCACCTACTTATTCAAATCTGGAACTTTCAGTGTAGAAAGTTGTTGAGGCAGCACTGATAACTTAGGTAACTTGGCCAAAGTCACCTAGCCATTGTGTCAGAAGTAGAATTGAAACCCTCTTCTTCCTGTCTCCAAGACCAACTCTCTATTCACTATTCCATGCTGCTATATTAATAGAGGCATAATGTCCATAATGAGGAAGTGATAACTCATTGCAATGTGTTGATCTCCGGTTAGACTAATTGTAGAATATGTTTTTCAATTCTAGGTGACATATTTTAGGAAGGACATGCAGAAGATGGAGTAAATTGTTGAAAAGGAGCATTCAGGATAGTAAGGAAGTTAGAAATCATGCTATAGGAAGGATAGTCAAAGAACATGGGACATTTTCCTTGGAGAAGTAAAGACTTACAGGAAAGACATATATATATATATATATATATATATATATATACATACACACATATACATATATACACACACATATGTATACACATGCACATACATATACATATACACACATATATACACATACATACATATATGTATATGCTAATTATCTTCGAATATTTGAATAGCTTTCATAAGAAAAAATAATTAAACTAGTTTTATTTTACCCCAAAATGCGAAACAAGGAGCAATGACTATCTTTCAACGATTATTTCACACCACTCCCCTTTAAATCTTCTATATTCTAGCCAAATTGGCCTACTTTGTCATTTCCCAAACTTGGGTTCATTTCCCAAACTTGTGTTCCGTCTTCTACCTCTAGACCTTTTCACAGACTGCCCCCATGCCTGGTGTATACTCCCCCCTCACCTCCACCTAATAGAACCCCTAACATCCTTCAAGGCTCAATTCATCTTAGGGATAGCCTTTCTGGATCACCCTGTTAGTGAGCTTTCCATCCTTAAATTGACATGTGTGTGTGTGTCTGTTTATTTGTTATAGGTTGTATTCCCCCGTACACCACTGTGATCCTCAAGAGCAGGGATTGTTTTTAATTTTGCCTTTGGGTCCCTAGCACCTAATATAGTAACTTATAGATAATAGTGGCTTAATAAATATTTTTTGCATAGGATAGACTTAGAACTTTATTTGAAAGTTGCAAAAAAGCAGAATTCAGGTATGATGTAAGGAAAAACTTACACAAGAAATGTACAAAAATGAAATGGGCCGCTAAGTGGGCAATTTCTCATCAGTGATGGTCTTGGAACAGTGGATGACCACTTGTCAGAGTTACTTGAGAGAGGATTCCTGATCAGCTACAAATTAGACTACAAAAACTTCTGGTGCCTTCTAATCTCTAAAACTCTCTGCTTTTATAATTTGAAAATTGAATTTTATTTCTTTATTGTAGAAATTGCTTTTCTGATCTTAGTTTCTGTATCTTAGCTTCTTTCCTTTATCAGTGTCATTTAAACTATTCATTTGTGTACATATCATATATATGTGTGTATATATATATGCAATTTAAACTATTAAAATGTTATTAGTACCATTTAAATTGTTAAGCTTATGCTGGGGGGATAGATTCCCTCCCAAGCCAGCTCTTTCTCTCCTGCTAGTTTTCCTCCCAGACAAATTCACTAGGTGGCAGCGGACAATGGAAGAAAAGATTCTATTGCTTAAGGGAATTGAAGGAAAGTGTAGTTCATTAGTCCAGGGAACTAAACAACACTGAAAATGTCTATTCCTATGGTCACAGATTAGTAGTGATGTCCTTATTCTAAGATAAACAATAGTTTGGGTTATTGTTTGAAATTGAAATTTTTATCTGAAGTTCAAACATTGTGTTGCTGAACTCCCGTCTTCAGGTTCATCGCAACCCCTCCTATAATAGTTTTCATTATCTCTCTTCTGTTTGCATAGCAACTATAGAACCATATTTATATGATGGATCACATCAGAGGCATTTTCTTCACCTTGTCACCACAATAGCTTGGACTTTTGATGATGATGGTGAACCAAACTATGCTGACTCAATAGTCGTGCTCAATAGTCTTGGGACAAGTACTGGGCTGGGGGATATCTGTACTGCTACATCTACTTTCCAGTGTGGCTACTAGTTTCTCTTTGAAGTCTAAAGTTCATTTCTTCTAGTGCCTCAGTTTAGCCACTTGGTAAAAAAAAAAAGAAATGTTTATGCTGTCTCTTCTCCAGCTAATTACTGTTTGATAAAGATCAAATGTGAGTAATGAAAGGCTAGGTATGAACTGAGGCAAAAGATGTCTCTGCTTGCCTTCACAAAACAATCATTCTGAGAGGGGGAGACCCTCCAAGTCTCTGGCCAAAACAGAACAATGGCTATTTACACTCACTGTGAGTCATCAAAACCCAAACAATGAGCAAGTGAGGCTTGGGCTGGGACCTACTATTGGCCAGTCAGTGAGAGCCAGAGTGACTTGGGTTTAAAGGCATAGGCAATGACACTAGGAGGGGAAGGCATTAGCATCTGGAAGGACCTGGAGAGGCTTCATGAAGAAGGTGGTATTGGAGAGCCCCTTCTATGGACTTTATGGTTCTAGGGTTCTGTCTTTTACCTTCTCAGCTTCTCTCTAGCCTTCAAAAACCTGCAGCATTTTGTTTTATGTATCTTATGGCACTTACTATATTCTACTTACACTATATATATATATATATATACTATATATATACTATATATATTTACATATATGTATTTATTATATATATGTATTTATATATTATATATATATACTATATATATATACTATATATATTTACATATGTGTAAGCTCTTTGAGGGAAGGGACCATGTCTTGAAAGATCTTTTGTTTTTTGTGTGTTGTTTTTTTTTTTGGAGTATTAGCGTAGTACCTTGTAGTAGTAGGTGCTTGATATTTATTGAATTAAACTGAATTACTTTGGAACACATTTTGTTCTGTAAGGAAGAAAGTAACTATATTCAAAGTAACACCAAAAGTAACAGACAGTGACTTGAGAGTAATTAATTTTGTGAGTCATCATGTCCTGTGACTTCGTCAGGAAACCTGACTTCGAATCCCACCTCAGACATTGACTAATGACCTTGGTTCAGTCACTTAGCTTTTCTGAGACACACTTTCCTTCTTTGTCCTAATAGCACCTATCCTATGGAGATATTGAGAGGCTCAAATGAAGCAGCATAATTAAAGAACTTTAAGACACTGAATCAATGTTAGTTATTAACTTGAGGTACAACTCACATTGATATAGCACTTACCAGTCAAAAAGCTATTTACATGTTGTTGTCATTTGAGACTTGTCTGACTTTTCATGACCCTATTTGGGGTTTTCTTGGCAAACATATTGGAGTGGTTTGCATTTTCCTTCTCCAGCTCATCTTACAGTTGAGGAACTGAGGCAAACCGGCTTAAGGGACTTGCCCAAGGTCACACAGCTAGTAAGTGTCTAAGGCCATATTTGAACTCAGAAAGATGAGTCTTCCTAACTTCAGGCCCAGTCCCCTTTTATATATATATATTATGTTAATCAATAAATTTTCAGGAAGCTAGTGCAAATATTATTATCCCCTTTTTCCTAGTGAGGGAACTGAGCCTCAGAGAGGTTAAAGGATTTACCCAGTGTCACACAGCCAATAAGTTAGTAGAACCAGTCATAAAACACAAGTCTTCTGACTCCAAGAGCTCTTTCCATTTCACATTTCAGTGTTCCTGTTTAGCTGTATTACTATATAGGCCTCCTTCCAAATGGAAGAATAATACAGAGTTTGGTGTTTGTCTAATCATTTCCTTAGTGGGACATAATTAAGACACATTTGTATATATTTTCAGGTTCACAGTTGGAATAATTGAGAATAAATCTATTACTCACTTTACAAATTAGTCACTTCTGAAATAATTAGCACAGAGTACTCAAGCATGGTTTCTAGGAAGATACAGCTGCCCCTACATGTAGAAAGCTGACCACAGCTACTTTAACGTCTTCTTCATCCATTATAGGGATGATCTGTTAGGAAACTTTGCCATCATGATCCCAGCCAAATTCTCATGTCTTCTCCTAGGCTATTTATGTACAGTTGTTTTTTAGTTTCCGACTCTTCGTGACCCCGTTTGGGGTTTTCTTGGCAAAGATACTGGAGTGGTTTGCCATTTCCTTCTCGAGCTCACTTTACAGACAAGGAAATTGAGGCAAATAGGTTTACGTGATTTGACCAGGGTCACACAGCTAATAAGAGGCCAGATTTGAACTCAAGAAGATGAGTCTTCCTAACTCCAGGCCCAGAGCTCTATCCAGTGTGTCACCTAGCTGCCCCTCTCTTATCCTACGCTTTCTTTATGGATCTATCTGTTCACCAGACCCACCAGAGTAGGGTCAATACCTCTTCTCTGTCTTCCTCTCTTTGCTTGTCTCTGTCTGCTTATCTCTCGTCCTCTGTCTGCTGGCCTTAGTCTCTATAGCTCATTGTCCAGCCCTCAGTGTCTTGGTCTCTCTCTTATTATTCAACTCTGGGTGATCTTCCTTACAGAAGCAAAGCTAATACCAGTTATATGTTTACAGTTATTTAAACAGTCTTTGGTCAAGTTATTGGACATCACTGAATCTCCATTTCCACGATTCCAGGATAATAATGCTTCTGCTACTGATCCCATAAGCCAGCTGTAGTATCGAATGAGGGAATATACATGAATGGACTTTATAACAACACAATGCTGTATAAATGTAAGCTATTACTGTTTTTAGAAATAGGTAATTCTCATACTCAGTTCATTGTTTTCAAACAATAGTTTCCCCAAAATAGGACAGGTAGTAATTATTTTAATAGTGTGACAGAAATATTTATGCTAAAGGAATTTCCTGTTGTGGATTTTAAAATACTTTTATTATTTTATGAAATGAAAATTGAACCATATATTTCCATCTTTTACAACGTGTACCATTTATCTGAATTATTTGGGGATCATCCACCATTAGGAAAAAGGTTCATTTTCTCTCTCTCCCCTCTCCCTCTTCTCTTCTCTTCTCTTCTCTTCTCTTCTCTTCTCTTCTCTTCTCTTCTCTTCTCTTCTCTTCTCTTCTCTTCTCTTCTCCTCTCTTCTCGATTGCTGTCTGCTTATGTCTCTCTCTGTCTCCCTTCTCTCCTTTCTTTTAGTCTCTTCTCTCCCTTTCTCTCTTGCTCCCTCCCTTCTCACCCACCCCCCCTCATTCTCTCTCCCCTCTCCCTTATTTATCCCGTAAAAAGAAGTAGCATGTGATTATGTCTTGAAATCAAAAGTCAGTAATATTTGAATTACCTCAACTAACCCATGACCCATTTTCTCATAAAATTTCTCATAAAATCATAGCCCCACTGTCAAAATTGGGAAATGTTCCTTTCTCTTGTGTAAGGGGGGAAAACTTAGCAACTAGCACCTCCTTCCTCTTCACTAGTCTTCAGGACTTTATTTATAAGATATATAAATATGGGCATCTACTCAGCAGAATTTATAAGCTTCTAAAAGTATGTATTTTCTGGTGGTCAGAATATAAAATATAAAAAAAATTGTATGAAAAAATCTTAGGTATTTCATGGGAGTTAATAATAACTCATGTTTCTATAGTACTTTAAAGATTATAAAGCACATTCTTCATAGCTATCCAGTGAGGTAGGATTAAAGGTATTATCCCCATTTTACTGATGAAAAAGCTGTGGCTCAGTCTAAAGAACTTCCCAAAGTATCACGGTTAAAAAGACCTCTAGACAGCATCTTTTCCAACCCAATTCTAGTACTCAGGTGAGCTTAGGAAAAATCATGGACTTGGGAAAATTGCTTTACTTCTCAGACTTTAGTTTCTTTAGCTGTAAAATGAAATCTGGGCTAACTAACCCTTCTAGTACCATGCAACAAGTGTACACTCTCTATGTCATTCCCAATAAATAAGTGTAGTATAGTTTCTGCTTGGAGGCTTCCAAAGATAGAGACCTCAGTACCTTCTAAGGCAGCTTGTAATGCTTTTGGACAGCTTTGGTTTCTAAAAAGTTTTTTCCTTTAAATTGTCAGAATGTACGCCATTTTGAGACAAAACAACATTTTGAGACAACAACCCAAGTCTGATTTATGTTCCATATGACAAACCTTTATATATGCGAAGGTAACTTTCTTGTCCCCCCCAAAGAATTAAAACATCCTCAATTTTTCTCAACCAATTTTCATATGCCATGATGCCCAGTCCCCTACCATTGACACACTACAGTTTGTCAATATCTTTCTTCAAATATGATGTCCGGAACTGAAAGCAATATTTCAGGTGTATTTGACTGGGGAGAAGATCAGCAGGGTCATTCCCTCCTTCATCCTGGCCGCTGTGCCTCTGTTAATGCAGTCTAAGATCAAGTTTACTTTTTTTTGTTTCTGCTCTGTTTTGGCTTTCATGTCACACTGCTGATTTATATTCAATTTGTAGTTCACAAAACTCTCAAAATCTAGACTTGGGGTCAAAAAGACCTGAGTTCAAATCCTGCCTCGAGATAATTCCTAGCTACTTGGACTTGGGCAAGTCTCTTGATCTCTGTAAACTTCAATTTCCCTTTTTGTAAAATGGAGATAATCTTATCACCCAGTTCATAGGATTATGGCGAGGATCAAGTTACATACGGTATAAAGTATGCTAGCTATCTTTAACGTTTCCTCTAGAATTAACATTCATTTCCCTTTTTGAGAACTTGTCTTTTGCTATGGATAGTGGGTACCTTGCTGCAGAAAAGTTTACAATCCAGAAATCATGATCCTCATTCATCCTTACAGTATGGAAATAGCACAAATGTTTTCATGCAAAGAGTTCCAAATATGCTCCAGTACAAAACAAAGGGTGTCATTTTCCTAGCTTGATTACTGTAGATAACAGTGCCTGCTGATATATCCTCTCAGAGTTTCACATTCAGTTGACCTGATCCTGTCAGTAAGAAAAAATTAGGACAAATGTTTATTTGGGGGAAGGGTTTTTTTGGGGGGCTGGGGGTGGGGGTTGGTTTGGTTTTTGTCAGGCATGATTGGGTTTTGTATTTTGTTTTGTTTTTTCCTTCTGGTTCTGCAAGAATTTCATATAAGAAAGCTAACTAATCTCTTCTAAAAAGTGAATTGTTTTGTTCTCCCCTGCAAGGCCAAGTTCTACTATTCCCTAACAATGTTTCTGTGAAGTAGAAATCAAGTCATTGTATTACGGCACTAGGTCACACTTCCCTACAGGGCTATCAAGCACTAGCCAGAGGCCTGTGAGTAACCTATAGTCTTTATACTTTAAGCATGGACTGGTCCATTGGGGAGTTCATCCAATTCTTTGGAATGCATTGAACATTCAGTTGAGTCAGAATGATCATTTACTATATCTTTAAAGTTGAGTGGCAGACATTTCCCCATTGGAGAGCAGTTTCTAGTCATCTTAATTTTCTTTTAGAGAACAGAACATGTGTGTTTGTGTGTGTGTGTGTGTGTGTGTGTGTGTGTGTGCGTGTGTGTATAAGGAGAAAATGGGGCAAGGAACAGGACTGTGGGGAGGGTCAGAAAGGTGGTTGTTATCAGCTGAAAACTTGGTGTTCCAACTCTAATAAGGTGATCGCTGTGGAAGCCAAGAGGAAACTGATGCATTTGAGACTGTTGAAAACCCAGAAGGTACGCAAGAGGGAGCAGGGAGTGTCCCTGTTCCCAGTGTGCTGATTTGTTTTTCCTAGGGCAGGTGATACCATGTGATTGAGGCAGCTTGATTTCTCTGGGAACTGTGAGGACAATCAGATTCCAGGACTGAATGGGAGCTGGTGCAGATCAAGGTCCTAACCTAATAGAAAATGAATAACAAGTGGAGTGAGTGCCTGCTAACAGGAAATACAGCACATCCTCCCTGTGAAACTGGAGACTGCAGGGTGCCATTCTAAGGGATTGGTGAGAAAAGAGGCAAGAGGGAAAATGTCTTTTGTAATAGTAAAATCAACTAGGAATGTAAATGGTATATGAAGGTACAGGTGACACTTTAAGGGGGAAAAGAGCAAGGTCTTAAAATGTGCAGAGAGTAGACAGGGAAACAGATAACACTTGTATCCAGAGTTAAAATGCAGAATTCTAAAGGATGAATGACTCTAATTCTATTATAATTGAGGGTTCAACCTGAAGCATTTAACTATGAACTTCTCCTCCTACTGACAGGTAATGTCATTTAGCAGTCAGTAACAAGCGTTCCTGCCCACAGGAAATGTACCTATGTTTGGGGGTTCATATTAAAGAAAAGCTATGAAGTCCCCTCCCTGTACACAGAAATGCAATCATTTAACTAGCATTAACCTTAAGGAAATAAACGAGTGGAGATTGAACTAATGAGTTGGATAATAGTAAGAACCCATCAAAAGACAATTCGTGAAGGCAAGGAAAGTATGCTTGAGCAGGAAGTTAGGATATAGAAAGTTTTCCTATCTAGGTAGCTTCTCACACACATACGTGTATTTGTTTATAACATACATAATGAGAAATGTCCTAGTTAGGGGCAGGAGACGAACCTCAATAAATATCGACTCCATCAGAATTATAAATTCTTCACACTCACTTTAAAAAAAATTTCCTTATCCTAGAGAAGGAAAAATTCACAATAAACCTCAATTAAATAGACCCCAATTTTGAAATTGTACATAATGGAATCTCAAATTTTCACATAAAATCCTATTTCCCTTCTTTGTAGTATATTGAGAAGTTCATATTTCTTGATATTTAAACTCATAATGAAAATTGAGGTTTTATAATTTTAAAAAATTGCATGGTTGCATAGGCTGCTCATCTGTTAGCCACTGAGCTTTCTTTTGATACATGTCTGACCCATCTTCTTTTCTGGGCATTTATTTCTTTTGGTGATGTACCACTTCTTGCTTTTTAGTTTATCATTCATGATGTGTTGTGGTCTATTTATACCCACCACACAAATCTCTGTTGACCTGGGGGAAACCTATGATTTTACTTCTTTGGAAATGGTGAAATCAGATACATAATAATGATAACGTTCTAGGGTATGTCTTGGTCAGTACAAACTCAACTCAAACTCGTGCTACTTTTACACTGACAATGACAATTTATGCTCACCTCCACAAAATCTTATTCTAATGCTTTGTTGTTGCATATAAAGGAAACTGGGTTATCAAAGGTTTTGTCAAACAAAGCACAAGTGTTGGTAAATTCTAGCAAATCAAAAAGCCTTTAAGTATTGGCATGGTGATGCATGATATATCTGTCATCCAGGGATCAGCCTACCTAAGCTCAGAGAAGTCCATCACCAAGTTGGTTAGTTACAATTAGTTTCGGTTCACAGGAACATTCAAAGGCCATGGAGATAGCTAGATGACATAGAGGATAGAGTCAAGGAGATCTGATTTCAATTCTAACCTCATATATTGTCTAGCTGTGTGACCCTTTGTCATTTAATCTTTGCCTGCCTTACTTTCCTCAACCTTAAAATGGAGATCATATCGAGATCACAAGGTTGTTGTGAGAATCAAATGTGATAATATTTGCAAAGTGCTCAGCCCAGTACCTGGTATATAGCAGTTGCTTAATAAATATTTGCTCCCTCCTCTTCCCTTCCCTTTCTTTCTTCTACCCCTGCTAAGCTCTAGAGGAGCTATATGGCCTGTATCAGTAGAAGAAGTGTCTACATGAATAATTTTACAGATCTCTGAAGTATTTGAAAACTAAAGAAATTTATTGATGATCTTGAGGCAGTGCCAGACCTTAAGTAACAAAGTGTTCCATTTAGTGTAACATTTATTAACACTGGAAGGTCCGGGCACATTAAGTAATGCAAAATTTTCTTGATCCTTTGAAACATAGTTGAAGTCTATTTTTTTCTAAGGTTTTAAGCATCTACAATGTGTCAGGAACTAGGATATAAATGTAAAAATGGATTGATCCTTAGTGAAGAATTTATGGATGAATCCAAACAAGAACCACACAAGAGTTGGCATGGATGGATGGGTTTGGATCTCTGTCACTGGAAGGTATAGCTACATCAATGAAATCACAGATCCACTGAAGCATAAGAGGAGAGCTCACACTTACTAGTAAAATAAATGTTGGGGGCAATAGATTTCATGTTCTCCACAAGGCTAAGTAGACAGAAATAAATACAGGTTTGTAACAGTGGTAAAGAACCATTTTCGGAGACCTGGTGATGAAAAGTTTACATGGTGTCATATAGAAGTTGAAACCAAAGTGGTTTTTTATAACAGCCACTTGTCTGATTAAAATATCAGACATGACATTTGTATGTATTAAAAAAGAAATACAATTTTACCAAAATAAGGAAGGTAGGGCAATTGAACTGTAAGTCTGACAAAGCTTGAGTTGCTGTCAATGCTCCTGATGAGAATACCAGTCCCTTTCCCATATTGGGACATTGCTGGCAGCTAGCACATAAAAATCTGAGAGGTATGATCTCATGGGAGAGGTACACTATTACACTGTAGATTGATAGAGTTGGCAAAGATTCTTTGGGTCAGAGCAGTCTGTGAGGTTTTGTGTTCCTGGGTGGTTTTTCCTCAGTTTCTTTGTGTTTCTTTGTATTGTGTGAATCCTTGGAAACATCTTTTGAGCTGGGCCATGTTGAAACAACCTAAATTCTTTACCACAGGGGACACTGGAAAAGTTGACAATGTGGCCTCTGTCAAAAGATTGACAACAGTGACAATTCTTGACAATACCTTTTGAATCTTTCATGTGTGTACTGGTAAATATTTAACAACCAGTTCTCTAGAATAAATTGCAACTTTTAAAGTTTTATGCAAGCTGGGATGAGCTGGTTCCAGCATACCCCTGCATTTCATAATCTTTCATGTGTACCTTTATTGGAGGAAAGAAACTCTGGGAATCAAAGATCATGAAAGATTGACCAGCATTTCAGATGTGCATGGTATAAGCAGGGGTCACCACAGCCATTCTTAGCTCTTGGGTTGTATAAAAACATGTGGACCAGATTTGACCCAAGGTCCATGGTCCTTACTTGCCTACCCCTGATATAGAGAATAAAGCACTGCACGTGGACTCGAGATGACTTGGTTAACATTTATTAGTTATATGACCCGAGGCAAATTATCTAACATCTCTGAGACTGAGTATTCTCATCTGTGATAAGAAGGGGTTGGCTGGGACCTATTCTAAATCCATGATTCTTTGATACCTACTTGTTCACTTGATCTCTGAACCCATGTGGGAACTGCATGTGGCAGAATCACCCACCATTTGTACATTTACATGATTGAAGAATTGAATGGGATACTCAGTCTCTCCTACACTTCCCTTTCTTTCCAGTCACATATACAACACCATGTTCCAGCTTCTTACCACCTGAATCTTGAACTATTGCTATAACTACCTGGTGGGTCTCCCTGCCTCAAGTCTCTCTTTATTCCGGTCCATCATCCAGTCTTATGCCAAAGTAATTATCCTAGAGTGCAGGCCTGACCAGTGCACTCCATCTCCCAACTTAGTAACATCTAATGGCTCCCTATTTCTTCCAGGATCCAATTTTAAAAATATTCTAATTGGCCTTTAAAGTCTTTTAGGACATGTCCCTTTTCTATTTTTCCATTCTTACACATTTTATCCCTCTCCATATCCACCACTATCCAATGCCACATGACTTCCTTGCTGTTCTTTTAATATGTCACTCCATCTTCTAATACTATGCCTTTTCATTGGCTGTGCCCCACACCTGGAATGCACTCCTTACTCATTTTGACCTTCTTTAAGAGTCAGTTCATATCCTACCTTCCGAAAGAAGACTTTCCAGGTCTATCCCCACCCTCTCTGGTGACTTTCTTCTGAAATTACCTTCCATTTATACACTGAATATTTACACACATATATGTATCTACTGTCATATCACTTCCCCCTGAAATATAAATTAACCTCAACAGAAGACATTAATAATTACAATAGCCACATTTTATATTTACTTCAAAACTTTCATCCATAGTGGACTGTGACACTGACTTTCTATTTCTTCTATTTCATTTTTATCCTCATAACAACCTTGTGAGGCAGGTGGGATGCACTATTGTCCAAAAATTTATAGGAGAGGAAATCCTAGCACAAAGTAATTAAATAGCTTGTCTAAAGTCATACCACTAGCTAGTAGCAGAGACAGTTCTCTCTGTTGCTTAGACCAAGCTAATTTCACCAAAATACGTAGATTTCCTATCTGTCTCATTGGAGGTTGTTTGTAACTTGGCATTTGGCTGCACCAGAGCAATTTTTCCTTTAAAAAACATTTTTGTTTCTTTCTGGTGGAAAGTATAGTAACTTTTTTATTCACTGCCCCAAGCACTACCTCTCTGTCTGTGTTGGCATTTAAATGGCTCCTCTGACTATGGTATTGGCATATTCAGGCAGATCCATTAGGCTTAATCTAATTATCTAATTTAATGAACTGAGAAATGTCTCATGGCCATTTTTTTTGTTTGCTATAGGTCTAGAGCATTTTCTTCTCACTATACACACATGTAGAAAGGATTTCAAACATTAGAAATAGTATTTCTTCCTTGGATACCAAAAACAGTCTATTGTTAATAGTCGAGTTTATTACTTTTAATGATATTTAAAATTATTCTGGCTGGAGGATGTCCATAAACAATGTAATTTGTGGCTTTTTAGGAGCATTATCATAAAGTGAATAATCTCACATCAAAAGTATGACATATTCTAATTCATATATGATATTGACTTGATGTCTTTTGGTCACAAGAATGACTCATTGAAAAGAATGTTGGGTTTGAACCCTAGCCTTGACACTGATGAGATCTATTATCTTGGGTAAGTCATTCTCCCTGAGACTCAGCTTATTAATCTGTAAAATGGAGAAAATAATAACTTCCTGCAGATATTTGTTCTGAAGAAATTGTAAGCCCTAAAACTCTATGTAAATAAGAGATAAAATAATAGTTATTATTAATAAAACATGTATTTTAAGTGTTTTTTTTTCCAGTAGTGGTCATGGAATTGGGCTTATTTATCCATCTTCTCATTTTTAACTGGAAGAGGGGGAGGAGAGGACTTTCTGGGATTAGTGGGTCCAGTCAGTGGCCACAGATCATATCAAAGCTTATAGGACCACATGGGGGGTGGAACTCATAGCCTGGCCTCTGGTTTTGCTAATAGTAAATCCTCCATCTCCACCCATTTCCATTTTCCATTCTGTTCCTGCTTGGTAAATATGTCTTAAATTGTATCCTCCAGTCCTTGTTGGCATTAAGCTTATATTTCTTTGTATCCAAGCCTTAAGACTGATAATTTAAAAATCTGGCACATGATAGGGGCAATAACATGAATTGGTTAAAAGAGCAATGAATTAGACATTAGAAAACTTAGGGTCTCGTCTTGGTCTTGCCATTAACTAGTCGTGTCATCTTAGTCAAGTTATCTAGCCACTTTGGTCCCCAATATCCCCATCTCTGAAATAAGACTGCTATGCTAGATCTCTAAAGCTACTTTCACTATTATTTGATTTTAGAAATACCTCACCGAAGAAAGTCATCTGGTACAGCAGGAGTTTGGCAACCAATTCCTGACCCAGGAGGGGTGTCAGCCATTTTAGTTAGACTACAGTAGACTGAGATAAAACAAGAAGGCACTGATGATCAGCACTCACTGTTGTCCAAATTGCTTCTCCCCATGAATTTGGATGAGGGAAGAGTCCAGAGTGAGAGAAGATATTAAAACCTGGGTAGTTTCCCTTCTTATACTAATCTCTTGCACAAGAGCCAACTCAAATGTCCACGGGCTATAATAGGTATTGAAGAAAGAAAAGGGAAATAGAGCAACATTTAAGCCTTCTGCTAGAGAAAAACCAAGAACAAAAACGAGGAAATGGGAAAGAAGAAGCCGAAGCAGAAGGGAAATGCAATTTGTTTGGCAAATGAACCAAGGTCTCTTTCCCCTATGAGCATCTTTAGAAGTGATGGGTTAGAGAGAGCAGAGAAAGTTCATAGATGGTATGCGTGCCTGGTAAGAGATTTAGTGTTCCATGTTCTGGCAGGAGCCTGGTGTATCTGGGTTGCTTCGTAGCACAGGCAGGCTCATACATCTGCCTCAATACATGGCAAGACTGGCTCAGAAGATCATGGAATCATAGACCTGGAAATGGAAGTAACCTCAGAGGACATCTAGCCCAACCCCTTTACTTTATAGTATAGAAGTCAGGGGATCAAAGAGTTTAAGTGGCTTGTACAGAGTCAGTGAGGTAATAAATGTGACAAGTAAAATTCAAATCCAAATTCTAAGAGATTATTTATGTCTCATTCCTGCTGGATGAAGGTGAAGGTGAAGGCTTAAATAAGTCTGTTCTTTTAAAAAATACTTGGGGATGTCAGAGTTCGTGTTATATAAACAAAGCTGAAACTAATTGATGATTCCACAAAGATTTTTTTTAAATTAAAGCCAGATGATCCTGTTCTACCCAACTAGCCAAATTTTAACTAGCTATCTATCATTGCAAAGTTGTCTCTAAGTCTTCTCTTTATATATTTGTATTCTGTTCTATCATACTTCCCTTTATATCAAATGTTCAAGGTCCTCAGGTAGGCAGCATTAGTCAATAATTGAAATGCCAAGGCACACAAAAGGAATGGACACAATATGGATTATTTCTGGATTTAGAAGTCAGTGACTTGAGCTTGAGTTCAAATCCTAGTTCTGTTACTATGTGACCTTTGGCAAATCATTTAACCTCTCTGGGCCTGAGTTTCTTCATATGTAAAATAAAGAATTTGGATTAGATGGCTCTTTCAACCGTAGGCCTGTAATCTTTTAGAAGCAGGTAATAATTCTGTTGTAATTCCAATGAAACAGCATTAGTTAAGGAATTGGAAACATTTTTACCTAAAATGCCAAATCTCCAAAGATAACAGTTCTCTATTTTTTAAAACTATTTTTTTACAACTCACTTTAATTCAGCAAATATTTACTAAGCACCTACTATGTGCAGGGTACTGGGGATATAAATCCCAAAACCGAAATAATCTGTGCCCTCAAGGGGCAGATAGAAAAAGACCAGGACACTGCACCCAAGAACCCCAGGAAAAGCAGTGTCCCTCAGGCCCTGATTCCACCAGACCCCCAAAACTGTCAGCTGAGGAGTCTTACTGGAGCCCTCTGCTTCCATTGCAGCTGTAGTTATTGAAGAGAAAGAAAGTCATTAGCACAAATAAAAGATTCCAAATCCAAAACAGATATGGTTTGATCAGTGGAAATGAAAGAAGATGAATCACCATCTGGTTTCCCATAAGACCCTATGGAGTCAAATTAACTCAAAAAGCATTTTTGAATACCTAAAGTATTTCAAGCACTGTACTAAGAACTGTTGTTGTTCATTCATTTTTGAAGAGGACAACAACATCACATGTTGATGTCTTGACTTGCTCATGAATTGTATTTAAGAGAGGCAGCGTCATCAAAGTCCAGTGCCAGGACAAAAGTTGAGATGACTGGTGATGGCCTGGTATGCAGTGGATGACCTTGGTGTCTTTGATGCCTAATCAAAGTCTGAGTGATCCATTCTCCCTGCTTCTGCCCCCTTCATAGCCATTGGAATACAATGTTCTTGCCTGCCTATTTCACCAGGGAAAGTGTTCATGTGTTTGAGGGAGACATCTTCCTATTTCACTGACAGGTTTGAGACCCATCAGCTACCCTCAACCTGATTTAGCCTGTCTGCTAAGAGTTTAACAAGGTGTGGCCATTGTGCATGCTACAGTTTCTTAGAGTCACACCTAAGAGTTAAATGAAAGGTGGACACCAAAGGTGGATGAGCAGCCCTGAAAACAGCTTAGAAGCCCTCAGACCAGAGGTGCTAGTCCTCCTTGAACACCCCATATATCCTGCTAAGCCCTATGGATAAAAAGAAAGGCAAAAATGGTCCCAGCCTTCAAGGAGCTCATAATCTAATCGGGGAAACAACATGCAAACAGCTGTTTACAAACAAGACATATACAGGGTAAATTGGAGAGACAATTTCAGAAGAAAGGCACTGAAGGGGAATCAAGAATGTTTTCTTACAGAAAGTTTAATTTTAGCTGAGACTTGAAGGAAGTCAGGGAAGTCAAGAGGTAAGAGGAGAAAGAGGTTATCCTAGGCACGGGGACAGCCAGTAAAAGTGCACAGATTTAGAAGTCTTCTGTGAGGTACAGCAAGGAAGCTGGATTACAGATGATGTGAAGGAAAGCAACGTAAGAGATGAATGCAGAAATAAGAAGGGGCTAGGTTAGAGCTTTAAAAGCCAAAAAGGAGATTTTATATTTGATCCAGTGTAGAATAGGGAAACACTATGGTAGGGAGCCTAACCAGCAACCTATTGATATAGTCCAGGCATGAAAGGATGAGGGTTTATACCAGGATGGTGGCAATGTCAAAGGGGAGAAGAAGGGGGATAAGAGAGATGTTGCAAATGTAGAATTGACAGAACTTAGCAATAGATTGGATGTGAGAAGTGAGAAAGAGGAAGATGATACCCAGGTTTTGAGTCTGGGTGATTTTGAGGATGGCAATACCCTTGACAGTAATTGAAAAGTTCCAAAGTGGAAAAGTTTGGGAACAGATGAGTTCCATTTTGGATATGTTGAGTTTAAGATGTCAATAGGACATCCAGTTTCAGGTGTCCAGTAAATAGCTGGAGATGCAAAATTGGAGGTCAGGAGAGAGATTAAGGCTAAGTAAATACATCAGAGAATCATGTGCATGGAGATGATAATAGAATTCATGGAAATTGATGAGATCACTAGGTGAAGAAGTATACAAACAGAAGGGATGTAGGGCCAGGACAGGGACCTAGAGGACACCCATGGTTAGCAGACTCTACCTTGAATAAAGAATCAGCAAAGAAGACTGAGGAGTAACCAGACGAGTAGAATGAAGACCAAGCAATGTCAATGTCATGAAACCCAGAGGAAGGAGAATAACAGGGAGAGGCAATCAACAGTATGAAAGACTGACGAGAGGTCAGGAAGGATGAAGATGGAAAAAAGGCCATTAGAGTTGGCGATTGAGAGATCAATTTGGAGAGGTAACTTTGGAGAGGGCCAGGAACAACCACTTGGCCATCCCGTCTACCCTTCTGTATGTATTCTCTTCTATTCAAATGTCAGATCATGGAGAATAGCAACTGACAAATTTTTCTATCTATAACCTTAGTACTTATCAGAGATTAAGTGCCTACTAAATGCTTTTTTTTATTTATTCATTCGCTATTGTTGAAATACTGCAAGTACACTGATGATTAAGTACAGAGTATATACGACATTATGCAGAGTAGTTTCAAGAGGAAAAGACAGGAGAAGGGGAAATCAGGAGACCTTAAAAAATGAGTGGATCTTTGTCTGTGTGGGGATAGTTTTACTGTGATATAACCTGAAGACAAAATCCTTTCATACTGTGGAAGTACAGGGAGAATAGTTTATGGCTAACCACTACATTTGTTCCCTTCCAACAGATGGGAGGAAGTACTACAGGCAGCCAGGCACTTGAAACAACAGAATTTATTCAGCCCTCTGCCGCGAGAAGTAGTTAATCTCTATCTGGCCTGGACTGCTGCTATATAAAGTACCTGAGTGACTGTGAGTTCATCACAGCTTTTTCCCCCCTTTCCTTAGCAGACCAGTTTTGGGGTGTTCATTGTTCAAGAGTTTTTGGTAAGATATCAGTCAGCCTTGGTTAATCTCACCTTCTGCAGGAGGCATTTTCTAGTCTCACCTAGTGCTCAGGTGCAAATGCTGCCTACTTTCAGTGACTTTCCACCTATTCTTAATATACCTGGTTATTATATACCTAATTACTTATATATTGTCTTCCTGTTACAATCTGTGCTCTTTGATTTTTGCCTTATCCTCAGCACTCAGTTTCTGGCATCGAGGAAGTATTTGATAATTGCTTGTTAGATGACTGACTAACTAGGCATAGTGTCTGGTACCTAGTAGGTATTCTATTAATACTTGAATTTTAGAAATAAATTAGGCAGCCTTGAAGGCAAACTAAGCCTGTCTTCCCAGAGTAGGTCCAAAACATTGCTGCATCCTGAGGTAAGTGCCATGGGGGAGGGGAGGATGGTAATTCCAGTCGAGTCCACAAAGATCAAGTTACACTTACCTAGGGTGATAAATCCCTCATTACCCGCTGGTGCCATTTGGCCAGGTTTACAGGTAAAGAAAATAAATTTGTCATGAAGCAAGAAAAGTCCTCTGAAGGAACATTTGCTGCAACTAGGAAAGGATTATCTGGATGGATTACAGAGTCTTCTTTTCATTTCTACTGGAATGGTCTGATGTTATTTTCCTTGAAGACTGGAGGAAGAACTCGAAGATTCTTCTAGGGACGGGCGATTCAGTAAAATAACTCCAGGACAGAACATCACAGACTGTTCTTGGATTATCTCCTAAGTCATACTGGTTCCCACTAAGCAGGCAGCAAGGGGAAGGTCTGTTATTGTCTAGATAGGGTTGCTATTCATTACGGTTATGCATAGAAATGGTGCCTGTGATGAGACGCTGTCTGCCGCAGAGCTCAAATGACAGGGGTCATTAATTCTTGCAACCAGGATAATCACCAGGTGGATGGAGGATGAAATGACTCACCCTGATGCAATATTGTGCACAATTAGTTTCATTTTATAGGCCTTTTTTCTCCTTTCCTCATCACCCCACGTTCACCCTATTGTTACCATTTTAAAAAAATAACCCTTTCAGAGAAGGGCAAGTAGAATCAGTGAGATGTCTTTCTCACACTTGAGTGGCTATTGTGCACAGTGGAGAAATTTCTCAGTTATTTGGATGCTGTGCATAGCATCAATCCACAAGCATTTATCAAGAACTTACGTTGTGCCAGGACCCGTGCTAAGAGCTACGTATGCAAAGGTAGGCAAAACCAGCCCCTGCCCTCAAAGAGCTTATATTCCAATCAATGATTGATTGAATCTTTCTGAATAAAGCATTTATTCAGAGTAAAAACTGGAAAGAATGCAACAAAAATGGTTCACAAGGAAGAACACACATTGTCCAATAAAATAAAGGACTTTTTTTTTACAGTTCTTGGCACATAGTAGGTTCTTAACAAATGCTTGTAAATGGATTGTTAGAGGAGTCCTCACTGGGTTAAAGAGCCTAATGAGCAAACGATGTGGAAGGAAAATGGAAAGATTAGGAAGAAGTGAATTGATATTTCAGGGTTAAAATGTCTTCATTCCTTAATTATAAAATCATTACTTTTGGTTGTGATGAATTCTTTTAGGGCATAGAAAAGGAAGCATGCAACATTAGATCTAGGAAAAGATAGATTGGCACTAAAGAGGACAGAATAAAAGGCTTTCTATTTCTCCTCTATCTTGGGTTTGTGGGAGAGTAAAACTAGAAGATTTGGGGACACCAGGTTCTCATATCTGTTTTAAATTCAATTTAATTTTCATTCCCAAATTTTCTCAATCCCATCTTCCCCTCCCTCATCCACTGAGAAGACAAGAACCATTACAAACATGTATAGACAAGAAAAAGAAATTTCCATATTAGTGAAGGAAGGAAGGAAGGAAGGAAGGAAGGAAGGAAGGAAGGAAGGAAGGAAGGAAGGAAGGAAGGAAGGAAGGGAAAAGAGAATATGCAAAGCATATTCTCATTTTCCTTCTTTTTCTTTTTTTGGACAATGGTTAATGTAGAAATTCATTTTATATACATATATTTATAATGGGTTTTGAGTTTATTTTTTCTTCTCAAAGAGTGGGGGGAGGAGGAGAGAGGAAGAAAATTCAGAACTGTAAAAAGAATTTTAAAGAAAAGGAAAAACATATGCTTAATTCCTCACTCTGGTACTATGAACTCTCTATCTGGATAGGGATAGCATGTTTCATCATTTTCATCTCTTTTACCCAAGTGGACTGCATACTCCTATGGACTCACTGCTTCCCTGGACACTGCCTTGTGCTTTTTGCTGTAGGGTTCCATTCCTGATTCAGGCTATGGGGAGCAAAGGAGGAAAAAGAGAGAGATCTTCTTCCCCCTTGCTGAACTATCCAAGAGGCTCAAGGGAGAATGATGAAGAGAGAAGTTGTTCCTCAGAACCAACTGGATAGCTTATGTTTTGGGCTTTCTGTTGTTGCTGTTTTTAGTCAGAGCTGGCTATCATTTACTTTTTAAGGTCACGTTAGCTAGTCACCTTCGTCCAATGCTGAAGGCCTTCTAATTCTATCAGGATAGTTGAAGAACTAGTTCAAACTTTGTGTCCCTTTAGAGCACTCTTTAATTTGATACAAGACTGTGCTATCTCCTTTATCTGTCCTGGTGCAGTGGATAGAGTGCCAGCCCTGGAGTCAAAAAGATTCACTTTCCTGAGATCAAATCCGGCCTCAGACACTTACTAGCTGTGTGACCTTGGATAAGTCACTTAACTGTCTCAGTTTCCTTATCTGTGAAATGAGCTAGAGAAGGAAATGGTAAACTATGCCAATCTTTGCCAAGAAAACCCCAAATAGTGGCACTCAGAGTTGGACGCTACTGAAAAATGACTAAGCAACAACCAACCGTGTAATTAAGAATTTCTTCATTTCCACAGGCCACCGCATTTCACTAAGCACTTCTGAAATTCCCATTCACTTTGGCTGTAATGATGGCCACTGCAGGGGTTACATGGTGCAGTTTTGACCAACTCTATGTTTTCAAGAAGGTGAAAGACAGAAAGATTTGAACCTCCCTGGTCATCCTAAGTGTGAGATTTGCTCCTTGTTTACTTTAACATGTGTCTTCTTCTTGTTATCATCCGAATTAAATTATAAGAGCCTTAAAGGAAATGTGTGAAGCCTCTTAGGTGTACTGGAGACATACTCACTGAACAACACATGCTAAAGTGTTGGTATCTTTTTTGGCTTTTTAACAATTTTGCATTCCTACTTTGGCATATACACACATACACACATATGTGTATGTGTATATGTATATGTGTATGCATGTATATGTGTGTATGCATATATATATATATATATATATGTACCACCATAAATATCTTATAGATACATAGTTATTTGCCTAAGGTCCCTAAGGTCCTCCCTGTTAGAATGTGAGTTCCTTGAAGGCAGACACCTTTTTGTTTTGTTTTGTTTCTTTTTTTTTTAATTCTTTGTATCCCCAGTACTTAGTGTGATGCCTGGTACATCGTAAACCCTTTGACTTTGGATTAAAAGGTCTATGGCATCCCTGTGGTGATTTCCCCACATCTTCCCCCAGGCCTGCTCTCCCCTGGGGGCTGTCTCCTGACTGTCTCTTTATAATCACAAGCAAGCAGAATAGACTAATTCCTGGGAAAACTTCAGCAGAGGAAGATGAAGGGTCTCAAGGAGGGATCAAAGAGGAAAAGAGGAAAGCAGTACTAGGCATTGGCTACATCTCATCACATGATGCTGATTAAATTGATGTTCAGAATTGAATGAAGAATTTCAGTTTCTTTAGGTTCGTTAGGCACGGACTGTCAATGTATTAATCTCTGAGAGCATTGTGACAGGACTCAGAAATCCTTTTGTTCCACATAGGATTTTATGTTCTACAGATTTGCTGTGAAGCCATTTCTACTGTTTGCTTGGTTTGCTGGGGCTGTGGCTATTTTCTGTGTAAGACAACTTAAATTTTTATTCAGCGGCTTGTTATCCCACTTAGCAATTATCCAGGTCTCTAGTTTCTCCTTTTACTGCTGCCCCACCCTGGGTCATTTCACCGATCCCCCTTGCCCTCCTTCCATGGTGGGGGTGGGGAGGTAAAAAAGGGGAACCTCAATGAACAACATTCAATAATCATTTATTAGCAATCCACCTCTTGGAAATCATAGCTCCCATCAAAGATCAGACCAACTGCCATCTCTTCCATAGAGGTCTCTCCTGATTTTCCATTTTCTGGTCCTACTCCCACCATACCCCATATAAATTATTTTGTATTTATTTTTCTGTGTACATGTTTGCCATACCCTCCCAAAAATTAGGATTATAAGATTCATGGAGGCAGACACTGTTTCATTTTTGTCTTTGTATTCCCAGCATTTAACACTAACATACTTGCACATAGTAGGCACAAAAAATGCTTATTGAATTAAATTGTTCCTCTAAACTGGATTGTGTGATAATTTAACTTCATTCAAACTAGAGTTGCTTTTTTTCTCTTTATTTACTCCATGGGTAGGAATCAGGACAGGAACTGTAATTCCATTAGTTTAGGGAACTTCCAACTGAGGAAATTTCAGTACCCAACACGTTGTTACCTTCTCTACATCTTAGTCTTAAAGCTTAACCTAGAGCATGGAGAAGTTAAGTGACTTATCTAAGATCACTAGGGTTGGTATGTGTCAAATGGTAGATAATAATGGCTTCTAGCTAGGATGTCTCTTCTCTCTGCTAGGCTACTATTCTTCATCTCCATGGCCCTGGGTAATTCAGATCTGGGTAATTATTTCTGGAAGGTCTTCTTTTCCCTCTAGTTTTGTGACTTTGGACAAATCATGTAACCATTTTATATTTTAGTTTTCTCATTAAAGTTTTCTCTTTAGTTTTCTTAAGGAGGCAGGATAATACCAGTATTTCCTGCAAATAAGGGGTTGTTAGGATTCATTGAATACCAAAATTGGAAGGAATCTCAGGATAATCTAAATATACCTATATACCATCTCTATCTATCTATCTATCTATCTATCTATCTATCTATCTATCTATCTATCTATACCATCAGTGTCTGAAGCATTGATGATGAACTCCCTCTACAGCATCCCTAATGATTGGTCATTCATCATTTTTTTTATTCTGTTGAAGAAACTCCATTGATGGAGAACTCACCACCTACCAAAGTATCACATTCTATTTTTTCACAGTTCAAATTGCTAGGAGGTCCTGTACATTGAGCCAAAGTCTAATACCTCCCTCAGGAACTAAGCAAAATAAGTATAATCCATCTTCTCTGGAATGATCTTTCAAATGTTTGAAGACATTGGAAATAATGTCTAGAAAAGTGCTTTGCAAACTATAAAGATCAATACCCAATGTTGTCACTGGAGGAAGTAATAAGCTGAAGAATAAAAAAACTAGGAAAAATCTATATTATATTCACAAATTAGGCAGAACTTTCTAGTATATTTTTTGAATTCCTGAGACATCAATCTCCTGAGATTTCATCATTTGAGTCATACATTTCTGTACTTTGCAGTAGAAGTAAAAAAACAAAACAAAACAAACCCTTTGGCCCCCACAAGGACTAGTCCTGAACAAAATGGTAAAGTGCCCTCCCACCTCTCTGTTCAGGAGCAATCTTGTGACAACTACCATAAACCCCAGACATTGGCTTTTCTACCAAAAAAAAAATTGTACACAAAACTAGTGAGCACAGTTGTTTCCTTATATAAAAGGTAGCTAGGTGGTATAGAGGATAGAACATGAGCCTTGAGTCAGGAAGATCTGAGTTCAAATTCAGCCTCTGATACTTAGTAGCTCTGTGAGTCTGAGAAAGTCACTTAACCTTGGTTTACCTCAATTTCTTCAAACGGAGGAATTTATCTCAAATGGAGATAATACCACCATCTAACTCCCAGTGTTGTTATAAGCATCAAATGAGATAATACTTAGAAAGTACTTAATAAAATACCTGCCACCTAGTATGTATATGACTTCCCTCACTTCCCTCTTCCTCCTTCCCCTTGTAATTGGGTTGAAAAGCTCTTCCCCACTGAAGTTTATTCAGAATCAGAGGGATATGGGGTCTCAAAGCCAGGCTCAAAATGATGTTCTTGCAGTCACCCCATTGCGTCAGATTGGATAAGTGCAAATCAACTTACACACCCTTTTTTACATTCTTAGAGGAATTTGGACTTTGCCAGCCTGTTTTGTTCTTTTAATGCTGATGTCAGCACAGTACCAACCTATTGTTCCAAATGTTCTGGTCCCTGCCTGTCCATATACTAATAATTAAACTTTCTACCTCAAATGACTTGCTTGGATTAACTTACTTCCCTAATACAGGCTAATTAACCTAATGTGTTTATTTTCCATAAGGTGTTACTGAGAGGCACCATAGAGTAGTGAAAAGACTTTTGGACTTAGGGATAGATGGGAAAACCTGGACTCAAGGCCCACCTCCCTTATGTTAGTGGCTGTATGACCTTGAACAAGTCATTTAACTTCTCAGTGTCCCAGGCAATTCCCTAAGACTTTAAGTTGCAAGATGCAGCTATAGGTTGAATTCCATTAGATTGTTAGCTCCTTGAGGGCAGGGATTGTCTTTTGCCCTTCAGCCTTAGCTGGTGTGCATATTAAGTGTTTAATACGTGTTTATTGATGCACCTACTGATTTGCTTCCATAGGAGTTTGCTTACAAGAAGCTCCATAGACAAATTAAATCAGAGGTTCAGATTCTTCTCCTACTCCCCAAAAGACAAAAGACAAACTCCCTCTTAAGTAAAATATTTGTATTTTTATAGGACTTCTCTGGAAATAGTATCTTAACTCAGTGGAATGAACCAATAATTTTATGTATGATCTTGGCAAGTGATTTAACCTTGCTACTTCATTTGTAAAATGAGGCATTTGGGCTAGATGATTCCTAAAGTCCCATTGGCTCTAAAATCTATGAGTCTATAGGTCTAGGACTCTCAATGGTATTATAAGTGTCACTTATAGTTGATTGAGAGAGAACTTTTTGGATTGGAGTGAGGAGTGTCTTTCCTATGTGTTTCAAATGTTAGACCCATCTATAGATGAAGTCAGCCCAGCTTAAATGCCTAACTTTTTTCAAAAATACTCAAAATAAGGTCTAAATAAGGCTAACGAGTCACCCTGACTGAAAGTTTAAAGCTAAAATCCTGTGATCCTATGTATCATTGCAAATATGGCTAACAAATCCAAAATGCTTCTCTTTTTTTTAGTACTTTCTTTCTGTTTCTGCTCCTTTATCACCATATCTTCCCTATTACTTCCTTTTACCTAGTTGTCTTCTTTTCCCCTCCTCCCCCTTCATTCCTACCCCACCCCCCAGAATGCAAGACCCTTGGCTTCATTTCCCAGTATTCCTATTGACAAAATATATCTCATAGGGAATTGTGCAGGGCAAGGGGAGGAAAAAAGTTCTTTTCCACAAGTAAATTTCATTACTCAAAATATCCTGGATATCTGTATCACCTCATTTTTTTTAAAAGGATGACTATGTAAAGATTTGAGACAGTGATATGGAATCTCAATGGGAAAGGAACACAGACAACTAGGTTATTGGCATGATTTCCTCTGTTCTTTAAGATAAAATCCCTCCCCTTTCCCAAAATAGCTGATAAATAGCCCTTTGTACTGAGAGGATGCTGTTTCTGCTACTGTTAACAATGTTGAAAATTAGACGGTGTTTTAAACTGAAGAGAGAATCTGGGTATTTGGAGAAAGAGAATACAAATAAGTAAATATCATTTAAAAATTTACAAAGAATTCAAATTATGAGTAAGAATGAGTTTTCTGAGAACTCTCTGACTTATAAAAAATGCCTAGCTATTTGCCATGCATGACCCAGGATGGGAGATGCCCTGTTCTCACTAGCTAGAGCAGGTTTGAGTCCTAGGCGATCCTGTCTGAACGTAAAGGGATCAAGTTTCTTTTGGACCTTCTGCATCATTATTGCCCCACCTGAGACTGGACCAGGTAGGAAGCAGAGTGAATAGGGCTCAGGATTTACAGTCAGGAAGACCTGAGTTTGGATCCTGCCTCAGCTCTTACAGGCTGTGTGTCCCTGGGCAAGATTTCAACATCTCTCAGCCTCAGTTTTCCCATCTGTAAAACAGAGATGGTAAGATTGCCCACCTCGTACGATTGTGGTGAGAATCAAGTGAGATAACAAATGTAAAATGCTCTGGAAACTTTTTACCGTTATATAAATATAACTACCAGTTGTTATTAAAATCTTTTCAGCATGACTCAAGTCTATGGTCTCCCCTAAAAGGGTTAATTAACATCTGTCCCTTCTAGAAGAGTTAATGCATGTACAAAGTTGGGAATATCAGGTATAAAGCAGTTATTTATTTCCTCCATCACAAAGTAAATACTTAAAATGCAGACAACTTATAAGCATGCAGACATCAATAAAATGTAAGGTGAATGGTATTTGTAAGGTACTTTCCTCTTTGTATATAGTCATATTGTTTGCCAAAAGGGTCAGAAAGGGGATGTTCATGTGAGAAAGGCACCTTGACCCAATTCTGAGAACCTAAAAGAAAACTCCCCCCTCAGAAGAACGTTACTGAAAGGACCCGTCTGAAAGTAGCTCCAAGGCACAAGTTTATTGGTGACTTTTCAAAACTTTGAAAAAATACAGCTGGAGAAACTCTAAGTCACAGAACTGCTGGAGGACTGTTGGGAAATTGTTTATAGTTTGTGCTGTGTGTAATGGGAATATGGACTTTGGATTTTTTTAATTGAATTAAAGATCCTCCTCAAAATGAGGAAGCACAAGAAGCCAGAGATGATTGGGTGAAAACAGAAGATGAGAAACTACAGATCGAAAGAACGAGAAGACAGCTCAGCCACTTGAAGAGAGACGTGTGGGTAAGCCCACCCCCTGCTGCTGTGGGCCAAGTCTGCTGAGAGAGTCTATCAAATCCAATGGCTCTACAACTATTCTTTTAATTAAAGGAAAGAGTACTTAACAGTGTCAGAGGCTATAGAGGGCAGGCAGGATGAGTGCTGAGAACAGCCATCAGATCTGGTCACTCAGGTATCCCTGGAAAATTAGAAGAGAGTAATTTTAGTTAGGAATGAACTCTCAAGCCAAATGACAAAGGGCTGAGAAGTGAATGAGAGACAGTGGGGAAGCAACAAGGACAGAAAGTTATATTTTCCTCCTAGGCATTTGGATGAAAAGGAGAGAATAGATATAGAATGATCACTTGAAATTATGGTAGCATCTGGTGAGCATTTTTGTAAAGATGGGTGGCATTTGATCATGTTGGGAGGCAGTAGAAAAGGAACCAGTAAATTGGGAGATATTGAAGAATTCAAGGGAGTTGTGGTTATAGGTAAGCTGATATAAAAGTTTGGAACAGGATCAAAAGTATTTGTAGAGCGGTTGACCTTCTCAGAGAGATGGGGCACCCCTTCAGCAGTAATTAAAGTAATAAAGGGCAGAATTGGGATTATGTCAAGGATCTATGAGACATAGAGAAGGGGAGAAGAGGGAACTCATCATGAATTGTATCTATTTTCTTAGTAAAATATAAAGCAAGCTCTTGACTCTCAGTGTGTGATGTGGTATGGGGATAGTGTGAGAGGCTTGAGGGGAGCAGAGAAAATTTGGAACAGTTACCATAAGAGCAGCATATAGAATGCATTAGGAAGGTATCAAAGGGCCACCTGACTGTAATGAGGGTCCAGTTGAGATTAGATAACACAGATTTATAGTGGACCCATTCAACACGATTGTACGACTTTCTCCAGCTTTGTTCAGCAACACATGAGCAGGCGTAAAAGAAGCAGATGGTGGTATTTGTTTGGGGGAAGCTAGGACAATGTGACAGAGGAACGAAGAAGAGGAGAAGATAATGTAAAGTTGAACTGGCTAACTAAATGATCAAGACTGGAAGGAAGGAAAGTGAATCCACAGAAGGAGTAATGACCTGATAATAACTCCTCATAGGTAGGAGAACTGGAGACAATAGTGAGAATGAAAGATAGGTGCAGGAAGAATGAACCAGAAATAGATGGAATGATTTTTGTTGTTCAGCCATTTCTGACTTTTCATAGGATTTTCTTGGCAAAGATGCTGCAGTAGTTTGCCATTTCCTTCTCCAACTCATTTTACAGATGAGGAAACTGAGGCAAACAGGGCTAAGTGACTTGCCCAGGGTCACACAGCTAGTAAGTATCTGAAACTGGACTTGAACTCAGGAGATGAGTCTTCCTGTTTCCAGGTCAGGTGTTCTATCTGCTGTGCCACCTAGCTGCCGTGAGAGGGCCTAAAAGGAGGTCATATTTAGGTAAAGTGATTTTAGTGCATTTAATTGTGGAAGTGGAACAGTTGCAGACAATAATAAAATCAAGAGTGTTATCATCCTGTGTGTAGTGGAAGTGGAAAGGAGGAATGGGTCATGGGAGTAGGGTATAAGCAATTGGGAAGTCTGGTACAGTATGGGGGAGCATCAACACACATATTAAAGTTCTCTGGCAGAAGCTTAGATAGCAAAGGAGACTATGAGCTCTTAAAAGAGAATAGACAACCTATGCCACAATAATAATAACAATAATAGCATTTATAAAGTACATTAAGATATCCAAAGTGTTTAAAACAGACGAAATCTGTTAATTTTAATGCTGTTATTATCCCCATTTTTCAGACGAGGAAACAGAATGAGAGATGTCAAATGACTTCTCCAGGTTTACACAGCTAGTAAATGTTTGAGGCAGAATCTTCTTGATTCCACCTCCTGAGTTTCATTGCAACCTCCAACTGTGTCAATATCAACATCTAACAGCAAAAAGAAGCAGAGCTGGTCCAAAGATCATAAATGAGAAAACTGAACACAGGAACTTGTTTAGGGAGTGCACTAAGGAAACACATGTGGGAAAGGAAAAACACAAATCCTGTACAAGTCACAGTTCTAGGTCTTTGCCTCAGCTGAAACAATTCTCTGCCCCTGACACTATGGTTTCTGCTGATGTGATCTGCTGAGTGGTCTTCACGGTTTTACTGGTTCTCCACTAAATTGTTGCTGTTGTACAACCTCTTTCCTGAAGGAGAACTATGAGTCTTCTGTAGGTTAGCCCTAATCTCAACTTTTTCAGCTCTTCTGGGAGTCAGACCTACTGCCATGTCTATCCAGGCAGTAAAAGCCCCCAAATCAAGAACTATCTTTTTAAGTCTTTGCTTCTACTTCCCTAGGCCTATCTGTTCTTTGGTTTGGAGTAAAAAAACTCATTTTACAGGTATATGATTTAGGCATAAACAGTGAGGCTATAAGCAAATTAGGAGAGCAAAGAATAGTTTACCTGTCAGATCTATGGAGAATGGAAGAATTTATGACCAAACAAGACATAGAGAACATTAGGAAATGCGATATGGATAATTTTGATTACATTAAATGAAAACGTTTTTGCATAAACAAAGCCAATGCAGCCAAGATTAGAAGGGCAGCAGAAAGTTGGGAAATAATTTTTACAGCCATTAACTCTGATAAAGGCCTCATTTCTAAAATATATAGGGAATGGAATCAAATTTATAAGAATACAAGCATTCACCAATTGATAAATGGTCAAAGGATATGAATAGGCATTTTTTAAATGAAGAAATTAAAATTATCTATAATCATATAAAAATGCTCTAAATCACTATTGATTAGAGAAATACAAATTAAAACAGCTCTGAGGTACCACATCACATCTGTCAGATTAGCCAACAATGACAAAACAGGAAAATGATAAATGTTGGAGAAGATGTGGGAAAGTTGGAACACCAATGCATTGTTGATCCAACCATTCCGGAGAGCACTTTGGAACTATGCTAGAAGGCTAACCAAACTGTGCATACCCTTTGACCCAGCAATACCACTTCTATGTATATATCCCAAAGAGATCATAAAAATGGGAAAAGGACTCACATGTACAAAATATATTTATAGCAGCTCTTTTTGTGGTGATCAAGAACTGGAAATCAAGGGGATGCCCATCAATTGGGGAATGGTTGAACAAGTTGTGGTATATGAATGTAAAGGAATACTATTGTTCTATAAGAAATGGTGAGCAGGAGGATTTCAGAAAAATCTGGAAAGACATGAGCTGATGCTGAGTAAAGTAAGCAGAACCAGGAGACTATTGTACATAATAACGCAACATTTTTTGAAGATTAAATTTAATAGATTCAACTCTTCTCAGCAATGAAGTGATCTAAGACAATTCCAAAAGACTCATGATGGAAAATGCTATCCACACCCAGAGAAAGAACTATAGAGTCTGAATGCAGATGGAAGCATGCTATTTTCTCTCTTTTTTTGTTTCTTCTTTCTCATGGTTTTTTCCTTTAGTTCTAACTCTTTACAACATGACTAATGTGGAAATATGTTATTAAAAATTCATTTACCTTGTATCATTCTCCAGCAATCTAGAACTGACCATACAGATGACCCCTAGAATTCCACTTTAGCAAGGCCACATGAGTAGGGTGGAATCAGTGACCTGTGTCTTCCATCACTAGTTGCACCCAAATCACCCATCTCCATACATTAAATGAACTTATTGAATTATATTGTGATAAAATTGTTGATCTAAATAAATATCTGGTAAAAATTTTAGGCATCATCATCATCACTAAAAATGTATCGAGAACTGGTTAGATATAGGGCACTGTATCATGTTGGGTGAAGAAAAGAGCTTCAGACTGTAGAAAAGGTAGCTTTACAGAAAAGAGAGCTCTTTCTAGCTCCTCCTTAAATTAAACCACATGGTTGAACTACCTGCCCAATAGGTAAAACCATTCAACACCTGAGTTAGTCCAGAAAGTCTTAAATGGTGTGTGAAAGTCCTATCACTAACCATCTCAAGATGAGTCCTTGCTTTCTGGCAACGTGTTCTGCCTCACAACCTCTGTGTCTCAGTCTCACCATTGTTCCCAGTCATTCCTTTCAGTGATTTTTTACAATAAAGTGCATCTTTGAATAAGTAGGCCTTCCCTTTCCCTAGCTTTGGAGGAAGAGAAGCATCTTGGCATGTCAATTATCCTAAAATTAGCAGGTTCACTCTTGCCCTGAAGGAGCCAACTTGATAATTGCCAGTCATAGGCATTGGCCCTCCTGCTATCCATCCCTACTCTAGAGAGATGTAAGCCTTTGAGACCTGCCTTGCTTCCTTTCATCTCTTCTGTCAGACTCTGCTCTTACCCCCTCAGCCCCAATGATGAACCTTTCCCTAATCCTGGCAACTCAAAATCATAAATATAATCATTCTAATACTATTTCAAATAGGGTACCTAGACGACACAGTGGATAGCATGCTGGGTCAGAAGTCAGGAAGCCTAATCTGGCTGAGTTCAAATCTGGCCTCAGACACTTCCTAGCTGGGTGACTGTCAGCACTTAACCCTGTTTGCCTCAGTTTCCTCATCTGTAAAGTGATTTGGAGAAGGAAATAGCAAATCACTCCAGGATCTTTGCTGAGAAAACCCCAAATGGGGTCATGAAGGGTCAGAGAAGACTGAACAGCAGCAAATATGAATTCATCGCCTCCTAGATTTAAAGCTAGAGGGAATATCAGTAGTTATTCTACAGATAAGCCAACAAGCCAAGGAAGATGAAATGAGTTCCCCAAAGTCACATAGGTAGAAGCTCCAGAGAAAGGACTTTTGATTGCAGACAAAATATTCTTTCCACAGTAATACACTGCCAGTTTTCTCTCCATTCAGGAAGATTTGCCCACTCCACAGTTTTATTTTTCTTTCTAAAATCTGGGATATCTTTGAAGTAAATATTTTTAAAAGATTAAAAAAAATGCTAAGTTAAAGAAATACTCAACAATGAAGTGTCTAAGGCATTTTAACCTTTTAAAAAGAATTTTAAAAGTGTTCCTTTTATGTTCTGCATATTGACATATATAATTGGTATCATACTGCTTGCCTTCTCATTGGGTGAGGGAAGGGCTTGAGGAAGGGAAAGAATTTGGAACTCAAAATTTATAAAAAAAGAAAAATAAATGTTAAAATAAATAAAGTATAATTATTTTTCAAAAAAAGAGAAAAACATACCTTCCTCAAAAACGAGGCTGATTCTTTACCCAGGTTTCCTTGTGTGTTTA
Organism: Bettongia penicillata ogilbyi; assembly: GCA_023548195.1. Lineage (NCBI taxonomy): Eukaryota > Metazoa > Chordata > Mammalia > Diprotodontia > Potoroidae > Bettongia > Bettongia penicillata. The sequence goes on from JAJHZJ010000305.1 coordinate 2,366,475, forward strand.
TGAAACTTAGAGATGATGTATGATTGGTGTTGAACTTCACTATTACAGCTGAGAAAGCAGAATCTATATAGAGACCAGTGTTAACTCTGGAGTCAGGTCAAGTACATCAGATAGACTTCCCCTTCAATGGTTTTAAGTTATAGACCTGATTTATGCTTTTTCTCAAGGACAGTTGGTTTCCATTCTGAGTGTGGCTTGTAGTCCCCAGCAGAGTTCTGCCCAGCTTTGGACATGTCTCTTCTTCTGACTGGTTTCACTCAAACTAGGCTGGGAAAGCCCACACACTCAGGATTTCCATGCATGGAGCACAAAAAGTCAAATCAGATTAGTAGGTTATCACAAGCTGCCTTTCAGGGGTCTCATCTCTTTCCCTGGAAAGAGTAGCTCGCTCTGCTGCCTTCTGGGTTTGCTTCTTTTCCCTGCAGAGCAATTACTGCAGACTACTAGGTACAGATCTTGTCTTGAAATCAAAGAAGGTGAATGAAACTGACTCCAGCAATCAATCTCCCAATTCAGTGACCACCATCCCCCAGCTTGCTGCCTCCCACATTCTCTCCCTGGATCACTCTGACTATGTTAGCTTGGGAATTAACAGAAAGGCAGTAAAAGGAGGTACAACAAAATAGATGCTCATTAAAAGAAAGTTGAACCCTCTCTGGAATTGGTGGAAGATTCAGTCTTTTTAGATGGTGGTTATAAACAATCCTCCCTTATTTGGTAGCTAGTGACCCAGTCTATGGATTAAAATTCAGCTCTCAAAGAAGAGATGTCTAATTTCCATTTGGAGATTCTGTAATTCTGTAAATGCAGTTTATGGTTTATGGGGCTTCTTCACATGCATTATTTTATTTTATCTTTGCAAAACCCCTGTGACTTGATTATTATCAATCATCTTTTTTGGTTTTTCCAGACTTGTAACTTCAGGGTAGTGAATAGTTTTCACATTTTCACATATGAAATTCACATTTCACAATTTCAGGCATTCCTGAAAGCAGATTACAACTGTTGGGAAAAATTGAAGGCAAAAGCAAAAGGGGACAGAAGAGAATGAGATGGATGGATAGTGTCATGGAAACAATGAACATGAACTTGGACGTACTTCAAGAGACAGCAGAGGATGAAAGGTCCTGGCATGCTGTGGTCTATGGGGTCATGGAGAGTCAGAAAGGACTGAACAACAAGAAGTAACTTAGTCTTAGAAAGTTGACTGGGGCGCTGAGAGGTTAAGTAAGTTGTCTATGGTCACAAAGCTAATGTATGTCTAAGGCTTTTATCCATTATCTCCAGCTGTTCATTCGACATTTACCAGTTTTACAAGTGAGTTGGTCAGGACTCAAAGAGACTAACTTGCCCAAGGTCACAAAGTTAGTAAGCAACTAAGTAAGGACTCAATCCCAGACCTCCTAACTCCCCTTCAGGACTCTCAACCACATCATAAATGGTCTAAAGGGTCTGCTTACTAAAGATCTATTTACTTACTGGGCTTACTTAAAGAGATGAGAAAATTATTTGCTGTCATTAGAGAAAATAATGGAATGATGAAGATTTAGCCATTTAGAATATTTTGTAATGGATTATTGAGAATCTTTTGCTAGCATTTAGTAGATATACATCATTATCTCCATTTTACAGCTGAGGAAACTGAGGTGGTAAAAGGTTCTGTAAAGTCTTTAATTACCAAGTAATTAGTTGCAGAACTAGAAATAAAATTCCCAAGCTCTAGAACTATAATCCATGTTTTTGCCAAATTATGTAATATCCTAAAGATATAAAGCAGGGAATGCTTAATATCATTTCCTTCTTCAGCAAACACAGGCAAGCAAATCGGTGACCTTGTGACCCTGGGCGCCAGAAAGCCTTGGTAATATGGATGCCAGTCTAATAGAACAGAAGTGATGTGTTTTGGGTCAAGGGAATAATAATCCCACAAATCATGAAAACAATGTATCAAAAAGGCTACTGACTTAGTAGAGCAAGCTTATTTTATTCTCATCAGCCTTGAAAGAAGCAGGAAACTACTCCTCAATTAACCCCAATAAAAGTTGATGTCTCAGAGAGGTGAATATTCCAAGGTCAGCTACTGTACAGTAGATTGTGCTATAAACATTCTCAGTGCAGCAGAGGAAATGTTTTTCCCTAAAAAACTGTAAGCCATACAACACAAGGCTAAGAATTCTGTGTAAAGCTTTTCAAGTTCTTTTCAAAATATACATTTTTTTGGTGTATGCCACTGTTTCCTTTTCCCAAAGAGCTATCTTTTATAACAAAAAACATAAAGGAGAGTGAGGGATGCAGTTCAGTAAAACTAACGAAAAGATTGACATTAGATATAGTGTCCCACGTACCTTTTTGCAAAAGATGGTACAGAGGGCTGTAGAGGAGAGTGTCTTCTAATATCTTTTCTTTAGGGTCAAGCCTGGTCATAATAATCTCCCAGCATTTAATATAGTTTGTTTCATTGTTATAATTCTGTCCACTTACATGTTGTAGTCATGTTTTTCTAGTTGGCACTTGAAATATCATGCAGAGTGTGTTCTGGAAAATGGATATGTATGTGCATGCATGTGTGTATACATGCATGTGTGTACATGTGTGCAAGGGCATGAGGGTGTGCATGTGTGTGCTGAGAAAGAAATCAAAAGAAAAAAAGAGGGGAGATATCTGTGATTTAGCAAAAATATGCAACCTAAACTAACGGTTTAGTTTCTGAGCTAGGTTAGGTTCTGAACTAAAATCAGTACACTTTTGAAAGGCTCCTAATCATTCTACATTGACAATGCTGCATTGACAAGGACGCTAAGGGTTTGTTTTAGGGGAAAATTCTGAAATAGTAAAAACCCCTTTTCTACCTTTCACTCCCACCAGGGTACACAGTGTCAATTTTTTGTTCTTGGAACTAACGTCTGCTGAGGAAATTCATCCCCAAACTAGTTCACACTAAAGTGTAAACAACTCAATTCCTTAAAACCACAATAAGTCTTCTGAAAGCACTCAAAGAAGTTACTTTCTCTTAATGGCAAGAGATCCATGACTTGGTTTTTTAAAATAATTATTTTAATGTCTATTTCAATATAATGGTTTTCCTTCATAATCTTATGCATTTTATTTTAGGCATTTAAAAGCATTAGTCTGATAAGAGATCTGTAGGCTTCAACAGATTGCCAAAGGGGTCCATTACTAGGTAGAGGTAGCACAGGACCAAGAGTAGTGTACTAGAGCTAGTTAATTCTGGCTCTTGAAAGCCAATTGTTAAATTTACAATATGAGCATTTATGCCTCAGAAATTGGCAACTCTACAAACTAGGGCTTAATTTTTTTTGTTGCTGTGTTAATTGTCTAGATGTAAGAAAGGATTGGAGGAGTAATGCAGGCTAAATTTCAAAATATGCCATACATACATTACTTTTCCTGAAGAAAGCCAGTTGTTAAACGTTTACCAGGACACCATTGGGAAGACCTGAATTCAAATGCAACTTCAGGTGTATTACCCTGGGCAAATCACTTCACCATTCTGTGCCTCAGTTTCCCCATTTGTAAAATGTTGATAGTAATGGCGGTGACCTGCCAGTATTGTTTTATGGATGAGTTAATATTTTTAAAGCACTTTGCAAACCTTAAAGTGATACATATATGTTATTATTATCAACATTATTCCCCTGTTATAAACAAAGTATTTCTTATATTAAACAATTTTGTATGTTATTTTAATATAGATTTCCCATTTATTAAAGATAGGAGCTTGCCTTAGGAATTATCTTACCCTTCTCCCCCTCTTCTTTGGTTTCCAAAAGTCTTGTAAACATACCTCTGAAACCTTTAGTCCTTTACCTGACAATAATGTCCAGAGGGTTTGCACATTTTGTTAGCAACTACTTTATCTCTGCTGTTTTGAATACTTATCATTGTGACTGGAAAGTTTGTTTCTAGAAAATTTCCTTGGAGTAATATTTCATTGGATTGTTTCATTTTTGTCATAGCCTAGTAAAATGCTCATTGAATTAAATTTGAATTGAATTAAATTTATATATCTCTCTTTGTAAACTTTCTAAGGTCTCTATCATGTTGAACTTTGTTAGGTAGAAGATTCTAGATTTGTGGCCCTTCTTAATTTTATGAACATTCTATTGTAAGTGCCTCCACGTCATTAAAATTAAATACTTTGGTCATATGATGAGAAGATAGGATTCTTTCAAAAAGACCCTAATATTGGGAAAGAGTAAAGGCAAAAGCAGAAGGGAACAGCAGAGGATGAGATGGATAGATAGGGTCCTGAAAGTAATAATCATGAGTCTGAACAGTCTTCAAGGGATAGTGGAGGATAGAACGCCTTCTGTGGTCTGTGGAGTCAAGAGTTGGACGTAACTGAACGCAAAACTGACAATTTCTGCAATGCCATATTGCCCTCTTTGCCAAGACTGAGTAATCCTAATCTTTGCTCCTATTTAAGTTTCTTCTTGTTTCTTATATCTTCTTCCCCTTATTGTTGTACTCTGACAGTTTAACTATTATGTGTCTTAAATATCCTAATTTGGGAAGCTTCCTGAGATTCTTGTGTTATGATGTGGGGCTGACACTTAGACCTTTGTGTTTTTGAATAGTTTGAACAACCCATCAATTTATTTGCGCACATATTTCCAGTTGCTTTGCACTGTGAACAATTTTCTGCTGTAACGAATCAGCAGTTTGTTTCCAAGAACTTTTTAAAGTTTCATATCACATTTTCTATATTGATAATTTTCTTTATGATTCCCTCTCCTTTTCATAGCTATTATGAATTTTTCATGTGATTTTACACTTTCTTCAAGATCTTGTATTTGGTTTTTATAATTGTCTTGGGATTTTCAATGCCTGCTTCCTTTATTTAAATGGGCCATTTATCCATCCACTTGAATGTTGAACATACCTCTGGAGATTATCCGGAGGCATAATAGGTGGTGAAGTGGATAGAGTGCTGGGCCTGGAGTCAGGAAGACTCATCTTTCTGAGTTTAAATCTGGCCTCAGTTATGTACTAACTGTGTGATCCTGGGCAAGTCACTTAACCCAGCACTTATTCCCAGCACTTAGCACAGAGCCTAGCATATGATAAGCACTTAATAAATTTACCTATTGATTTCCTGACTGACAAAGTAAATACACAGTAGTTTTCAGGTGAGACTAGCAGCTAGGGAATCACAGTGGCCTCTTGTAGCAAGCATCAGTTTGAAGAAGTTCAGATTCCTACCAGGTAGAGATGAGGAGGGAAGGCTCCAGGTATAGGGGAATAACAACGAGAGGGATGGGAAATGGAATGTTGCATGCCGGGAACCACACTTTAACTGGAGTGAAAATGTGTGAGGGAGAGGAATGGGCTTAAATCTGGAAAGGTAAAGCAGAGGCAGATTATGAAGGACTTTAAATACCAAACAGTGGAAGAATTCTCCACCCTCTCACCCCTGAGCTAGCTGGGAGTCATTGGAGGTTCCCTCAGCAGGAAAGTTACATGGGCAGGTCAGAACCATGCTTTTAAAATAGCACTTTGCCACTGTGCCTTCCCTCCATTAATTATCTCTAATTTGTCCTGTACGTAGCTTGCTCACACCTAGCTGTCAGGCACGTTGTCTCCCTTGTTAGAGTGAGTTCTGTAAGAACAGGAATTATCTTTTGCCTTTTTCGTTGTACCTTTGGAGCTTAACACAGTGCCAGGCACTTCATAAGTGTTTACTGCCTGACGTACTGACAATGAGACAGGTGGCAGAGAGACCAATTACAGAAGAGTGAGCTGATTAGTACTATCGTCCTGCCATGGAGTCCTGAAGCACTAACTCCACTTCCCCCAGGGTCGTTTCTCAGAGACACTCAAACATGTGCCTGTCTTCTCTCTAGGCTGACGTTAGCTCAAAGATGAGCCCATAAAGCCAAATTACATGTCAATTACTCTCACTTCAGCCGACTTGATCTCACTCATTCAATCTACATGTATTTGGTAGGCTGTTTTCTTTTTCCTTTTGATAAATTAGGCTCTATTTTGTTTTGTTTATCCAAAAATGACATGTTAAATAAGCCCCTGTGTGTCTTGGGTATAAAATATCCTGGTGGAAAGAGGATTGGATTTGGATCCAAAAAGACTGGATCCCGAGTCCTAGCTCTGTTGCTTACCAGATGTGACCTTGATCAAGATATTTGATCTTTTTGCGCCTCAGTTTCTCGGTTTGCCACATGAGGGGGCAGGACTGAACTGGATGATCTCAAAAGTCCTTTTCCAGACTTAAGATTTTATAATTCTTTGACAAGAAAAATCAAAAGCCTCTCTACCGCATACATCCCCATATTGTTTGGCCAAAGCACTTTCCCCACCCCCTACCTTCTAAACTAAAGGAAAGACATTTTTCATAATTACTTTGGAAGTTAAAAATCCACATGTGGTCTCTGAGTGCTGAATGTTGCATTGGGATCTATGATTTAGTTGCTAGATATATATAATCATATGCAGTCAGACAGCTCCCCAGTGACGTTACATTCAGGAGGGGGGCTCCAGAGCATATGTTCCTTTACCAAAAAGACTCAGTGCTAAACTTTTGTTTATTTCCACGCCATAAAGCTACAGAATTCTTCTAAGAGTATTATCTTTCTGAGGAGAGACAGAGAGAGAGAGAGACAGAGACCGAGAGAGAGAAAGAGAGAGAGAGAGATTGAGAGAGAGAGAGAGAGGAGGGAGGGAGAGAGATACAGAATACATTCTACAGAGACCCAGGTTAAGTTTATGAACAAAGCTGAATATTATTTTGACTTCCATCTTTGGAACTTGGTCGAATGTAATTATATGCTTTTTCTAGGTTCTATCACTGTTAAAAAGCAGAACTCAAAATTTGGAAAGGCATGCTCAGAGATTATTTGGGAGGGAAAGGCTTTTAATATTTTCTTTCTCAGACTTCAGTGGTCTTTGCCCCTCTCGCATTGATCCTGATAACATCCCAAAGAAATTAATAGGAAATGATTTTCCACAATTAGAAACTTGAGGTTTTGAGGACATGGTTTTCAAATTGCATGTTCTATCAACTGATCCATTGAAAAAGCAGTCCAAAATTGAAAAACTGATCATGGTGCTGGACAATAAAACATACCTTCTTCTTAGCAAAGAAGTGAGGGATTAGTAAGAAAGAATGTTGTATACATTGTCATTACTGTACTGTTTTGCTGCATTATTTTTCTATATTCAAAGAGAGGCTTCTTCTCTGAGCTGGAGGTACAAAATGAGTATTTCCAAAAATCATCTTGATGTAAAAGCAAAGAGCATCAGTAAATTTTAGAGGTAGACTGAGCGCTACACAAGTTCAAATCTCAGACTGAAAACGTGATGACTATTTCAATATATTCCACTTAGGTTGCCCATGAAAACCATTAGCATTCTCCCCTATGTCCAACCATTCCTAGGTGTGTATATATGTATGCATATGTTCGGAAGGAACAGAAAAAAGGAAAGAAAGGTGTTGAGGCATCACCCCAGCCCCAAACTCAGTCTTTCCCAATTCCTTCTTCCCAGTTTTGCCTAATGGAAAAAAGTCAGAGTTCAAGGGTCTACTCAGTTAAAGTCCTAAGTAAGTTTGAATGCTTGGATTGACTAGCAGAGTACTGAACACTGCTTCCTTGAGAAAAGTTGTGATATTTTACTTCTAAAGGGCAGGACTTTGTTGTCATTACTGCTGCTGTTTTTACCAACATCATATAAGCAGCCTCTATTTCATTTTTTTTCTTTGCTCTAAATAATTATTGATATCTTTTGTTCTTAATTTCTAGCTGTATCTGCATACTTTCCTCACCTATCTGGGCATCCCTTCAAATGACCAATCAAAAATAATTCTCATGCACCTACTATGTGTCAGGTAAAAATACAAAAATGAAACACAGTCCTTGTAACGACATCCCTTGTAACAATGAATAAAAAAAAGGATGAGAAAAAATAAGCTCAACAAATCACACAAGAATCACTAAAACAAAGGTGCACATCCACAGAATTCCACCTATGCCCTGAATTTGTCCAGAGAACCTGTTTGTGCCAAAAATACAGAAGAAATCCATCGTGTATTAAGATTAGAACATTTTGCCTTTCCAGTTGACAACAACTCACTTTTATATTTTTCTCTTGTTTTGTTTTCCTTTTTGGTCCCTTCTTCTGTTAGACCCTTCCCTATTCAATTTCTTGAATTGAAGTGATAAAAAAAGAGCAGTTAGGTTCCCATTATTTATTATTAGCTTGTATTTGTCAACACGACATTTTCTCATAAAGCCATCAATGAGTAACATAAAATGTCTGAAGATACTCAGATTATTCTGGGGAAATAAAATACTCCTCTATCAGTTTCACTTAATTAAGAATGTGCCTGTTTTTATTGGAATTTGCACACAGATTTAGCAGTAGGCCCTCAGCTTCATTCGCCACCACTGAGGCAGAAACTGAGAGTCAGGCATCTGAGTTGACAATTCATTACATAAGACCTTCTGACCTACAAACCGAAATGTCTTAATTAGAAAGATCTCCAACGCTTCATCTCCTGAAGTCGGCCAGGGGAGACAATTGCCATTTTCATTGTTTGTGGTTTCCAGAGTCGAGCAATTTCAAGCCAGAAGAGATATGGAAGATGTCAGTTCACTTACTGAGGCTTAAGGGTTTTACAGCAAAACACAGTCTGATGGATTTGGCTGGACTAAATAAGAGTATAAAGAATTCATTTGCTATTTGGGGGTGAGGAGAGAGCGTGCCTTGACCTTCCCCCTCACCCCCCAAAAAGCCCTGCAAGCACTTTTTTTTTATTTTTCTTTAGTATTTATGAAGAAAGAGCAAGAAATATAATATTGGCCTTTTTTCTCTTGCTTGAGTTTGGACAAAGAGGAAGCAAAAAGCAGAGATGCATGAGGCACATTTGCAATGGCTGAATCGTTGCACATGAATATACAGTACCAGATGGTGGATCGTTTTCAGATGGGAGATAGGTTTAGAAGGGTTGGGGGAGGGTGAATAGCAGCTTTTAGAGTGAGTAGCACAGTGTCAACTAAACTGAAATGGAGGGGAGTCAGAGAATGAAGTGATAACCAGAGTTCCATGGTGGACTGAAAAGAGGGAAATGTGCTTGGGATATGGCGGCAAGACGTTGGATTTAGCAAAGATAGCAAAAACGTCTGAACAGTCAAGATACCCACTAGTTAGGCAGGTCACCTTTGTCTTTCCAACTGTTTTTCCAGTTTCCCAGTTGTTATTTACAGACTTTCTTTTCCTCCAAATCCACCAAACAATATTCATTGAGTGCCAATACTGAGAGGTGGAGGAAGGTAAAAACAGACAAAATGTCTACTCTCTGGCCTTTAGAAGCTGATTACTGAATAGAGAAGACAACATACAGACAAGAAAATGGTTTGAGAACATTTATAAAACATCATCCATGAATAGAAACTGATTGCCAATGGAAGTTCTGAGGGCAAACAGAAGAAAGTCAGAGAAGTAAACTGAGTGAGGCCATGTCATCCTTGAGGAGGCAGACTTGGAAGAAGACTTCTGAAGATTATGAGCACAGGTTAGCAAAGCAGAGAGAGAAAGGCATTTCCCTTGAGAAACATTTAAGGACAGTGTACTTAAAAGCACAGTAGATCTTGGAGAAATAGATTACACTGATTCATAAAATCACAGAATAATATATTTAGAATGAGCAGAGAAATTGGAGGTCATCTAGGTCAACCCTTTTATTATATAAATGAGAAAGCTGAGACTCAAAGAAATCAAAGCATTTTCCTAAGGTCACTCATATAGGTTATAAGTGACAGACTTAGGATTTGAAACCAGGTCCTCTGACTCTAAATGCATAGCTCTTTCCACCACATGACATGGCTCATCCTGATTTACATAGCTTTGAGAATGAATGAGGTGCTTACTGCCTGACCTGATAACACTTACCCAACACTGAAATGGTCAAACTCTTCTAGTATTATTCCAACCATAACTTTTGGTGGAATAGTTCAGCCATGGTATATCAGTGTGCTGTGCCATTAGAGCAATAGATGTTCTAGAGTCCCTGCTGCTATACCTCTCTGTAGAGGGATGGGTCCCAGCTTACTTGACTGATGGAAAGCTATGACTGGCACAGTTATGTCATTGAGTGTATAGATACAGACTAAGAAAAAAATTGAGGGAGGTGCTAGTGCTATGCGTAGGAGTGGAGAGAACCTCTTCAAGATAGTATCATCAGTGGAACAGGGAAAGGTAAAAGCAAAAACAAGGTGAGAGAGGGGACAGTATTTGAGTACAATACATGAATTGTATTATATTTAGCCTATATTTAGCCTGACCCAGCTGGTTTGTAAATCCCTTGTATAAAAGAACTCTATCTTCTCATTCTATATTCTACACTGTACCATTGGCAGCTAATGGGTACTTATTAATTGATTCACATGAGGAGGAGAATTGGATAGAAATAATATCAGATTAATAGCAGAAAATCTTAAAAAAATAAAAGAATGAGGAAATTTAAAATTCTAAAACTAAAAATTCTCTTTAATGCATTAAGAATCTTCCTTCCAATCACTTACTTGCCTTTGAATTTTTACCCTATGAAGCCTAACTTTTTAAAAGCAAAGCTCATCACTCTCAGACAGACCTCTAGAAACTCAATTTACTTCAGACCCTAATGCAAATTAAAGGATACATTCAACCACTGTCTTTCTTAACATGCCAAGAACTACAGTTATGGATGCTGGAAGCACTTGAGCCTTATGAAACTGTCAGGGTTCCTCTTTGGTACATAAAGCCTTCAGTCTACCTAGTATTAGGGGTGACATTAGAACCTTGCATTTTATTACTTACTTCCCTAGATCAGAATAACTAGTTATCGTGTCTTGTTTTTATGTTCCCCAGTTACTATGAAGAACAGGGATTTTAAAAAAGTTTACTGCTGATATACTGCACTATATTATATTATATCATATCATATCATATTATAGATCCTCAATCATCAAATTCCAGCAGCATATTTATAACACTGAATGGTTCAATTACACTGTTAACCAAATTAAGCCTCAAGTTAACCAAGTTAAAGAATTGGACAAGATGTAGGCAAAGTATTCCTGTAACTTCAGTTGAAATTGAATTTGTACAGCAATAAACCAGAAACATGCAACTGGGTAAAACAAGAAGTTTTTCCTAGAGCCATTGTCCTCATTGTTAACTTTGCACATTTGTTTCAAGAATGTTCTGCTCTTGAATTCTAGTTTCTTGTCTTTTGTAACTGCTTAATTGTGAGTAGGTATTCAATATTCGGATTATGTGGTTCTTGCTGTGGTACATGCCACCCATCCCTACCCCAAAGGTATGACACCTACATGCACAATTAGTGAATATACAATGGAAATACTCAATGAAAAGGAAAACAGTGTTTAGTATCTTGCACTATCAGACCAAGCCTCGTTCAATTGATTGGTATTGTATCTCTAAGAAACTGCATTCACCATTCCTTGCGTTTTAACTGGACTCTGTCATTTTTAAAAGGAAAACATTGCTAAGAAGCCAAAGTGTTTCTTACTATTACTTTTCATTTCCTTCCATTTGGATAATGAAAAGAGTTTCATTTTCTGATTCTACCCAGACCAGCACAATGTTGGTTTTGTTTGGGGTCTCGGAACATTTCGGGGAAATAAATCAACAACAAATGTTTTTAATGTCCCTCCAATCATTTTAAAATCAGAAACGAAATTATTAAAAATAGATAGGATTGTATCAACATCTCTCCCTCCCTACCCACCATCCTCCAATGTAAAAAAAAAAAAATTAAAATGGGAGCTAGACCAAAACCATTTTGCACTAAAATTTAAGAGGTCACAAAGGATGCAATTACTAACACAGCCTCAGACTAATACATGAGAGCATCTTAATAATATCTGTATATATCTAGATCAAAACCCTTTAAAGGGAGAAGCAGGTAGCCCAGTTGAACCTCCATTGATTCTAAATGATCTGGAGGATATAAATTTCAAACATGAGTATGAAGCAAGACTTTCTGAATTGTGTGGCATGAGAAAAAGGCTAAGTTGAACCATCCCAAATAAAAACATCTTTGAAGAATGTGGAAGACAGAAAGAGCTCTGTTTTATTTGTAGAAAGCAGAAGTGTTCCACATTTGTCCTTGCTGGCCTATTTTAGCCAAAATAATAAAAAACAAGAAAGAATCAAGTGTAACTACACATTCTCCATGATTTTCACAAAATACTGCAGGTCTCCCTTTTAAAAGCTCCATTATGATAAAATAAGTCATTTTGGTTTCTCACAAGGGAGTCATATAATTCCTTTAATTAAGAGAAAGTAGAACAGTAATTCCATACACAAGACCTTCCTCAGCTGACTGAAGCACAGAAAAATATATTTTTGCTTGTTGGTAACAGGCAGCCCCCAAGCCTTCTCCTCACTAACCATTCTTTGTGCTTTGTGTTCAACTACCACCCTATCAACACTTCATGAAATCAAACACCTATATGCATGAACACTGAAACCACTGGTCTTCACCCTATTGTCCATTCGATTTTATTACCTCATGAGATTTTATTGAAGGATCATGAAAAGTGGAAACCTGAATTGGCATAAGGCGCCTGAACATTTCCTGGACCTGTCAGCATGGTAGGATGGGAAAATCTTCAGGAGAACTGAGACCTAGTCTTGTTCTGTCAAAGACACGTTGCATGACTTTTCTGTCCTCAGTTTCTTCATTCTTAAAATGAGCAGTTTGAACTAGGTCATCTGATTCTAAGGTTCCTTTCAACCAGGGTTTGTGTTAGTGAATATTTAACAACCAGCTCTCCAAGGGAGAGCAATGAACACAAAGCCCACTTTAAAGTTTCATCTGCTTTATTCTCATTTTCTTCATAATTTCAATCAACAGAATAATAAAGCAGCCCCTGATTTGTGGTTTGCTGATTTCTGAGTTGTAAATGCTCACATTAAAAATTTAACAAGGTAGCCTTGAGCCAATTCTGGTACTGGTCCTAGTATATCCCTATTTTCGATTCAAATAAATGTATAATTTCATGACCTCAGTTCCAGCACAATACATGTTCCCTGGAATACGTTAGATTTTCCTCATCTATAAAGGAAAATGCAATTGTAAAATTATTACTTTGAGAGTGTCATTTATTGATCAGGTCTTTTAACTATTCCCTCAGAATAAACAAAGTTCTAATTCTTCCTTCACACCCAAGAGACAATTATTTGGTAGTGGGTGTGCAAATAAATTACTTACAGGGCAGTAAGGAATCTCCTCTTCATTATTTACCCTTAGATCTACCCCTGTCTTTTTAGTGGTTGTAGAACTCTCCTGTGGGTGAAACACAATATATGCTCCTTAGGAGTTTGGGATTTCCTTGACCTCACCATTTTGGCAGAATGGATAGAATGTCAGGCCTGGAGTCAGCAAGAGGCATTTTCATGAGTTTAAATCCAACCTCAGACACTTACTGTGTGACCCTAAGCCTCAGTTTCTTCATCTGTAAAATGGAGCTGGAGAAGTAAATTGCAAACTACTCCAGTATCCAAGAAAACTCCAAACAGGATCACAGAGAGTCAGACATGACTGAAATAACTGAACAAAACATACTTTTCACCCCATGACTGAACTCTCTCCTAGATGTGCTCATTCCTTCAATTAGGGTATGAGCTACTTGAGGGAGAGATCATCTTCTTTCTCAGTTTGTATACCCAGCAGTTAACATAGTATTTGATATATAGTAAAGACTCAATAAATGCTTTTTCATTTATTCATTTAGGTTTGCAGAATGCTTTTCTGCCAAAACAACCTTATGTGGTAGGCAATACAAACATTATCCTATTGGAAAGATATAAAAATGGAGTCTTAGAAAAGTATCTTTCTCATGATCACCTAGTTAATAAGTATTGGAGGCATTATTTGTTCATAGGATCAAAGATTCTGATCTGGAATTCACTTTAGAGGCATCTTGTTTAAACCTCTCATTTTACAGATGAGCAAACTGACACATAAGGAGGTAAATGGTTTGCACAAGATCACACAAGACAGTGCGTCAGAGACAGAGTTTGAACCAGGCACTTGACTCTAAGTCCAGCAGTCTTTCTTCCTCCATACATGGTAACAATCATATCACATATTTGTCATCTACAGAACCTATCACATTGTGAGGCATAGGATTTATAAAGCAATAACACTGAATCATTTAAACCCCAGATCACATTCTAATAAAATAGACTCCATACAACTCATAAGTTTGAACATTTCAAGATAAATAATTCAGTTTGCAGTATAGTACAATCTCAACTTATTATAACTTAAGTGTAAAGCAAGATCAACAAATACTTAATATATTTAGTAGTGTTTCACTTATCTACAGAGAAATTTTTTTTAAATATAAAAGGGCTAACTATACCCTTTTATGATAAGTGGTAATTTTCCATCAGTGTTCAAAATTTGGTATGTCCATGGTTTCTCTGTCATATATGATCAAAATGTATGGCTTGAATGTTAGTGTTGCGATAATGTGTCCAAACACAACTGGTGACCTTGAGAATAGATGGGAAACATAAACAGAGATTAATAACAAAATCACAGATATCCAATCATAAATTTGGTAAGGCCCTAGGATCAGGATTTCCGATAAAAATCCTTAGTAACAAGTCTTTGGTCAGCAAAGACACGGGGGAACCCAGAGCCACGCTTCAAGTTGATGGTCTCGTATATCTTGACTTACAGTGGAGATTCTGAGGCTCTTTATTGCCTATACTGTTGATTGTTTGTAAGACTTTTTTTATGAGCTTGGTAGATTTGAAATTGAGGAGCTGACAAATGTTGTTAATTTTATACAGTCCACATCTGATCAGATGTCAAAGTCCAAAGCCTTTCAAGACATTTTTTCTGCTTTGATACCCATGCTCAAGGCCAAAGGGAAAATTGACTAAGGTGAAATTTGGATGAATGGCTAATTTCTTTCTGCTTAAATGTGCTTTTCTTTTTTATGCATCTGAACAGGTGCGTTCAGTGTAAATAATACAGAGGTACATAAGGGAGCCATTAATAAGATTCTTTCAAATTGCCTTTCAATCTGTTCTTCAGCTAGTAAGTGGTTCAGCCATCTCTTGATTAAAGGTTAGCTTATGTTCCAATTGGAAATTTGCAATCTATAGCTAAAATCAATTAGATCAATAAACTTTTTGTTTAATAGAGAATCTAGGACTATTTAAGAATCCAAATGACTTTTACTAAACTAGCTCTTAGGAATATTGTTGTTTTTAAAGGAAAAAATAGAACCTATTACTGAAATCTTTCTTGGGAAGGAAAAGTTGTTTTCACTTATTTTCAAATGAGTGGGTCTTAGTCTTTAAGAAAGAGAACCTTTCAATTAGATTTTCAGGAAGAAAATTATGTTTAAGAATGGCATTGATAAAAGTTAGGTAAGGAGTACAAACCAGAAGCCATTAGTAGAGAATAAGTGGATATGATTGAAGTAGTCCAAGAAGAAATTGCTTATGGTACTTTGGAAAAAGCATTGGTTCAAGAGTTGATGGTCCTGGATTAAAATTCTACCAATGTGACCATGGGTCACTTAACCTCCTTGGGCTTAAATTTGCTTATCTATAAAATGATAAGAGGAGATTGAGCCTCTGGGGTTCTAGATTCCATGTCCATTCCAAACCTTGATCAGGTCATTCTCCTTTTCTTTCCTCCTGGATGCCATTTTTAATCTTAAGAAGAATTCTATTTTGTTCTTCAGTTGATTTGTTTTCCTCATCATCCATGCTTGTAGTAGTTGATGCCATTTAATTTAAAAAAAATCAAAACAGATTTTTTATTGTTATGAATGACAACTTGTACATAAGTTATTATCAAGGCTATGTAGATGTAAATGACTAGAAAAAGCAGTGGGCCAGTCTGAAAAGACAGACAACGGGGCAGCTGGGGGAGGCACTGTGTCAGGAAGATCTAAGCCAAAATCATACCTCAGACACTTGCTAGCTATCTGACCTTGAGTTAGGTCACCTCACCACTGCCTGCCTCAGTTTCCTCAAATGTAAAATAGGGAAAAGAACTGTATCTACCTACCAGGTTGTTATGAGAATCAAATGAGGTAATGTTTGTAAAGCTCTCAATACAATGTCGAAACAAAATAGGTACTTATTAAATGCTTGTTTCCTTCCATTCTTTCATTATATACCTAAAGAATAAGAAAGCTGTTTCCATCCTATTTGGATAAATATTCCATGGAAGACTGGTGGGAAAACACAAATAGCACAGACTGTACCCCATGCTTAGAATGCCCTCATTCCTCATCACCTCTCAGAACCTTTGATTTCCTTCAGTGCTCAAGTCACCAGACACCTTCTTGTGCAGTATTCTCTGATTTCCCCAAAGGAACATATTCCCTCACTCCTCAGACATTTCTACAGCAATTTGTCTGGATCTTTCCTTTGTCCTATATCATTTTTTACCTTCCATTAAACTGATATTGGTATGTTTTATATAATATTCAGGAGAATGTAAACCCTTTAAAGACAGAGACTATTACCTTTATCTTTAGTATAGCAGTGCAGGGATAGAGATGGAAAACAAGGTAATTCAGCCTGCTTGTTCATCCCCACCCTACTATTGACTCATTCTGTAGATGGATTTTTTTTTTGGTGGTATAAACATTCTGTTTCTGCTCTGGGAAATTATAACAAATGATTCTCTAATTCTCTTTTTTTTTCCAGCTCTGAGAGTCTAGCTTGAGACAGAACTCTGGCAAAACACCACATTTTTAGATCTCTTTGTCCTTTCCTTGGATGTTCTACTCAACAGCCTCCTCCCAACTTCCAATTAAATACACCCATACCTAGGGTTTACATAGTTAATTGCAATCATGAGCTTACAAGAAAAAAAATAAACATTTAAAACAAAGAAAGAGAAAAAATTCCTGAGAAAGACATTCTCCATGCCCAGAAGAAAAGGCTGCAGAATTCCATGAGAGAGTTCAAAGGGAGAAAGCAAATAAATAATCACTGCCTTGGGAAGAGGCCTATGGAATTTCAGTGACTTAACCTCTGTCCCAACATGCTGAAGCTCACTAGGCTCACACAGCCTAACCACCAATGCCTACACCTAATGGCAAACTGTAATTGTACGTCTGCTTGTCAAGGTCCACCTTCCTTGTCCTTTGCTATCTACCTCCTAGTTCCATGCCTCTCTCACACCTTTTGGGAGGAGCTAGATTTCTGCTTGATTGAAAATCAGGGCTGGCAAACTTGCTTCTTTTGAACACTGCTATGAAGACCACTTTTGAGGACCATCATACTAATATTTTTCCAGTCAATTGACTGGGGAACCTTCTTCATATTTGTAAAGGGATAGCAAGGCAGATATTGACCTCTACTGTCTTTTTGTATGATTACATTAACTGAGCTGGGGGAGAGGAGAGAGTGGGCGAGGAATCACTTGCTTACTAACTGACCTATCCAAGTTGCCAAACGTACAAGCTACATTTGTGTGCCTCGTAGCTTACATAATTGCTTGTACCAAGTACATGTTTAATAAAAGCTTGCTGAATTTATTTTAATTAAATTGGAAAACATGGATAAAAATTACGTATAAGGAGAAGGAAGGGGTTTTACTGGTGAACTGAATACTCATAATGACACCATGATGAAGTCACAATTTCTTCAAAGTATTGATTAACAATGTGAAATATGTATAAAGTTCATCTATAACCAAGTTAAAAGTCATAGACAGAAAAATTAATTTTAGAACTAGATATGATTTTAATAATATGCATATGAACTTAAAGGTTTACAAAGCCCTTTCTTCACAACAAATTCCTCCTTGAAAGTAGGAGGAATAATTATTATTATGTCTATTTTACATATAAGGAATTAAAACTCTGAGAGTTCATTAACTTTCCCTTCATCCATAGCTAATTAATGACTCAGGTCTGGTGACCTCAGGTCTTGTGTGTTGCCTTCTGTATCCTGTGATGCTGTTTCTCCAACCCCTAAGTTCAAAATAATGAAGGCAAGAGGTTAAAAGATATGCCTTAATTAGAGGTAGAGATGGCTTTGAAATCCAAGTCTCCTGACACACCACAATCCAATCCTCTGTCCATTGTTTTCATTGTTCAGTTGTTTCAGTTACGTCCAACTCTTCATGACCCCATTTGGGGTTTTATTAGCAAAGATACTGGAGTGGTTTGCTGTTTCTTTCTCTAGCTTATTTTATAGATGAGGAAACTAAGGTAAACAGGATCAAGTGACTTGCCCAGGGTCACACAGCCAGTCTGAGACTAGATTTGAACTCAGAAAAATGAGTCTTCCTGACTCCTGCACCAGAGCTCCATCCACTGGCACCACCTAACCATTCCATACTTTGTTCATTAATCTTCTTTTAAAAAGCAAAAAACACTGCAATTTGCAAAGGACATATTCACAAAGTTTAAAAAAATCTAATCAAAAACTCAGAAACATCTAACCAATCCTCATTCCTTTACAAATCCACCAAATTATACCTTGCTTCGACAAGCCTTGTGTTGTTTCAGGAACCACTATAGGATATAATTTTGGATAACTCCTTCCCTTTTCTTCATATCAAATGTCTTTAAGTGTAAACTTAGAAAAAAAAATTCTGGTCTATTTTACAGAATGAAAATAGCAAACCAGAATAACATGTATAACAAATGACAAATTCTGCACCAAAGTGTTAAATACACACACACACACACACACACACACACACACACACACACACACACACACATATCCTAGGAAAGGACACAAAGTTTCAGAATTTTACTGTAGTTTATTGTAATGGAGTCATCATATTGTCCCCCTCTCACTATATACATGGCTTTGATTTCCCTTATAAGATCACAGATGTAAAGGTTCAAGAACCAGCAGGTATCATCTAGACCAGGGGTTCTTAACTCTTTAAGTGTGTTTTTTTTTAAATATTTTGATAACTATTACAATATGATTGGTTTCTTTTGTCATCCTATGTGTTTTCTTTTATGCATTTAAAAACATTATTCTGAGAAGGGATCCATAGGATTTCCTGACCTGCCAAAAAAGTCTGTAACCTACTCACAAAGGTTAAGAACCCTAAATTCTAGTCCAACAATCCATTTTACAGATGCGAGAACAAGGCCCCAGAGAGATAAGTAAGTTACCTAAGACTATAGGGATAATAAGTGATGGAGCTGAACTTTGACCTCAGGTCCTCTGATTCCAAATTTTTCTACTTTACCATACTTTTCTCCAAGTCTGAATAAGAGAAATGGACTGTACAGATTAGTGATTTAAATGCTTTGGATACAAACTCAAGATCAGCTCTTGCCAACTCTTTGATGGTCCCCAAAAGTCAATGAGTGGTTTTCTCCCTAGATATGGCAGATGAAAGCAAAAGACTAACCAACTTGGATGGTTTTAGGAGACTCTTAAGACCCCTAAAGACAAAATAGACTGCCTGGGCTTAAAATTTTGCAAAGGAGCAAATCCAGGCTTAATATCAGGGAGAAAAAAATTTTTTTCCCCAAAAAATCAGAAGCGTCAATAAATGGAATGGGCCATCTGGAAAAAGAGTAAGTTCTTCCTCCCTGGAATTCTTCGAATAGAGCTTTACTGAATAACTAATCACTGAGTGTGTTGAAACTGGGATTCTTTTTCATGTATAGGTAGTATTAGAAGGTTTGTGGGCAGCTTGGTGGTGCAGTATCTAGAGTGTGGGACCAAAATCTGGCCTCAGGCACTTACTAGCTGTGTGACCCTGAGCAAGTCAATGAACGCTGTTTGCCTTCCTTTCCTTACCTGTAAAATGAACTAGAGAAGGAAAGAGCAAACCACTCTAGTATCTTTGCCAAGAAAACCCCAAATGACATGACTGAAAGCAGCCAAAAAACAGCAAAGAGAATTTGTAAGGCCCTACTGAGCTCTAAAATTCTGTTCTTCGGTGATTTTTCTCTCTTAGAGGTAAAGGTAGCATATGGAGAAACTTGTCTGATCTCTGGTTGACTTTGCTTAGATCCATAAAGAAAATCCTGTGTCCTCCACTCTGAATTCCCTTTTTTCTGTTATTTCTCTAGCTAAACTTGAAATGGTGAAAGGGACTCAGGTTATTCTTTTTCTTTTATAAGGATGAAGGGCACTCTTGTCCTATCCAAACAGTCTTCCAACACTTCCCATTTGGAGTAATTCTTATGCAAACATTTGTCTTGTTGTTTTGGGGAAGTTGCACTTTTCTCAGAGATGGAATTACATTAATCCTACTGAGGGTTAAAGGTCAAGAACCAGACTCCCACGGTCATTCTTCAGCTCTCTATACTGTGAATATTTTCCAAGTTCTGATGCTCTTGGTGAAAGATAAAGTTCTCTGCCAGCTGGAGCTTGGAGCAGACCATTGCCAGTTGTATTGGATTCTGATGTTCTCTTTAAATTCTTGAAGGGTTGCATTTCTCTAACACCAAAGAGGAATAGATAGTAAGACTTTGAAGCCAACCATCTGTACGGGCGGAAGGTGTAAGGCTTAAGCAAGAAATAAAGATACTTAAATGTGTAAAAGTTAATTTTTATGTTCGTGGGGGAAAAAGTCAATACTTAAGTTGTCAAAGTCTTACAACCTCTATCCAGTGAAGTTTGCTATGTCCCTGTAAGAACAGAACTGAAATTTAAAAGGGAAGCAACATGTAGTAGAGGAAATAGCACCATATTTGGAGTGAGAGGACATGGATTATCCTTGCTTTTTTTTTTTTCCTTTTGGAGGCAATCAGGGTTAAGTGACTTGCGCACGGTCACACAGCTAGTAAATATCTTAAGCTAGGTTTGAACTCAGGTCCTCCTGACTCCAGGGCCAGTGCTTTATCCACTGTGCTGCCTCTCAGTCCTTTCTTTTCCACTTGGGTCATCTGGCAAATCTTTTCCCCTCTCTGGAAAATAATTATCTCATGTGTAAAATCAAAGGGCTACACAATAATCTCTATAGCAGGAGTTCTAAACCTGGAGTCCATGAATTTTTTTTAATTTCAATAACTGAATTTCCACATAATTGACTTACTTTGTAATCTTGAATATTTTAGCTTATACATTTATAAGTGGTGTTCTGAGAAGTGGGCCCACAGGTTTCACCAAACTGTCAAAGAGTTTAGGGGAGGGAGTGAAGGGAGACATGATTCCGGACACACAAAAAAGTTTAGAGCCCCTTTTCTAAAGGCTATTCTTCTAGTTCTAAATCTCAAGACACTAAAAATCCTACTGGTCAAGGAATATTATGCCTCTCAGTAGTCAATTATTAAACTGACCCATAGATCTGGGATCAGAATTGAATTCTTTTCCTCATGGCTTAGTGATCTCAGTCTTCTGAATAGCACTGCATCAATTTCTTGGCTATATATGACATAGAAGAAAGAATGTTGGACTTGAGACCAAGTAACCTGCATTTGACAGGGCATCTAGGTGATGTAGCAGATACAGCACCAAGACTGGAGTCATGAAGACTCCTCCTCCTGAGTTCAAATCCAGCCTCAAACAGTTAGTGACTAGCTTTTTGAACTTTGAGCAAGTCGCTTAATCCTGTTTGCCTCAGTTTACTCATCTTGTAAAATGAGCTGGAGAAGGAAATGGCAAACCACTCCAGTATCTTTGCCAAGAAAACCTCAGATGGGGTCACGAAGACTGAGACATGACTGAACAGCCACAAAGGTAATCCTGCCTTTGAGCCCCTGTCTCCTTCCCTGCCACTTTTAGGCTTACTCCCTTCTTTGCAATAAGGTAATGATTTTACAATAAGAAAATTTTATCTGTCTTTCATGCAAACTTTCAGTCCCTATCCATCCACCAAGAAAGGTCTCATATTGGAGAACGTCCTGTAAACAACAAATATAAAATAACAACAAAGCTGTGCTGCCAATTTTTGAAGGCAGTTCCTTTCTGACCCACTACCAATAAATGTTTTATCCATGGATCTCCTTTCCTCTACCACTACTTTAGAAAGGATCAAAGAAAGTTCTCTAGGCAGTTAAATTGGTTTTTTTCCCCCACATTGGGAAGCCTCCTGAAACTTCTGTAGATAGACATCATATTTTTCTTAGGAAAATAGACCATCTATGGACTTATTTTCACTTCTTGGAAATAAGTTGCAACAGAGCAGTGTAATAACTGGGAGGGAATTCTGGGCACGTAACACACGCCCTGTGGTGGATTTGAGCTCCCCGGCCCCAGTGAAACTCTTTTGCTCCAAGTGATAAAGCATGTGACAGGAGGCAAGATTGAAGGAAGATCAGGCCAGTTATTATGTATTCCACTTCATCTTGGGCCCAAAGCGTCTGTACAAGTGCCTGACACTATTTTCACTCTCTGTTAATTCTGAAATAGTCTTGGAATTCATCCCTATGAATGGTCAGGGGACTCTGAATCAGTGGGGGAGGAGGGAGGAGCAGGGACCACTGAAGGGGGAGTCGACAGAACGTCCACCATGTGCTTGTCAAGGCTGCTGTCAAATCTAAAATTCTTTGTGAACAGAGGAAGACAGGTTTGGTTGTTCAAGCTCTTTGAGCAGTGTTAGAACACAGACACTGGCAGATCAGGCAGTAAGAAGCAGCTTCCATGGTCTACTGACAACCACTGCCCTTAGCAAGCTGCAGTGCCAGCCTGTCAAGGGTCCGATAGAAATCAACCTTTAAATTAACATGTCTGTGCTCCTAGAGAGAGCTATGACAGACAGTAAGAGCATTATAAATAATTGAAGACAGGCATCTATCTATACAGCCAGCAAAGGGGCCTGTTTTACTAAGACCAGCCCGGTACTTTTAAAACCCCATCCCTTTCTTGTCTTACAGTAGGGCCTGTAGAGTGACAGCATGTTCACTAGTCACCAGTTTATCTCTGCCTTGACTCAGAGTCTTAACTTAATGACCCCAAACCAAATTATGAAATTATCTTGACTATCCTAATCATTTTGGGAGCTGAGTTTTCTAATCAACTGAGAAAATATTTATTAAGCACCTCATACTCTCAGATCACCGAACTGGGTGCTAGGAGCAAAGTTTAAGAAAAAACTCGTCTTCTTTCATGGAATTTATAGTGTAGTAGGAAAATACACACATATATTAATTTATTTACATTTTTTATGTATTGGCTTATATGTAAATTTATAAGTATGTTTATATTTAACTATGAGAATATATTTAAGACATAAAAATAATTATATTTCTTTGATAATTCAGCAGTTCTGTGATTGATGAAGATATTCTATCTCAATAATATTACAAATTACAATTCATCCAAATCTCATCTTTAGTGCTTCTTATTCATATACTACCACAAATTCTCTATGAGGGTTTTACTCAATCTCTCGGAGACCTTCCTTTAGATTTTTTCATAGTCTCTATGTGTTGGTAAAATACTTGGACTCTGTCTGTTATATCTCAATCTCTCAGTATAACCAGTCCATTGCCCTTCCTAATTCTGCCTTTTTTAATTTACTGAGTAATTATGGTATTACTCATGCATTACTTTATTATCCTTTGCTACAATGCAGATTATAAGATTTTTCTGTGATTAACAGCTATGTAACATTGCTAGAAGAAAATCCATGTGAAAAAGATTGTGTGTGTGTGTGTGTGTATTAGAGAGTTACTGGAGGTCACTGAAAATGCCCTGAAGTTTCTCAAATAGAAACAAACCTGCCTTCTTTTTTCTCTCTCTTTTATTTTTTTCTCAATTATTCTTTTTATTTTTAAATTCTGAGTTCTAGATTCCCTCCCTTCCTTATTCCCCTTCCTCCTCCTTAAGAAGGGAAGCAACTTGATATAGATTTTACATGTGAAGACTTGCAAAACATACCGCCATATTAGCAATGTTGAAAAAAAAAATAGACCAAAAGAAAAAACTAACGAAAATGAAGTTGATCAGCATTCAGACTCTATCAGTTTTTTTTTTAGCAGTGGATAGCATTTTTCATCCTAAGTCCTTTAGCATTGTCTTGAATCATTGTACTGATCAAAATAGCTAAGTCATTCACAGCTGATCATTGCGCAATATTGCTGTTACTGCATAAAATATTCTCGAGGTTCTACTCCCTTTATTTCACATCAGTTCATAGAAGTCTTCCCAGGTTTTTCTGAAACTTGTCATTTCATATAGTACAATATTATTCCATCACAATCATATATTACCATCATATAACCAACTTGTTCAGTCATTCCTCAGTTAATGAGCATTCCCTCAATTTCCAATTCTTTGCTACCACCAAAAAAAGAAACTGCTATAAACATTTTTGTACAAAAGGTCTTTTTTCCTTTTCCTTTGACCTTTTTCAGAAACCTAGTAGTTACGGTGCTGGGTGAAAGTGTATGCCCTTTGGGATTAGTTCTAAATTGCTCACCAGAATGGTACAGGTCATACAACTTGCCCACCAGTGTGTTAGTGTCTCAATTTTTCCACATTTCCTCCAATATTTGTCATTTTTCCTTTCTGTCATAACAGCAAATCTGATAGGTGTGAAGTGGTATTCAGAGTTGTTTTAATTTTCATTTCTCTAATCAATAGTGATTCTGCTTTTCTCCAATCCAATTCTGAGCCCTAATTGCCTGCAGATAATATCCAATATCTTTTTATTCAACGACCAACTCAAAAGGGTAGTCCATTCAGTGGGGCAGAATCTAGAAAAACGACTAACAAGCATGTATTAAGTGCCTACCAGGTGCCAAGTACTGTGCTAGACACCAGGCTTGGACTCAGGAAGACCTATTCACCTCAGTTCCTCAACTGTAAAATGAGGACATACTGGAAAAGGAAATGGCCAGCCACTACAATATCTTTGCCAAGAAAACCTTATAGACAAGCCCACGGAGTCAGATAGATTTGGACACAACTGAACATCAACATGAGTAATATTGTTTGAGAGACAATTTGAAGAAATCTAGGGGTTCTAAGAGGCAAAGATGAGATAGAAGGAAGGCAAATACATGGAGCAGGGAAAAGGAATGTTGTGTATGAAAAATAACCAGAAAGTCAATTCTGTTGGATTGTAGCATCATGAAGGGAGCAATATATAATAAGACGGCAAAGTGGATTGGAGCCAGGTTGTGAATGGCTTAAATTCCTAACAGTCAATTTTTAGAGTTAATCCTAAAAGTCAAAGGGAACTACTGAGTAAGGGAATAATGGTCAGACCTGTGCTTTAGGACTATCACTTTGTGGAAGATGAATCAGATTACACAAGGCTGAGAAACCAGTTAGAGGATCCTGCAGTATTTACAAGCAAGAAGTAATGAGGGCCTGAACCAGGGTGTGGACAGGTTGAGTAGAGAATAGGGGATGGATGCTAGGGATGGTGGAGACAGAAATGACCAAGATCTGCAATTAATTGGATATGTTCTATGACAAAAAAGGGACACTTTTCATCCATTCAGATTTTCTTATGTGGTAGGCAGATCTCTTCTGAGGGGCTACAGATCTCCTTGGGTGGCAAAGTGACAGAGTAGATAGAATCCTGGGCCTAGAGGCTGAGAGACTCTTCTTCCTGAGTTCAAATCTGGCCTCAGACACTTACTAGTTATATAATTCTGGGTAAGTCACTTACCCCTGCTTGCCTCAGTTTCCTCATCTGTAAAATGAACCAGAGAAGGAAATGGCAAACCATCCCAGTATCTTTGCCAAGAAAGCCCCAAATGGTGTCACGAAGTGTTGGACATGACTTAAAAATGGCTAAACAACAACAGGTTTCCTTAAAGTGGTTGTATTCTGGGACAATCTATATAGTATTGTAGAACCAAAGTATGAGGTAGTCGACATTATGTCACATACCAATAGGCCCATCTGGATAAGATCATCATTTCTTTGGAATCTCTTCACCATTTGAATTTTTGTGTAGGAACTGCTCATTTTTACCTTGCTTGATATTAATAATCAGAGCATTATGAAGTTTTCTATATTGTTGCTTCTGTGAAAAATATCTGTATGATCTTAACATATGTGTGGGAAATCAAGAAGAGTCAGAGTGAATTGGGCTTAAGGCATGGTCTTTAGGAAAGAAATGTAGCCAGTAAACCCCAAGATGTCATGATGGGTTTTAGCCATCAAAATTTACTTTCTTTTGAGCAAAGTACCCTCAGGTAAGGGCATGATATCCCATATGGAGAGAAGAGAAGAGAGGAGAGGGGGAAAGGGGAGGGGAGGGGAGGGGGAGGGGAGGGGAGGGGAGGGGAGGAAGAACTGTGCTGCCTGACTGGAACTGGCCAATTGAGTCCCCAGTGGGCATCTCAGACTACTCATAGGTTGTGGCTTGCCCTTTATTCTTGAAGAGGACCATGACATCAGAAAGATGATGCTATGACTTGCAGTGAATGTAAATAGTAATTGTTTCTCTTTTGGCCAGAAACCTTCAGAATTTTTCCCTCCCAGTTTGACTTTTTTTTTCTTTTTAGATTAAAGGGGCCATCTCTCTGGCTCATTCTTAAAGAGCCCTAAATACCAAATGGGCATTGCCTCAGTCAGAGTGAAAACTCAGAAAGACCTTAATTTTAAAAGCCTAGGGTCTCCCTCTGCATCCTGGTCCATCTCTAGTCATCTTGATGAATATATGGCCACTGGACCCAGATAGCTTTGGAGGAGAAAATGAGGCTGGTGACTCTGCCCAGCCCTTCCTCACTTAAATCCAATTCACTTGCATGTTATGGCATTATCTTTCTGATGCCATGGTCCTCTTTGAGAATGAAAGACAAATCACAATACTTGACAAATACTTTTTTTCAAAAAGAGACTTTTTGGTCTGTACTTTACTCAAATAAGTAAAATATTTTTGGGGTATTTTTATGAACAGAAAATGAAGTACTTATATTCTCTATATCGTTCAGTCAATTGTATGGCTCTGAAGATGAATCACTTGCTAGATCATTTTACATTAATTTCCTTTTCTCACAATCAACAACCTAGTACTTGTCCTCAAAGGACAACTTAGTGCATCTGACCCTCATTCTTCTCATATTCTGAACCACATTTCCAAACTCACAGACATTTCCTGTCACTGTCTGACCCCAGTCACCTGTGGGCCCTTTCCTTGGACTGAGACTTGTTTGTCCCAGCAGTCCTCCAATTGAAAGTGTTTTAAGTGATATCACCTTCTAACTAAGGAATGTCTCTGGCATATCCTCTTCCCTGCCCCCAAAGTCTCATATGCCAATTCAATTCAATTCCAGACATTTACTAAGTGTCTGCTGTGTTCAAGGCACTCTGTAGCTTCTGAGACTAAAAAAGATAAAAAAGCAACACAAACCTTGCTCTCAAAGAACTTACCCTTTGTTGTCAGAGGTAAAGAATAGTGGTTCAGGGGTACTAGAAAAACATAGAAAAATTTGCACAAAGTAATGAAAAGTGAAATGAGCAAAACCAAGAGAACATTGTGTCTCAGCAACAGCAATATTAAGAATGATTTTGAGTGAATAAAATCATTTTTACTATTATAAATATCCAAATTAACTGTAAATGACATATGAAGAAAGACACTATCTACATCCAGACAAAGAACTGATAAATAGAAATATGTATCAAATAATTTTACATATATATATGTACATACATATAAATATATATGCATATATCTATGCCTATTTGTGTGTAATAATAACCATTCCTTGGGGGGGAAAGAAAAAAAGAAAGAAATTCATGTGATAATATTTTATCTATTTAGAAAGAATAGTGAGTTGTACACAATAGATTTAAAGATTTGCGTGTAATCATCTTTCCTATTATACCATGTTATAGAAGTGCTTGTTTTATTCCACGAATTAAAAATGAATAGATTTTTTAAAAATAGGAATACAGGATATATAAACATAAAATTAGTATTTTACATTAATAAAATACTATGCTATATTATATGCTATTATATATTACATTACTGTATTATATTATATAATATATAGTAATAACATGTATTATTATATATTATATTACTGTAATATATACTATATTTTTACTACATTATACTATATATTATGTATAGTATAATATATTATATATAATACTATATTATATTACTATAATATTTTACTATTATATACTATCTTTTACTATATTTTATACTAATAAAATGCTAATTCTAATGCTGGTAGAATGTGCTGGGAGCAAAGAAAATATAAGAAAAATCATATACTCATAGACTGAGAATAAGGAGGCCCCTGAAAGGATGTTGAGCCCAATTCTTCAATCTTACAGATGAAGAAAATGAGTCCTGTAGATATTAAATGCTAGCCTAGCATCTCACAAGCAGTAACTTTCTAAGACTTGAACCAAGGTCCTCTGGCCCCAAATCTAGAGCTTTTCCTACCAAATGCTCAAGCTTCCACCAATCTGAAAGAGAAAAACTTTGGTCAGACAAAAATCTTCTTGTAATTTTCAAGAATTTAAGTAGTACACGTTAGAGTTTGCTATCATAGTCTAAGAAAGTGTAGTATTTTGAACAGTTTTGTTCAAAACCCAAGAAGCCTACATCATTTAGACTGCCACAGTAGTTCTCTGTTGTCGCTGATGCAAAACTGTTTTCTCCAGAGAAACAAGGACCTTTTAGTGATGACAAATAGAAAAATTTTTCTCAGTATATAATCCTTTGTCCCAGAAATACATTTTATGAAAACAAAAAACTCTATAAAATCCCTGATACTTTAATGTTTTTAAATTTCTTCTAAGTTTAATTAAGAAAGCTGCAAAGAGGCTTGACTTATCTTAAAGACTTCACTGAGACTCATGGGAATGGAGAAACAATACTGTGCTCAGTGAGAAAGTGAGAGAGATACAGAGACAGAGAGAAGGTCAGACAGACAGACAGACAGAGGATTGTGCTTACAAATCACTCTCTCACTTCCTTGGAGTTTTGGAGACTGTGCTGCCCATTTTCAGGACCTTTAACATGACCGTCGGTTTAGCAAATGAGAGCAACCACACAACAAATAGTTTCTTCGCACTGGAAGTCATCAGTGGTGAAGCTGTTCCTGTGTTTGCTAAGTCTGTTTCTAGCATGGCAAAACAATTAACTTACATGGAGGTCTGCATGTATGAGCTTGCCCACTGGGGAAATATTTTTTCTGTATATTCATGATTATCGAAACTGTTCATCACAGCACAGCTTGTGTGCTTTTACCTGATGAGGGATGCCTGTCATGAGCCTCTTCTGATTCTTGGTCTATGTGTTTGACAGTAGACTAGAAACTACAACCTGAAGAGCATTTAGGTACAGTTTATCCCTGGCAGTTTTTCTGGACCTCTTTGACAGACAGCAAATCTGTTTTTTTGAACAAAGTGTTACTTTATCTCAAATGCTACGCTATTACCCTCCGCCAATTCTCTCTCTCTCTGTCTCTGTGTCTCTGTCTCTCTCTCTCTGTCTCTCTCTCTCTGTCTCTGTCTCTCTCTCTCTCTCTCACACACACACACACACACACACACACACATATTCTCTCAGTTTTTAAATTCTGATTTTAGGACAGAGTTAGTCTATTTATTTGAAAATATAAAGGAATCAGTCAACAAGCAAAATAAAGATATTGAATTAGCAGTTTTCACACATTCAATGCTTAGGGTTCACTATTATACCTTAAGAAAGGCTACTCATGGTAATATTTTTGTGGCTGAAGAGAATCTCTCAGAAGACACTGTATCCTCAAATCTGGACCTCTAGAGGCTATAGATGCTGTTTGATTGACTGACAGTGTGCAGGACACAGCTCATTTTAAGGGATGTAATCTCACAGACTTCAAGTCTTCCACCACTTTTACGTGTCAGCTCACCACACTGATAATTATTCTGATCCAGAAGCAGTCTAGTTTTCCCTGATTTGGTAGAGTCAAGAGAAAACTATACTTTTTTGAGCCCGCAAAGTATTTGCTGACTCTACAGAATAGAAAGGACCTTCTAGAGGCATTAGTGAAAAGATGATTGGACTAGGGAGACTGAAAATTCAGTCATCAATTGTTTGAGTCCCGGTTCCACCAAACACTGACTTTGTGACCATCCACAAGTCACTTAAACTTTCTGAAACTCATCTCTAAAATGAGAGCCATAATGTCATACCACCATTTCCACAGAGATGTTACGTTTATCCAGTGACAGGCTTTCTGACAAATGTTTTTCAAGAATGAAGTGTTACATGTATGTAGCCTATTTCCACAGAAGTTGGAACCAACTTTAAGTTCATAGACCTAAATGGAAGGAACCTCAGAAGCCATCTGCCCAGCTCCATCATTTTGTAGATGAGGAAACAGCCCAGAGAAGTTGTATCTTTCCCAAGGTCGCATGTTAGTAAGTGGTAGAGTACCTTCATTACTAGTGTCACAGTGACTGCTACTCTAGACCTGACAACCTTATATTTTCTTAGTGATTTTCCCAGGTTTCACCTACTACCCAAGCAGCAATTTTTCTCAGAATATAAATAGAAAACTTTAAGCACAGAAAAAGCAAAGGATTTTTTCTGCGTGATTTGAGTTCATTCTCTTCTAACTGCCAGAAAAGCCTGAGCAATTGACATGAGATTTTATTTTTTATCATGTTTGCCTACTTTTTGTTGGGGGGAGGGTAGGAAAGGAATGAGATATGGAGCGGGAGAGTATAAGAGATCTAATAATATTCGCAGGAAAAAATTAGTACCCGCACAACTTTCATTTCCTTGTTTCTTACAAGACTATGAGCTTTTCTGTCATCATGTCTAGAACAAGGTCTGATATGTTTTTTCACAAAGAACTATTGATGGTGTATCTGTGTGAATTGCCCTAGCATTGGTCACAGCCAACTTCTGTGGGACCCACTGCCCTCCTTCCACAATACGCTCCTGTGTGTGTAGCCATTTATGAAAGGTCAGAAATGAACTGAGAAATAGGCTTGAGTCAAAAACATGTGGCCCTATAAATATCAGTAGAGTCAGACAGTTTATTCCATTTATCTCCCCCTCTTCGTTTCCTTTCCCCCATCTCTCTCTCTCCATTGCACCCTGTTGTGTTTTCCTGAATTTAACCACAGCACCTCGGACTGCAAAGTTGGACTGGAAAGGCTGATCCTTGATGCTTAAGCCCAGTGATTTCAGGCCGACTTGGCCCCCTCGATGCTATTGAAATCGAGTTTTTCATTTCATTTGCTTTGTTTTTGGCTGCAGAGTCCTGAGCTCCCTAGCCTGAAATGTTCTGTGTTGTCTCAGTGATTTCCACTGTCCATTAAGAGCAGCTTTGTTTTGAAATCAGATTGGGTCCAGTTGCCCATACAAGTCTTCTGGGTTAAGGTACATTCAAGGTTGAGGTTGCCAGCTGGGCCTGAGAGACAATCTGAGCCATCATGACTTTGGCAGCCAAACTGGAAGACTTTGAAGTGACTCTAGAACACCTGCTCATGGATGTGTTTGTAAGTAGATAGCAGTTTCATATTCAAAATGCCGTAGATGTTTCAGGTGGGTTTTGTTTCCTTGAAAGAAATCTAGGAGTAACATGTCTTGTACTCTGCCCTCGTTCATGATTCTAACTTATATCTGCCATTGTGCAAGCCTTCAGAGGTACTAGCACTCCTTTCTCATGTATACAATGCGGAATGATACCTTGGGGATGCTAAATTCTGGGTTAGGAATGGAAAGAATCAGGCAGTGAATCATACAGATTTAGAAGCAGCGTTCTGACTTTAGAGAGTCTGTTTTAGGAGAGGAATATAAAATGCACCAGGAGACAGAGAAAAAAACTGCTTCATAAACAAAAATTATTTTACATTCACTGAATAAACTCAGTCTCTAAGGCAACAAGTGGCGCTTCCAGACAGAATGGTTCAAAACACCACAAGGGCTTCCTTTGAGAGTCAGGATGACAGAATACTTCAGAAGTCCTCAGAAGCCTCAAGTACCTGGGTCCTTATCATCTTTTGAAAGGTGTTAAATCACCAAGGGTTCTCCACAAATAGGTTTTACCCCTGATATGGTAGAGTATTTTTTCTTTTTTTCACTTTTGTGTATTCATATGTGTATGTGTGTTTATGTTTGTGTTTCTATTATGTTAAACAGCTGATAGGAATACTATATACTTTTGGAGATAGTGGTTTTTACAAAGTATTTTTGTATACTAAAGTATTTGCAACAAACTCTATTCCCCCCCCCCCAAAAAAAACCCCTCCTCTCCACTGTATTTTCTCAGAGTTTTCTGTAGGTAATTTACCTGTTAAATTATCACTATTATTGATAATATGAAAAACTATAGTTAGTGTGAAATATGAAGGTGGCAACATAGCAGAATCATATTCACATTCCAAGAAACACATTAGTCTGGCCAAGGCAGAGGGAATGATTTACATTTTGAAATTTAAGCCAGACTGAATCTCAGCTCTGGAAGGAGATTTGGAGGGATTTTTTTTGCTGGATAATTGAGATCCTTTTCAGGAATCTTTTCAGGGAATAGTATATTTTGGCAGCTAAATAAGTCTGGGCCTTTTTTTCTTTATTAATTTATAATTTGTCTTTAAATCGAATCCATGTTTATGCTGGCAAGAACTCCTCAGTGAACACCCTTAAAGGTCATCATTCTTTCTGTGACTGTGGGCAGGATGGTCAGCTGCCTGAATCTCATTCAGCCTTGATAAATATGCTTGAGTTGGGCCCCCAAAGAAGTCTGTCCAAGAAGGAAAGAACACTTCCAGGGTTTTTAGAGGATAGCATTGCTTAATTGGTCGGGAGGAGGGAAAAAAGTAGATTGGTCAAAGATGGCATTGGTGGGTTTAGGAGAGGAAATGCTTATTCTGTGGTTGTTCCTTTAAAATTTTCAATTGAAATGTATTTAATACATAGTCTGTTTTGACATAAACCATGGTTTCCAAAAATAGCGCACAAGAATTCACACAACTATGTAATTAAGACAAAAATGAGACTTTCTAAACTTTTTTAAAGTTGTAGGAATATATTAGAAGACAATAATGACAACTGAGTCAAGCTTATAACAAAGCTGGTTGTTTTTGTTTTTAAAGATCTTTTCAGTTAACTAACTGTTCAGCCAAACAATTCTGACCACTGACAAACCTTGATGATACTTCACCATCAACTCCAATTCATTTCAAGAAACATTTACTAAGATCATACTTTTTAAAAAGGATGTAAGAGATCTTTTTTTTTACCGTATACATTTCATTTCTCAAAGCATCCCTCCCTATAAACAGTAATAAATCTATACCCTTGGCCCAATTGTCGCTCTTGGGGTGAGATGGCTAGAGGTAGTAGCAGTTTGCCATCAAGAACATGAGAAGTTAGGGATAGAGGTTGGGGAAGCAGAAACCTAACATCATCTAGGGAGAGAGCATGAGGTATTGGGAAAAGGGGCAACTGGGCATGGATATTAGACATAGGTGTTTTTATTAATCACTTTGTTTTCTCTTTCAAGGGAAGTTTTATTGGAAGAGAAGGATGACTTAACCATATTAAAAAAAATCAATAAGGCATTAAAAAATAAAATACTGTAGGCAGCTTATAGTGAATAGTACAAAACTTGAATTCATGGAGAACTGAATTTAAATCCTGCCTCTGACTCTCTCTCCTTGACCTGAAGAAGCTGTCTAATTTCTTTGTGACTTAGGCAGTGTAGTTTAGGGGATAGAGCAGTGGACTTACTAAAGTCGTAGATCAGGTGAAATCTTCATTTCCTGGAGAGAGTTCCCACATGAGAAATTTCCCCATGCTGACTAATTCCACGGATCATTTGCATATTTACATAATAAAATTATTCCTTCATCCTATCACTGTCCTACTGAATAACCTCCATTAGATTTTCATCACCTACTCGACAAAGTCTTCTTGGCTTAATAGTCAAAACTCCGAAATCTTGCCCCGACCTATCTTCCAAGGTTGATCTTCCATGAGGCAAACAGGGTTAATGTAACGAACACAGAGCCTTCAATTCAGCCATTTTGTTGTCTTTTATCATCCCCCAAACACTCCTTATATTTTCCTGCATTCACAAGATTATTTACTTTATTTTCCCTCTTATACAACAACCTGAAATCTTCTCTGTCTCCAGGTCCCCAATCAAATCCAAGAAGCCTTTCCTGTTAACTCCTGGCCATAGTAATTTCTCTTTTCTCTGAGCTTCTACAGTTCCCACTGTCTGCAGCTTTCTTTTAAATCTTAATAATATATTGCCTTATGTTGTTGGTTATCTTTTGATGTATCTATATCTGATCCAGAGGTATATTGCAAATCCTTAAAAAGCAATAATGATACTCCATACTTCACTACATTATCCCTTACACATCATGGGGGTTAGAGGTGCAGTCCTCCTCCTACCACTAATCTGGAAAATACAAGTAAAATGTTTTGGCCCTCCCTTGGTACCAGAGAAGTCTGAATTTTTCTTTTTCTTTTATGGGTGTTTATAGTACCTTATTGTAAAAATTGATATTTTACAATACATATATTTTATGAACTTCTGAGTTCTTTTTCTGTCATCTGCTGACCTTTGAGTATCATCTACAGCCTCCACAAAACTCCCCCCAAATTTCCATTTAATTTCTTATGCCAACCTGTACTATATCAAAACAATAATGGGGAAAGTTGAAAGGCGGGATAACTATATTTGCCTAGTACATTAAACAGTAAGGAGGCACAGTTAATAGAGCCAAGGATGTGGAATCAAAAAGAACCGAGTTCAAATTCTGCCTTACTATCTCTAATTCTGCACTTACTATCTCTGTAACTCTAGCAAGTTACTTAACCTCTGTCTGCCTCAGTTTCCTCACCAAAGATAAAATGAAATAATGTTTGTAAAGGTTTACACAGAATCTGGTACCTAGTAGGTGCTTAATAAATGTTTATTGATTGGTTAAAGTGCTTTATAAACTTTAAAGTCCTATATAAATGGTAGATAGGTACTAAGGAATATTTATGGATTAATTAGCTGACTTGACAATGAAAAGAGGAAGTAAGGCTCTAAAAGGAAGGGATCTCCATGGGTGGAATATAGCACTTTAGGAGGTTCCTGTCCTGAGCACCAACATTGTGTCACCACCAAACTGCTGAAAAGTGAAAATTTTATTCCACAAATTTTTTAGTCTCCCTCCTTTCGTACAACCACAAATGAACAAGCTTCAGTGCTAAATAATAAAAACTCATAAAAGTGAGCATATGATCATTTGGTGTTCTGGAGTTTACAAAAGGTTTTCCTTACAATAGCCTTTTAAGATCAGTAATAAATGTATCCTTATCCCCATTCTACAGATCAAGAAACTGAGAATCAAAGAGTATGTTAACTTTTCTAAGGGTAACACAGTTTGTGAATGTCTGAGCCCAGATTCAAATCTAATGTTTAATTTACTATACCACTTTGAGGAATTTAAAATCAGGCTCCTGACTGCTTTCCACCCAATGAACTGACAAGTTATTGTGGTCCCTGAGTTTCATTACCTGTGTGTTACCTCCATTGCACTGAGTTTCCGTATCTATAGAATGAAAGGGATAGACTGGCTAACCTCTGAGACCTCTCCCAGCTCTAAGTCTATGAACGTGATCTAGCCCCTGTTGCCTCATCTGACCTGAGTCAATCTATGAACATCTCCGTCCTTATCCCACCACATTTCATGGTGTCTGTATCTACAACTATGAAGCTTAATAAACAGAATTTCTTTCCTTCTGCCACCACCCAAACCTACCCGTGGTTGAGGGAAAGAGTGACCTTCAAGGAGCAGCACTAGATGTTCTATGGAGTGTGAAATGATCAGAGCCATCACCAGCTTGACATTTACAGAGGCTTGTCTTCCACACAGTCCTGCTGCCAAAGCGTCCACAGGCTCTCTCACCTGAGCTTAACTGTCTGGAATGAAAATTTGCATCAGATTCCCCCACCCCAACCCATAATATACTCCTTAGGTTGTCATCCCACTATCTCAAGAACAGCTGTTGCCATATTGACACTTCCTGTCCTGAATCACAAAGGGCCACTGGAGGGCTTTGTTATATTCCATGGCTTCTGCAAGATGAGATAAAAGGGAGACATCAGACATGACATGTCATAATTAGCTGTCATCACTTCTGGGTTCTCTGGCTGCAGCTTAGTGAGAGGCCATGCCAGTAGGCATATGAGTAGAAATGGCACACATGTATCAGAGAGAGAGACAGACAGAGAGAGAGAGAGAGAGAGAGAGAGAGAGAGAGAGAGAGAGAGAGAGAGAGAGAGGAGAGAGAGAGAGGGAGAGAGAGAAAAAGAGCTGTAGACCAAATATGGTAGCCCTAAATGTGAGCTCAATTAAGGGATGTAAACCCATTTTCAGGAACTTTTGTCTCTAAATTACTCTGGTCTGGCAAGGTAGTATTATGGAAAAAGAACAGGATTTGTAGTCAGAGGAATCAAGTATAAATCCAAGCTTTGCAATTTCCTACCTACATGATCTTGGGCAAGCAATGCACTTAACCTCCCTTAGCCTCATTGTTCTCATTTATAAAACAAAGGGGTTGGAGTAGTGAATCTCCAAGGTGTCTTTCAATAATAAATCCTGTGTTCCTTTGTGGTCTAGTGGAATGACTGACTGCTCTGAAGTCAGAGAACCTGGATTCAAATGCCACCATTGATGCTTAGTACTTACACGACCACAGACAAGTGACTTAATCTCCCTGGGTTTCAGGTCCTTCAGCAGTAAAATGAAAGAGTTGAAATTGATGACCTCTGAGATCCCTAAATCTGTGATTCTGTCTCATTTTCCTACTCAGAAACCTTAAATGGTTCCTCATTAACCTACAGACTAATACACAAATTCCTGCCATTTAATGACCACCACGATGTAGTTCTAACCTCTGTCTTTCAAATACTCTAACCTCCCAGTTCCTCAACTTACTCATTTCACAAAATCTTTTCTTCTACTCCAGCTTAGCTACACACAGATATGGTCATACCCTTAATCTTACCATCACCCACAAGTGCAGCACTTCCATGTTGGTGAACTCTGAAAACTTCTTTATCTGCTTACAGTCTGTTGTCATCACACTTCTTCCTCTGGCTTGCAACCCCAAATCCTGTTCTTCATCCTTACTGTGACATTCAGTCCTTCCATACCATAATTTATTCCCCAGCCATCCCCTCTGCTGACTACCCTTTGCTTTCTTCCCCATCTTGGCTCTTTGGTGAACCAATTCAACTCTGAATTGTCTTCCTCTTTCTAGTCCTTTCCCCCCTCACCTTCTCATCAATCTTGTACTCCCAAAAGTCAGTCTTGGATTACTCCTACCGTCTTCTGCCTTGATTTCTATCTGACTGAAACTAAAGAAAATCATAAAACTACTACACAGGTCCTCTACAAAGTTGTTGTTGTTTGGTTGTTTTAAGTCATGTCTGACTCTGTGACTCCATTTGGGGTTTTCTTGGCAATTTCTTACCATTTCCTTCTCCAGCTCATTTTACAGATGGGGAAACTGAGGCAAACAGGGTTAAGTGACTTGCCCAGGGTCACACAACTGGTAAGTGTCTGAGCCCAGATTTGAACTCAAAAAGGTGAGGCTTCCTGACTACATGCCTAGCATGCTATCCATTGTACCTGGTGTTTATTAAATGTAAGACTGATATTGACTGTTTGTTCTTCAAGACTATCAGCATTCTCCTATTATGCTATTCAAAGATTTGAAGGCACAAAATTAAGGAAAGTCAAAGTTGGTAGGGACCTAAGAAGTCACCTAGTTCAATCTCTACCTGAAGCAGGATTCTACACTTAAGCATTCCTGCCAAGTGGCCATTAACTCTTTGCTTAATGCCTCTATCCAGAGGAAACTCACTAACTTCCAAAGCCACTTTAGGAGAATTTTCCTTTTTAGAAATAAAACTGTTTCCTTGTAAATTCCACCTACTGCTAGTTCTAGAGCCAAGTGGAATAAGCCCTAATCCCTCTTCCATGTGAAAATATTTCAGTTACTTCACTCCAAAAAAATAAGCCAAATATCACATTGTTCTAGCCACTGAAAAATTACTTTAGTAAAGTAGAGATCCATAAACTTAAAAAATAAATGCTCTATGCAATTTGCTATTCCATTCGGATATGTAATGAAATTGTCATGTAACGTTCAAAAAAATGGAGTCCCACAAACTTTTCAACATTTTGTGAAAACTGTATTTCAGTATGTTTGGCTTCCTGCGTAAGCTTATGTATTTTACTCTATGCATTTAAAATCAATATTCTGAGGTGCTCATTGGCTTTCCCACACTGCAAAAGGGAATCATGAAACCAAACAAACTCCTGATTTAGGATAGAGACTATACTCTGAAAAAATCAAAGAGCTAATGTCATCTGAACAAGCCTTCCATTGAAGAGGAGAATTCTATTTCAGGAAATTCAATAAGCAATCAATCAATCCAAAAAAGTATTAAATATTCACTGGGTTTGATTCAATGACTGCTGAGGTCAATCAATGAACAGTTGTTAAGTCCCTGTGGTGTTCCAGGCACTGTGCTAAGACCTGGGGATACACAAAGAGGCAAAAGACAGTCCCTGCCTTCAAGAACCTTACAATCCAATGAAGGAGGTAACAAGCAGACAAATCTATACACAGGATAAACAGAAAACAAGCAACAGGGCAAAGGCACTGGAATTAAAAGAGGTTGGGGAAAGGATTCCAGCTTAAGGTGAGATTTTTATTGGGATTTAAAGGAAGTCAAGGAGGTCAGTAGCGACAGAGGAACAGCCAAAGAAAACGCCTGGAGTGGGGAGGTGAAGCATCTTCTTCCCCGCCTGGAACGCTCCTCTTCTTCCACGCTGAATGTTTCAAATGTATAATATCATTTCTTTTTACACCACCTGGTGTTTTCTATTCCTGATTTAAAGCAAGTCTAGAGTCTAATCTTATAGCCACAAGCAATTATGACAATGAATACATTTAGTAAGTTTCTTGTTTTCCTGACCAGACTTACTGAAGTAAGAAACATCCTCTCTGGAAATTTAAATTTTAACATCTTCTCTGGGCAATGTACTATGCTAGATAGAAATTAGAAGGGCCGGGAGAAGCTGCCATTTCCTTTCTAGAAGCTTATATTATGTATGTGTGCAGGTAAGTAGATACAAAAATATATACAAAGTAAATGGCAGTAATTTTGGAAAGGACATGCTATGAATTGAGAGATGGTATCTGAGCAAAGCCTGAGATTTCATTATCTATCATCAAATCAACTTCATTTCTTAGCTTTATACATGAAAATGTCAAGAGTCTGTCATTTAACTGATCTTCCTAACTTTAAGTATTAGAAAATTGCCTGAGGTTCAGAGAGGAAACGTGTTTTGCTCGCATCCACTCCTAAGTATCTGCCAAAGAATCTGTAGCCAGTTCCTTACTGACTCCAGCCTCAGCACTAGCCACTGAGCACTCTGTCTTTAACTTCCCAGTCCAGGAAAACAAGACACTTCTAAATGTATTCATTGTTGTCATTGCTTGTGGCTAGAAAATTAGGCCTTCTAGACTTGCTTTATAGCAATCTAAAGTCAGGAATAGAAAACACCATGAGGTGTAAAAAGAAATAATATACATTTAAAACAGTAAATGCATTAACACTTCATAAGACCAGTATTTTTAGAGAAAAGGTTATTTTATGTAAGAGTTTTATGACTGACGCTTAACCCCTTCGAGTACTTGAGCTTAAGCTTAGTTGAATTATTTGGGATATAAATATTTCTCAAAAATGTATTAAAAACATACTTCTCTCTCTACTTCAACAACATATGAAGTAGAATTTACCATTATTTTTATGACTCAAGAGTCAGTCTGGCACAGAAGTCAGAAAGCTCTGAGTTTAGGTCCTGCCTTTGATAGCTGGTTTTATAACCATGGATGGGCAGGTCATGTAATCCCTCAGTGACCCAGACAATTCCATAAGATTCTACATTACAGAAAAGTTATCTGTCTCAGAGGAAAGAGTTTGCCCTGTGAAGACAGAATAACAGGTCTGCCTCCTTCCACCAAAATATAAAAATATAAATATAAAAAAGCACTGACATCTCTCGCTTTTCTTTTTTTAGTTAATGTCTCTTTTTTTTTAGTGGTTTCCTATTTCCCTCATCACTGTCAAGTTATTTGCAGTCAGTGTACCTATTCTCAGAATGGATTACTGCATGGATTAAATGCTCCAGTAGCAGCTTCAGGAGACTAAGACTATGAATAGATCTGCCACGAAGAAAGGTTTGAGTAGAAACCTGGCAGATCCTCTGACAACCTTCTTGTTGAAATAACTAACACAACAGCTAAGAGACTTGTATATTCCCATTTACAACCCCATGAGATTGAATCGCTCCAGTCCATGCTAAAAGAGACAGTCTTGATACTGTGACTATCAAATAAACCAAATGCAGAGTATTCTCTAGGTCAAATCAACAGGAAGAACTAAACTGCATGGCTCAGATAGGATAGGTTGCTTGTCGACTTCACCCAGTTTTATTCTTGTCCACGTCAGACACAAGTAGCAGGGTATCAAAAGGAGCGGTCAAGTTGGATTCATTTCATTTGTCCTTCCCTTGAACCAACTGAATTTTTCCCAATGACTTTCATCCATAGAAAGCCTCTCCAACATACCAACAGTCCATCAATCAAACCGCAAACACTTATGCTCTAACCAAGTGTCAGACATTGTGCTAAACACTGGAGATAAAGACAAAAATTAAATAATCTCTGCCTAACAGAGAGTTTACATTCTATCCTCCTGTCAGTTATAAAAATGAAAAAATAAAGACAGTGACAATGAAATGAAAACACTACACTTTATATGTATTTTATATCATGTAATCCTACAAAGGATATACTATGCCACGGAAATCTCTTCACCCTAGAAGCTTACTCCACCCCTGGACTAGAAGTACCCTCTGTCCTTCAGTCTCTCCCTCTGATTGTCTGGTTCCTCCCAGATCCTCTGTTGTAAGGGGGAAGCCCAGGAAGCCTTGTCTTCTTCTACAGACTTTCCTCCAGACTCTCCAAAACTCTTTCTTTACCATGCCCACCCCTCCATCCCCCACTTTTCAGCTCCCTTTTATGTGTTATGTATTACTCTCTTAGAAGTAAGCACCTTGTGGTCAGGGATGGTCTTTCTTTCTGCCTGTGTTTGTACTCTCATCCCTTAGCACAGTGCATGGTCCCAAGCCCTTAAAAAAGTTCTTGTTGACTTGACTATTAGTGGAGGTAACATGTACATATTTAAGAAATATATGCAAAGCAGATATAAAGTGTCTTTGGAAGAGAAATCTAATGGGAAAGGCAGAAGGAAACTATGTTCTGGGCATAGTGCTAACTGCTTTACAAATACTACCTCACTGGATCCTCATAACAACCCTGTAAGTAGATGCTAGTATAATCCCTATTTTCTCCAGTTAAGGAAACTGAGGCAAACAGAGGCTAAATGACTTACCCAGGGTCACACAGCTAGGATGTGTCTGAGGCTACATTTGAACTCAAGTTCAAGCCCTAATTGCTGACCTGAGACCTTGGACTCTAGCCACTGCTCCAAATACTTTCTTCTAGGGAAAACAGAGTCTCGTGAATAATGAAGAGCAGGTGAACCAGCATGAGTGAATCATAAAGTGCATAGAGGAGAGCAATGTGTAAGAAGAATAGTGAGGTTTGATGAGCCTTAAATATTAGAGTTTATAGTTGATCCTAGGAGTAATGGGGAGCCATTGGAAGAGGTTTTTTTAGTAGGGGTGGTGGTGACATCAGCAGATCTGGGCTTTAGGAAAATCACTCTGGCAGCTGTGTAAAGGATCAAATTCTGTTATTTACAACTGAGAAAAGGAGAGGTTAATTGCCCTTTGGGGAAAACTTGTAATGTACCATATGTGCTTTGTTGTGGCTGAACTGACCTGATGCCTATTTCAATGAACCTAATTTAATCATCTAATAATAATTCTTAAGTCTTTAGATTGTACTTTCTGCTTCTAAAGGAGAAACATTAATTAATTCATCCATGCAGCATCTCTGTAAAGGAGAAGTGCTCAGTTAATCTATGAGTCCATTGGGAATGAGTACATATAACAATCTCTACTCCAGAAAACATATCAGAGATGGTTGGTGCTTCTCAAATATTAAATTATAGTAACAATCATGGCCTCATCGAACTATTTTCAGTTCCCTGAAGTTCTTTAGAGTTGTGAACTTTCAACTCTTGGGAGCTTTGAATTGGACTTTTGTCTCTTCATACAAATGAGGAAATGAAGATTGTGCTGGGTAGTGTCAGCCTGAGAGGGGAATGTGGGAACTGTACATTTATTGTATTCTGACCATACCTCTCCTGATGTAGTGGAAATGGTGTTCAGTGACCATAGAACCTGTTGATTTTCTAGTGATTTGATGTCTTTTAAAATCAGGGCTAGACATTCTTCATTAAGTAGACTAGGAAAATTCCCATGATGCTAGGCAGAATTCTTACTAAACATCCCTCCCGCTCTCCAACCCCTCACCCCACTACACTGCCTCTAAAAGACATAAAACACAGATTTTCCTATGGGCCCTTGGGAATCAGCTAAAGACACTCTGAAACAAGCTCATCCTAGGCACAGGAGAAAGAGATTTTACCATTTAACATCCTTACATATATCTTAGTGGTGTTTGGTGTTAGTTAACGTATCAGAGGGATCATGTGAAGTTGGATGACCAGCTAAAGTTAATTCTGTGTTAAATTCCTCCTGGGGGTGGGGTTGCAGTGTGGAAATTAGAAGCAGATTTTAAAGTTGATCTTTTGCCACTGAGTTATCTTACTCAAAGACAACCTGAACTTGGAAGCTAAGCCTGAGAAAGAGCAAAAGTCAACATTACATTGACTGTGTTTCAGAGATATACTATATATCCAAGCTAATCCCAGGCAGTCAATACCATAGATAAAAACATTATTTATCTTACCACTGCTGGTGCAATTACACAGTTTACCCTGTGCTCACTGCACTTCATAAACATGGTAGATCAATACGAGTTATCAAAATCCATCCACAAGTGATAGCTCATGAAAGAGGGTTTTGCAAAATGGTCTTGAAATCCCATCTTCAGACAACCCAGTTCAGGGCAACTTATTACCCGCTTAATCACCCACATGTCCTGGCAGCCTTATTGATTCCTCAGGGTTTGGACATGACATCACTCCTAATAACACGTGCAATAAGCTATTACCACAATGCAGAACAGCCCATTAGCCCACGTTGCAGTTGTAAATCGCCTGACTTAGCCAAACACATGGACAGGGCACCCAAAATACTTATCTCGGTTAATCATACACTAAGACCAGATGTGGACCATAGTGTGAGAGAACTAAAACTGTTCCTATTTATATGTTAAAGAAGATGAGCAAAGATTTCAAGCTGGAGAAATCTTAGAGATCATCTCAGAAGCCCAATCTATGTTTTTCACAAGCGAGGAAATGAAGGGTTAGAGAGGTCATGTGATTTACCAGGCAGCTAGTATGGGTTTATATCCGAGATTTGAATTTAAGTCTTTTAATGGACTCTAAGTACCCTCCTGGCTCTGAATCTATGATCTTATGATCAAATATGTCATTCTCCCT
The DNA here is from genome assembly GCA_023548195.1 of Bettongia penicillata ogilbyi. Taxonomy (NCBI): domain Eukaryota; kingdom Metazoa; phylum Chordata; class Mammalia; order Diprotodontia; family Potoroidae; genus Bettongia; species Bettongia penicillata. The sequence continues at coordinate 2,409,971 of JAJHZJ010000305.1, forward strand.
AGCATGTCTTACCATCTCTTAACCTTTTTTGTATCTTGGACCCCTTTGGTAATCTGCAAAAGCCTATATACTCCTAAGAATAGAGTTTTAAAATGTATAAAATACAATTTATAGAATTACAAAGGGAATTCAACATATTGAAATGGTTACTAATTTATATCTCCTAAATATTTACATATACATGTATATGTAGATATACATATGTTTGTATGTATATGTATATATGTGTTTGTATGTATATGTACATATATTGTGTTTATACATATATGTGCGTTTGTATGTATATATACACATGTGTGTATGTATATATGTGTGTATATGCATGCATATACACACAGATATATATTTATTTCCAAAACACAGTTTTACAGACCTCCAGGAGTTAAGAAACACTTCTTTAGTCTAAGCCCTTTTGTCATCACCCTACTACCTCTACAGAAAATTGTGTTTCAAGGCACTCAAGGCTCAAAGCTATCATCACTATTATATCACACAATTGCGGAGCTATAAATTTCACTGTAGTCACCCTTTGTAAGTTCCATGTGAGGAGGGATCCTTTCAGCTTTTGTATTTGTATTTTCAGTGCCTAGCACAATTCCTTGAACATAATGGAAGCTTAATAAATGCTTGCTGCCTGAAACAGTAGGCTGCTGTGGTTTGTCCTTTCTTCTTGAAGGTGACCGTGACAATAAGGAAGTTGATACCATGATTTGCAAGGGAATTGGATTTAAGTGAGGGAGGGCTGTGGAAAGTCACCAGCCTCACTTTCTCCTCCAGAGTCATTCTGGGTCCAGTGACAAGATATAGAACACGATAGCTCGAAGTAGTAGGGACCATAACAGAAACTATGTAATTGCATCACCATCAATAGTATTGGCTTCCTAGAATTAGCTTGCCCTGTAGATCCTTTGAATTTGCTTATTTGACATCCTTAATAGCATAGTCAAGATAGAACTCTCTCCATTAAGAAGACTGGACAGATTTCTATGATGCCAGACTTATGGGCAATTTCTAGAAGTCTAAAAATACTTTCTTCCCAATGCTAGAACTGCATACAGTGAGCAGGGTGTATTACAGGCCTCTGGACACATGCTCACATCTGTTTTAGAGCAATTCCATTCAAGTCCAATTTATTCTACATGAGCAAATCGTCAAAGGAACACCCAACATATAGGGAAGATGCTGGAAGAAGTCACTCTACAGTGATATCACATAGAATTCATACTGCTTTTGCAAAATTCAGGTGGTTGAAAATGAGTCTTAGAGAGACCTAAATAATCCAATATCTGTATGGCCTAAATGGCAAAATCTGTGGAGATTGTTTCTGGTTTAGGAAGTAACAAGGAAGAAAACACAACAGTGAGAAACGATTGGTTGGTTGTTGAAAAAGCATTTATCAAGTGTTTACTATGTTTAAAGCACTTGTCTAAGCAGTAACAATACAAATACATGAAAAGACAGTCTTTGCTCTCAAGGAGAGCACATTCTAATACAAAGAGACAACATGAATAGTATGTTTTAGCTAGAACTTAAATGGAAAGGTTCCTTGGTCTTTAGGGTGTAGCTGCAAAGTAGATGGTAATGCATTTTCTTTCATGTCATTTCTTACAATCTTATTCATTTCTGATGCTAAACCATTTGACACTACCAAGGGCTTTGGTAGAGAGAACTTTCCTTTCTGAGTCTTGTTACTCTGGCCATAGCAGCTGAAAAAGCAGTTGCCAGGCTGCATCTCCATGGTAGTTACTTCCTGGGATGATGGTTGACAGAACTGGGCCAGAAGCAGGACCGGAGGACTGAGGAGCTTTGAGGACCCAGGGCTCTTGAGCTTGTTCAGCTAATGGTGGAAATTGGTCAGCAGTTGGTTGTTGGGATGGCAAGGAAGGTAGGCCCATGGTAATTTCTCCACTCAGTGATGGCTGTGGGGTCTGTGCTGTTTGCAGGGCCAGTGGTCTAGTGGACACCGCTATTTCCAAGGTTCTTGGGTTCATCTGGGACATCTCCTTACAAGTTTGAGGAGTCCTTCTTTAGTCTGTAGTAACCTTTAAAGAAACTTAAAGCCCTAGAGATAGGATTGCAAAAAAAGAAAAGAGGGTCACTGGAGCATTATCTTTTTAAAAGAGCAGAAGAATATAGAAGGGAGGCCAGAAGAAAACAAAGAGAGAAGCAGGACAGTTTTGAAAGTTATATGTAATTTCTTCTATTTCTAAAAAGGAAATGCAAAATCATTTTATGAATGGTGATGCTCATTTTATTTGGTATTTGTTAAGTTGTTTCAAATAAAAACAATTTAAATTTTTAAAAAATCATTCTCAGATAAACTTTGGAGACAGTGGATTTTGTGCATGTTTGGATTTATATGGATGTTTCTTGAGGTCTTCATGTCAGAAAAGGATCTAGTTTTCAGAGACCTTTCATTTGTATGTTTGACCTAAATTCCAGCCCTTAAAAATTGTCATCTGTTCTTGTACTTGTACTAAAAAGTGAGAAAATGGCCCTTGGGGTTAGCTGATTTAGGAAGAAATGATGAAAAATGACAGGGAGTTCTCTCTTTTCCTCATTTTCCCTTTTTGGATTGTTCATATTTGATAAAAAATACATACTGTCTATGTTTATGGTTGATTCATCTTCCTTCATTCAGGCTATTGAATTTTGCTTATTCCAGGAAATTGAGTGAGAATGCTCATGTTCTAGGGATACCCCTCTCTGCAGAATTTTACTTGCCTCCCAGATGGTTTTGATCCTTTGGACTGAAGATGCTTTTCATCATACTTAGCCCTGAATCACTCACTATTGGAACCCTGGGGGAATCATCTTGAACAGACTATACTCCTCCACCATTCCCTTCAACTTAGTGATGGTATTTTTAAAATATCCCTAAGAAATGTGTGGTTAAGATAGGGGGAGGGAGAGATTAGGACTGAGTATGGAATTTCAATGATCAAAATTTTATTCACATTCTTTTATCTTCCCTGGCACACATGCACATACACACACACACACACACACACACACACACAGTTGCCATCCATTGGGAGTATATAATAACATAACATTTCCTCTATCACTCAATAATAGTTCCATAGAAGTTAGTAAAGATGCATCATTCCCCCTTGTTTTTCATATCATCATTAGCTATATTTATTTACCATATGATGACCATAAGGCACCCTACAAGAAAATACATCACCCAGCCACCACACAAGCTCAAGCTCACCATCATTTCTTGCTTGAACTTTGGCAATAACTTACTAACGAGTCCCCAGACCTCAAGACTCTCTCCACTATAATCCATCTTCCGCACATCTGCCAAAGTGATTTTCCTAAAGCATGTCAATCCCTCCTCCCACCTTCATCACACCACACCACCCCCATGCACACACGTGCACTCAAGTTTTCTAGGGGCTACAGGATCAAATATAAAGTCCTTTGTTTGACAACATGACCCCTTCTTACCTTTCCAGTTTTCTTATCTATGATCTAATTGGACTAGTCTATGTGCTGGTCTTCATATATGTATTCCATTTCCCATCTCCATGTGTTTGCTCTAATTATCACCCACTGTCTTCCTCATCTGAACCTCTTCAAGTCTGAACCGAAAGACCACCTTCTACAAGAGGCCTTTCCTAGTCTCCCCAGCTGTTAAAGCCTTCTCTCATAAGATTGCCTCCCATCTATTCCATTTGGATCATGCTTGTACCTATTTCTTTGTAAGTTGTCTTCTCCATTCGTATGTAAGTTTCTTGAGAACAGGGGCTATTTTTGCCTTTCTGTGCATCCCCAGTACTTAACTCACAGTGCCTAGTACATATTGAACACTTGAGAAATGTCCGTACTGAGTGATACCTTGGTTCCACCTGGATGTCATCCAGCTTGATTCTGCAAGTCAAATGAAGGAGAGTATTAGCATCAATCATGTTCTCTCAAGGAGGGAGGGAAGAAAGTCTTTTCATTTGCTTCTCTAGGATCAAAGTCATCTCTACTTAAAACTATTTATCTTTGTTACCTTCTATCACTCCTTTGGGCACTATCTTACTTTCAGGGCCACCTGTCTCATCCTCCAGATAGACTCTCTCATAGGACTATTTTCTACTGCTTGGGTCACCACTGGACTGTTCCTCAACTGGTTCCTTAACCTCTTCAAATTCCTTGTTGTGAGGTCATGTGGCTCAGGCCTAGGGGAGCATAGGTGATGATGATAATTCCTTCAGTTCTCTCTGCTTCACTTTCATTTTTGTTCCTAGCAGCTCAATTCTTGGGTTTCTTCTTCAGCCATTCATGTAGCTTTTCTAAATTCCCTGCTTCATGAGGAAAATGGATTTCCTCCACTTTCTTTGCATCATCACCCTCTACTTTTTCCCCTTCTTAACAGAATTTTATTTTTTCTAATTACATGTCAAGATAGTTTTCAACACCCATGTGCATAAGATTTTGAATTTCGGATTTTTTTCTCCCTCTTTCTCTCCTTTCCCCACTCCATAAGACAATAAGCAATCTGATATAGGCTTATATACATGTACAATCATATAAAACATATTTACACCCTCTAATGTTTTTTTAAAAAGAATTTTACTACAAGACACTACTGAGTAGATATATTAGGAATCTTGAGCATGGAGAATGATGTAATTAATTGAAAAAGTATCATTGTCACAACTGACAGTTTCCTATTTCATCTTGGTTTTTAGCAACAAGTGGGGTGGGGAGCCTAGGGCTTACTCCTTCTCAGCTCGCCCTTCTTTCTTGCCTAAAATTCTTTCTGGCCCATCTCAGTTGTGTCATTAACTCAGTTCTAATACCTTTGCCATGAATTTGGTCAGTAGGCTGCCCTCTAGAATCTGCTTCTCCCACCCTCAGTTATCTGGAAAGAATTCTAGAGCTGAGTAGGCAAATCTCCCCCGTAGTCCTTAGTCTGTCCCTTCCAGGACTAACTGTTTTGCAATCCTAGGAAGGCCACTCCTTCCAGTCTTCTCTTTTGATTCCAATGAGAAAAGATTCTTCTCCCTATGGCCCCAAAGTTATCTCTATGCCTCCCTCAGGTTTTCATCTCCCACTACCATTCCTTTTCTCAGGAGATTTGTATACTTTGATCCTTAGAAAGTATGTTTTCTTTCTAATATATTGCCTTCAGCCTCTGTTCTAGCTAATCTGCCTCAAGCAGATACTACCTTCTTGACTTTCCCCAAGAACCTAGGATTCTAGTAGATCCTCATCACATGACCTCTGCTCCAGACTAACTTGTTATCTAGCTATGAACTTGTGCCTCCTTACACACCCACTACAAATTCCCCACTCATTATGCTGGTACCAACATTCCCTGCTGCAGCCAGCTATAGGACCTGCCTCTGGATGCTGAGGTCATGGCTCTGGCCGGTCCTTCCTTGTCATGAATCTACCAGACTATTTGTTTTCTTTGTTATAATTAAGTGCTGGAATGTTTGGAAGTCCCAACAGTCGAGGTACAATTACATCTTTGCATCTACCATTATCACATATGTACTCTCTGTCCACATTTCCTTCTCCTTTCTTGCTTCCTAACTTTCTTCAAAGCTCAGCCAAAACATGACCTCCAACATGAGGCCATTCCTGAATCTCCCAAATGTTGGTGCCTCCTTCACCATAAAATTTGCCTTGTATTTACTTCATATATATTTTTCACATGTGCTGTTTCTACCATAGAATGTAAACTTCTCCAGGGTAAAGACAGTTTCATTTTTGTCTTCGTTTCCTCTCATGTGAAGTCACTACTTCATAAAAGCTTGTTGATTCTTGAATGATTGCTAGGTGATAATCCAAATGAACAACCAAATCCGTGAGGGCAGTTAGGTGCAAAGTGAATAAATCTGACCTCAGATACTTACTAGGTGTGGGATCCCAGACAAGTCATTTAACCTTATTTGCCTCAGTTTCCTCAGGTATAAAATGAGCTGAAGAAGGAAATGGCAAATCACTCCAGTATATTTACCAAGAAAACCCCAAATGAGGTCATGAAGACTTGGATACAACTAAAATGACTGAATAACAACCGCCAAATCTGTATTAACAGGTTGAGTGTGCGCTACTATTTTTAAGTAATAGGGGATCTAATGTAGTAGAAAGTGTACTTGGATTTGGAGTCAGAGGATCAGGGTTAAGATCCTCGCCCTGCTATTTATGACCTATGTCACCTTCTGTGACTCACTGAATCCCTCTAATTCTCATTCTCCCCATCTTTTAAATGAAGAGCTTAGATTAGATGACTTCACAGTACCTTCTAGCTCTAACTCTATGACACTATGACCTACCCCCAAAAAACTGACCCTATTAATGAAAATTTTTAGGACATATATGGGGCAGTGATAGGAGATAGTTTAAGCAAGATAAACTTTCTTCATCTCTCCAATTAGATTATGTAAATGGATGTCTATCCACATGTCCTGGCCATTGCTAGGAAGTATGTCTTCCCTAGGCAAAAGGAATCTTACTTCAGGTAAGAGTTGTACCTACAGAGACTTAAACCTAAATAAAACTTTTCAGTTTGCACTCGTAGAATTGGGGGGGTCAGGTATTCGGACCTATGATTTCACATGTTTAAGAAGCTCCTCTTGGTGAAAGCTCCTACTTCTTCCAAGATTCCAACTGTTCCATAACTTATGGTCAGCCTTAGAGAAAGGACCTGAATTTTGCTTGTTGTCTTAAATATGTACAAAAACACTTTTTTATTCCTTTCACAATCTGGTCCCAATCTAACTTTTCAAGAATATACATTACTTCCTTTCACAACCTCTCTGGTCCATCCAACTTGTCCTTCCTCTCAAGCATGCCATACTTTGCCCTCCACTTTCTATCTCTGAACCTTTCTACAGCCTGTCTTCCCTACCTAAAATGCATTCTATTCAGCTGAATCTGATAGACTCCCTAGTTTCCTTCAAAGCAACTCAAACCCCACCCTAAACTAGCGCTTCACATACACCACCAAATTGCCAAATATTTATTTTCTATATGTGCATGTATATATTTTCTCCTCCAATAATATATGAAATCTTCAAGGGCAGGGACTATTTGATTTTTATTTTTGTATCCTGAGTACCTAGCAGGGTACCTTGCACATAATTGGTGCTTGATAAATACTTGATTGACTACTCCCAGAAGATTGTTTTATCCCATGTTCCAGCAGAACCTAAAAGAACTTGTTTAAATTCTAGTACTATAAAATACAATTCTCAGTGACTGGACATTATCTTAGATCAGAGTCACCAGACTCAGACTTGTTGACTTGGAATATCCCTTTAATTCAAAGAATCTTGCTTCAGTGTGCTGAAATTATATTTTCTGGAAATATTGCATAGCTGATGCTTATGTGCTTTCATTTCTACTGTTTTCACAAATACATTTTCTTGGAGACAATCAAAGAAATAAAGAACTGGGTCTAGATTAGGGCAGATATTCCAGATCCACTTTGATCAAAATTGCAAAATATGTTAAAGCTTGTCTTTTCTATGCCTCCCTCTCCTGTCCTCATTTGGGCTGCCTTTTCCTCATATTTTGATGTCCTTCCGGACCATCCAATGTCTCATCCTCAGGCTGTCCCCATCCCCCACATCCGGTGTCCTAGCTGATATAGCTTTCCTCCAGGCAATTCCTTTCCCCAGATCTTTCCCTCTTCCTTTCCCCCAACTTCACATGCTTCAGTCTCTTAGAGCCCTGCTTTATGACATTCCAAGCTAATCTTATAAAGGAATCTGTGCTAGTATGATAATGGATTTATGTGTTATCCCTCCTGGATAATAGATTTGCATTGTAATAGTAGCTTCCTGGAAATACTGTCTAAACCTAAAGAGCTGGCCCCATCAAATGAATTTCAAGTACCCATCGACAAAGGATAAAGGAGATGCTGTTGAATAGGCTGACCTTTGAGTACCTTTCAAATCATGTTCTCCAATCTCTCTGGGGTGATACAGTGAAGACATTTTATCATAATGTTAAATAGTGATTTTTTTATCTCTATTTGCTGCTGAGTTACAATTGTGACATCAGAGTTAACTGTCCCATCAGTGAGCCTTTGTTGAGTTCAAACATATGGGAGTTTGGCCCAGAATAGTTTCCCTCCATTAACATTTATGTTTACATAGAATTTAAGCTTAATAAAATTCATATGTTTCTGTTTCACTTACACTGAGCTCATCAGAATATTTCTTCCAGTTTGAACCATGTATACCATGAAGCCTGGAGAGCCCCACTGACATCCTGGTGATGGCCCATGGGAAACAGGAAGTCCAACCCCTGAGGAGCTTTGGCTGGATCAGGGCCAATATGGGACAGAACGAGCCCCCTTTACTGACCTGAGCCATTGTCCTATGGAATAGTCAGGGGACAATAAAGGAAAGAAACTGTTCAGTTAATCAATCACTTGCTTTTGGGAAGATAATGCTGAAATTGATATTATCCTTGCGATTTGGAAACGGTAGGCCGCCATTTAAAAATGAAGAATATTTGGCTGTTCGGTTCAGATGGTCAGGTAACATTCCTGATGTGTGGAGATGTTGTTGTTTTTTAATTTAATCAAGAATATAGAGGAAAGAAGGGAGGAAAGAATATGTGTAACTCTAAACCATCTTTCCAAAGAAGCTTCATGAGTAAGTTATGTTTAAGAGACTTCCATCTTTTCCTGCCTCTCCCTGTCTCACTCACTCATTTGCTAACAGCACATATGGAACCAATTATGGACAAAGCCCAATTGTTGTATATTTCCCACACCAAATCTATGCTTTCTTTAACTGCCTCTTAATGTAAGTCTGTGCTGGATACATAAATTTCACTTTACTTTCTTTCTTTCTTCCTAGCTTTTTAAAGTGCCTGTTTCCTGATTCATTTTTCATGCAGTTTAAAACTCAAACTCTTTGCTCTGACTCCTTAGTTTTTTGGATAAACACAACTTTCTTTTCCATCCCATCTCTCCCACTCCCTTTTTCTAGCCTCATTTCCTCCTCCCCTTCTCCCTCCAAAAAAATGCACACTGTTGTCTGGGGAATAAATAGAGGGTAGTTCTCAAAACATAAGAGTGATATCATGCTAATATGGGATTGAATGAATAATATGGGTTTATTCCAAAGGAAATTCCAGCTTCTTTCATAAAAACTAGGAATGGGAATAGTACATATGAAAGAAAAATGTCTTCAAGCTAGAAAACCTTTGACCCATCTCTTTATCGTCATTCCCTTTGCAGGGATCAATAAGCAGATGGGGGATAGGGGAGACTAGATAAAGATTATTTTTACTCTGAATGAGCTCCACTGAAGAACAGAATTGTATCATATATCATAAATACAATGTAATTGAAACAGAAACAGCAACTTGATGGATGTCTGACTCATAAATATGTTTCAGACTCTTGTAAAGTTCAATTATTTCTTTGTGTTTACTAGTACACATTAAAGTAAATGCCCAGGAACACAGACATTTAAACAATGACTTAATTTTCAAATTTATGGATTATATTTGATTCACATGGGGCATGTGATACAATTAATATCATTTCTCCACCTTGTCCCTACATCAAGACTCACTCTGTATAAGTATGTATGTGTGTCTCTCCCCTACCCTCTCTTTCTCTCTGTGTGTCTTTCCCTCTGTCTCTGTTCTTTTCCTCTTTGACTCTCTGTATAAATATATATATATATGTGTGTATGTACACAAACACACTCTCACACACATACATACACATTAAAACCTTTTAATCAAACATGTACATTTATTGATGATCCAAAATATATGAAATTTATGACTGAGACATTCCTTGGCTCTCCCAAATCCCCAATGTGTAGTGTTTCTGGACTTCAAATATTTTCCCTGTGTCCAGAAGAGAGGGAAATTCCAAATGCAAGATTTAGCATTAATCTCTGCACCAGATGGTGATATAGTAGATACTCTTTTTAAGGTGAACATGTGATCTACTGTACAGCAAGCAGAGGGGGGTGGGGAATCACGTGATGCCATGTATCATTCCTGATAGGGCTCTGATTAGACAACTGACCTGGTTCCCATCTGTAACTACAAGAAGTAAGGTTGACAGTTTGGGACCACTTGCCCTAGAAGCTGAATTCTTCCACTTCTGAGGCACAACAGCCCTGCTGAGCCAACTGACTGCACAGGGAAAGACAGAAGGAAGCTAAAGATATGTTGCTTAAGACATGCTCCTAGAGTGGCAGGACTTGGGTTATTTTTTTCCCTCTCTTTCCATTTTTCTCCCCAGACAAGCCACATCTTGACTCATGTGGTCTAAAGTAAAACCCTCTTCGTTACTTGATAGTTTAGCAGATCTCCAGGAGACTATCACTTATTCCAGAAGAAGCCTTCGTCTCTCTCTTTGCTAGGGGAGCACCCACACATACAGGGTGAGTTGGTGAGCGATGGTAATTCAGACAGCAGTGGCTCCGACTAGGTCCCAAAGACTTTTGTTCAAAATACCTTATGGATCTCTGAGAAGACGGAGTGCCGAGAGGGTAAGCAACGGGGCGGGAGGTCTGTTATTCTCTAAGCAAAGTGCTGCCGAGCAAGGGAGAAGATGTTTATTTTAATTGTAACCAGCTCCACTCTGTTATTAGTTACGTTTTCCATGAGGAATTAGTTACTGGGATTGCATGATCCTCTATTGGAATTAAGATTTTTTCTTTTCATTTGGGTTAGGGGAAAGTTTGAGACTACAGTTGGATACTGGATTATTAAAGCTATATATGTATGTGGAGGAAGAGGAGGAGAAGGAAGGAGATAGAGGGTCACTACCTCTGGAAGTGTGTATGAAAAATCTGAGTGCTTGTTTAAAAAAATATACCATTTGTTTCTTAGGACTTTGATTGAAAGGTGAACGTTCATTAAGGCCGAGGGGCTGCACATTTTTTTCACAGGATGATTTTGTCCAATGGAAGAAATAGCCAGAGATCAGGCAGTTAAGAAGCTTTGTGGGAGGGAGGGGTTTCAAATGTACAGTTGCTTGATTAAAATCTCTGAATTTTTCAGATAAATTAGCTCTGATTTTTGATGTGTGTCTTTCAAATATTCCAAGGTCTTCTTAATAATTTCTCTGTTAACCGCCTGAAAACTATTTACTTTATGGTAGCCCCTGGAAGAGAAGATCCGGTAAAATAACAATGACGATTTGTCCTTGTCTGAGGAAAATTTATTTAGGTAATGGAATGTTTGTAGCTGTCAAAACAAAGCTGCTTGGCAAGAACTTAAGGTCACACCTGTGGCTATAGCAGGTGATAACTACCCAGGGTTGCCAAGGTGCAGGGACTCCCATAAACACAAAATCCTCTTTAAATCCTCTTACTGTCAGCTGGGAGAAGCCACGGGTTCAGATAAATGTGTTATACAAGGCTGAGTAAGGTGAAAAGCATCACGGAAGGTTCTCCTGATGAGTTGGTGACCTGGTATTTCATAGTAGTTAATATTGCTTAGTTGGGGTGATCTTGATCTTTTTTTATATATTCCTAATTTTTAGTTTTGGGATATTGGGAAAATATGATTAAGGGCTTAGAAAACATGAAGTATACTCTGGAATGAGAAACCACAAGCAACTTGTGATTTTGAGCATAGCTTTGTCTCTATAATTTCACTCATTTAAAAAAATATACACCAACTTCTCTATAATCTATGGTGCTTAAATTTGAGGGTTTTTTAAATTTGATGTACAATCCTTTTATCAATTGTCATTGGCTAACACTTCCTGAGTGCCTATTATAGGAGGGAAGTTAAAGGGCACAGTGGATAAAACACTGAGTTTGGAGTCAGGAAGATCTGAGCTCAAAGTCATCCTCAGATATTTACCAGCTCTGTGACTTTGAGCAAAGTACTTAACTTATATTTGCCTCAGTTTCCTCATCTGTAAAACTGAGGATAATATTAGCACCTACTTCCTGGAGTTCTTGCAAGGATTAGATGAGATAACATTTGTAAAGCACTTAGTACAGTACCTGGTACATAGTAGGCACTATAGAAATGCTATTATTATTATAGCATAGTATTATTACAGTAAAACTCTTTCATCATGTTGGTACTCAAGATATACACTTGTGATAGAATTTAACCATCTTTTAATACTTTGTACCACAGTTAAGTATTATATTTTTCAGGAAAGTGTTTTGTAATGTATCAGATACTTTATAATATGCCCAATATATGTGAAATAGATGTATATATAAAGGCATAGACAGGGTATGTATGTGTTATGTATATGTGCATAAAGAGACCTCTACTTGCTATTTAGAATGATTAGATTTATCCGTCAGACACAATACATCCACTTTCATTCTGATTCATTGTTGTTCAGTTGATTAATCATTAGCAATGATAGACTTGCATCCATAAAACATGTTTGCTTTTCTTTGGGGATATATCTGCCAAAGATATAGATCTATTTTCTTATGCTCACATGGATTTTAGAAGATGTGTGCCTAAGAGCTCTTTGGTCCTTGGAGAAAAGTTTGTACATTGTTGGAGCTCTAGACATCATATTAAATCTCACCGCTCAGAAGGGAAGTCAGGAGGAGGGAATGGATCATAACTCACATGAGGTGTAGTCTTGCGTTTAGTATGACCCTCCTGTCTCACTTCCCACTGTAATGGACAATAAAGGTATATTGGAATGTATGATGTAACGTCAATTTCAATTGGACTCTTAATATTGTCTGTAGTTTTATGAGACTCTTCAGAGTGTAAGTCATATATTTATATAAGGAAAGAACAAGAAAGGAGAGAGAAAGCTTCTGCAATAATGGGAGGCATTTGCCACTATATTCCTAAAGGCTTAGCAATATCTCCCTGATTCTCAAGCAATAAGCCCTTCTAAAGTTACATCAAGCACTTAGTGAGTAAGAGACATTCAGGTGACTAGAGATTGATTTTTGCAAATATTTAAACATACAATACTTTCACCTATAGAACATCTCTATTTCCAAAAGGTTTACATGTCTAACTCTTGCTTCAATTTAGTCTCAAAAGCCCCTAGTGAAGGAGATGGAGCAGACATGATTGTCCTCACCTTCTACAGAGCAGGAAAATTGATTCATAGACTAATTAAGTCCCTCGCCCAAGGTGATATATAGCCTCATGACCCGCCAAGTCAGAAATAAAGGTAATGGAATGGTCTCTAGACTCCCAGGTAGCTATCCTGATTGCTAAACTCCTGTTTCATGGCCGCTGTATCCCTGAAGAGAAACTGTTATAGCATGGGGTTAGGGAAACATTGGAGAAGGGTGATATAATCAAGTTGGTCCCTTTGACTTACTAAATCAGGCAAGAGGAAGCACAGAATTAGTTATATGGTGTCTGTTTCTATCTCTGCCTTTGTCTCTTTTACTATTTTGCATATCACTAAAGAAATGATGTGATATACTGGATTTTCTCTGCCATGAAGGTAGCCCAAAGTATGCTTTTTTACAAATTGGGGTTATTCAGTTGTTTCAGTCATGTCTGACTCTTCTTGACCCCATTTAATCTTTTCTTGGCAAAGATTACTAGGTGGTTTGCCATGTCCTTAATTTAGAGCTGGAAATGACCTCATAGGTAATCTAGTCCCTCCACCACAATTTACAAACATTAAAGCTCAGAGAAACAATTCCCCATCAATCACACAGGTGTCACAAAGGTACAAAGAGAGGATCTGAACCCACATCCTCTCATTTGGAATCTAGTGCTCTTTTCACATTTCTACATTACCTCCATATAAATTAATAGAAGACTTATGAGGCAGAATATGTGTGCGTACACAGTATGTATGTAGGTATATATGCACTTGTATAAATAATCATAATTAATACATATACGCATATGCATATATCTTTTGTAATATGTTATAAGTTATATTAGCTATCTAGCCATCAAATACAATTTGTCCTTGAAACCACTCTCAATGAACCGGAATCAAATGGTTTAGGGGGAAAGAAAGACAAAAAAATGAAGGCACAAAATGACAGACCATTTCTCATATTTAACCAGTGAAACATCAAAACAAAGTTTGTTCTTCACTGAGGCACATTCATTTTTGCACAGATACAAACTAATTATCCTTACTCCTTTCACAGTTATTCCTAATTTTGATGTGAACTTTGGGTATTGGGGTGAAATAAAGTTTATATGTGATTATATGTGATCTGACCGGATGTTTTAAGTTGTATATACATAAAGGGGCAAATTATATCCAATTCATTAGAATGTTAAGGGTGAAGACAGCAAACAATACTTCAATTTGTCCCATTTATCTGGATATTTTAGATGTAATATCCAGTTTTGGGTGAAAATCTTAATTTGCTTGGATATTTTTAGCTGGGATGGGGGGGGGAGATTAAAACAAATAAATATATTGGCAAAAGAAACCAAATGGTGAGATGTCACTATAAAAACATTTTCAGAATATTATAATAATCAACTTTTTGCACCCACACTCTTTGGTATGTTATTCTGGGCTGATATATTTCCAGCTATTACTTCACAAACCATTACGTTATTACAGCAGCTAGGCTGTATAAGTTAAGGATTCAGGAAGCAATGCAGTCTCTTCAGGCTGTGTGTGACACATATTTTGAATATATTCATGCAGAAAAAGTGTGAGACTATCTTTCTCCCCCCTCCCCCAAGGAAACAACCCACATAATAAAGAACTGTCTTTAGTGGATATTTATTACCATTAAAAGCAGACAGCAAAGACACTATCGAGACAGATCACTATAATCATGCATATTATTATCACAACCTCCAAATACAGGGGGTTTTGTTCCTTCTAAAAATATGTCTCTTTTAGAGAAGAAAGAACTTGTAGCATCTGATATAGAGTTTCTCTAGTTCACAGGCCAAATTCAGTTTTCCTATAATATTTGTTATTTACTTGAAGCCATGGTGAAGCCTTTTTCCTCTCAATATTGCTCAAAATGTCTTCAAGTTAAACAGGACAATTATTTCACCTGAAAATATTAATAATAATAGCTATAGCATTTATATAGTGCTTTTAGCAAAGCACTTCCACATAGAATGACCTCTGTGACCTAGGAATGGTATTCTCATAAAAATTTGATGTCTTTGTATGGACACCAATACTAACCTTGGTGAGCTGTGAAACTGTACCATGTCAGTATTGAAAAAGTATTGGAGAAATGAACATTTTCCTTTGGGAAACATTTCAGAAGAATTACGGTATGAGAAAAAACAGAATTGTAGCATGCATCAGCGGAAGAAGTTGCCATAAAGATCCTTCAAAGCCCCACACATTTTCAAAGATAATCTGACAATCAAATATATTATATTGAATGTATTTTATCTTTCTTTGATAATCCTGAAAGACTTCAGATATTTAAATAAGCAACCAGTTTTGGAATGCCACAGTGGTGAAAAACTAGTCAATGCCATGTGACAACTCTGCTTCTTACTAATTCTGGTTTGTAGGGAGGAAAGCCCTCTAAAAGTCAATCTGTTTTGCCAGAATTTGTCATTATCTCAGAGCTGCAAGCACAGGTGCTCTTCAAATTCTATGTTTTCCTCATTTTTAACAATAAAAACTAAATTCCTGCTCAGGAAAGCATTATAAATAAATAAAATTATAAATAAAGATTATAGGAATAATTATAGTTATACTGCCTACCTTACTAGGTTGTTGTCAGGAAGGTAAATTTGTAAACTTAAAGTGCTATATAAATGGGAGCTATTTATTATCACTATCATGATTATTGTACCAATAATAATACTGTTCCATTTTAGAGCTCAAGGAGACCTCTCCATCTCATGGGCTTTTAGGGTGTTGATGTTAGATACCAGTTTCAACTGTTGTAGTTTTCCTGTTGGCACGTATGACTTAAGTGATACATGCCAATAATATTTAAATTGGGCACGATTTTAGATAACAGATACTACTATGGTTGGCATTCGAACAATTAAGTTTACATTTCTTTCAGAGAATTTTGTAATTTTTCCTTTGGGGGGTTACAAAGTTGGGTTTGGGAATCACTGTCCAACTTTCCCACTCTCCTGTACCAAACTTCTAAAATCAAGATGGCTATAGATCAACTGGGCAATAGGAACTTGTTTCTTCTGTCTCTCCCTTCCTCAAACTACTGACTCTTTTTAATGAATCAGCTCAAAGGCACAGGACTAGTCTTTTCACTTACTCCAAAATAAGGTTTCTTTTTTTTTTGGGGGGGGGCAGGGAAGGAGAGACAAAAAGATGAATCAGACCTGTTGGTATAGGGGACCATCAGAGTAGAATCTAGATGATTCGGTAGATAGAATGTTGGGCCCGAAGAAAGGAACACTCATTTTTCTGAGTGCAAATCTGGCTCCAGACACTTATTAATAGTGTGACCCTGGGCAAGTCACTTAATCCTTTTTGCCTTGGTTTCCTCATCTGTAAAATGAGCTGGAGAAGGAAATGGTAAACCACTCCAGTATCTTTGCCAAGACAACCTCAAATGGGGTCATGAAGAGTCAGACATGACTGAAAAATGATGACAAAACCACAACAGAGTAGAACCTGCATGCAGCAATACAAAATTCAAACTCTGCCTTAGTTACTTGCTGGCCAAGTGATCCTGGACAAATCACTTAACCTCTCTCACTCTCAGTTTTCTCATCTGTAAAATACAGATGTATTTGATGGCTTCTGAGGTCCCTTCCAGCTCCAAATTGGGGGTTCTATACCATAACTTGTAGTCTTAGAGAATTGCCTGAGAGGTAATAAGGCCAGAGTATATATCTGAAGAGGTTCTTTGTCTCTGCCTCTGTTTTCTCGGTGTCTCTGTCTCTGTGTGCATCTATCTAGCTATCTAATCTATGTATGTATGTATATATATATATATATACATATATATATATATATCTGTCTCTCTTTCTCTCTCTCTCCTATTTGAAACAACCTCTCAGAGTGAGAATACACCTAGGTATTGCTATTATAATTACCCAGATGCTTTCTAGGGAGGTCACTTGGGAAATAACCACAATGGAAACCAGTCTCACAGATTTGTTTAGTCCTCCCCGAGGAGGAGTTGGAACAAAGAAATAAGGTTGAGATTGGGAAGGTCCCTTGAAAAAGCCAGTTTGCACCTTCAAAATGCCAAAAATGTAAGCTGATTCACAACAGTGCCTATATATGAATATATATGAATGAAGATGAATAGCAAAAATAAATAAGCATGTGATGCACCTTACTCTTCTTTGTGCATAAAGTCACTTCAGGGCACATTTCAATCCATACACGTGTAGGCCAGCTTAAGAAAAAAGAGGTGGGAAAAAAAATAACTTTTACTCATTTGTGGTTTCTAGGGCATCCCCTATGAGGTATTTTGAAAACATGCCTCTGTCCCTCTTTCCCCTTACCTGTAAGTGTTCTCTACCCTCATAAAGGTAGCTTATAGAATATATAAAATGTATTTGCATGCAGAGTAGATAATTTTAAACAAATTCAGTATAGCCTTTCAAGGAAGTCAGAGAGAGGGACATACTGAGATCTGAAAATAGAAACCTGTACTCTGATCCAAATGCCATTATGATATTTTGGGGGCTTCACTAAAATTGATGAGGTTAAAGTGATTTCCTTGGCTATCTCAAGGGCATTCATGGAATCAGCTTAATTGGATTCATCCTCAGACAAATACTTGGATCATCATGAGGCAACTGGTTTATACCCATTATAGCTCTTTCACCATTTCAGGCAAGAGAACAAATGAAAATAGACATATCAGAGAGAAAGGGGAGGGTGGTTAAGGAGCTTTTTTTTTCTTGCTCTTTGTGAATTAGAGCAGGAAGAATAATAGCGTAGAAAATCAGAAAATGTGGTCTGCCTGAAATCTGCTTGCTTTTTAGCCAGCCATTTGAATGAGTTTAGGAGGGAAATGGGGACCCTAGTTCAGATTACATGTTTTTCTCCTTCTGAAGATTTGGTTAGAGTCATATGGAACTCTCTAGGAACATGCAAAAGAGGATAAGTCAGAAGAGCTGTAAAGATAATCATAAGGAAATAGAATTCAGAACAAGAAGCAATTTTCTCCACTAGTGATTCACTACTTTGGTTTAATATTAAAAATGAGTGGTATGGAAGAGGAAGATTGGAGAAGGGCATTTGAAAGACAAACTTTGCCTCTTTCCAACTTTTTACCTAGAGTCAAGCCTAGCTAGAGCCCATCTCAGGAGATATGGAGGGAAGTGAATGATGACAGAAGCAAACCATTGAATATTCCTCTACAAAAGCACAGTTGCTTTTTAATTTCGAATACACCCTATTTAAATCTGTAGTTTATGAAAGAACAATTTTAAACAAGACTACCTTGTAATTAGAAGATAAGATGGGGGAAGAGTAAATTTTTTTAAAGAGCAATGTAAAGTCAGTAGCTAAAATGGAGATTCTCTTATGCCCTTCAGTAAATGCAGATAGAAAATCTTCTCTTAAAAAGAAAAAAAGAAAAAAAAACTCCAGTGTCTCATTCAAGGAAAGCAAATAATATCATTAGCTTTTACATCTGAACTCTCCTAGGGATAGCTAGAGGAAATGTGGGGTTTTGTAGAAGGAAAGTAAAAAGCATAGTGAGTTAGTCACATGCTTCGGTTTTGTAACCCAGCTGAGTTGTATAGTATATTTAGAAAGTATAATTTGGGGTTGGGTGGGCACTGAAATGAGCAAGTCCTAATTTGAGCCCTAAGTTGGGGAGCTGACACCCATTCTTTAAGAAGCAAATAGCTTTGTGTTTAACTCAAAGAAGCCATTTCTATTTTGTTTTAACCCAAGTTCTGTTTCATTGAATCTTAGTGAAGTTCTGGCAGAAAAATAGATAAGGGTTATTTTTTTTAAATCCCCGCTGATTTGGCATATGTGAAGAATTGGTAGAGGGTAGGGCACTGGAATTGGAATCAGGAAGACGGGGATTCAAATCCCACCTCAGACACTTAATAGCTGTATGACTAGGGGAAGTAATGTAGCTGCTTTGTGCCTCAGTTTCCCCATGTATAAAATGAGAGGATTAAACTCCATGGTCTTTAAAGTCCCTTCTAACTCTAAATCTATGATCCTATAATCTGTAGGGATTTAGGCACAGCCCTGCTGTGCAGAGACTATGCTGTCAATGAAATTTCTGTCCTCTGCTTGCCTGGTTATAGCGTATATAATCTTCCCTGCCAATTACTAATCATGTGACTTTGGAAAACCGCTAATTCTTTATTTCTTCATTTGAATAATAACGATAATATTTGTTACCTATGTCATAGAATTGTAGTGAGCATGAGTAGAATACAAGCTTCTCCAGGGCTGGGACTGTTTCATTTTTGTCTTGTACGGTGTCTGACATAACAAGGGCTTAATAAGACCTTGTTGATTGACTGAGTAAATGTGTATAAAGAGTTTTATAAACCATCAAGTAGTATATAAATGTCATCATTACTATTATCATTTTCTTCTCTTTCCCTTAGTATTTTCCTTTGATACAAGAAAGTATCTCTGACCCATAAAATACAAGGCAGTCTCAAGGAAAATGAAAAAAAAAATCAGGTTTTTGTGAGTCTCTCACATCCCTCTGCAATCTTGTTTCCTAAATTATCCTCTCTAGTTACCGTGGTTTAAATCAGTGACTCAAGCAAATGCATTTCATCTAATAACACTGATTCATTGTGGCTGAATCAGGAGACCTCCTGGCTGTGCCAGGGGGTCTTAATGATAATTTACATTTATATAGCCCTTTAGAATTTACAAAGTTTCCTGTAATAAGTCTGGCATTCTACCCCCCTGCTTGACCTAGTGGTGAAAGACTCATGATGCAGAATAAGACGTACATTTTTGGACATGACCAAAGCAGGAATTTGTTTTACTTGACTGTGAATATTTGTACAAGATCTTCCTCTTCCCTTCTCCTTATGGGATGGAGAGAAAAAAGTTCTTGTTAATTGAAAAAAAAGTTCTAAAAACATAACCCTCTGCCAGGTTGAGTCTCAGAAGTTAAATTACTTGTCCACACTCTCACCTTAGTAAGTGGCAGAATCAATTCTCCTAATTCTACTTCTGGATTTTTCTACTACACCCCATTTCCTCTGACTCAGATTTTATGAAGGCTGGATCTGGACAGTCACTACCCTAAAGAAAATTCCTGATCTTTTGCATGTACATATTGAATCGCATACTCAGACATCTCAAATTCTCTTCATTTCTAGTATAAAGTCTCATTTAAAAAACATACTGTATTCCCATCCATGTTTTACTGGGCCAACCAGTCCAAAATGAAGTCAGAATTCTCACATATCACTTTGGCTATCTGAGATACGGACTGAGAATGGTGTGGGCACATCTACAGTACTGCTTTGGAACAATCTTGCAAAGATCAAAGACAATTCTCTACATTCTGATAATCATAAAGTAAAAACTGGTTCCAGTGGAGGTCTTGCTCTGCTCCCTGAGAAGCAAAATAACTGGTAGAAAGAGATCCAGACTTGGAGTCAGAAAAGTCCTCAACATGGATTAGTTGTGTGATCCTGGGCAAGTCACTTAACCTCCTGAGTCTCTATTTCCTCCTCTATAATGATTAATGATATTTACATTATAGAATTGTTTTGATGAAAATGCTTTGTAAGTTCATGAATGTCATTGAGTTCTCTCTATGTTTATCTTTCCCAGTCTTACTTCATCCCTTCCATTAGGACTCAAAGCAAACAGTGCTACCAAAGTCTGTACTCTGTATCCTAACAGGAAGATAGATGTGTGTCACTTTCTCTTTTGCTTTTATTAGATTTTCTGTGGGTTCCATGGGCAATCAGCACAATGGAAACAGCTTCAGTTGAGAGGAAAGAAAAAATAAAGAACAAAATACTTCTCTTTACTCCCCTTGGTGAAACATATTGTTCCAGCAGGTGTACCAGAGATGATTCAAAGGCAGCTGAAGCATGGGAATGCCACTCTTTAAATAAGGAGTTTCTCTCACAGGGGAATGAATTCAAATGGGATATTGGGCCCTGAAAGAGTGGTGGCACTCTATTTCATCCTATTATGTATCTGTGACTTAAAGGAACTATGGACAATGGGGTAAAAGGTAGATTTTAACAAAGAACAGTCACTGGAGAATGTATTTTAGATAGGGTCTTCTTAGCTAAAAGTCAAAAGATGCACATTCCAATACTACATCTCTAAAACTGATGCCTGCCTTGGACATGAGCTGAAAATGCCCCTGGGATACTGTAAGGAATTAAGATTTAATGGCAGAGAAGGGCATAAAGGAAGGAATTTTTCTGCTATTCAATTCTCACCAGAAATGTTAAAATGCCTTTTCTTCATATGTCTTCTCTTTCCTTTTTTCCCCTCTCTTTCCACACTGAACATTGTTGTAATCCTTCCATCAGTGTGCTTTAAAGTAAATGACAAAATGAGCAAATAACAATAGATTCCCTGGGAAAGAGATGTGGCCTCAGGCAGTGGGGTCATTGCCAAGAATAGTAAAAACAGAGAATATTGATTTAAGAGAACCAAAAAATTTATTTGGACAGTTTCAGAATAGTAAATCAGATTAGAGAGATGCTGATTCAGAAATCAAATCCTTACCTGGCCTACTCTGAGCTGAGCATTATGTTGCTTAAACCAAATAGGCATTTACTATACCACTATCTTATTTTTTTCTGTTTAATCAGTCAACAAGCATTTGTTAAGTACCTGTTACATGCCAGACACTGTGGTAGGGGCTGAGGACACAAAGGAAAAAAAAACAGTCCCCGCCCTTGTGTCTGAGGAACAACTTAGTTCCATATACAACTGCCAAGACTACAGTCAATTGCAGTGAAGGAGAGAAGTGTGGGGACAACGGGAGAGATGAAGAGAAGCAGTTCATTCTGGGACAATTTTAACAATGAAGGAAAAAGTGGGCATGTTCTCAGACAGATGTGTGACCGTAGAACAAATAGCAAATTACATCTCCCCACTCTCTTCCGCCTAACATTCTCAGGCAGTATCCATGTTGCAAGAGAGGAAATACATTGACTGATCGGAGGAAGATAATGTTGATCATAAAGGACCAAAGGAACAGAAAATCACAGAGTCTCAGGGCTGGGAGAGATCTTAGTGGGAGAAGGTACCTGGAGCCAGAAAGATCTGAATATAAATCTGACCTCGGATACTGTGTAGTTGTGCAATATTGGAGAAGTCACTCTGTCTGCCTCAGTTTCCTCATCTGTAAAATGGGGATAATAGTAGCACCTACCTTCCAAGATTATTGTGAGTCAAATGAGATGTTTATAAAGCACTTTAGGTTCTATATAAATGCTATTATTTTTACTATTATTATCACCTATATTTTCTGTTGCATGCCTAATGGATGATTATTTAGCCTTCACTTGAAGTCATGCAGAGAGGGGGAAACCCACTGCTTCCCAAGTCAGCTCTTACAACTTTTGAAGAGCTTTTATTGAAAGGAAGTTTTACTTTCTGTCAAGCCCAAATTTCCCTCTTCTCCACTTCTATCCTCAGTTCCTAGTTTTGCCCTCAGAGTCAAAACACAGTTATAACTCCTCTTCCCCTTAAAGATAGCCATCAGTCAGTCAGTATTTATTGAGCACCTACTATGTGCACTGTGTTAGGTAAGCAGTGGGAATACAAAAAGAGACAAAACACAGTCTCTTCCCGTAAGAAGCTCACAGCGTAATGGGGGAGACAACCAGGAAACAAATATGTACAAACAAGCTATATGCAGAATAAATTGGAAATAATTAACAGAGAGAACGCACCAGAGTTAAGAGGGCTCAGGAAAGGTTTCTGGTAGAAAATGAGATTTCACTTGGAACTTGAAGGACATCAGGAGTCAGAGATGAGGAAGGAGAGCATTCTTGTCCTAGACAACAGCCAGAGAAAATGTCCAGAGCTGAGACATGGAGTATCCCATTCATAAAACAACAAGGAGCCTGGTGTCATTGGATCAAAAAGTATGTAGTGGGGAGTAAGTTGTAAGAAGATTGGAAAGATAGAAGGGGAGTTGATCATGAAAGCCTTTGAATACCAAACAGAAGATTTTATATTTGATCCTAGAGAAGACAGAGAGTCCCTAGGGTTGATTTAGTAAGGGTTGGGGGCCATGGGGTGATATGGGGTGATGCTAATGAGATTAAAGACCTTCCCCACTCATTAATGGGCCTGCCCATTAAGAGGGGCTTGGTTAGGGGAGATTTGTAGGAAGGTCCACATCTTTTGTTGATGAGGCACTGGTTCTCAAGGGTTGTGATGCCCTCTGGAATTGAAAAGTATATAAATTCTCTGAGATGAGGTTTTACTTTGGGATTTACTCATTGGAAGTGTGTGTTTGGCCAGATGAGACTCTGGTACCCACTAAGGAATCACTCAGCTTTGAAAACCCAGATGTCAGTGCTTCTCTCTGGTAACTATATATGTATGGTCAGACAGTTATCTGTCTGTTGATCTGTGATGTATGGTCAGACAGTTGGAAGCCCTATCTGTTGGTTGATCTTTATTTCTCTGTATTTTCTCTGAAGTTCAAGGTGCTGACGTTTTCCCCTGTATTAAGTGAATGACATACGTGCTTGATTATAGTGATTGTTGACACCTCAAAACTTGCTTTCCTTTTAGAAATGCAGATCTAAGAACCTGTGATAGTAGGCACTCCTGTGTACATTGGAGTATTTGCTTTTACACATGATCAGACCATTAGGTTCCTCCTGAATCTTCTCTTCTAAATAGTCCTAATTTCTCTAATAAATGGTCATATGGTGTGTTCCCTATCTAGAATGCCTTGCTCTGGACACCATTTACCTTCTCAATGGCCTTCCAAAAATATGGTACCCAAAACTGGGCATAGTACTCCAGATGTTGTCTGACTAGGATATAAAGCCTCCAATATATCCTGGACCCTCTATCTTTCTTCATATAGCCTCAAATCACATGCACTTTTTGATTAACATGGCATAGTATTCATGCATATCGAGTCTGCAGTTCACTGAATCCCCAGGATCTTGTTTCACCGAACTGGTGCCTTACTATGACCCTAGGTTCAGTGCTTTAGCTATTGTGGCACCTGGCCACTGATCATCTTTATCACTCCTTTATAGCTCTGGGGTAGTCGACTAAGGACAGCCGTGAATCCTCTTTTTCAGCATTTAAGATATATGGACACTCTATCTCTGCTCTGTCCTATGAGCCTTTTATTCATTTCACTGTCACCTAATTTCTTTACCTTAATGTTCCTTCTTCAGATCCATCAGATTTTTTTCCCCTCTAAAAGTAAGAAGGCCTTTTGGTCTGACTACTGAATGATCCTTCATATTTATAGAACTTTCATAAAATACTGGGACCCAACACTTGGACCTAGGTCAGAGGATTTAGGGATATTGTAAATGAGCCCTTAGAGATCATTTAGACCAGAGATTCTTAAACTTTTCTGAGCCGTAAATATCTTTAGCATGTCTGGGGAAGCCTATGGATCCCATCTCCAAATAATGCTTTTAAATTAATAAAATACAGAGGATTACAAAACACTTATGTAGAAATACAACTATTGAAATATATTTTTGAAAAGTTAACAGTCCCCAGATAAGAACCTCTTCCTTAGAGGTTATCTTCTAATCTAATCCCTTCGTTTTACACACGAGAAAATTACAGCCCCTTGAGATACAATGATTTGCCTGACAATCCAAGTAGCAGAGCAGAGATTTAAAACCAGGTGCTTTCATGCCAAACCCAGAGTTGTGTCCTTTACCACATGTTTGTTGCCTCTCTATTTGAATTGCAATATTCCCCATGTAGGGATCTAGCAACCTTCACTAGTTCAAGACTATGCGGTTTTATCAATTTAAGCATGGACTTTCCCCCCATAAAGATCAATCTAACTTTTAAAACATTTTATCATTTTTATCTCTTTAAACTGTTCATTTTACAGATGAAGAAAGCAAGACATTTTTCAGAATAAACCAAAATTGTGGTCCCTATTTTTCAGACAGATCCAAAACAATATAACTGATGATATAATTTTTATTTTGTTTTAATGACTTCAGGATTTTTAGTGTCTTTAAAAAAAATCATCTGCTATGACTTTTTACCACAGGGATCCCCAGAAAGGTATTTGCTCTAATTCATTCAATGAAGAATCAAATGGGAGGGGGAGGGGGCTTTGAATTTGAACTTTGGACTTGAACTTGGACAAAGTAGAAATTTAGCTAAAGATGGTCCTAATCTCTACCCTACACCCTCCCCTGAGATTTAGGTAGTAGGGAAAGTTATGCTTCCCAGATGTTGGTGGTAAATGTCAATATGTTTATCTTCGATTCAGTTCAATAAATATTTATTCAGTTCCTGCTATGTGTTAGGTACTGTGCTAAGCATCAGGGATACTAATTATCAAAAGAGATAGTCCTTGTCCTCAAGTAGTTTACAATCAACCCACAGAAAGAAGCTCTAAAGGGGACTGGTGGCCACAAGAAGGTACCCAATAAGGAGAGCATGGTGAGAGTGGGGAAGATGTTGGAGAGGGTGGAACCACCACAGCCCTCCCCCAACACTACTTTCCCCAAGCATGGTGTTTCGGGATCCAAAGTCAAGTAGAGTTATTTTTGGAGAATCACTGAATTATGCGGAACTTTGTGAGCCTTATATAAAGGAAGGTGTTGGGTCTGCCCCGTACCCCTCCAGACAGAGGGAAAAGGGATCTGAGAATGAGTTGAGAAGGTGCTGAGTGTCAAAATCTGAGTCATTTACTTGGGGTTTCAGGTGAGATCTATTTATCCAGGGGGGAAGGTCATGATTTTCCTAGGGGTATCAAAGACAAGCAGAGCTGCTGATGGAAAATGGAGTAGTAATTGTGGCTATAGTTTGAAGTAAATATTCTTTTTTCAAAGCTAATCTGAGGTTAAGTGGTTAAATGGATATGAGGTGCTATTCACTAGCCCCCTAAAATGGGGGAAACGTAATCAGTGGGGTCTCTACCTAATGGCAGCAGTTGGGGACCTTCCCAATCCATCAGGGCACTGAAAAAAAAATGTAATAGACCAGTGTCTAAGACAACAGAGTCAGTCAACCCATGTTACTTTTGTACAGTTGTTGCATGTTTTCTCCCCATTACATTACGAACTTTTTGAGAACAGGGACTATTTTATTTTTAAAAAAACTTTTTTTCATGTATATTAGTGGTTAGCAAAGTGACTGGCACATAGTAGGTGCTTAATAAGTGCTTGTTGACTAACAGAGAGAAGTTGAGCATCAAAATTTTCAAAGAAAGGAAAAGAGAGTGGCCAAGTTATAGTTTTCCTGACTTTCCAGTTCATTCTGTGGATTCTGCCTTTCTTGAAGGTTCAAAACAAGTATTTTTTTTCCTACAACATCCTTCAAAAGTCAAAGAACCTTGAGCAGCTGAGACTGAATTCTTCACTACTGGAGAATTTGACATGTACCTGGTTTGGAATCTAGTTCCAGTTTATCATCTCTCTAGTTCTGGGATCCTGAAAGTTGACTTGGTAAGGATTCAAGCTTTTGCATAAATCCTAATTCTTTCATTGCCTAATGGAAAGCTTCCTGTGACACTCAGGCAATGTAAAATTCCAAGGAACCTGTGTGCACTGATCAAAGATTGTCTTTGACCTACAGGTATGGAAAACTTTTAATTCCCGTTTGTTTCATGAAGTTATTGAATTTGTTCAAACAAAAAATAGGTTAGAGACACTATCCTCCAGTCTGTTTAGGATTAACATTTCTAGTTGTAAGAGATATCAGATCTGCTTGTTTTGTCATGGTTATACATGAGATTCAATACTCTTAAAAAACACAAACTAGAGAGAAATCTGCAATTCTTTTGGCCACAGATGATTATGATTGTTCATGCCTCGAAGTGATCTGATTATTTACTTCTTTTCTTTCACAGCTGTGACCTAGTTAATTTTAAGTGGGAAGAAAATCCTGAAATCATTAGACCTCTGCTTGGCCTGAAAACTTTGCTCTGTTAAATTTTAGGATTTTCTCCATAACAGGAAGTGAAGTTGCGGAGAGAGAGGACACATTGGAATTCTTTGAGCTCTGAGAAAAAGAATAGCAAATGCTATTTTTTCCCTTTTCCTTGCGGTCAGGGATGAGGGGAAAAGAGAAATGGGATAGGCAACAAAATGACCAAGGAATGAGTCACCAATTTCTGAATGAAGAATAAAAATCCTTTTTGTTAGTTTCAGAACTTCACATCATGAACATCTTGAGCTCCCATCTGTAGGGACAATGGAGTGAGTGATGATTCAGTGTCCTGGTCTGACAGTTTCCTGCCTCCCTTTCAGGGAAAAAGTCACTACTAATATTACCTCCCTAAGAAACCATTCATTTTGGAATGAAATCTAGGTGCCCAGGATTTTGATTTTAAACCTCAGTGAGTGAATCTGCATAGGCTGCCTCAGGAGAGAACATTGGTGGGAAAGAGAAAAGATCCCAACTTCTTTTGTTTGGTCCTATTTGTGATTGGATACTCCTAGTGTAGAAACTTCCTTCATCAATGCAGAGCCTCAACTTGTCTGTAATTTATAGTCTTGGAGAGTGGCCTGGAAGGGTCGATGAGAAGTTAAGTGATTTGCTAGTGAGAGGCATGAGATATGAGAGAGGCAGGACTGACCTGGACCTGGCTTTTCTGACTCCAAAGATATGCTAGGACTTTTGACAAGCTGGATGTTGTGATATGACAATTGCCCAAACATAAGACACACAGTGGGTTTTTTTTTATTATTATTATTTATTGTTCACATCTACCACTTTACTTCAAATAATGGCTAATTTTAATTGTTAATTGAATATTTATTGAAAGAAAATTTTTACCATTTATACATAGAGAGCTTTAAAATTTGCAGGCAAAATATAGTTTGTGGACACCCACCCCACCCCACCCCCCTAAAAAAACCCAAAGCAAAACTTCAGTGGTATCAAAAAATAAGTCGTAGGAACTAGGAGCCTTGGGAAAAAGCAGACTTGAGGAAGACAAATTTGATTTCCAAAAAGGCAATAAATGCGATAATCATTCAAATTCCTTCTTAGTTGTTATACTTCCTGTCAGATATAAGGCACAGCAACCATTGCCTATAAGGATTGAACAAAGCTCGTTTGTACTTGACTGTGTTTGACCAAACTCGGTAATCTGGGACCTGTGATTTCATCAGTGTGAGTACTCCCTGCACCCAAAGAGAATGTAACCAACCCCTCAACAACTTACAAGTATCATTCTATAGCCAACCTCATGACCTACCCTAAAGTCAACTAAACTGATCCTTGGCTGACTGGCAGTCCATCACAAGGCCCAAGTTAAAATTCTTTCTAAGTTTGGTAAGTTGTGACCAGGGTCATTGTAAATCTTGAATGAAAGGTCAAGCATTTTCCAAACTGTAAAACACTATATAGATGCCAGTTGGTGGTGGTGGTAGTGTTAGCTTATAGTCACCAAGCCCCAAGTCTGAAAATGAATCATCCCCTGAGCCTCCTACTGCCCTCTTGCTGAGATCAAACAAGGTTTATAGAACAATACAGAGCAGAGCTGGTAAATGTTTAACAACCAGGCTATGTGGTGGGAGGAGGGAGAAAGTATGCACACCCACACTTTTCAGGCTAATTTGATTTCTTAACACTTACATTCAGACAATCAACAACGTAAATCAAGTCCTGAGTTGTAGCTATTGCTGATTTAAAGCTGAATCCCACACATTCCCTGGATCTCGTACAATGGCAAGAACACTGATTGTGGAGTCAGAATTCAGGACTCAAAACCTATCTTTGACACTTCCCTGTGAACTTGGGTAAATCACTTAAACTCCCTGGGATTCAATTTTCTCTTCTGTAAAAGGGTAGTTTTATAAATGGCCTCTGAGGTCTCTTCTAATTCTACATCTATGATCCAGTGATTGTTTAGTGGTGCATCGCTGGTGTCAAAATTGAAACAGAATCCTTGAGGCAGCATGGTGACTCAGAAAACCACAAATTAGAATTATCTTTGTTGTACTGTATGGAGGAAGAGGGGGAGCTAAACATTTCCCAATTACATTTTTTAATTTAATTTTTAATTTATGGATTAAAACAAACATTTCTGTAACATAGTATAATAATAAAAAAGATAATGAAACTACACATCTATCAGTACAATTTGCTCTTCCTTGTAAATATGTAATAAAGTTATCATATAAATTTCTTCTTTTTCTTCCCTCCCCAATTACATTTTAATCTGGTTCTGGCTTCACTGGGGAGTTTTGCCTACTGTTTAGCTTTCAAGAACCTAGGCTCACCTCAATGCCACAAAGAACCAGGGAATCAGACTTCAGTGGAAGCTAGAACATCCTTGCCCCAATTTATTTTTTCCTTATTTGTCTCCTCCAACCAAGGAAGAAAGGTAAAACTTTGATATCAGGGGCATATTCTCCTCTTATGTAATTGTCAGGTAAATTTCACTAGATATCATCCCGAGTAAGAAAGAGTAGCTCATGCTACTGAACCCAAAGGAAGAATTTTTAAAACCCATCTGGTGTCCCAATTTCTCTGTCAGCTTCATTTCTCAGCTACCTCATGGGCAACTCATTTTCCACTACTGAGAGTACAAAACCACTTTTGTGATAGGGGACAATGGTGTGACCCTTGATACTTAGTTCTAAGAGTCATGGGGACAGCAAAGCCCTATTCATTGTTAGAGAGGTAATTAGCAAGGAGACAAGTCACTTTTAAATAAAATTAAACAATTATTTTAATTGCACTGAGAGTAACAGAAGATACAAAATTTGGAAACTTTTCTCCATTGTTGAATATTAATTTTCATCTCTTTCTGTGTCTAGAAGGTTTGCTCTCTGGTCTAAGTTTATCTAATAAAGAAAAATAGTTATTGAGAATCTTTATGGTAAGTCAGATAAGAAGGGTAATTTAATTTTCTTTGCAGATTTTTAGATTCTTTCATAGCCTGAGTGGATTCACTTACAGTTTTTGTTTAAATTGTAGATTGTCAGGAGGTTTTTTTAGTTACTTGTTTCCAAGGTTCCTGGGGCTGCTTCTCTGTCTTCAGAGTAGCTTTGGTTCACAAAAAGATGAAGTTGAGATTAACAACCCTTTACCAAATACTGGAGCTTACTATGCCTTGGGTTTAGCAAGCAACTGATACAAATGTAACATTTGGTCATTTTCAACAATTGGTAGGACTCAGGAAAGATCCAGTAGATCAGTCATTAAGCATTTATTAAGGATCCACTATGTGCCAGGTACATATATAAAACGTTAGACATGATAAATCATTCTATCAGGATCCACCTTCCTCTCTGTCTATTCATCCTTTACTCCAACCAGATTCTCATACTTACTTCCACTTCTAAGTGCTAGGTTCACTACTTACAGAGTCCTCATAGCAACTATATAAATGTTTATTGATTGTGTCAGAGATTTGTTTTTGTGTCCAAGGTTTTCTTGTTACTGATACCTTGCATATTTTTTTCAACCTGCTTTGTCCTATCTCTTAAGGTCCGGTGAATCTCTGTGCTGCCCTCTATCCAGATAGCTACCCCTGTGTCCTCCAGTTTCATGTCAGTTTCCTTGACTTCTGATTAATTGCTTCCTCTGAGCTCTGGAGTATTTCTCTATGTCTAGACTTTTGCTTGCCTGCTAAAGTCTACTGCTTCTCCTTGATCTTGAATTCATGTATGTTTCTAGGTTTCTGACTGCAAGCCTACCCTTTAAGAATACCTGTCCTAGAACCTAATATACTTCTGGTTCCCCCCCCCCCCCCCACCTCCCCACCACAACTCTTTATTCTGTACCCATTATCCACAAAGTCACCTATGGTTAAGCTAATTTAAATAGGAGCACAACCATAAACACATACAAAACCACAGATCAAAACCCATGTATGATTTTATCCAAGTGAACCCTTTATGAGGATGCCCAGGCCAAATTTTTTAATCAGCAGATTATAAATTACAAAAGCTGTTCTTAAAAAGGCCTGGCTTTGTGGAATAAAGTCACAGGTTTTACTATCTCTATTAATTTTGGATTGCGGGGGAGGGGAAAGAATGCAAATGTCTTGAGGAACCAGGTCATTCCAGGAAGAGTTTGCTTTATCCTTTGAATGGAGTTTACAATGGGAATGGTTTAGAGGGGAGTGGCACTACCCTACCCAAGGGTCTCTGAAGCATTCTGCCCAACATCAGTGATTTATGCTAGCATTCCATGAGTAAGGTCAACTTGAATAGAACACTTTTCCTCCCCAAAACCCCTTTTCCTCCTCTCTAGTGTTTCTTTCATTAATGCCATATCCTGCTGCCTCATGGAAGTAGCATGCTACTTGAAAGCTCTGCTAGCAGAGCACAATCTCTAGCATGACCCATCTACTTGCAAAGGATTCCATACCAATCTGGCAACAAACCATATTCATGGTATCCATGGACTGGCATTTTTTCATTGCCTAGTGGTTTTTCAGTTGCATCTGACTTTTTTTTTCCTGACAAAGATACTGGAGTGGCTTGTCATTTCCTTCTCCAGCTCATTTTACAGATGAAGAAACTGAGGCAAACAGAGTTACATGACTTACCCAGGGTCACACAGCTTGTAAATGTCTGAGGCTGAATTTGACCTTACAAAGATGAATTTTCCTGATTTCAAGGCAAGCACTCTATTCACTGCTCCATCTAACTGCCCAAAGAACTGGTATAGCAAAGTTCATAGAAGATTATCACTGAAGAGTTGACTGTCAGATGATTTTTTTCTACAACTCATAAAGGGTATCTACTAAAGAATGGAGGAGTTAAAATCTGCAGAACTAGAGGGACTATCTCAGCTAATGAAATCACAGATCCTTAAAGTGTTGAAATAGAAATACAAGCCTTATTTAGTATGATCATTTTAGAGATGAAGTAATTGGTTAAGTGCCTGGGTAGAATTTGAACTCAGGATTTTCTTGACCCCAGATCCAGCACTCTATCTGTTAAACCACACTTATACCTAATTTCTTCAATAGGCCCAACCTCTTTCTAAAACTTCAGATAAAAAGAACACAATTCTATCAACATTATATAAGTTAATACACTTAAGGCAAATGTGGCACCCATCTCTGACTTCACAACACCCCCTCTGAATACCTTCTTCCCTTCCCTTGAAGAGAAATGAACATGGAGCATGGTACCATGATACTGACCAACACAGAATTCACAAAAAGAAAAAGTACACTTTGAATTACTGATTTGGCCTGAAAATGTTTATTTTGATGTTCTGATTTCTTTTAGGTCCTAAGCACATGGGTGGGCGAGTGTTTATTTTTGTGGCTGAGGTAATTGGTATAATGAGATCACTTTTATGGCCATAGGATCAGTTCGGGTAATAGTTGTAGACCTTTGGGGAGTGTTTCTAAACATAGATCTTGGCCCGCTGCTTGGACAATTACTCCAGAGGGCAATTCCTACTTCTTCTTGTACTTTCCCAGGGACCTAAAATATTTTTATGTACTGAACGAGCAAGATTTTATTTTCATTATGCTGTACTCTGGATGAAAGTGATGATTTAATCCCCCTCTCCCTTTTGTTTTTATCATCGTGTCTCTCGAATTCTCTGGTCCAGAAATGATGATGACTCTTTGGGTGTCCCAATAAGAATGCTATCCAGACCCAAGAATGACATTTAGTGTATTGAGGTCAGCATCCGAGGGTCTCAAACTTTTAAAAGATTGTTCTGCTCCAAGTTTTGCCAAATAAACACTCACTGAATGACAAAATCCTCTTTCTACATGTGGTATTCCCAGGACCCTAGAAATGACATTTGTAAAGAAAAAGACAGTAATGTTTCACAAAGTTTAGACTTTTCCTCCCTAGGATGTTGTGGACTAAGGCGTGATGTGAGAGGAATAAGGAAAGGAAATTTGGTTCCTCAGTCCCATCTGCATCATAGATCTGCAGAGGCAGGTTTAGAAAATCTGGGTAGCAATGGCCTTTGGGCCAAAACAAGAGGGTCAATTTCCCTGCACAGCATTCTGGGTCTTTTCAATGAACCATTCCATGCCTGGTGCCCACTTCTACCCTGCCTAAGGAAAGGCATGTGCCACAGAAACACTATTAGGATAACAAACTGTAGGGACTGTCTTTTTTCAAAAACCAAAGTTTCATACCCTGTCATGTCCTGGCATCACAGGGCTCATCAAACATTCATTAGAAGTTTAAAAACAAGTGATATTTGTTCTCGTAAGACAACAGAAAGAAAAAAATAAAGACCTAAATGGGCAGTGAATTTACATCCAGATTTGGGTCCTGTGAATGGCTACAGGGAGCCCCAGAGATAGGGGGTAGGGGTGAAAGAATAGGACAGAAGTGAAAAGATTCAGATGTGGCCCAGAAAGAGGCAACATCTAATAAATGTATACTAATCCGGCTTCCTGTATTCTGCCCCCAAATGCTGTTGGCTAACAATTCCTCTAGGGACTTAACTCCCTTTCTGCTAACTGGTTATGAATTGCATTGTTTTTCTAGAACAATGTTGGGGTGTTCTTCTCTTTTAACTCTCCCAGTGCCCCAAGTCAGCCTTGGACCAGGGCCCTATTGATTAACTTTCTAGCTAAATTCTTTTGACTTTGGGCTGTAGTAAGTTTGGGCTGTAGTAAGTTTGGGTTTTCATGGTGAGGTGATTGTCTTTTACTTTTGCAACTCATCCACAATGAAATAAAGAAATTCATCCAAGAGGATTTTTTAAAAATAGAATCTATTTATGCATTCGAGTAGCACCCTCTGGCCTATTAGCAAAGCGTGGGAGTTGTAGTCCATGTTATGCCTGACATTTTCTAAAATAGATGGCAGGAAATAATAACTGAATAATTATGAGGAGCTCAGATGATGTTTCTGAATGTAATTGTCTATCGCTCTGTGTATGTGTATATATATATATATGTAATATACATACATACATATATTTGTATATTTCCCAGGATTGTATACTGTTATTTCTGTATATTTATATACTCTATACATTGATAATAATTGCAAGATATGTCACTTTCAACTTAGAGCTTTTCAAGGCAGTAATTAAGTCTTAAAACTTCCTCAGAGCTAAGACATGGAGTACTTCTTTACAAAAACAATGAACAGGGGACTGAGAACAGGAAGAGGAAGAACATATTGGGAGAAAGGTAAATGGGCTGGAATAAAGGAAAATGAGGTGAATAATTACCTAAAGACCATCCTCTCCCAACTAGCTGCTCACTTGCTAGTATTTTCTTGGGATGTTGATGAGTATTTTCCATGAGACAGAATCAAATTGTGTAATAGTCAAGATAAATCTACTTTACCTTCAGACCTTCTCACCCATCTCCACTTCCAGCCCCTGCAAGACACAGCTGTTGACTCCTTTTCTGCTGCAGGAAGTAACCCAATTGCAGCTTGCTAATTAGGTGGATGAGTCATTCTGGTGAACACATAGAAAGGAAAGTAGAGATGTGTTGGGGATGGAAGGGAGGTTTAGCATCCCATGACTATTTAATGTCTTATCTCTTTCCCTTTTATAGAGGGTCAGAAACTTCTTGCTACCTTTCTTAATTCCAGAAACTGTTTTTTAGTTTCTCTTCCCATTCACAGAACTGAGGAACCATGTTTTTTCTATTTCTAGTAGAGTGTAGAGACTCAGTTCTCAAACTTTTTGGTCTCAAGACCCCTTTAACAGTCTTAAAAATTAGACAGTTTTTATTTATGTGGGTTGTCTGTGACATATACCATATGAGAAATTAAAACTTTTACATTTTGAAAATATCTATTTTTAAATAACAATAAATTCGTTATATTTTTATGTAAATAACACATTTTATGGAAAAGAACTTTTCCAAAACAAAAAAGAATTAGTGAGAAAAGAGTGGCATTATTTGACATTTTTTTGTAAATCTCTTTAATGTCTCCCTTAATAGAAGACAGCTGAATTCTCATGTATATTTCTGCATTCAGTCTGTTGAGATATGTTGCTTTGGTTGAAGTTTATAAAGAAAACCCGGCCTCACACAGCTATATAATTGGAAAAGCCAACTAGTATTTTAATAAGCACATAATGTCCTAGTGTTATTACAAAAGTTATTTTGACCTCATGGACCCCTTGAAAGTTTCAGAGACCCTCAGGGGTCAACAGAATATACTTGGAGAAGATCTGGTGTAAGGAAAAGACTGTTAGATGGGAATCAGAAGGCAGATTCAAATTAGGACCCTGTCAGTATCTGTGTGACCACCAGCAAGTCATTTACCCCCAATGGGCCTCAGTGGACATTCTGACTTTCCCTCTCTAAATCTGTGGATCTATTTCCCTGTATTCCAGTGCATAGAGTGGATGTTGAATGAGTTAACTAATTGACTCAGTTCTTGTGTTTTGATCAAAAGTATTTCAATTTCAGTTATTGGACAGCACTCCCCTTGAAGAAGAGGGCTTTACCTCCAGTTTCTGTGTGACATTCTGTTCATTAGCACAAGCCCTGTATCTCTTGGTTACCTTGGTTTGCTTTAGGCTATACCCTTCCTTCCATATTTTATCCTTCAATTTCTGAATAGGTAGATGGCTTATAAAATTTGATCTTCCAAGTGTGATGAGGAAAGGATGGAGACAGTAAAGAATGTTTTCAGCTTGAAAGGTGTTTAGGTTGGGAGAGGCAGAAGCCAAGTCACTGTTGTGCCCAAAGAACATTGGACTGGGAGTAAGAAGCCCACAGTCCTTGTCTTAGGTCAATCACAACTAACTTAGTTAGCTTGGACATCTCACCTGACCTCTTTATCATAGATATGCATAGAGAACACAGGTTTACATTAGTTTCAGGTTTAAGGGGAATAGGAAGAATCAAAGGTAATGAGAACTGGTTGTTAGCACACTCAGCCCACAAGTTAGGGGCTCATGCCTACCAAATCAAGCCTCCAGTGCTTAGTAGCTGTATGACCTTGAGCAAGTCACTTAATCTCTGTTTGCCTCAGTTTCCTTAACTATAAAGTGAGAAAAATAATAGTACCTAACTCAGGGGTGGGGACCCTGTGGTCTTGAGGCCATCAGTGGCCTTCTAGGTCCTTGGGTGAGACCTTTTGACTGAGTCCAAGTTTTACAGAACAAATTCCTTTACTAAGGGCATGTGTTCTGTGAAGTTTGGATTCCGTCAAAGGGTCGCACTTGAGGACGTAGAGGGCCACATGTGGCCTTGAGGCTGCAGGTTGCCCACCCTTGACCTATTCCCAGTGTTATTGTGAGAATTGAATGAAATACTTGTAAAGTACTTAGCACAGTGTCTGACATGGAGTAGCCGCTTGATAAATGCTTTCTCTTTCCCTTCCTCCCTTCCTTTGCTTTCATCCTTCCTCCTTCTAGTTCCTCTCTCTCCTTCCCTCCTTCTTTCTTTCATTCTTTTCTTTCTTCCTTCTTCACCAGGTTGCAGAGATTAAATGAAATATAACCTGTGAAATGTGAGGAGAATTAGAAAGCTTTCGTTAAGTACAAATGATTATTGTTTATATGCCTATCCTGGTCAAGCAGCTACCTCTCTCTTAAACTGCCCTATGAAAACCTATGTCAGTAAATCACCTTTATATGGATCTATAGCAGAGAAGGAATTCAGGGGTCCTGACTTTGCCCTGGAGAATGGGACGGTGTCTTTGGCATGGATGTAAAAGCCATTCCCACCATGCATATCCATGAGAGCACGTCGGATTTCCAGAAATACAATCAGAGAGGACCCCTCTTAGGAACTTCAAATTTAAGACTACACAAAGAATCCCTTTAGAGAGCTTTCCCATTCTGCAAGTCATGCAGACTCCAATTGAGTTTGAACAAGCTCTTTTGTCCTCAGAAATAAATTCATTTTGTATTCAAATTTTTTAAAAAATGTATTAAGGCACCTTTCAACTTAAAGGGACTCCTGTTCCAGTCTATCAACTAAATACATATTGAAATTGGCTTTTTTTGAAAGTCATATTATTTAATCAATAGAGTGAAACATCTCCTTTAGCAACATCCCTATCTGTCCCATAATTACATGCTTTCTGATAGGAGTCTGGTTCATAGCCAAAATTCTCTAGAGCATATATGGAATGAGCTCAAGGCACACATACAGTAGTTAACTGCATATCTCATCTATTTGTTTTTCCTTGAAAATACCAAAGTGGTTAACTAATGTTAATGGACCCATCTTTTTCCACATTGTGTTTTGGGGAGGGTTTTTGTTTGCTTTTGCATAAAAAAAAAGTTTGCCTGAAAGAAGTCTTTGAGTTTATGGGGAAATTGTAAATAACTAAAAAAATTATATTTGTTTTTCCTTTTAAAACTAAAATGAATCCACAAGGGGTTTCAGGAAACTAGTACAGTATATAATACTAAGGCCCAACATGGTTTTAACTTTGGGCCAGTGTTTTATAGCTAGATAATACAACTCTCTAAAATGGGTTTTATGGTGAAAATAACATTCATTTCTTGTAGAAGGACACGGAAAGTGTAAAAACATCATCATAGGAAGAAAGACATTAGTTAGAGGGACATTGCTTTAAAATCATACCCATGACTTCATAGTGGCACATTAGGACCATCTGTCTAAAGCTGTAACAGACCTTGGAGTCCATATAGTCTAACCATCTCATTTTATTGATGAGTAAATTGAGGGCAGCTGGGTGGCACAGTATATAGGACACTGGACCTGGAGTTGGGAACTCTCATCTTCCTGAGTTTGAATCTAGCTTCAAACACTAGCTGTGTGATGCTGGGCAAGTCACTTAACCCAATTTGCATTTATTTCCTCATCTGTAAAATGAGCTGGAGAAGGAAATGGCAAACTACTCCAGTATCTTTGCCAAGAAAACCCCACATGATCGTGAAGAGTTGGACACAACTGAATGACAACAAAACTGAAACCCAGGGAAATTAAGTTCATTGCCCAAAGTCACATAGTTAGCAAAGTATCCGAAGAAGGATTTGAACCTGGAACTTCTATTTCCAAAGCCAGTGTTTTTTCTGTATTCCTTCCATTCATAATCACGGAATGTCATTGACATGGTAAGCATCTACCCTTGAGAATTTTATGTGAAGTCTGAGACTCAGAGATAGAGCAAAGAATATGCAGAAGGCTAAATTATGTCTCATAAGCATACTAAGGAAAACATGATAGGTTTTTTGTGATACCATATTCAAAATGAATGCATGAAGAAGCAATTAACCCCTCTCCATTTCTTTTTTTTTTCAGGATATGGTTTATTGTTTGTTTGCTCTTTCAGGCTTCTCCCCTTTTCATATCCCAAGCTAGGCAGCCCACTTGCAGAAAGAGTGGATTTTTTTTATTATCGCTACATATTGTGGAATAAAGTTTCCATTCCCCATAGATCAAAGTTCTAATATATAGGACTTGGATGCAGCACTTCTGAAGCTTGGTAAAAACCATATAAAATGACCTGTAATTGTAATCACAAACAACTACCATATGCTTAGCATCGCAGAGCCAAGAGTTTTACTGAGTTTTCTTTCATGGATGTATTCCACATATGGCTATCTTATCCTCCCAAATAGTGAAAAGGCTTGCCTGAAAACAGCCTGTAAAGGAGACGAGGGTCTATGATGCCTCTCCCACCTTTTCGTCACCTCCTCTAAAACTTTGAACTTTAGTCTTTCAATAACATTTCTTTAGGTTCCTTCCATACTAAGCCAAACTTGCAAAATATCCAAAGAATATACTTCTGTTTTTGCTAAATCACACATGGTGCCTCCTGAGGCTGGAGACTGGGAGGGAGGCTGATTTTCTCATAATTTAAACATGATTTTGTCCATGCAAAACAGCCTTAGGTTGCTGAATTTGAAAGGGTTAAGTAAAGACATGGAATGTCTTGGGAATGTTGGCAGAGAGAGACATTTTTTTTTCTTTCTTCCCCTCTGCTTTTTCCCCTTGGAAAGAATCCCAGCACTTTGAAAACTTAGTGATGGCTTTGAATTTTAGTTCTTTTCTGGGTTCTGCACTGGCCAGCTGAGAAGGCAGCTTGAAAGTAAGCATCAGTCTTCCACAAGGGAGGGATGTGTGACTGTCTACTTACTAGAGGAGGATATTTTCACCTTGTCCCTGGTAATTCCCAGGGGTAGAGGAAAAGCATCTTGATTGAAGAAGTCATTCCACAACCCCTGAGGGAAAGCAGTCCCTGAAGATTAGTGGTGGTAGGGAGGAGGAGGGTTAAAAGGTTAAGGAAAAAAGAGCAAAGTTTATTTTGGCTGCATTTTTTTCCTTTTTTGATTAAAACACAGTGACATTTGAACCTTGTGGTTCCTAAGAAGTCCAGTCATCTGGTTTGTTGCTTTAGATCAGAGAGGGGTACAACTGGGCACATAGCTGGCATGGCTGCTGTACTCTTTAGTTTTGAAGACCTTTCATATAGCTGGGACAGCCTGGTGTGGAACCTGACTGCCCGGGCACTAAGGACCTGCCGAGCTGGAAATCTTCGAGTCTTGCAATTGATGTTGAAACCATGGTGCATCTCCAGGGCTGTTTACCAGGTGGGATTTGTCTGTCTTCTAAAACTTCTTCTGAACATCAGTAATGGGGGGCGGGGGTGGTTGGGGAGAGACTTAGAGAGAAGGAGGGAGTGAGAAGAGAAGAGGGAAGAAGAGGAAGGGAGAGGAGAAGAGAGTTAAACAGTTATGAGTGTTGCTAGAGCTATTATTTTTTTCAAGTCTATGATGTATCCAGGCAGTATGGCATAACGAATACATCACTCATCTTGGAGCCAAATCCTGCTTCGGTCCTGCTTGTGACACAGCCTGGTAATGTGACCCTGACCAAGTCACTTAACTAAATTCATAGGGTCTTAGGTAACTGTCCTAGATGATGAGTTAGAAAGAAGGTGCCAACCTGAACTGGCAAAAGTTCCCTCACTTGGGAGTTCTCTACATCAATGAAATCACAGGCTCAAGCCCTGTCCCTAGAGGGTAGAGGAGGAAGCAAAACAGATGCGGGGAGGTTGTTGATGTTTTCTTGAGTCCTTGGAACAAGAAGGCAGAGTTGAAGAGTCCTGAATTTGGGAAGGGTCCTTCCTCTCATTTAAAAAGAAACTTGTGAAAAGGGACATTGACCCTATGTGCTTTACCTAGAAAGGAAAGGGGACAGGAAACTTCGTTAACCCAGGTGTTTTTGAGACTATTTGACAATAAGGACTTTAAAAGGGGGCTGAGTTACAGGATACATCCACTGACATCAGCTCAGAGAACCTTAGAGCAGGAGTAATTGCCTTTCTTTTGTATCAGGGACACCTTGTGAAGTGACACCTATGGAGCCCTTTTCAGAATAATGTTTTAAAATGCATTAAAAAACCCACATAGAATTACAAAAGAGACCAATCATACTGAAATACAGCTGTCAAAAATGTTTAAACAATTTTACAAACATCCCCTCTCCCTCCAAGGATTTACAAGCCCCTTGTCTTAGAGTTTTTTAGTTCTGATAGGATTCTGCTTTTATCTGATAGACTGGGGAAGGGGCACATGTCCCATGTCTCTGGTGCCGAGGTATGCATTCCATTTACTGTTCCACCATGATTGGTAGAGTGCCTAACCTAATGGCCTTATTCCATTAAACAATTTCAAATAGCTTTGGACCCACCCCTCTTTATGAGCCGGATCACCTTGATGTTTGGAACCAAACAGGCTGCCTGGACTTAGTATCTTTAAGCTTAGTGTGGCCTGTACTGAATCCTTTAATTAATAGGGATAATTCTCTCTTTCCCCAACCCCCAACCAGTTCCCCCCAAAGAATGTTTGGATTTGCATTGAAGAGACAGTTCCAAAGG
Source organism: Bettongia penicillata ogilbyi (assembly GCA_023548195.1). Taxonomy (NCBI): domain Eukaryota; kingdom Metazoa; phylum Chordata; class Mammalia; order Diprotodontia; family Potoroidae; genus Bettongia; species Bettongia penicillata. Next base: position 2,450,684 of record JAJHZJ010000305.1, read on the forward strand.
CTTGAGCATTAGGCTTTGCTTCCATATCTCTCCTGCCTTTGTACTGATGTATCAGCTTCCTCCCCAGGAGAACTCCACAGAGAAAAAGCTGCTGCTGCTTCCTTTGCTTCTGCTTCTTTAACTGCTAATTAGAAGTATGCTGTGGCAAGCCAATGTGGAAGTAATAGAAATGGCCTCCAACAATGGCTGTGCCATGGGGCTGAGCTTACCCTCTTTGGGATTTATTGATCCCTCTATTTGGAGGCAGATTTAGATTTACATCTGAGCACTGGGTGTTTGGCCAGCTGCCTTTTGGGGAGTTTGCTGTAGTTGAGATAATCATCTTTCCCTGCCCATACAGGAAAGCTCAGTAGCCCTAGCTTACCGTTCCCTGTTTACTAGTGGCATGACTCTGGGAAGGTGACTTAACTTCTTTTCTCCAGCTATAAAATAAGGGAGTTGGATCAAATGAACTCTAAGTTTTCCTTCTAGCTCTAAATAAATCTATGATGTAGAAGCCCATGACCTTTCCCTCTCTGTGTCTTCTTTCCTTTCTGACCCCTTTGTGTGGACTGTAGAATTCTAAGTCTTCTGGCGGATTCAGAATGGCACCAGATAGCTCTATGTCAAGAGACTCTTTCTGACCCTTTCATTATTCAAACTGATAAATGCATATTAAGCAATCACTCTGTGCTAGGCATTATGTTATAAATATGCTTTTTGTTCCCCTCATGCTGGGGAGTCTTTGAATAGCAACCTTAGGTCTCAGTTCTCTTTTTTGTTCTTTTTCTGCTAATGACATTATGTTTTATCTCTCCCATATCTGCCTCTATGGCTTAACAGTATTTCTATTGTTTAAAGGACTTCTTTGCCTAGTATTCACCAATGAGGAAAGGGCAGGAGGGTACGGCGGAGGAAAATAGTGCAGTAGAAAGAGCACAGGTTATAGAGTCAAAAGGTTTGGGTTCCAATGCCACCTCTGATGCTTACTTTCTCTATGACCATACACAAGTCACTTACCCTCCTGAGACCCAATCTCCTCATATTTAAAATGAGGAAATTTGTCCTGGATATTCTCTGAGATCCCTTCCAGCAGACTTAAAGATTGAGGGCATTACAGAGAGAGGAATGAATCACCAAAGGTTATCCCCAGTGGCAACAGAACAGTCAAGTTTAGAAGGCAACATAGTTTGCCTTTTCCCCGGGTTGGGAATCTTGTGTCCACTGAGATCTGATGTTTGATAGCTTTGTATGCGAGTTTTCTTCATCTCCATGCCTCCAAAGTAGTTAAGTGCCAGGTTCCACATACAAAGTGTCCCTGTTTATCCCTCTAGGAGATTTGACAGTTCTTAAATGTTTTAGACTTGAGGATGGGTAGTCCAAATTTCACTGGCCCAGAGAAGTCATCTAACAGTTCATCTTCCCTTCAGTTTGTGCAACATAAGGAAGAATAAAATAAATAGAACCAGCATTTTGAAGTAATGGCCTGCCATAAGTTGTTTCTGGCCCCAAAGACTTAGAAACATATGTGTCACATATGGAAAATGGGATTAGAAATTTCTTTTCGCAAAAGTGGGATATATTCATCTTTTTCTATTAATAAAAATGTTACACCCTCCAGCTAGCTTCTGACCAAACACTCCTAGTGAACTTGACCCTCTAAGTGTTCAGGAATCCTTTCTTATCTTAGTAAAAATCTGCCTTCCCATAACTTGCATACACTGGTCCTAGTTCTCCCCTCTGGTGATTATAGAGAAGAAAGCAAAGGTCAGTGGCTATATATGGTGTGAACATCATTACCCTTGGGGGGGGGCGGTTATTTATATGGTCCTTCTTTCATTTATACCCAGCTCTAATCTTGGCTTACTGTGAAACAAAGAACCAAACACTCACCAACCTATATCTTAGTTTTCCCATTGCCTTATACAGAAACTTGGGAGAATCATGCAGTAACATTGTTAAATGCTTTCAAATCTTCCTAAGACATAGTCCTGAGTTTATTTATATTCATTATTTACAGTTTCCTTCTTGACACATTGTATCTAAAGATATTATACTCTCCCTCTTTTTCTTGTAATCTCTTTTCCCCAGAGGCAATAGAAAAGCCAGGTTTGGCAGCATACCTTGTCCCTTCTCTGGGTTGGGAGTCTTTGGTCTACTGAGCTCCACTGCTGGATAGCTTTGTGTATGAATTTTATTCATCCTTAGAACCATTACCTTCCAGATTTATCTCAAGTGATATTGTTTATCAAAGGATTTTCCTAATTTTCAGTTATTATTTCTTCCTTCACTCCCCTTGAATTGTGTTATATATATTATATATTTAGTTATCTGTATTCATCCCATTCCCTTCTCAGTAGAATGTTAAGTTCCTAGAGGCTATTTTGGTTTTCTCTGTACATCTAGCACCTAACACCATGTTTGGCACATGGTAGAAGTTTAAATGCTTGTTGAACTGAATAGAACTGAAAAATGGAAAAATCTCTCTTTGTACCTTTTTTAGCAAAAATGATTAAGACTGTTTATTTAGTTAGCGTGACAATGAAGATGATGAGCACTCCTTCAAAAGCAAGGATGGTTTTATTTTCCATGAAAGATCTGTGTTTTCTGAAATGAAAAGTCAAGCCAATCTGGGACCAATAGGTTCTTGCCACAATTTGAACAGATGTTTCCACATGTGGAAGTTGAGTTTCAATTGTTAATTCATGATTTCTGCTGTTCTCTTTTTATCGTTTCATTATGGTGGCAAATAGTTTCAAACATAACACAAGTAACAAAAAATGCACTTTGTATTATTTAATGTCTTCATGCCAAGTGGTACGGAGTGTGCCACTCTTGCTCATAACAGCTGTCATGGATAAAGAACAAAAAGCCTGCAATGGGGAAAAACAGTTAGCAAATTCATTAGAGAACTGTTTACACTTTTACTGTCAAGTCTGAGCATTTATTTCTTTTACCCTCTTTTGGCCTCTAATATTCTATGCCTCAGCTTAGCATTGTAGTATTTATCCCTTAGCTCTCAAAGGCTATGCTTGCAGACTGCAAGTTTCAGTCAATTTTACCAACCTGGAAAGACTTCAAATACAGACCTAAGGATGAAGTGCATGTCATCTAATGATTAGCCTAGCTAAATTTGGAAAGGTTCACCTCTGTTTTGGTAGCAGGTCAATAACATTTTTGGCTCCAGTAGATCTCAGATGTTTTATTAAATTGTAAATGGCTTGCAATTTGCAGTGGTGGAGGAAGTACCCTCTACTATCCTGAAATTTCTTTGATTTGGTTGGAACTCCTGGCAGAGAAACTCTTCCACCATTTTTAACTTGTCAGTAACAAAAAATTTTAAAGATTTGTTTGGGAATACCAAGGATTTACATGACTTGCCTATTGTCATATATCTCATAGGTTTCAATTTCAGATCTCACTGACACAAAGATCAGTTTTCTTTACCCACTAATCCCCATTCCTTATTATCTTTAATATATGCTATATTTGAAAACTTCAGATTTGGGATATTTCTTACAACAGGGCAGATTGCTACTCATCCACGCCTTCTCATATTGCATGATTCTTGTCTATGTCCTCTGTAAGTTCTCTTTTTAGGATCAATCTAATATTTTAAAAGTCTCCTAATCAGGGATTCTTAACCTAGGTCTGTGAATTTTTCAATTCAGTTGGTTTCCTTTGAAATTCTGTATATTTTATTTTATGTACTTAAAAACCTTATTCTGAGAAGGGGGCCACTGGTTTCACTAGACTGCCAGAGGGGCTCACAGCATGAAAAAAAAGGTTAAGAACCTCTGGTATAGATTTCAGAGTTTTTCACAAGTTGAGTGCAACAATTTTTCTACCTTCACTTCTAACTCATCCCTTTCTCTAGCTACACATTCATTTCATCTCCATAACCCAGAATTATGAGTAACTAGAAAAGGGATTTGTATCAAGCATAAGGAGGTGGTAGCTTATTAACAAAAATGATTTTTCCTGCAAGAAGCAGGGCATACATGTATCATCCCAGATGTATACAACAGGAAAAGGAACTGACCTGTCAGATAATGAGGTATTAATATTTTTTAATTATTTCTAAATTTCAGATATCTTGCATTTTGTGTCATAGGAAAAGTCAGCGTCTTCACTTATTGACTCATCAATGTGGCATAGAGTCTTAACCTAAATCATGACAGCCATTATGATAGAATTGTAAGCATAACTGATTTGTTAGCTTTTCTTCCCTAAAATGACCAGATTTAATAGAAATATATTACATCTCCCATTTCTTAAATTATCCTTGGAAACATTCTGAAAATTTTGTTGTTTCTTCGTGTTCATTCTAAGAATCTTGAGTTGGGCTTTTACTTTTTATCTTCACACAGAAGAGACATTGAGAAATGTCACAGCAATCATATGAGATTATGCATTTAGAGCTAGAAGGTACTTAGAAGTCACAGAGTTTGAATTTTACCATTCACTTTACAAATAAGGAAACTGAGGCACAGGGAGAAAGCTAAGTGAATCCTCTGTGGGAGGATATGTAGGAAAACATACAAAAGACTTGAATGAGATGATAAGGGCTTCTGAGTAAGATCATTGTTCATCCTTCATTTTTTGAAGTGGACCGAAGACCATCTAGTGAAGCCTGTGGGCCCCTTCTCAGCACAACTTCATTGAAGTATTAAATAGCTAGCAGTAAAAAAATCATTCCTTCTCAGATGTGATTTCTGGCCCTTTCGTCTTCACAAGGAGCTCTACCCAAAAATGATCTCCATAAAGATCTCCCTGTAGCTCAGGCAAAACTCTTCCCTCAGCTTTCCCATAAATAAAATTAACATAAAGCCATTGACTCCCTGATAGAGTAGAAAGATCAATGAATTTGGAATTAGAGAACCAAGTACAAATGTATCTCTGCTATTACCCAACTATGCGACCTCAGAAAAGTGACTTGGTTTTTCCAGGCCTCAGTTTCTCATCTGCAAAGTAAGGAGGTTGACCTAAAATTTATCTCTAAGGGCCTATAATCTATGAGAAATGAAACTATTGGAAATCATAATGATTCAACAAATTTATATCTTTTAGCACTCAATTTTTATCAGACTCTGTTAATTGCATTGTCCTAATGCATCTCCTTGAAATTCAGCCATGCTGGCTCGTATCATCCTGCCTTCTCACCAAATCCACTCCAAAAGCTCTGAATTCTTTGTATTAATGACCACCGTATTATCAGCATCATGGTGTTGTGGGTCATTGTGTGCAGTTTTAAACATGTTGAATTTGACATGACAGTGGTTCATTTGGGTGACTGTTTCTGGAGAAGGAAAGGCAACAGAATCTTCTTAGCATTGAATCATTTTTCCAGCATGTGCCCTATAAAGAGTATTTCATGCAACATGCAGGGAGAGAAGATGGAGATTCACAGCTTGTGTGAGATTCAGGGAACTGACTTCCTCATCCTAAGTCTATCATTCTTGTATTTTGACCTTGAGTAACTTAATGAATAAATACCTACTTGTCTATTTATAAATATGTAAATGTATGTGGATATACACATAAGTAATATGTATGTATATATGTATATATTTCCTCAATTTTAATGATACTTATGCCTTCAGAACTTTCTGGCAAATATAGAAAAGAAAAAGAATGTTTCTCCAGCATTTTAAAAAGAAACTGCCCCCAAAGTTATATTAACATCTTTACTGTTATTCTAACTATTGTTAGCCTCTTTGACTTCCCAGTGAGACTCTAAAATAGCACTCTGAGAGAGAAATCGGATCTGAAATAAATAAGCAGCTCCTGAAAGACTGTAGGAAGGTAATTTTGATGTCTTTGCTAACAGGAGAAATCCCAGGGTTCAAATTTCCTGTGTGTTTGGGGGCTGAAAAAATGTAGGTCACAAGGTTAACAGTTCCTAGAAATCAGAAGAGCCTTCTGTTCTCTTCTCCCCACAGAGACAGGCAGGATCCAAATGCGGGGGCTGTCTCTTTCCTACACAGACTAGGTTCTGGTGGTTTGGTTTGTGTTTCCCTAAGGGGGAATTTTACTTGTCATTTTCCTGTTCTGAGCAGCTATGGTGGCATTTCCACAATGCCTGTGGATTGAGGCCAAATAACCTGCAGTTTTGTTTTCTTTCTTTGCAAAACCTTTCACACTGGGCACCACTAAGCATTTTCCATATGGCAAATGGGGAAGTACAACCCCACTTAGTGTTAGGCAGATCCAAGTTGGTGCTCCAAGGACACATTCCAAAAACAACCCTGGAAAGGATAAGGAGTGCCAGCTTCTTTTATCCAATCAAGACTTGGCATCTTGGATATTGATATAAATCAATGCAGCCTCATTTTTTTTCTTGTATGGTTGATTTTAGACTTGGTATTTCTCCCCTATCTACTATGGCCTTAAATAACCTCTAGACTAGAAGGAAGAGTCTTACATGTAGTCATGTCTTAGGGCACCACTTAGAATGTTTTGTTCCAGGGAGATTCTTAGCTATTTATACAGGACTCCTTATGATGAAAAAATTTATCATAAAGAAAATATTTATGGATTTGAAATAGAAATGAATAGACACTGTCTCCTATACTGCTACATACTCCTAGTGTATATAGTACTCCTATACTCCATGAGGGTAGGGAACAATGTCTTATAATACTTTTATTGTTTTTATGTATACATATCTATAGATGATAGATATAGATATACAGATATACACATACACACACAAGGCACACACAGACTTGGAAGACATCATAGTATAGTTGATAAAGACATTACTTGAAGTCAAGAATCTCTGGGTTTCATACCCATCATTGCAAATGGCAGCATCCAAAATGTGGGCCAAATCACCAAAAATTTTAACCTTGGAGCTTCCATGGTGATGATGGGCTCTCTGTTGGCAGCTACCAAAGGCAAATATTTCTTCTCCATGGGGATCTGGATAAAGAAATACAGGGGGATGGGGTCCCTTGATGCCATAGACAAGAACCTCAGCAGCCAGAACTATAATGTTAGTCAATCAGACAAAATCAAAGTGACTTAAGGGGTATCTGGGGCCATGCAGGATAAAGGGTCCATCTACAAGTTTGTTCTCTACTTGATTGCTGACATCTAGCACTCCTGCCAAGATATTGATGCCAAGAATCTAACTCAAATCAGAGCCATGATATACTCAGGGGAGCTGAAATTTGATAAGAGGATGTCATCTGCTCAGGTGGAAGGAGGTGTCCATGGACTCTATTCGTATGAGAAACAGCTCTTCTGAGAAGTGGCCTGGTTTACTTTTACTGCCTCTCATCTCACCCTCTTTAGGTTTTAATTCTATACATTGTTATATATAGGTTGTTTGACCCTGGGCAGGTCACTCTACCAGAGAATCACAGATATGGTCAAAACAAATAAATATACTCACTGGTGTTTTAAGTTTTCCAGCATGTTTTAGTCATAATACCACCATGAAGGAGATAGTACAGATACTATTCATCTGAAATTTAATTAATCTGAATTTAATAAGTCTGAAATTTAATCTGACTATTAATTGAATTTGAAGGTCAAGGAACTTGCAACCTAGATGAGGAGAAAAAACATGACATTCATACAAAAATGACAACTCACATGTCAAGAGCCAATATAGTCATTGTCAAGTGAGTGGCAGAGAGGCAAGAACCCAACTTTCAGCTAGAGTGTTCAGGGAAGATCTTATGAGGGGAGGGTCTTGAGAAATGGAGAGGATTTAGTCAAGCAGAGAAAAAAGGCTAAGGTTTGCCAGTTAAAAGAGAAAAGTAACTGGCCAAAGGGATAAAGTTAGGAAAGTATAATGTGTACTCAGGCTATTGCTGTGAGATGAATTTTCTAAGGTTTTCATAGTGTAAGTGTAAATAAGTATAAGTCTGGGTGGCTGGGAGGATGGCCATCCCCTGAAAGAGAGGATCACTAACGTAACTGTCATCCCTTACTCTTTATCCTTCTTCCCCCCACATATTCAGTCATCAGATCTTGTTGATTCTACCTTCCCAAAAGCTCTCTTACATTTCCTCTTCGTTCCCCTAACGTAGCCATCACCCTGGTCCAGGCCCTTTACATCTCTCACTAGGACTATTGTGGTAGCCTTCTGATGGATCTCCTTTGCTCAAGTCTCTCTCCATTCCAGTCCATCTTCCAATCATTTACCAAAGTGGTTCTCCTAAAGGGCAGAACTGACCATGTTACTTCCTTCCACCTCATTAAACTCAGTGACTCCCTATTATGTCAAAGATCAAATATAAAATACTCTGTTGAATTTTAAGACCCCTTACAATCTCTAGCCCCTTCTTACCTTTGTAAGGTTGTATCTTCCACACATTCTATAATCCTTCTACTCTGGCCATCTTACTATTGAGCCCTTCTGATTCAAGAGTGAATGTCAATTGTAACTGTTTCTTCTTTTGACCAGCAAACCTCAGGGTCTTCCCCTCCCAGCTTGATTTTTTTTTTAATTAAAGGAATCATTCCTTTAAATGGCCTATTCATTAAATGGGTTTTAATTTATTCAAAGTGAGAACCTGAAAAGGCCTTAGCCTAAAAGGGCCATTGCATCCTGGGCCATCTCCAGTCTTCTTGATGAATATATGGTCACTGGACCCAGATAGCTCTGGAGGAGAAAGTGAGGCTGGTGACCTTGCACAGCCCTCCCTCCCTCCAGTCAAAGTCAACTGCAAGCCATGCCATCATTCCATGATGTCATGGTCTTTGAGAACAAAGGACAAATACAAGAACAACCTCAACCATGAGACTCCGCTTACTGTCTCCATGCCGTAAACTGTTGCCCATGTCTACAACGTTTTCCCTTTGGCAGCCAGAGAAATAACTGGATTGGAATAGAATGAAATTTCACTTTAACAAATGGACAGTTGGTAGTGTAGGGTTTAAAACTCTGGACCTTGAGTTAGGAAGACTTGAGTGTGAATGGTACCTCAGATGCATTTCAGCTCTATTAAGGGTAGATAGAGTATGTCTACACGGAGAGGGGCAACAAGTCACTTAACTACTCTGTCCTTCCTCATAGGAAAAATGGGGATGATAAAGGCCTCACCTCCTAAAGTTGTTTTGAGGATCAAATGAAATAATGAATAAAACCTTCACAAATCATAAAATTCTATGTAAATACTATTGTTACTATTATTGAAAACTTTAAAAAACTATGAAGCATGATGCCAGACATTATGACTAGTAGAGCCAGAAATAATACCAAAGATTGCTGGTTCCCAGGCTCAGAGTCTTAAGGCAAGGCACTTTCCCAAAGAATGGAGTTGTGTTTTTTTATTATTATTTTTAAATTTCATGGACTCATTTTTCCTCGGATTCTATAACAGTTAGTGACAAAGCACAATCTAAAAAAGAGAGGCAAAAGTAATATTCATCAACATGAGCAAGTATAACCCCTCCAAGGTATGTGCCTATTTATTTAATGTCACGTTGTAGACAGATTTTTTCATCCCCCATATAGTCTGGGCAATGTCAGAGACTTTCCCGCAGAAAGAAGTCTAATCTTGTTAGTAAAAATGTGTTTAGCTTGCAACCTGATCAGAGCCTGTTCACTGTTTTTGCCACCATTTAAGCAGGATTTTAGTTCTCAGACCTCCAGGAAATGCAAGTGATGGAAGGAAAGGAGGCAGAAGGTAACTCACTAATCAACTAGAGACGTCTTAGACTCCCAAAAAAATGTCCGCTATACCTAAGTCCAGACAACTAGGTGGCATAGTAGGAAGAGCGCCAGAGGCCTGAAGTCAAGAAGACTTGAATTCAAATTTGGCCTAAGACTCTTGCTAGCTAGCAAATCACTTAACCTTGTTTACCTCTATTTTCTCATGTGTAAAATGAGCTGGAGAAGGAAAAGGCAAAACACTCCAGTATTTTTGCCAAGAAAACCCCAAACGGAGTAAGAAAAAGTTGGACACGACTGAAAGGACTGGACAAAAACAAAAATTGAGGTCCAGCTCTGAGCTGTATTGGAGAGCACTGCTAAGGGTAACCTAAGACCAGCAGTGTTTTTTAAATCTAACCTTAATTAGTTTCATGAAATTCTTTGAATCCTTAAAAAGTTTCTTAAGGATCCTAAGTTTCAAACCTATTCATTTATCTCCAAAAGTGCATCCATTTATCTTTTAGCAACCAAGTTTTATGCCAGGTAAAAACATGTACATTGATAGATACCTTTACTCTAACCTCTCTTTTGCTGGTCCTAGAAATCTAGCTTTCCTTTAAAAAAATACTTCTCAAAATTAATTTGAAGTACTTAAAAACTTTAAATGAAAAAAATAGAACCCTGCTATTTTTCATGCTGCCGTTTTTACAGTGGATTAAGCAACAATGGGAAAGGTACTGGGAAGTCCAAATAGGCATTCTTCATCCCAGTTTGCAGTGTCTTCCTCTTGCTATTGGCATTAGGTACCAATTTGCCAGTATGTGTTTCCTGAGAACTCCATATCACCACATATGGAACAGGGTTTCCTCCACAGGGCTGTTAATAGCCCAGAAATTCCAAACCAAAGTAAGCCCCAGAAGTGCAGTGACTGTGTTCTCAAATAAGCCAGCCATAAGGCGCCACTTTCTGGTATTAGAAGGTGTTTTTAATTAGGAAGGGAAATGCAACTGAGTTGAAAGGATTTCTTTTACTCTATATGCAAAAGGTCCCATCTCTTCTGAAAGTTAATTAATAAACATTTGTTAAACACCTACTATGGGCCAGGCACTGGGTTAAACACTGAGAGTAGAAAGTAAGTAAAAGGCAATCCCAGATGTCAAGGACCACACAGTTTAATAGGGAAGGCAAACAGTTAGGTACAATCAATATAGAGGATACATTGGGAATAACCAACAGAGGGAAGGCACTCAAATTAAAAGGGATTTAAAGGGTTTCTGCAGAAGGCTGGATTTTAGCTGAGACTTGAAGGAAGCTTGGGAAAGCAAGAATGTGACATTTTTAACTGCAGAGACCCCTACCCTGGACAACCAAAACTAAATTTCATCTGGCTATCCAGGCTGATTCCACCAAAAAGTTATTGGAAATACAACATTTAATAACAAATTATAAATGTGATATAAATACTATGTGCATGACATTGAAACATGCATTTGCAAAATGCTATGGTGGTCATTTTGAAGACAGGCCTAATGGTAAGAACAAGGTACAGGGCCTGGAGTCAGGAAGACCCGAGTTCAAAAGCGGCCTCAGACATTTACTAGCCAGGTGACCCTGGTCAAGTCATTTAACTTCCCTCAGTTTCCTCAACTGTAAAATGGCAATAATACTAATAGCACTTATTTCTGGGGATTGCTAATTAACATCCTATATCTTTTCTGTCCTTTGTATCTAAATATCTCATCTCTAGGTTTTACAGATACCACTCTCTTCTGGTTCTCCTCCTATGTATCTTAAAGCTACTTCTCTATCTCTTTTGCTACATTCTCTACCTTCTAACTGTAAGTTTCTTACAGGGTTCTGTCCTGAGAATTTTTCTCCTTTTCCTCTATGCTACTTCACTTGGTGGCCTCATCAACACTCATGAATTTAATTACCACTCTTATGAGAATAATTCTCAAATCTACCTTTCCAGCTCAAGTTCTGCAGATTGGGCATCTCCAATTGTCTTTCACACATCATGAACTGGATTTCCAGTAGATATCTTATACTCAGTATGTCCAAAACAGAACTCATTATCTTTCTCCCTAAACCATCCCCCTCCCCACCCTCCCTATTACTATGGGAGGAGGGGAAGAGCACCATCCTCCCACTCCCTCAAGCTGACAACCTAGAACTCATCTGGGATTCATGACTATTTCTCACCCCTCTTGTCCAAGCTGTTGCCAAGGCCTGACCATTTCACCTTTACAACATCTCTCCCATATGCCCCTTTCTCTCCTCTGACACTGCCACCCCTCTAATGCAGACCCTCATTATCTCACACCTTGATTACTGCAATAGCCTGCTAGAGGTCCACCTTCTTCAAGTCTCTCCCCACTCCAAACCATTCTCCACTGGGTCACTAAAATGATTTTCTAAAAATGTTGGTCTGATCATGTCACCTCCTACTCATTAAACTCCAGTGGCTTTCTGTTGTCTCCAGGAGCAAATACAAAATGCTCTCTTGGGCACTCAAAGCCCTTCATTCATAATCTAGCCCCCTTTCCAATATTCTTACATCTTTCTCCTCAACTATGTACTCTTTGGCCCAGTAACACTTGGTCATGAACAAGACCCTTCATCTCTAGGCTCCAGCCATTTTCTATGACTCTTCCCCATTATTGGAAGACTTTCCCTCCTCTACTCCAACTACTGACCACCCTGGCTTCCTTTAAGTCCCTACTAAAATCCTACCATCTGAAGGAAGCCTTCCCTAATCCCTCTTAGCTCCAAGGCTTCCTCTCTTAAAATTATTTCCTGTTTATCCTGGTCATAGTTTGCTTTGTAGATACTTGTTTACATGTTATCTTATTAGATTATAAGCTTCTTGAGGGCAGATGTTACCTTTTGCATCTTTTTGTATCCCTGGTGTTCAGCACAATGCTTGACATATAGTAGGCATTTATTGAATTTATTGATTGCTTAATATTTGTAAAGTAGATAACACAGTACCTGACACACAGTAACCCCTTGATAAATGCTTATTTCCTTCTTTCCTCTAAGTTGAAGATAATAATACTCATACACTCCTATACTATACTCATCCCTACCTCTGTTGTAGTCAGTTAATAAATATTAATTGACTTTTTTTTTTACACCTGGAACAAATGGTTTTAAGATATATTTAAGTTGTTGGTCATTGTAAATGAATTATTTACAAGTGCAATAATTCTAGTGCGGTAGATAGCGTGCCAGACTTAGAGGCAGAAAAATTCTTCTTTCTGAGTTCAAATCTGCCCTCAGACACTTACTATGTGACAAGTCACTTAACCCTGTTTACCTCAGTTTCCTCAATTGTAAAATGAGCTGGAGAAGAAAAAGGCAAACTATACCAATTTCTTTACTAAGAAAAGCCCAAATAGGGTCACAAAGTGTCAAGTACAACTGAACAAGAAGAAGCAGCAGCAGCAATTCTGCCTAGATAAGTAGCTGTTGAGCTGGGAGAGAGGGCTGTTGATAGTTTGCCTATCTGGATCACTCCTGGTTCCTTAACCACGGTATTTGTAAAACTAGTGCATGTGAGAGTTCTAGCAGTGTCTGTAGCAGGTTTCTCATTTTTATTTTTTTTCTCCATTACTTTTAGCAGCTGGAGATACCAAACATAGTCGGAGACTCTGATTAAAAAGGGTTTTTTTTTTCCCCTTCTTTTTCATTTCTGGCTATACTAACATAAACTGGGCTACAGTGAGGCAACAGGGACTGAGCGTAGAACGAGAAAGGATATCTTCATTTTCACCTGATTCTTCCCTTAATTCGTTCTGAAAAATCAGGCTGCAATCTTCTGTCTTCATTTTCTTCTCACAACGTAAGAATAATAAGCTAGCACTGGCTGCTGTGGTTCAGCATAAAGCTAATTTACTATATGCTTGTGACACAGTAAATCCCTGAACAACAAGGAATCTGTGAACAGGAATATTAGAAAAATAATGAATAATTACAGCATTAAACTTGGAGTGTGGTATATACAGGGGTATCCAACTCAAGTAGAAATGGGAACCACTAGATTGTACATAAGGATCTGTGGGCTGCATCTTGACTTAGTTTTCAAATGTAATAATGTCTACATTCTGTTGTCTTTTTATTCATTTTGTTAGGTATTTCTCAATTGCATTTTAAACCCATTCAAGCAGGAGAGTATTTGACCCCTCTTGTATTGTCGATGGAAAGTTGGTCTCAGAGACAGGGAGACTTCTGTTCAGCTACTACCTCTGACAATTACTAGCTATGTGACCTCTAAGTGTTTCAGCTAGCTATCTGTACTTGGGATCAGCACAAATATGGCCCCAGACACTTAGTCTCTGTATAGCTTTGACTAACCTCCCTCTCCTTCATTATCCTTTTCTGTAAAATGGGAATAATGATAGTACCTGCCTCAAAGGGTTATTGGGAAGATAAAATGTGATACTGTTTGTAAAACACTTGGAAAACCTTAAAGCTATCATTGAGAAGATGCTGACCTTCAATGATAAAGGAAGTTTCCTCACCTGGGAATTCCCTTTACTTATAAAATCATAGAATTAGTTGCTTTTTAGTCACTATGTACTTTTTCTGTATTTTTCAGGTAAAATACAAAACTTAACATTTTAGAAATAAAAAGGAAAGATTAAAAACAATGATACTTGAAAGGAAAAATTGAGAGAAAACTGTTGAGTAAAATGTACCCTCATCACTTATCATATATAAGACCATGTAACCAGCTTCATCTTATTTTAAGATAAAAAAAACCACACAGAGAGAAAACAAAAAACCTGATCCTTGAAAAAAAAAAGATAAAACTGAGGGAAAAATTTTTTTTCAAAGTTTACATGTGGCTCACCAAACATTAAAATTGATCATTGATTCATTAGTGAGGAAAATACCAGAGATAACATCATTCTTAAAAATAAGTAAAACTTAGTCACAGGAACAAATGTAAATAGCCTTTTTCTTTTTCTACTGCTTGTAAGAGAAGTTAAACATACCCTAAAGCCACTCATCTGGGACAGAATTTTAGGGTGTGTGCATATTTTTTTATCTTCTTATGACTAGCTGGAAGAGGGGGAAAATTCCTAGGATGGGACAAGGTCAAAGAGTATGAATGTAGCCAAGGCCTCTTTCCTGGGGTAATAGTCTGAATGTATTGCTAATTAAAGAAACATTTCTCTGAGAAGCTGGGATCCTTCTCAAGATGTATTCACTTTTGATGACATAGTGAAATGAATATCTTCTGATTTCATGCATTCCAAGGGGGAAAACACAATGCATATGTGACCTGCTTATAGCTTCTGATCAAGAAAGTTCAGTAGTTTTATTTGCTTGGTGAATGCTGCATCTAAGATTGTGGGTCCTGGCAATATTGACTTAACAATTTGCTTTATTGAGATAGAGGGATTGAATACTCCATTGGGGTGGCCCTTTGGATTAAAATGGTCATTGGATATCATCTTTAATGATGGTAGGCCAGTTAGCAAGTAAACCATGTTTAAAGCTTAGTTTCATTCCCATGTGAAATTGGTTCTTTTGAGTGAAGGAAGGTGCTCCTAAGTTAATCAAACCAAAAAGACTGAAATTGTCTCATTTTTCTTCAATAAACATTCTTCTTATTGTAACCTGGAAACCAGGACTTCCAGGCATTGGAATGAAAGCAGAGGTCATCAATCTCTTTGGTTACAAATGTCACTGAGAGGCAAAGCAATTCCAAAGGAGCCCCTGTCAGAACCATGACATCTCTCCTTTCCTCTCCATTCCCTGCCACTGCCCTGGCTCAGGTTCTGATCACCTCTTTCCATTCTCTTTCCTTATACCTTGCTCATTTCTGCCTCCATGATTTTGTTCTTGCCATTTTGCTAGCCTGGAATGCCCTCTTCCATCTTCTTCAATGCTCTGAAGGCCTGCCTCATGTCCACCCTCTTTTGTGGAAGCTATCCTGGTCACACCCAGTCCATAGTGATCTCTCCTTTTTCTGCTCTCCTACATTTTTCATTTTCCATTGTAAACCTGAAAGCCCTCTATCAGTTGAAATCATTATCAGCATCATCACCATGTCCTTAGTTGTCCTTTTACCTAAGAGTATTATGTCTTTTCAATTGCATTGTATGCTCTGTAAGGAAGGAAACTGTGTCTTTCACTTCTTTTCACCCACTACTACCATGAGCAGATGTCCAACACATTTTTGTTGGATATTCCTGACTAATAGAAATGAGAAAAAAGAAAAGGGTCAAAACAGGCAAGAAAAAATAAAGTTAAAGGCAGAGAAGAACAGAGAGGTGAGAAAAGAGTAAAAGAAAGAGAAGAAAGGTAGATGAACTCTTGAAGGTTACACTGCTCCTAGCAGTTGACTTAGACAGCAGGAGCCATTTTGGAGCAAGCCAGGTTGTCCCTAAAAATAAAGTTTGTACTTGTGTAAACTGAACAGACTCTTCGGCTGACCAAACAACCTTCCTTTTCTTCTGACAACATAGGAATAAAAAGCTAATATTGCCTACCGTGGTTTAATATAAAGCTAATTTACTGTGTGATTATAACATACCAAATCCTTGAACAACAAATCCTTGAACAAGGGATCTATGGACAAAAACATTAGAAAAATCATGAATTATCACAGCTTGGGGCACAGTATTTGCAGTGGTGAAAAGTTAAGTCTCCTTTTCACATCACACCTTACAATGTAGATGAAATAGAGGCAAGCACTGATGACCAGAGAATTTTGTCTATAAGATAGACGGAATGGGAAGTATTAACAATTTTAGCTTCCAGCCACAACTCACGGTATATTCTTAATTTGTAGATGAAGAAACTGAAATTCAGAAAGAAAGGGTAAATTATTTGCCTAAGGTCACACAAGTAGAAAGTATAATAACTAAGATTCTAACCCAGGAAGTGTAATAGCTAAGTATAATAGCTAATAATTACACCAAAAAGTATAATAACTTTCTAGCCCAAGTCCTCCATCCAGAAGTCTTTCTACCACACTATGACCTCCGCCAGAATTCTTCAGCTTTTATACAAGACTGAGCATGAAAATACAAAGGGATTCAAATCTGCCCTTTATTTTTCTTCTTGATCTCACAGTACACTCAGTGTTCAGAAATGGCTACTAACCATCAGTAAACATCTTATCTTCCTGTGTCCCAAACCACCAGGGGACACTTTTCCTTGAAAGAGAAGAAGAAAGGATCCCACAGTAAAGTATGCAAAATTTTCAGGTTCATAGTTATTGTTTTGCTACCTTCCAGATAAAGTTAGATCTCAAGCTTCTGACAACCTTTTGAGCCTAAATCACTAATTTTCCCCACAAATACGGGACACTGAGGAAACAAAGGATTTAATGTTGACTGCATAGGGGACAAAGCAACACCAGCCAAATTCAAGTTTCCATCTAATTGTATAAATGGCAAAATCATCTAGGGTGACCATAGCTGTATAATCAAGTGAGTCACCTCATGCAGCATTTAAGGGCTCCAAACAGCTTATATAACACCCAGTATATTGGGGGAGGGGAGGGAGAGGGGCAGGAAAGAGTGAAATCCATTAGAATGGGAACCTTTAAAGAGCCTCTGCATAGCTGATTTGCAGACAACAAAGCCCATGAGACATCTCAAACTTTATGACTACATATTTAAGCATTTATGAGACCTGAACTGTGTTCCATTAAAAAAAAAATGTAAGCACAGAGAAAAAAAAAATGTAGACTTCCAGAAAGGATAATTACCCCCAAATGTTTCATAAAGGATTTGATAGTGTTCTGGTTTTTAAGATTCTTTGTCAGTTTTGTTGTAGGAGGGAAAAGGAGGAAAGGGAATTGATTAAAAATAGAAACTAGCTAGAAATAGCATGTGGCCATGCCACTAAACCCATCTTTGGAAGGACAGTAATACCGTAGTCCTTATCCTGAGGTGGCAGATTAAAACGTTATTGGAAAGAAAATATCTAAGAGAGGGCCTTGCCTATTTTCACCATTCCCACCAAACAGACCTTTTACTTCAAGATATTTCTTTCTTTTATTACTTTCCTCTTTCCATTCCCTTTGTTCTCCCCCAGCTTGCAGATTTGGCATTAATCTAGTAAGTTTGGCTGTGTCTCGGTCTCTCTCCCACAACTGGATCTGTTTCCCCAATAACTCAACACTACGCTGTTCCTGGCAGAGGCAGGGAGGGCTGCCACTGAACTCACGGGGAACAGTCAAGTAGAGCACGTGCTCATCCCCACACACAGCACATGAAATAAGCACAGACCAAACTGATGATGCTTACCTGCCCACAGCTGGTGCTTATCTGCCCAGAAAAAGTTCAGCAAACCCAGAATTTTTCCATGAAGGAGTGGATAGGTTAGAGATGGAATTTTTTTTATGGATGGAGAAAAGGACGTCAGAAATGTGCCTTCTTTCAATTTACCTTTATCACCACCATTTAAAAAAAGGATTTAGTAAACTATTTGAGATGCTATGGAAGATACTATGACCAACTAAACTGGGTCAACAACCTTCCTTCCTTCAAAGCACCTAGGGTCCAACATAGATAAAAGAAAAGCCTCTTTCATTTCCTACAATGGGGTTAATAAAATGTATTTTTCTCAATTCTTCTGCACAATCAAAGTTGGTCATCATAATTGCATAGTATTTAATTGTGGTGGGGGGGGAGATTGTCCTTTCCATTTACATTGTTGAGAGAGAGGAAGAGGAGGAGAAAAAGAGAAGAAAAAAGGAGGAGGAGCAGGAGAAGAAGAGGAGGAAAAGGAGGAAGTGGAGGAATGGAGGGAAAGAGAAATTGATTTTCTATTTTTCTTTATTGTTCATACATCTTCATAGGTTTCGGAATTCTTTGTATTCGTTGTTTCTTATGAATAGGAGAGGGGAATGGGACCTGTGACTTCATGGATATAGGGAACTTCCAAATGAGTACATTGACCAATGCAAGTCCCCCCTTCTCCACAACTACAGTACATAGCAGTCTTAGAGCATTGCATGAAGCAGTGAGAGATTAAGCCAAGTTGCTCAGGATCGCATGGACAGCATGTGTCAGAAGAGGAATGAACCCAGGTCTTTCTTGCTTACTTTGAGTCCCTCTCTCCATCTCCTACGTCATCATGCTGCCTCACCATTTCTTATAACACAGTAATATTCCATTATACTGATGTGCTACAATTTATTCAGCCATGAAACAATCTTATTTCTTTAAAGTCCTTTCCTCCATTGAGCAGGGAGTGAGAAACACTGGATAAATAGCATTTTCTGCACTTAGGGTTTATTGACCTATCCACCTGATAGGTGGATGAAGCCCTACCCCCACCCCTTCATCTCACAGGATAATCTCCATCTGCTCTCTGCTTAAATGCAGAGCAGCAGGGTTAGATGAAATGGAATTTGAGGTTGTCTCTCAAGCGTAGGCCAGCAGCTTTGCATATCCATGAAACAGATCTAACAAGCAAATATTCACTGCATCTTTTGTTAAAAAACCAACACCCACACAAGCACCGGGTGAGGAAACGAACAAAAGTCTAGAAAATGAGTGCAACTGAATTAGGAATTTCCAGGAGGGTTAGACGTCTCTTCATTGGACCAAGACTGCCTCTGATAATAGCTAACTGCCTGCAAACAGCAAGAAAGTTCTGTGTGAGAACAAAAGTCCTTGCTGTTTGGCTGACAAAGCCTTGGAATGAACTACTGGATAAAGCCCTTGAGATCTTTAAGAATGGAATAGACTACTGCCTTCCTGATGATTTAGACAGTGATGTCCAATTCACATAGAAGCAGGGGCCAGTAATCTGTACATAACGATCCATGCACTGTGCATATTGACTCAGTTTTAAGATGTAATTTCATTTATGCTTTACTGCATTTTCATTTATTATGTTAAGTATTTCTCTATTGCATTTCTATCTGGTTCTGCCAGGAGTATCATGGGAAGGCCTTGAGTTGGACAACTCTGGCTTATCCTGCCAAAAGGCAGGAGCCTGAACCAGATGGATGACCTCTTGAAATGCTTTCCACCTCTCTGGTGCTATTGGCCTGAGCCACAAAACTTAGAAAGTGGAAAGCTCTGAGTCTTATTATCATTGAGGATTTCTAATGCTTGTTGCTATAGAAAGTGATTGGGCCTTGGAGATAACTTGGATGCCCCCTCAGGAAATTCTGTTTCCCCTGAGCAATGCTCCAGTGGTTCGTCCTCTCCTGAGTCAGAATTCTCTTTAGATTAACTTGATTTTTTCAGGAGTAATTTCATTTATAAATGCAAACTTTTCCTGTTTCACATAGTTTTAAAGCTGGGAGAAAAGAGAAAGTTTCTGAGAGCCTAGAAAAAATGAAATTATTTACACTGTAGATATTTGTGTGCATATTTTGTATCAATCTCTCAGTTTAGAGCAAAACGTAGAATTGAGTTTTGCATCCTCAAAACAGGCTATTTTGCTACATGGTTCACACATTTAGTGAAATTCTGAAATATAAAACATTTACCCCCTAGTTTGGGGGATTTGAACAGCTGCGTTCTTCCATGAAATCCTTTTATTGTGGAATGAGACAATTTATGAGATAAACCACAAAGCATCTTGTTATTCTCGGGGGAAAAAAAACTGACATAATTTTTCCACCTTTTTTTGCCAGCAAGGAAAAGAGGTTCCTTTTTTCCCCCCATCATAAACTAGCTAGGACATTTATGTTGAATTGGTATGAGAAATAAGTTTTACTTATTCCAGAGTTTCATCATCTTTAACATGCATCCTTCAGTCATCCTTTCTCAAAAACATTCCAAACTCCTAGGTATCATCCATTGTGCTAACAGTGGAAATTCAGGTAGAGATTTCAAGCTGCTCTGTTCCCTCCTAGAGCAAAATCTTGCTAGCCCCTACCCCACCCCCTGTTCAGTGATTTCTTTCAGATGTTTCCAAGATGGAAGTGACTTTCAGACTCGAAGTCTTCCTTTGTTCTCTACAACTCATGCAGTAAGAAAAAAAACACCCACACAACTAATTCTATATTCCCTGTGAAATAAATGTAGGGAAATTCTAAAATATAAAACATGTACCTCTTAGACTGGGGGTGTTGAACAATTGTTTTTCTTTCCAGGGGTCCCTAAAATTTCACAGACAAAATTTATAAGTGATATATGTCGAAAGAGAAAAGCAGAATTCATTAACATCTGTTAGAAATTTTACCTGATTTTATTAATGATGGAAACTTTCTGAATAATTTACCAAGCCACAAAATTGCTTTCCTTGGTTTTCAGAATGAGTGTCCAATCAAAGGAGGAAATTATTCCTTCCATTGCCTAAAAAATGTACCTGTGACAATTTGATACGGTACAAGCACAGCTTAGGCATTATGCTGAAGGGTTTGGAAACTTATCAGTGCCTGGGGGCACCCTACCAATTCACAGTGTGGGTCAACAATTCCACAATCCCAACAATAGCTACCTCCAGTTCAAAGTACTTGATGGATCTATATTTCTGGAAGCTCCTGAGCCCCTACCAATATGCCTACCTTTAACAGCTAACCTGGAGGCACAATTAACTCAAATAAAAATACTTAATGAAATGCTATGGTAAGAAAAAGATTTCTTTCTTCAACTTTAAGTGCACTCTCCCACAAATACATGTAACATCAATGAGAAGAGTGATCACACATAGGAAACTTGTAGAAAGGCATACACAGGGATCATATGTGATCAGGGTGCACATGTTACAGCTCTCACAGAGAACATGTGGCAAAAGTACATACATCTAAGGACAACTCATGCCTCTAATGCCTCATGGCTACTGTCTCTAGTGATGTCATCACATTACTACCATAATTCTTATTCCCATTATATTTGCTGGATGTTCCTACTCCCAGATGTTCCTGTAGCCTTTACCCAATTCCTCTGTGCTAGACATAGTCCTAGATTCTTAACTAAATGGCTCAAATGATGTCTTTGAGAGAAGAGCAAGTATTGCTATGCTCTTTCAAATTAAATAAAAACTTATAGGTTTGTTTCATCTCTTTTAGAAAAGATAGAAAATCTATATCTTGGGACTTCACCTGGAAGGTCCCTTCCCTGAGATCCTAACCAAGGAGAAACTCTCCTGTCTTATTCTCTCAATCTTGACCAGTTAGTTCACTCATCTTCCTAGACAGAAATGTTTAACCTGTGGTATTTATCTTTTTGGATCAAAAAGTAAGGTGTTCTCAGTTACCTAATATCCTTAAAGCTTAATATTACTTACTTCAAAAGAAACTTAACGCTTAATATTACTTTCAAGTTCTCTTCCTGGTGAAGGATGAATCTGTCAGAAACCTCACCTCTACTTATCACAAATAACCTACATACTTACTAAAATTTCATCACTGAAGGCAAAGCTATAAACCAAGTAATGATTATTTGCTTGATAATTGCCAAATACCTCTGGAGTTCCCCACTTTCCCAGCCCTAAATCTCTTCTATTCTCTCATACAGAGGAATCTAGAGAGAAGTGTAACAAGGGAGCCCAAAGCCCAAGGAGCAAAATCAGTGTATCTTCCACTTGCTCAGCCCCATCCGTAGCCCCTTCCTATGCAGGTATGTCTGGCTTAGAGTTCAGAGAGCTATTGGTACACTCCGTTACACTGAACTAATGGATGGGCATGGTATATGACTTTTAATATACTTGTATTCCTGTTTCTCTTGCTAGGGAAACAAGAGACAATGCTATTTACTTTAGCAGTTAGCTTTTCCTTTGCTTAGTGATGTAATGGAAAGAGCAATAGGTTCAAGGTTCAAGAGCCTTGAGTTCTAATGCAGGCTTTGATGTTTCTTATTTGTTTAAGCTTAGGAAAGTTATAATGAGTAGAGTGATGGTAAATGTTTAACAATCAGCTCTTGAAAGGAAGAGGAACCTGGATGTATAACACACTTTTAAACTTAATAGGCATTATAAACATTTTCTCCATCATTTTATAATATCTAGACAATCAACGAACAAAATTTGTAACATTTGTAACATTTACTGATTTCTTATGTGTAAATGCTTGTGTTGAATATTTCATGATTAACTCTCATGAGCTGGTTCAAGCTGGCTCCGTCACTCTCTGGTTATTACCTCTCTGGTTCTCAGTTTCCTCATCTACAAAATGAAGGTGTTGAACTCGATGACCTTTAAGAACCCTTCCTCTCTAAGACCTATGAGCCTGGGACCTCCATTTTGACATCTGATTCCTCATCTTACAATGAGGGTGTTCAGTCAGATGATCTTTCTATCCCCTTTAAATTCTAACATTCTTTGAATTCACCTCATCTATTTCTTCAGCGTGGCATAATAGATGGAGATCTGGTCTTTAAGCTAGGCATCTCTGGGTTCAAGTCAGTCCAACATTTTTTAAGTGCCTACTACATGCCGGGTTCTGCTCTAAGTCCCACTTGAGACCTACACTGGCAATGTGATCTTTAACTTCTCAAAGCTCTAATCTAAATGATCTTTAAGAACATAAGTTTCAAAGAAGGTGCCAACCTTCTACATTGACAGAGGAAGTTTCTTCATTTATTATTGGTCAGTCATTTTCAGTCATGTCCACCTCTTCATGACCCCATTCTGGGTTTTCTTGGCAAAGATGCTGGACTGGTTTGCCATTTCCCTCTCCAGTGGATTAAGGCAGACAGAGATTGAATGACTTGCCCAGAGTCACACAGATAAGTATCTGAGGCTGGATTAGGACTCAAGTCTTCCTGACTCTGGGCCCAGGACCTTATCCACTGGGTCACTCAACTACCTCTTCTTGACCCCGTTTAGGATTTTCTTAGCAAAGATACTGGAATGATTTTGCATTTCCTTCCCCATTTCATTTTACAGATGTGTAAACTAAGGCAAATAAGGTTGAGTGACTTGCCTAGGGTCACACCACTAGTAAGTGTCTGAGGCTGCATTTGAACTCAAGAAGATGAGTCTTCCCACCTCCAGGCCAGGCATTCCATCCACTGCACCACCTAATTCTTCCTTTTCTTCATTCAGGAGCTCCCTATGCCAATAAAATCACAGGTCTTGTCTCTTCCTATTTCCTCAGTTCCTGAACGATGCTGATAGAACTATGCCAAGACTGTGACTGCTAGGCAGTCCCAAAGGGGCCATTGAAGATGATATTGCTAGGATGACATTGCTAGATGATATTGCTATGGAAGGATCCTTAAAAACCATCTGTTCTAAGCCATCCACTTTACAGATGAGAAAACTAAGGACTAGCAGGGTTATAATTTGCCTAAATTAAACAAATGGTAAATAATGAGCCTCAAGTTGAACTCAAGCCTCCTAAATTTTCATCAAATGCTTTCCGTTATTCTATACTGAATGAGAAAGAGTTATTTATTCATAAGTCCAGATGCCCAGAGAAATATCATTTGATCCTTACTTTAATAAAACTAAGGCTCAGAGTGATGAAATGATTTGGCTATAGTCAAACATACCACGAGTTGCAGTTCTTTTTTCACCAGCATCCCCAAACTTTTTAATATTGTTTTTATCCCCTATTCATTTTTTCTTTTTTAAATAGAACTTTGAATCAAGTGAGAAATGAAGATGCTTTGGTAGGTGTGGTCTGGTGGGGCAGGGGCAGGGATGGATGTAAAGAAAAATTGACTCGGTATTCCTTGAGAAGGAAGGTAGCATGACCAGGCCATCTGTGGAGGATGCCTGGATTAGGGCAGAAGCTAAATCTAGTCCTGGAATGCTTTTAATAGCCAGAGTTATCAACATTCACTCACTACCCTGGCCAGTTACTATGGTCTAAAGAGGACTCAAACTTCCACCAAAGGGCAGGGCCAAGGGAGTCAATGAAGAAAGGAAGACAAAGGATAGTTTTTTGTTTCTGCTCTTGCTAAATGGGGAATTGAGTTGAGACAAAGAAATCTAGAACTCCAAGTCAATAAGTGAGGATACAGTTTGATCATGGACACTACGTAGTAAAATCTATTTTCCACCCAAATCTAGTGACCACCACAAGGACCACCACTTTATTGGAAATAGTTCAAAGGTTAATCACTATATGTATGATATCAAGCAGATTTTTAAATATCATTTTTTGCAAGAAAAGATGATGTTATCGGTCCATTATTAGTCTACTGACTCTTATCTCAGAGATAAAAGGATTTGAGTTGATCTGTCCACATTCTATCACTCCATTCTCTTATGGCCAAAAGCAACATAGCTGTGAAATGATGAGGCAAGACTAGGGTGCTGGACTTGACCGAATGACCCAGTGAGGCTAGCTGGCCCATAGGAGGATTGAAACTCTGACAATAGCCTCCATTAGCACCCTTGTTCTAACCAGCTAAGTTCAACAAGCCAAGAAGTCAAGGAAAGGACCTTTCCCAAACTCCCTTCATTTAAACAGGCAAAGATGGGCCAGGCTGATCTTTCTGATCCATCCACAAACATGACCCAACAATTTTGTGAACAAGATTCCAGAAAATTCAAGAGTGAGCTATCACCTTATTTCATTTTAATCGACAAGGTTTTTTTTTGTTTTTTTACAGTTTTTGCTTTTTCTTTATATCTCCAGAGCTTAGTTTAGTGTCTGGCAAATGACACATTTTGATTGACTGTAGTTGTTTATAATAGTAACATTATTAGTATTCTGGTTATTAATGATAGTCCAGCTCTGTATCCTGCTTTTCCATTTATATAGTACTCTGCTTATAATAACCTAAAAGTATTATTTACATATTCTTTTATATATGAAGTAGCTGGTGCTCAGATCAGTTAAGGGACTTGCCCCCAGTCACATGGCTAGGAAGCAGCTGCCCCAGAAGTGAAAGTCAGGGAGCATGGGTTCTCTCTAAGAGCCTGCTGGGAGAATGCAGAATTTGTTTTCCTGACACAGAGGAAGTGGTAAATTCCATCTCTTTTTCTGTTAAATAAGGAATCAGATTTAGCACAATACAGGATTGTGCATGCTTCCCATGTGGTTATCCTATGGAAAAAGAAATGTGGTGTGTTTAAAACTTGTCTGTTGAGAAAGTCACTATGAAGCTCCATGGATTATTTTTGTTTATGTTGGCTCCATTGAAGGAAGTCAAGGTTTCAGTTCCATTCTATATTTAGGCATGCTTGCCATTAAATCTGGAATATTTTTATGTCATTGACCTTTGACACATGGACATTTTTCTAAGGGGAAAAAATTTAGCTCTCTCAACTGATGTTGGGAAAATACAACCCCTACAAAAAATGGCAGTTTCTAAAACCAGAGCCAGGATCTAACCAACCAGAAGTTTATATTACAAATAAATCCTTCTCACTATGCCAAATGCTTTAGGAATTCTGCTAAAAGCTGACAGTTGAGCCAACTGGACTTAAATTTTTCCTGCACATTTGAATTTCCCAATAAGTATGTGTAGCTTCTAACATCTTTTACCATATGAGGAAAAGATTGTGTAGGATTTATAATCTCAAGATGAAAGAGGAAATAGAACTGCATTTCTATGACTAAACATTTTCAAACCATGAATGGCCTTCAAATAGTCTTCCTGGCTAGCCTGACCCTACATGGATCACTTCCTAGCTTTGTATTTTAAAAAAGACTAGCTAGAGTTTAAATTTCACCTTCTGTAATTTACTGCTACTCCCTAGTAGTCTCTTCTGTACTTATCTTGTCCCCTTAGGAGTAGGTCTTGTTCCTCATCATGTCGTTCACATCTCCTACCATGTTCAACGCAAGGCTGCGGATGCAGTTGGTGCTGCTAATGCTAGTCTCGCTGAATATATGACTCAGTAGGTGAAGATGAATTTTTATCCTTATTAAGTAAGGATAAAACCATAGGAAAAGAAACAAAATAACACAAAATTGGTTTAGTTTAGACACAAAGTAGAATCTCCTAAGAATTACTATGTCATTTCTGACTCTCTTACACCATTTGGAATTTTCTTAACAAAAATATTGAAACAGTTTGCAATTTCCTTCTCCAGCTCATTTTACAGATAAAAAACTGAGGCAAACGGGTAAAGTGACTTGCCCAAGGTCACACAGCTACTAAGTGTCAGAATCCAGGACAATGACTATTCCTGACTCTAGGCCCTGCACCCTGTCCACTTCACTCCCATCCTAACATAAATGTTAAATACAGAAATGGGTTTCTTATGAAATTTGTTCAAGTTCCTTCTTAAATAAGTGTGATAACCATCTGCTGTTAGTAGTTTGAGTGCAATTAGATAAATGAAGTGACCTCTTGAAGTCCTTTCCAAAATAATTGATTTGATTTCTGAGTAAAATTGTCTAGGAAATACTGGACCACAAGAGTCTCTTCCCTCTTTCTTTCACTTCTCTTTCTTCTGCTATTTCAGTGGAAGAATTTTTAATTCTGAAGTGCCAAGAAATAAAGGAGAAAGAAGGAGAAAGAAGAATTAAAATGAGGAGAAAACTGAATGAGAAACAGGGGGAAATGAAACTGGAGATTACTGAGACATTCATAATGTGATATAATGGTGACAATTAAAAAATTTGCCACCTAAGAAATGTTTTCAATATGTGATATGCTGAGCTGCCCAAGATTTTTCCATCTCTTCCACTATAAACGTATTAGGAGACTTAAGGGCTTTTTAAATTTTAATTTTGAGCCATTTTTATTGAAATTTTATTAATCTTAATCATAAATATTAATTTATAGTTGGGCTCTGATGCCCAGAGGGCCTTGGAGTCTTCTCTCATAGAAAATAATGAGCATCTCAATATACCTAACAAAAAGCAATGCCTTTGTAAAAAGACCAAACAGCTTGGTGTTTATGCAGGTCTAGATAAAAATGTAAAATACGTAACTCACTCCTACACCTCTTACTGGTCAGATCAAAAGGAGCAATCCTACACTAGATGTAGCTAATGACTTGGTGGTTTATAGGGTTGGAATCCATTCTTGTTCTGAAGTTGTGGTTGCTTTTTCCCTCTCTTAAAGTAGAATAAGATTATTTGTTATATTTATCCACCCAAAGTTGTCAAAATTATAATTTTTAGTTCAGCTACTGTTTTTTTACTTTCTGCTTCATCAATTGTCGTCCCTGTGGGGTTAATTATTTCAAATCTTGCTGGCAAGAACCTGTAATCAGGGGACAAGCACCTTTACAACTCAGTTGAGGCTCTGTGTTATCAATACATGCTATATATTTTCAGTCTCAAAAGTCTGGTGACTTCTGGGAATTGTAAGTTTCTGCTGCTTCCTAAGGAGAGGCATTTAAAGATGGGAATACATATATGGTAGAAGTTTACCCCCAAATGATTTGCAGAGAAAAGTTTGTGTCGAAAAAATTTGCATCCTGGAGTACATTCAGATGTTTATTGTCAGCTGGTACCTCATTCAAATAATCTACTCTGAACTGCTTTGTATGATTGTATACAAGGCAGTGCCTTTCCCATCATCATGAGAAGGCTTTGAGAATCACTCAGCAAAGATTTACAAAAATGGACAGGATGCAGTGCAGAGAAACGTCAAAACAATTTATTTAAGGGAAGAACCTTAACATATGTGTTTTCCGCTGAAGTGATGAAAGTATAATCGTTTGTGATTTAGTAGAGAATAACAAAATGGAATAAACTTTATCCACACTCAGGAGGAGAATAGTAATTGATGATTTGAATGGTGATTATATTCATGATATGGATAGTGATGCTTTCTGAAACTTGGAACAATTCTGTCCCTTTGGGCACTATTGACAAGGTGATCTTGGGAGAGACTGAGCTGCTTAGCCAGCTACTGAATAAACACATAAAAAGCATTTACTATGTGCCTGGCAATGTACTAAGGTTAGGAAGAAAGACAAAGATACATTTCAACCCTCAAGTAGTCCCCATTTTGATGGAGGAGATAACTGGCAAAGGACTATTTAGATATAAGATATGATGGAAGGGAATCTTAGAAGGAAGGCATTTGATTGGGGTTAAAAGGAGGGGCCTCTTTCGTAAAGTGGGATTTGAGTTTATTCTGGAAGGAAGCAAGGAAAATTAAAAAGGCTGAGGTAAAGAGGGAGAGCACTCCAGGCCTGGGCAGGGAGATAGGAGATGGAGATAGAGATGGATGTCTTGTGCAAGGAATGACATGTAGGTCAATGGAGCTGAATGGTAGAGTGTGCCAAAGGAAGTAAAGTGTAAGAAGACTGGAAGGACAGAAAAGGAACAGATTGTGAAGGACTGTGAATACCAAACAAAGGATTTATATTTGATTCTGAAAGTAATAGGAAGTCGCTGGCATTTACCAGCCAATCTGCAGTTTAGGAAAATCCTTTTCATAGTTGAGTAGACAAGTTGGAGTAGAGAGAGACTTAAGTCAAAGAAACTAATTAGAAAGATACTGTGAAAGCCCAAGTGAGAGGTGATGAGTACTAGAGTGATGGCTGCACTCAGTGGAGAGAAGAGGATATATAAGAAAGATGTTGTGAAGGGGAAAACAACACAATCTGACAATAAATTGCATATGTGGAGTGAGAACAAGTGAGGAATTTGCTGTCTGACATCTTTGTTGCCAACCTGGGTGACCGGAAGCATGGTGGCTTCCTTGACAATAAAAGGAAAGTTGGAAAGAGAGGATGGTTTTGGTGTTAGGCATGTTGAGTTTGAAGTACCTGTAGCACAATGAATTCAAAAGGTCCCAAATCAGTGAGTCACAAGAGTTCAGGAGAAATGCTAGGTCTAAACATATGGATCTAATAATCATTGGTACAGAGATAATTGAACTTAAGGAATTTGATTTGATCCCTAAGAGTGAGGAACAGTCAGATAGGTAGGGGGAAGCCAGGAAAGAGCAAAACCCCACATAGCAGAGAATACAGGAGCAGATGGTAGTCAACATTGTCTAAGGTTCAGAGAGTTCACAATGGATAAGGATTGAGAAGTCGGGAAGTGCTTATTCTGGCTCTATCACTTCTCATATATGGAACCTACAATAAGTCATTTGATCTGACTCTCTGTTTCTTATCTGTAAAATGGAAATAATACTTATAGATGGTTGTTACCGCATAATTTTTTTAAAGTATTTTACAAATCTTAAAGGTATGCACACGTATGTATGTGTGTGCCAGTTACTATCATTGTTACATGAGATCAAAAGAGAAAATATATATCAAGCACTTTGTATACATTAAAGCAATATATTTTATTCACATCTTGCAAATTAGAAAAATGACTCATGATTAACAGATCCTATATTGGTCAAATGAGTAGGACTGAGTAGAGGACACTGTAACCCTAAAACTCTGTCTATGTCTATACAAAACAACAAACCATTAATTTAGTTTTTAAATCATTCAATTTGTGGGAAAAGTAAATAAGAGTCAAACCAGTTGTAAGGTATTTATAAACACAGCTAATCTCTGATTACAACCACCTCATAGAGTTGTTAAGAGAATCGAAGGAGATATCATGTCAACTGCTTTCCAGTAATAAGAAGAGGATTTATATTGCAATAACTGTAATAATAGCATTTATATTACAATAATGATAATAACAATGAATTCTAGCACAAGCTCATGGGGTTGGGAACTCTACCCACTGAAAAGGACAAATCAAGAAAGACCAAAACAGGGCCTAAAGATAAGGTGTCCCTTGGACCCTTCCCCCGCCCCCCCCCCCCCATCTTATAGAGTGTTGCCCCTGCTGTGAATAAATGAGTCCTTTAGCACTGCAGATGCTGCAGAAAAGATTCAGGTAGTCTTAAAGACACAGGCACTACCAGCTACATAGCCAGTCCAAAGCATGTGGTAAGTCAATACAGAAGGCCCACGCATGTATCAGTTCTGTCTCCCAATGGCATTTCCCACATGGCAGGCTCCATTTTAGGCAGTCTGGGCACACTCCAAATGATAGATAGATGAGATAGAGAGAGGGAGAGAGGGAGAGAGAGAGAGAAAGAGAGAGAATGATCTGCAAATGATTAATAACCCAGTGATTAAAGCATTGTATGTCAGTAGCTATGTCTATGTCTATCTATCTCTTGTTAACATAGATTTAATTTTGATTTCCCACATTCTTTTTCTTTTTCTAATGCTCTGAAAGTCTTTGACCCTTTCTTTGGCAAATCAGTGTTATCCATTTTTTTTAAATGCCATCGATGACATGGAGACTTTTAGGACTGTATTCCTATAGCCACCCCTCACAACTATCTACTAACAGCCAGCTGATAATTGATAAAGTGGAGATTCCCGTACTTGGTGGGGCCAAGTTAGAGCTCTCAATCAGCTGACTTCTCTTTGAATTCTAATGCCACATCCCAGCAGAGAATAGTTTTCTTTATTCTGTGGGTTAGCACAATAATGACCTGCTTTGGCTATTCTGTGTTAGAATCTCACTCATCTTATTAACACTTCTTGGATTTAGGAATATTGAGAAATAATCTAAATGTGTCCCTCCCCAATAGAGTCTTTCTTTCCCTTCCCTATAATCTGTCAACTTTGCCATCATTTGTAGTACTGTGCTAGTCAATAGATCTGAAGTATACAACCTTACATTTTCCTCCAAAATGATCCTACAAAAAAAGCTCATAGTACCTTAGGGGTATGGCCTCTCACTTCTCTGCTTCTGACACGCACTCCCTGTGTGACCCTGGGAAGAGCCTCAGTACCTCCAGGCAGCTCTTCAAAGTATAAAATATACACTGTCCATTGCATTGTCTCTACATTTACCTTGGGAAATTGAGAGATAAGGCTTCGTATTTCATTAAGTATTAAAGTTTAAATATTATGAAAGGAAATTGATTTTAGTTTACAGTAACTGAAAGCAGACAACACTTTTTGGTGAGTGGGACTGAACGAAGCAGATCAACCAAAAAGGTATGATGTCACAATTTACACATCAACTGAGAATCCCTTAGTGCAGGATGAAAGGAAAGGAAAAAGCCAGACCTCTTAAAACAACAGTCAGCCTGATTAGATGATCTATTATGTCCACGCATTTTTTTTCTATTATTGGCAGTTTTCTTTGTGGGATGTGTAAATTAACTTTAGCAAGAAAAAAGGAAAAACATCCTGTTTGTCTCCATATTCCATTCTGAACTTTGTCTTCTATTTATTTGTACAGAATCTATTGCTATTTTTATTCATATAGTTATTGTTAGTGAGTAAATTATTCTGATTCTGTTCTCTGTAAATTATCATGATTCTGTTTTCTTTACCTTATTGCATTTTTCCTTATGATTTTTGTTTTAGTTGTGTTTGTAATAATATTCCATTCCATTCTTAGAATATGTTGAGCTAGTCCCTAATCATTGGACATGTAAGTCATTTCCAGCTTTTTTAAACACTATCTACAATGTTGCTCCATTATTTTAGTACATATAATTCTATTATCCCCCTTTAAATAATATCCGTAGGGCATAGCCTCAGTAGCGGGATCATAGAGTTAATGAATATTGACAGTTTTGTTAGCTCACAATATAATGTCATATTGATTTCCAAAAATATTGTACTAATTCTACCTCCTAGAGTGTCTATTTTTCCACAATCCTGTCTACATTGAGTTTTAAAATTGTCTTTACACTTTAATGGGAACAAGGTGACATATCACATTTGTTTGAATTTTTTGAACATATTTTCAAGTAGTTATTAAGACTTTTTTTCTGTGGTTTTTCTGCAGAAACTGAAGAAATCATTCACCCCTATTTTTTCCTAATTCTGATCCCCATCCTCAAGAAGTGGTGTCTATACAACATGTAGTTCCTTATTCCCTCCCTACTTCTGTCCAGAGAGTTTTCTAAACATGATAACTTATGATTGAGACTGTGTTTCATGGGGAAAGCCAAAGGAAATAAAACTTTTTTGATAACAGACCTACCTGACATTGAAGTATAATCAAAGTTCTTTATAAAACCTGGCAGGCTTCATACATTGCTAAGAATCTGTGAGCTTTGCCCAGCTTTCCGAGGGAAGTTCAAACCCTCATGTTTTATCTGGCATTCACCCAGCATTATCACACACTTAACTGAGATACAGGCATAGTAACAGGCACTAAAGCTTGTCATTCACCACCACTTAATTACAGTTCTGAGCTAGACCAAGTAAGGCACAAAATCCAATGAGCTTCATCACAGATATATTTTATATTTTCTTAATAGCCATAAAATTAATGAAATCATGCAAAGAAAGTGTAGTCAAGGTCTGCACTATTAATACCTTACTTGGTCTATTGGGATTTGGGGCTCTTAGGTCTACAATACTTTCTGCCCTGGTAAAATTATTTATCTTCCTAAACTGGAAACAGCACTTCATTTTCAAGAGCTGTTCTCCCCAGAAATTCATAGTTTTTATTATAGGCTTCATCAATATTTGTTTAATTGAAGTGAAGTGAATGGTGTGATTAATCTCAAATACATCTCAGTGCACTATTGATTATCAATATGGCTATTTTACATACTGTAAACTTGATTCATCATATATTTAAGAAATGTGGCTGAATGCCACAGATGTGAAAAGACTAAAATCCAATATCAGGACCCAGGCTTCTTGACTTGGAGAACCTCATTCTTCTTCTATTCAGCTAGAAAAGCTAAATCTCAAATGAAATATCAGCCAGGAGCCCATAATGACAGGTTTCTTTTAGAGTGACAACTCTGCCTACCCCTTTACAGACAAGGAAACTGAGGGTCAACAAAGTTAATTAGCTTGCCCAGAGTCAGCATGGTGTAATGAGTGAGCTTTAGATTTGGAGTGTGAGGACCTGATCTTGTCATGTAAATGGTTAAGTTTCTCTGAGCCTCAGTTTCCTCATCTCTAAAATAGAAGGGTGAGAGTTGGACTAGATGATCTCAAAAGTCCGTTCCAGTTCTAAATCCTGTAATCCTATGACAGAGGATACAGATATGGATATATAAGTTCAATACCATAAATCAATTCAAGATTCCACTCAAATGCTACATTCTTCAGGAAGCTTTTCCTAATCTTCATTCCTGAGACCCAAACTTCTAAACCACCCTCCACTCTGCCCTCAACTTCTAGTGCTTTCCCTCTGAGAATACCTTACATCTCTTCTGTAGCTGTTTTGTACCTAGTTCTTTACACATTGTTCCCCTTTCATACGTCTTCCCCCATTAGAACATTCTCCCCTTGAGGCCAGGGGCTGTTGTGCTCATCTTTCTATCCCTAGAGCTTAGCATAATGCCAGGGATATACGAAGTATCTCTTAAATACCTGTGGATTGACTGACCTCTGAAAGGCACATTATCACCTCTCCCATCCTAAACCTGTCAGGACCAGAGAAGGAGCATCCTTCCTTTGCACAAGTGGCCTAAGGAAACGGGACAGTCAGAGAACTTGATCCTTACCTAATCCTACAAGTCTCTTTTCCTTCTGTGAGGATTTCTAACGAGCCCAGGCAGGATGCCTGCTCATTGTAATTGGAGTTCGGGATAACCTTCAGCAAGAACTCAGCCTGGAGAAAGTATAAGGAAGTCTTCCAGATTTTCAACTAATTATTCCATATGGAAAGTGAACCAAATGAACAAATGGTGAAACATAGAGGCTGTCAGTGTTACTATATGATTATGGGAAATGTACATTCTGTATGTCAAGCAGTAACTTAATATTTTTTAATGGTTACAGGCTGCCATACTGTAAATAATTTGCAGCTTTCTGGGCAGGCAAGCATTTCTTCAAATAACCAGGAAATAAAATGTGAAAATAACAAAATAAAATGATACAGGAAGAGAAGGGTCTCCAGAATGTCCATCTAGATTGTTTTCAAAACAATTTCTAACCCGTCGCCAAATGTTCCATCATGTTTACAGAAAGCTGGAGGGTTTCACTAAATTAAAAATTCCATGTAATGTTAAACCAAATAGGCCTCCTGCCTCTCATTATTCTCCTGCGTGCTTCAAGAAAGGTGGGAAGGGAAAGGGAGAAGGAAAATGAGGAGAAAGAAACTCCTGTATAACTTCAAAACAACAGAAAGAATCTGTGACAACTGAGAAGCTCCAGCTGTCCCAGAAACATGGAGCCTGATTAAATTGTGTTTGAGCATAATACAAAGCAACTTTCACATTCTGTTCAAAGAAACCCTTTCACACAACCTCAAAGCAGCCATCAACTAGCTTCAGTGCTTGTCTGAATCACATGGGTTATTAAAGAAAATATGTAATCCCTATTCTTAACTGAGTATTTTTTAAATAAATGAAATGAAGTAAAACAGGAAAACTTCACTTTTTATTTGATAGGTATTTTTAATATTTTTTATTTAGATCATTTATTACAGTGCCAAGATATAAAGGCATTTTTTCTTGCCAAAATGTGCCAATTCAAATATTTGTACAAACTGTTGGATTTCTCATGTATTGGAATTGTTAGTTTAGGGGCAATTTGTATAGTTGAAAAAGAAAGCAAATAAACTAGGTCATGAAATCAGCTGAAGGTGTGCTCTGCATAAATATTCATATTTTCTTCTGGCCAACCTATTTTTAATGGGCAATTGATGCTATCATTTTAAACTGAAAGTGAATATGTTTAGCAAGTTATGTTGTGAGGATATAGTTTATAGGTGATTTTAGGAATCAGTTCATTTCTTTATTAGCTGTAGATGAATTGTGTGTGTTTGCCCTTTGTTGACAAAGAAGACCATGCCATCAGAGAAATAATGACATGATTTATACTTGACTTTGCTTTGAGGGAGGGAGGGCTGTGCAGGTTACCAGTCTCACTTCTCCTCCAGAGCCATCTGAATCCAGTGACCAGATATTCATCAGGATGACTAGAGATGACCCAGGATGAGGCAATTTGGGGTTAAGTGACTTGCCCAAGGTCACACAGCTAGTGAATGTCAAGTGTCTGAGGTGAGATTTGAACTTAGTCCTTCTGACTCCTGTTGGTGCTCTATCCACTGCATCACCCAGCTTCCCCTTCTGTACATGAATTACTCTTTCCAGGAGACCTAGAGAGCTACCCCCACTTTTTTAAAAAGCAAATTATACTAAAAATTAACCCATGGTTTTAAAAATCAAATTGGGGGATCTTTTAATCTCCATATATTGTTATAAATGTATAACTTTTTGAAGGATGAATCCCTGAACATACATGGATTTTTTTTTCCATCAGGAATTTTCACAATGATTGCATTAGCCTTTTTTAATAAAAAAGTTTCAAGTCACTAGATTCATTCCTGATTTAGTCTTTTGAATCATCTATTTCATTACTATTTTCTGCAATAATCTGCTGTGTTCTGATAGTTCAATATTCAGAGAAAAGGGAGAATGAACCTAAACTCAGTTGAAATCCAACAGGTTTTTTTTTTTGTAGCCAGTTTAAAAAAAAAACAGATACAAGAAAATCCTTAAAGCTGTACAACAATGACAGCTAATCACAAAACAGGAACTCACAGAGGAGCATGGATTTTAGTTTAGGGGCTCGGCACCTAGAAATATTTTCATTTTAGTGGATAACATACCTCTCAATAGCTCACTTTGCCTACGGACAGAGAAAACAATGTCATTTTAGAGAAAAACCTAGGAAAGGGAATTATCCAGACTTTTGAATTTGTTTAGAAATTAAACTTGCTTCTCTTGGTGAAAAAGAGAGAAGATTCTGTAAACACAAAAAGAGGGGGGGGGAAATCCAGAGTGATCCCAATGTGTCCATAGTCACTTTTGCTCTGTTTTGAAAGGATCTGATAATTGGTAGTGTCTATGATTTTTTTCCTTCCCATCATGCTGTGCTTCTTTGAAACATTCAAGCCTGGAGCACTGTTTCCTTATTTGCCTTCACAAGACAGGAAAAAAAAACAACCCTTGCTGAAGGTGATACTAGAACATAGATATACTCAATAACCTTTGTGTGAGACAGATTTCACAGCATTTGCTCCCTGATTAAAAAGCCTATTACCAATTTGTTAGAACCAAGGACAAATACATACACACACACGTGTGTGTGTGTGTATATATATATATATATATACATAAAATGCTATCTCATTCAAATACAACAGTGTACATGTGTATGTTGTGCTTTACTGTTGTATTTGAATGAAATAGCATTAGAAAGCCTGAAAATAAACACCTAGTTTTCTGTTTTTTCTATATTTCTGTTCCTTTCATCTTCTAAACTCTTGACGAGTTATTGGCATTTTTATTGTGTTACTTTTACCTTGGGCAGAAGATGCCTTAGTGTTACACACACTCGTTATAGATGAGGACTAACTATTAGATCATTTTTTCTTTTCTTTTCCCCTCCCACCGAACATCTCCCACCCCCTACTTCCATCCCAAGGGTCCAGGCAGGATTATTCCCTACTGTTAAATTTCAAGTGCCTAGTCCAGTCTGGTTGTAAATGACTCCAACAATGAGATTTTTACTGCCTCCCTAGGGGTATCTGCTCCACTGTCTAGCAGAGCAGGTTGAGAAATGTTTCCCAAAACACAGCCTCAATTTCTCCTCCATTCTGATTCTTCCTATCATTTCCAGTTAATGTCTAATACACAAAAGCAAAAACAGATCTGAAAAACGGGTCTTAAATATTCCAGGAGCTTCCTCCAGACTTCACTGTGGTTTTATAACCTTTGGAGTACAAAAATAGTGGCCTTTATTTCTTCTACTGACTATAACTAGGAATCCTGAGCAGAACAGACTGGAAATAACTGTCCTCATTATAAGTCCCCACTCCCAACTATTTAGCCAAACAAGCCATTTAGTTGATTAACTGTGCATCCCAATATAAGGAGTTTCCTCTTTTAGAATGTAAACTCTCTGCCAGAAGGAATTGTTTCATTCTCTGTTCTTGTATCCCCAGCCCTTAGCATGTAAGGGGTGTTTTAGAAATGCTGTAGGTTGATTAATGATTAATTGAGAAGGTACCTTGACCCAAGCAACAGCTTCTGTTACAACAGAACACTCAGAACTTATGAAAAGACAGTTTAGTCTAATCTTGAAAATGAAACTTTCAAACAGAAGGAAAAAGCTGAACAAAAAAGATGACAGAATTCTCTGTTCAACCACTGAGCTAGCTTTGGTCTAACACTAGAGATTTAAATAGGAAATGCCTAGATAAGTGATGGGCAGCTAGTTGGCACAGTGGAGTTCTAGACCTGGAGTCAGGAAGACTCATGCTGAGTTCAAATCAAGCCTCAGACACTTACTAGCTATGTGACTCTGGGCAAGTCACTTATCCTCGTTTGCCTAAGTTTCCTCCTCTGAAAAATGAGCTAGAGAAAGAAATGGCAAACCACTCCAGTAACATTACCAAAAAACCTCAAACAGGGTCTTGAAGAGTTGGATTGAAGCAGAGAAAGGGGCAGGGCAGGGAAGAGTGAGAGAGACAGACAGATAAAGACAGAAACACAGACAAATGGCAAATGGGCTGAGTAGATCTATGCCTCTAGTCTTTGTATTTGAGGAAATCTTTCCACTATCCACTAGCTTTCACTGGCCAATTGTCTGTTTATATACCCACTGGTCAAATCTTTCCAGTTATGTTTCATGGTCAACCACAAAATCATGAAGGAGATGACTGATCATTCTGGATCTCTGCCAGCCCAGTAATGGGGAAACAGACTGTACTGATCAACTTAATGAATGTTGTATTCTAATGATTCTTGTGCTAAGTGTAGACTCAGCAGGGCTGTGAGAACTGAGAAAAGCCACTCAGCTATTCACTGACTAATCCTACACAAAGCCAAATAACTTGTTTGACTGACATATTTACAGGATTAACTGAATTTTTTTGGCTAAATTGACCAGATGCTTTGAAATCATGGAAACCCATCCAAAGCCTCCATTTTCCTCCATTTCCTATGGGGAAATACCATTAACAAGGGCCCCTCTCTACCTTCACAAAGAGGTTTTGAAGGTCAGAAAGCTACTCTAGCTTTTCAGTAGAAAGACTCTACATGAATAAGAATAACTCATATTGACAAATTGCTTTAAAGTTTGCAAAACATTTTTCTCACATTTCTGTGAAGTATCACAAGTATTTATTAGTTACTTTTTAGAAGTAAACTTTTTTTGTACGTGTATCCCCAATGCCTGTCACCAAAGACAGAAATACAAAATCTAAAGATAGCTAGGTAGATCTCTGTGCCTGCAGTCAGGAAGACTTGAGTTCATCCAGGCCTAGATATTTAGGAGCTGGGTAATCCTGGGCAAGTCACTTAATCCTATTTGTTTAGTTTGCTGAACTAAAAAATGGGGATAATAATAGCACATACTTCTCAGGGTTATTACAAGGATCAAATAAAGAAATATTTGGAAAAGACTTAGCACAGTATTTGCCACATAGTAGGTGATATAGAAATGCTGACTATACTAATAATTATTAGTATTAGTACAGTACCTGTCATGTAGTAGATGTTTGATAAATGCCTACTGATTGATAATTGACTGAGGCAGGATTTGAACCCAATCGTCTGGCTTCAATTCCATCACTCTTCCCATGTATCAGTAAACACCCTGACATACAAAGGGTGGGGAGCCTGCTATCAGGTTCTTAGACCTGGTTTTCTAAAAGGAAAGGTAACTTTTGAGGGATTGACAGTCTCCTTTAACCAAGCACATACATCATTCACTTAGTTCAGGGAATCAACAGACAGCACTTCCAAACTGTCTGACATAAGCAATACATATATCACAAATCAGCAGACAGCTCCAACTGTCTGACCATAGTTGCCAGAGAGGGAAGCACCAACATCTGAGTTTTCAAAGCCAGAGGAGTTCCTTAGAGGCTTCCCAGAGTCTCATCTGGCACACAAAGCTTCTTCCAAAAACTAAGCCCCAAAGTAAAACCTCATCCTCAGGATATTTATGCCTTTTTTAGAGCCAGAGGGCATCCCAACCCTTGAGAACCAGTGTCTCATTAACAAAAGATATGGGCCTTCCTACAAATCTTCCCTAATCAAACTCCCCTTAATGGGCAGGCCCATTAATGGATGGGGAAGATCTTAATCACCTTAAAAATACAAATACTATTTCTAGTTAAAGAAAGTTCTTATTTCTATACTTTACTCCCAGTAAAGACTCTTGCTTGATAAAGGCAAGATTCAATCAGAGGCACTTGGTTAAATTAAAACAAAAACAGCAAAAGATCCTACTTTGCTTGCCGTTACAAACCACAAATAGAACATGTTCTTTTGTATCTACACTCTACTTGAAATGATGGAATACTATTTTAGTAATCTAAAATGACCTAAGAATATCATCAGCACTAGCTACTGTCTATTGAGCATATTCAGAGGGATGGGCAACACACAAGATGACTATACAGAAGAGAGGGAGAATAAGACAATTCCTCTCCTTTACTCCATTAAGGAGAAAGATCTTCATACTAAAGAGAATTAAACAAACATGCAGTGCCAGATGAGGAGGCAAATATGTTGGAGCAGAGGGAAATGAGGATGTCTGTCTTGAAGAGAAGGCTAGGGTAGAGCAAGATTTCAAATATTTAAAGTTCATCATGTGGAAAAGAATGAAAACTTAACTCTCCATTATTTCAGCAGGATGACATAGAACTAATAAACGAAAGCTGTCAGAAGACTTTTGCTTAATTTAAAAGTTTATACCTAGAAGGAACCTCAAAGAGCTAATTAAACACACTCAGTTGTATAGATCAGGAGCCTGAGACTAAAGGGATGAAGTAATTTGCCCAAAATCACATGATTAATTCCTGGCAAAGCTGGGAAGGTTCAGGACCTAAATCTAAGGAAGAACTTTCTAGCATTTGAAGTCACCCAACAATGAAACAAACTACTTCAAAAATTGGCGAGCTCACCAGTACTAGAACTATAATATCAGAACCTAGATATCTGTTTTTAGGGCTAACATAGAAGGGATTCATACATTGGATGAGAGGATCAGTTAAATAACTTCTAAGGTACTTTCCAAGTCCAACATAGAACTTTTATACAAGTGAGACAATTCAATAAGGCAGAGCACATAGAGAAAGAACTGTATTATAATTACCTAATGAAATCCACCTGCTTGATTTACTTTTGATTTGATTTGGTTCTTTTTCCCCTTAAACTTCTGTTAAAATAGCTTCCATGTCAGGAAAAATCTACTGAGGGCAAATTTAGAACCTCAAATGAGAAAATAGGCCTATAAACACCATAGATGCTCAGTAAATACTTGAGGAATTATTAATGTTGAGTGACAAGTTTAGAAGTGCTTAACTCAATGGGGACTCAATGAAAAATAGATTTCAGAAGACAAGTCTGAATATTCTGTGAATAGAACTCTAGATTTCCCTGGAGCCTCAAATAGGAGACATAGGCTAATTGCATAGAACAAATTAATTATACCTTAAATAACATGTCCTGAGATACTTTTTTTTTTGCTAAAGCAGTATTTCCAAAAATAATTTGACAAAAGAACATGTTGAGACTTGAATATATTGATGGAAATCAAATACAAAGTTCCATGGTCAAGGTTACGAGCATCTCTAAGGAGAAGAATTATTATCATAGAAATTAGGGTGAGAACCTAACAGGTTACTTAGGCTAATACCTTCACTTTTGAGTTGATATCTCGTGAATTTAGCTTGCCCAAGTATTCACAGCTGACAAAGTACAGAGTTGGGATTAAAACATTGGTCTTTTAATTGTGAATCAATTTTCTTTCCAGTACACCAACCACTCAGCCTAAGAGTTTCAGGGGAAAGATCCAAATAAAATTTTCTGAGAAATTTGAGGAAGGAAGGATAACTTTCATTCATCTCCCATTCATTGTCTGTCCTTCTTCCATGTATTTAGTAGTCTCTTTTTCTGAACTGTGTCAACCTGCCCAGACCTGAAACTGGAGTTAGAGCTGTGGATAAAGGAGGAAAGAGGCCTATGAGCCAATGTAATTGCCCTTCAGGTCTGAAGACCCTTCTGATGTGTTGAGAAAAACCCCTTGTCTTTTGAGATGGCTCATTCATATTAAATTTTTCTTATAGACTCATATTCATATTCCATAATATACTTAGGTTCCCAAAAACATTTTGGGAAATTCTTATTCAGTCATTTTTCAGTTGTGTCCTACTCTTCAGGACCCCATTTGGGGTTTTGTCAACAAAGATACTTAGAGTGGTTTGCCATTTCTTTCTCCAGCTCATTTTACAAACGGGTAACTGAGGCAAACAGAGTTAAGTGACTTGGCCAAGGTCACGCAGCTAGTAAGTGTCTGAGATCAGATTTGAACTCAGAGAGATGTCTTCCTGACTTCAGATCCAACACTTTATCCGCTGTTTTGGGAAATACTGTGCCACAAGGTTGTCTTCTGTAACAACACTGGGATCTTATTTGATTAAGGTTTAAGGTAATTCTCCTCCTCCTCCCTATTCCTGAGCTATACCTAAGGCTCTGTGGTATAGGGCCAAAGCTGCCAGCTCTGGACTTAGAGGATGTAGGTTCAATTACCTACTCTATCACTTAGTAGGCATCATAAACTAATACTTCTATCATAGTTCAATTTTGTTTTCTACTTTGTTGACTCCTCAAAGAGAGAACAGCTCAGGTTAAAAGTTAATATAATTAAATCTAAATGTTAGACAAAGACTGAAGGCCTTTGCAAACACAATATTAGGTTAAATATCAACTTCATGGAAACATGCTTTGTTTAAAATGTGCATTTACATCAAAATTCTGAGAAAATGGCAGTCATTTTGATCAATTTTCTCTGGGAAGTCTCACATGCAAGAGACCTTGTGCTCTAATGTTTTCTGTGGTGATATTTACATGTGGCAAAGGTTATGTTCTTTGTTATTCCTTTTAGAAAATTATATGATTACCCTAGGTTATAATTATGGCTTGAGTACATTTTTTCATCATATTCTCTCACTTCTACAGGCATAATTTTTACCAAAGAATGAGTTACCCGTGGTTGGCTATAATATTGAATAGTAAATCAGTCCTGTTTGAATATAGCCCATTTATTGCTGGCAATTACCCTAGTCTGTAAAAATCATAAATATGTGGATATGGCAGAAATAGTCAACATTTCTATCTCATTGTAATGATTCAATTCCCATCCACATACCCGGTGTATGGAGAATGATTTTGTTATACTGCAATAAGCTTCCTCTGCTCTAAATAATTTTCAGCCGAAAGCATTGAAAGTTCATCCTAATTGGAGGCATTGTAGTCATTTGATGAGGCCAAAGAACAGTTATTTTTTAAGAATTGGATTCAAATGGTAGTCTGATTTCTTTAGGCTTTGTTCTTGTTTACTTGTTTTCAGTCCTGTTTGTGGTCTATTCTTTGTGACCCCATTTGGGGTTTTCTTGGCAAAGATATTGGAGTGGTTTGCTATTTCCTTTTCTAGTTTATTTTACAGATAAGAAACCAGAGACAAACTTTCCTAGGATCACACAGCTAGTTAAGTGTCTGAGGCCAAATTTGAACTCGGGTCTTCCTAACTCCAAGCTCCGTACTATATCCAATGAACCATCTAGCTGCCCTGCATGTTTTAGGCATTCATCACTTATCTCATAGATAAGTCCCAATCTTCCAAACCACCACCAAATTCAATTCAATGTATAATTCACTGTGCTAGACACTAAAGATACAAAGATAAAAACACTACCATCAGTGCCTTCAGGGAGCTTATGATCTAATTGCTGTGATAAGACCTATAAAATGAAACATGCTGAGCTCATGCTGTGTCTTTTTCCACATGCTGAGTAGCTGTCCGACTTTGGGCAAATCACTTAAGCTTTATGGGCCTCGGTTCCCCGTTCAAAGAGTAAGGGAATTGTCCTAGATTAGCTTTGAGATTGCTTTCAGCTTTAAATTTTTACAATTCTCTTGGAAAGACTTGCATGAAATACTGAAGAGTGAAATGAACAGAGCCAAAAGAACACTGTATATGGTACCAATAATATTGTTTTAAGGATGATTTTGAGTGAATAAGTTATTTTAAATATTATAAATACACAAATTAACTATAAATTGGACTGCACATATGAAAAAAGAACCTATCTGCATCTAGAGAAAGAACTCACAAATAAATTAAAACTGATTCTCATTCAATTCAACAAACCAATTCAAATTAGACTGTGTTGGAAGGCGAAAACTTCTGATATTGTTATAAACCAAGGGTCAGCAAACTTGTAAGAATTTTTTTTATTTTAAACTCCTGTCACAAACCATCAAAAAGATAAAATGTCTATCTTAAAGTATGTATATGTGAATGCATAAACCCAAATATTTCATGTGGATTGTGAGGAAACTGTGTTGATTATAGACAATGTGTTCATAGATCAAAGCAATCAGGATACATGGGGTATGGGGGAGAATTGGAAGAGCGATGTCAATAGCATAAGGCAAGAGAATGGTAATTAAAGTTGATCGTGAGAGTAAATACTTATCTAGTAGAATCTACTCTTGGACTTCAAAACATAGTTTGCAAATTTCCCTTGACTCCTCAATGGTGGGAGGAAACTACACTTC
The DNA here is from genome assembly GCA_023548195.1 of Bettongia penicillata ogilbyi. NCBI lineage: Eukaryota > Metazoa > Chordata > Mammalia > Diprotodontia > Potoroidae > Bettongia > Bettongia penicillata. The sequence goes on from JAJHZJ010000305.1 coordinate 2,494,598, forward strand.
TGGTTTCCAATATTTTGCATATAGGTAGCATCTGCCTCTCCAATATGGAAAGAAGGGATGGAGAGATAAAGTGAAGAAATTTCTAGTTCAAGAATTATACTTTGGTACTAGAGGAGTTTGGGGTTAGGCTTAGCTAGACAGGTAGCTGGAAGAAAAGCAGAAAGTTCAGCTAATCACCCCGATGTGGTGCCTAAATTTCAAATATCTAAGGACTTTGGAAAGACTGTGATGATTTCTGGAACTTTTTATTGTTTATCTTGATGTTTGGTGTCATGTGACTTTGTCAAAAAATTTGTTTCACAACTACCTTCACATTATACATGTGATTTTACCTGGCTTACTCATGAATTGTTTTTCTTTCTTTATGTTCCATCCTTTGGAAAGTTAGGAGAAGTTCAGAACTTGAGGGAGAAATTTTTTGAGAAATTCAGTCAAGCATTTATTGAGTTCTGACTGGGTACAAAGGATTGTATTGTAGTTTTAAGCAAGGAAAGGGAGACACAACTATATCACATATTTTTCAGTCCAAATTTTGAAACAGCCAGGGTTCCTTTTGATTTTCCTTTAGCTTTTCTTTTGTTTTCATCCATATCGCTAAGCTCGGTATTTCCATTTTCTCCTATAATAAGAACTCATTATAACCACATTTCATTTTAGGTCCTAAGGTATTTTAAAGAATCTTATCCCCTACCCCCCCCCCCCCACTCTCTCTCTCTCTCTCTCTCTCTCTCTCTCTCTCTCTCTCTCTCTCTCTCTCTCTCTCTCTCTCTCTCTCTCTCTCTCTCTCTCTCATTCTTGAACCCTCTTTTTTAATCTGTTTAGGCTATTACTGCCCTGGAATAAATTGGGGCCCCAAAGTGGAAAATACAGGCATCTAGCTACTCATTAGCTCATTAGTACAATGATGTATGAACAGTCTCCCAAGTAAAACGATACCCTACTGCAGTATAAACAAAGTCACAGGCAAAGTGGCTCATTTATAACTCATCCTGTTAGAATCAGGATTTTGTTTTAATCCCTCTCTGTGTTAAGGAGTCTTTCCCACTCCCATCCCCCTCACATCAACTGTGCTCATTAATGTCATTTAGTAAAACCACATATCTACTGCAATTGCAAATGTTTAGGAATAAGTGTGGAAGAATCAAAAGAAGCCAGTGGCTCTCTGCTTGGCACTCTGACAAAAGATTGCCGAGAAAACCTGCTCCAAAAGCACTTCTAGAAAACAGAAAAGAAACAATTTTTAAAAATTAGATCTCTTCATGTGTTGTGGTAATAGCAAATAGAAACCAGGGGACATCTGCCATTCAAATGGGAATTTTAACTTCTTTCTTTTTCAAAACATGTGGGCTGTTGTTTTTATTATCAAATCCTCTTGAAAGTCACTTCCCTTAGCTGATTTTCCTTGGGTCTTTTGATGGTTCTGTGGCTGCCAGGTCTGGTGCCAAGGAAAGGTTGTTGAGGATTAGTAGGGAGATAATGTTTTCTATGAATGTTATTTCAGCATTAGTTATTACAGTATTCTTACTGTGGTTCTCTGGTAAAGAATATTTCTAGCATTATTAATAACTTAAAGAGCACTTTAAGATCTATACTCTATATAGGTCAGTGAAATTCTTCGTATGCAATAGAAGTGGAGGTGAAGGTACTAGAAAACTAAGCAAATTTCTTGTTATCATGACTTGGGCTGTGCCTTCTAAAGCATAGAATCAACAAAAAGTCTGCTCGCTACCTCCAGTGTCTTCCCCCCATCGAATATACACCCCCGGTCAGAGAATTTATCTGGCACCACACAGACAAAATTATCAACTGACTGGATCGCCTCTTAAACCGTTTTCTTGGAAACTGAATAGACAGTGTCAGAGTAGAGGAGTAAAAGACTCAAGCCTTAAGATGGGGTCCAGTCCATTACTTTTTCCATTACTGAGTCCCATTGGGGAATATTATATGTAGGATCATTGATCTAGAGCTAAAAGGGATATTAGAATCTATTGAGGCAAAACTCATTTTTAAAAATGAGGAAACTGAGGTATGAAATGTGCTTGTAACTTGCCCAGGGTCACATAGCTGATAACTGTCCGCAGGGTCACATAGCTGATAAGTGTCTGGGGTAGAATTTGAACTTAAGATCTTCTGAATTCCAGGCCCTAACTCTATCTACTGTGCTATTCAGCTGCTGCAACAATTCCTTATGAAAGTTGCCTCAGTATTTTCTTTGTGTTGGACTGCCCATATATAGTTAGTTACAGTTAGAGGACGAGTACAGCTTCCATTTTTCTCCCTAGGAAAAGGGGGAGGGAAGGGAAAGGAATTTCACTCTGCATACATTACAAAAACTCAATTAGTAAAGTATTAAACTATATCTGACAAAAAGAAAACGTAGATGAAATTTAAGCTCATCCAACCATTTTGGCATGACTATGCCAATAAAGTGCATAATTACAAAATCTGGAAGCACATGGTAGATAGGAAGTTATTTTATCTTGCCTTTCTCAGCACTATTTTCATTTGTCTCATATGATAGCTGTAGTTGATTTGTCATTCATCATGATATAGACAGTATCTGGTGATATCAGGAAATAAGAGTCATCCCCACTAAATTCAAAACAACAAGAACACATTTGGAGATTGAAGATTTCAATTGTCCACAAATGACAAATCTTTTCCTTTTTGGAATCAACTAAGTATAGCCATTAGATCAAACGTGTCAAACACAAAGCCTTCATTAAAAAAAAAAACAAAAACATTCATCATCAGGTGGGGGAGACAAGATCAGATGAATATCCTAATGCAAAAATCAAAATAGAATTCTTTATTCTCCCCCAAAATACTGACATACGTGCAATCAACAAACATGAGGGAGCACCTACTGTGTGCAAACCATTGCAGTAATTGCATGTTATCATAGTCATTAGTGGCACTCCTATACCATAAATGTGGAAATTTCACTTATGCAAAAGATAATATTCCATCCTGGGAAACTTTTACCTTTAATTTACATACTGTCAACCCACTCAGGAATACCAATTATTTCTAAAAATTTAAGACTTCTATGGAGAAAGTCTCATTTGTTTCTCAGAAATCAACAACTTAACCAGTGTTGGGAAACCACATTGCTTAATTCAGCTTCTCAGCTCCAGCTATTTATTTCTAATCCAGAATTTTAAAGTTGGAAAAAACCTTAGAGATGATAGCATCATGGGTTTAGATCCAAAAGAAATCTCAGAAGCTATCTGGTCCAAGTCCCACATTTTACATATAAGGAAACTGAGGCTCACAGACATGAAATAATTTGCCCAAAGTCCTAATGGTCCTAAATGATAGAAACTTTTTCCACTCTTCCTCTTTAGTCTCTTCGGTTTATAGATGAGAAAACTGAGGTCTGGTTTGAGATTCAAGGGATTAATTCTTGTCCAGAGACACATCAAATTGATGGTGGAGTCAGTATTAAGGCCACCTGATTTCCAATTCAGTGCTTTTGTCCCTACAACATGATGCCTTGCTAACCCCTCAATATCTTTTTAGCCCAGCTTTCTCATTTTTCAGATGAGGACAATGAGTCTGCTTTATATACTTATATACTTCATAGGGTTTTTGTGAGGATCCTAAGAGTTCTGAAAGGCTAAACGTAAAGTAGTATTAGTTAGCTGTATGATTGTATATAAAATCAGACTATTTCATTCAATGTTGGACTTAGCATGGCGTCTACCCTCAACACTGAATAAGTCCACTCAAGACAAACCATATTTTCAAATCCTCTCCTTTTCTCTTAGAAAAAATGTCCAGAATCCGGTACTTAGAAATGGCACAGAAACTTCTGTTCTCAGATACTTTCATTGATTAGAAACTGCTATTCTACTGTAGGGTGCCTCCCAGGTAGACAGAAAAGTGACATTCACATCTGGATTATGTGAAATCAGGGGAGAAGATATGTCATGTAGTAATGCATAGTATATTATGAGCTGTCACATAGTGGGGTTTGAGAAAAAATGTTGAAATTCAGAGCACCTCCAGTTGGTTAATTATCATTCTTCACAGGCATACATTTCAAGTCAATAATGTGTCATTACTCAAGTCATAATGTGTCTGTGGAACACAGACAGGGTCTCTCATGAGTAGACTTGAATTTTCACTCAGGCAAATCACACACAGAGTATCATTAGAGGATGCACAATCCACTCAGAGTAGAGGCTGGGGATTTAAGACAATGAGATTTAGAAGTGACCAAGCATAGGCATTGCTTGTGATTTACTTAGAAGGGTTAAATTATGTGGGCTCTCATTAAACCTCTTGGTACATAAATTCTAACCTAAATACAGATTAAATTTCATAGCATTCCACATATTTCAGATATGTTACATGTACATACATATACTTTTTTAGGGGTGGAGTTAGGATTGTGATTTAAGAAAATTCCTTAACATGAAAACTCCTTTCATTGATGCAAGTCAGAAATTCATATGCAATTTTTACTTAGTTATCTAGGGTAGAGAGAACCTAAATAACTTGCTCATGGTCACAGCTAATATGGGTCAGACATAGGACTTGAACCCAAATTTTCCTGACTTCTCAGCTGGCCTCTCTCTGTAATACTGTCTCTCACGAAAAGTTTCAGAACAAAGATTGGGATGGAACCTGTGGTTTCCTTAATATAGAAAACACTTGTGTGAGGAAACTCTACCAGTTCATGTCAGTATCTTCTCTGCTACTTATAATCATAGAGAGTTGTGCATAGTGCTGAAATAACGGATTACTTGCCCAGGATCAGTCAATATATGTCAGAGGCTACATTTGGATCCTTGATTTTGAGGCTGGCTTTCTATCCACGCTGCTGTCATACAAACTGTTACAATTGTAATTGTCTCCAATGAAGTTATGTCCAATATTTGACACTATGTATCCAGTAATGATCTTGGGCCAGGTTTGCTACTGTACCTGGACATACCACCTCTATACTCCTATGAGATACTTGCACATGCTATACAAAATATTTTCATTGGTGAGAGGAGAGACTATAGATAAAAGATGTTAGTTCCTATATCATTAATTCATATAAATAAGAAGGGAAACTAGTATTTTTTTTGACAGTTATATCTACTTGAGGTAATTATAATAGCAGCTCCATTTATCTCTGTAGTACATTACAGTTTGCAAAGCACCTTCCTTATAACAACACTAAAAGAGAAGTAATTCAAGTATTATTAACTGTACTTGACACATGAAGAAACAGCCCATGGAGTTTAGGCAAGGTACCCAAGGTTACATAGTTGTTACCAGTATAGCTACACCATGAACCCATGTCTGGTAATTCCTGATCTACCACCCCCTCCTACCTGTTCTACCGAAGAGAAGCCAGAGCTTATTCTAGAAAAGGGGAGGAGAACCTGCAGCCTCGAGGCTACATGTGGTCCTCTAGGTCCTCAAGTGCAGCCCTTTGACTGAAACCATGCTTCACAGAATAAATCCTAAAGGGCCGCACTTGAGATCCTAGAGGGCCACATGTGGCCTCGAGGCTGCAGCTCCCCCCTTCCCCCTTTCTAGAGAGTGAAAACACCAAGTGTAAAGTCAGATGGGAAGATCCAGAGAGAAGATATCACATTTATTGCTCTCAATTTTGAGACTTACTCAGAAATGATCATAGCTCCTTAGAGAAAACATACCTATATACATATTTTCACATCCATATCAGAGGCAATGCTGCCAGGCTGCTGAATTATAAGCCAGTGTTTCATTGTGCAAATATATATCAAGATGTCTTTATCTATGCACTTTCAGCTAGTTTGGGCACCTTCCCCAGTTAAGAAGTTTCCCCACTGTTTAGGTTAGAGGTGACAAACTACTGAAATGATTTGGGGATGGTATGACTGGGATGGACTTTAAGCACAATTGTAAACTAGGTGAAGGAAATGGCAAACCACTCCAATATCTTTGCCAAGAAAGTCCCAAATGGGATCACAAAGAGTTGGCTATAACTGGAAAACAACTGAGGGACAAAAAGCTCAAAATATGGGTTTTTTCAGTTATTCACTTTTTAAAAAGCCACAGCTGGGACCTCACCACCTTCCTTCCCACATGTATGCCACCCCGTTAGGACCTCCAGGATGAGAGGCATTATCCCAGGCATCTCAGACCTGGCTTTGGCTGGGCTGCCTCACACCACAATGACTTGGGGCTTCCCTCCTCTGCCATCAAAGAAAACCTTCATGACTCAACTACCTCTCTCACTAGAAAGTGAAAATGGTCTTTGGTGTTCACAATCTCAACTTCACCAGTTTCGTTGATTTAATGAACCAAGTGTTGAGAATTCCACCCCTCTTATGGGTCTGTTGTTATTTTAAGGCTCACTAAAATGAATTTATATCCTCCACTGAAACCCTCTGACAGCTTTGACAAAGAAATGAATTCCCCTTGTTTATGGGGGTGGGAAAGACAAAAGCTACATTTATTAAGGAGGGTCAAGCTATTGCCTATCATGTTGTAGGCACTTGTGCTAGATATCTGGGGATGTGATAACCAAAAGAAATTTAAAGGAAATAATCTGTCTACAATAGTTGACATTCTGCTGGATTAGAGAGTTTAGAGCCCAAAGGAAAAGAGGGTTGGTCATAGAGTCCAGGTCCCGGCTTGTATGAGGCAAAAGAAAAAAAATGTTACCTCTGAATCCCTACTGAGACCTGGTCCAGGTTTTGGAACTGTTCCCGGAATCAATGAAGGGTGAATCAAAGCAGGAGGTTGATATAAGTCCTGAATCCTTAGATCTATTGACCATGTTAAATGGGGGAAGGGGGGGAAGGAAAAAATTAGTTGCATTAATTCCAAGATAGGAAATTGGCATTGACTGAATTATTTTATTTACTGTGTTTATTATATATAACTTGTTATATATGTTATGTAAATAATATAATTCATTGTTGTTCAGTGATTTCAATTATGTCTAACTCTTCATGACCTCTTTTGGGGTTTCCTTGGCAAAGATACTAGAGTGGTTTGCCATTTCCTACTGCTGTTTATTTTATGGACAAGGAAACTAAAGCCAACAAGGTTAAGTGACTTGCCCAGGGTCATACAGCTAGTAAGTGTCTGAGCTCAGATTTGAAGTCAGGAAGATAAGTCTTCCTGATTCCAGGTCTAGCACTCTATACACTGTGCTACCTAGATAATGTTACTTATGTTAGAGCCAAACTTGACACACAAAAAAGGTATCAAGAAAAATTTATTAAAAATGGAATCCAGAGGAGGGAAGGCCTTCTACGTTCCTCCCTGTGAAGGAACAGGTAGCTTCCAGCATGGCCAACAGAAGGACTCGGACCAGGTCAGGATGAGGCATGATTCTCATAGAATTCCAAACTTTGAACCTATTGGGCCAGGCTGCTATCTCCTGGCCATGGGACTTCATGTTCTCCTGTGATAGGCTTTTCCTCAAACAACTTATTCAGCATGTGCAATGTTTTCTTACCTTCCCCTCACTGTACTAAGTCTCACTCACACACACACACATGGACACACACACGCACACACATACACACACACACACACCCTTCAACTGAAACCATGGAAATAAAACTTAATTCCGGTTTCCCACAATATTAATTAAAAATAAAGCATGATTTTTATTAAATATCCAGAATCTTTCAGTCAAGTTGCATCTACTTTCACTTTGGAAATTCAACTTCATAATTATTCTAGGGTTTGTTTATAAGACATAGCCTCATTTTCTTAAAGTTTTGGTTGTGGGGTTTATTTTTTTCCAGATGAAGTAGAATTTGGAGTTTTGTTATCACTTCATTTATTAAGTGCCTACTGTGTGTGTAAGACTGTGCTGGGTGGGAGGAGGGAGAGAACGGGACAAAAACCATTCCCAAAAGGGGCAAGAATAGGATGAAAATTTTCCTGCCCTGAAAGAGCTAATAGTCTATTGGATCAGAGAGTTTAGGGCCCCAGAAGAAGAAGAGATTGAGAAAGGGAAGAATGAACTGTTTAGTTATTAATAATTTGGATGGATTTGCAAAATCACTGATTCTTCTACTATGTTTTTAATTAGCTGAGTTGGTTTAGCTATGCAAATACAATTGGTCATTCATAAATTTAGTTTTATTTAGTGATAAAACAAAACTAAATGTACATTTCTTTGCTAAAACCCTTCAAAAGTAACATTTTGACATTTTAAAATCTTTTAACATGGCAATTAATGATTGCCATTTCATCATTTAACAGCTACACTAGGGTAGAAAAAAATCCCTGTGTTGACTTCTCTTAGAATTTTTTAGGGAAATGCCTAAAGAAAGACCCTGTGGTCTAATGAGACAGCTATAGATAAGAGATCTCCTTTCCATTTTCAAAAGGATCTTCAATTTTTGATGTAACCTTATTTTCACTGAAGTTTAGTTTCTTTGTTTAAAACATGAAGATCCAATTATAACGTTTTCTTTTTCCCTTCTTAACTGCTCTTTGGAATAGTACTGAGACATACAACTTTAAAACCATAATTTAAACTCTTTGTTATCTGACATGGTCATGGATTGTTGTATTTTGCTTCATCGAATTATATGGCCTAAAGAAAGCTGTATGTTTGTTCCTGATATGGATTGCCAATTTTGTAAGAAATTAGAATGCAATAAAATATGTAACTAAAATGAACATAACTTAATCTTATGATGATTGACTCAGTAGGTATTTTAGGGTCTTTCATTGCCTCAATGCCATAATTATGAATATTAATTACCATAATACTGATAATACACAAAAATATCAATTAATGAAGATTTCTCCATGTGCCTCTATCTTCTCTTTACAGAGATGGAAGGAGGGACTATTGGTTTGGAATATTGCACATACTGTCAGACAAACACATTGAATAATTTTGCAGAACTATTCATTTTTCTTTTCTTTTTAAAACCCTTGTTATAAGGGATAGATGTCAGGGGATGGAAGAGAAGGTATATATTCATGAATGAAGGTGATATAAAACAAGAGAAATCCATTAAAATAGGATATTAAAAATAAACATTTTAATGGAATTCAATGGAATAAGCATTCATTAAATACCTACTATGTTCCAAATACTGTACTAGAGAATAGATGACAGTTTACAGAGAAAGTGCCCAAAATGCGTGAAAAGTGTTTTAAAAAGAATACACACACACATTTAAGGTATACAGAAACCTAGGCACAAAACTCAGTTTATTATCTGGCCAGGATCAACATAAAGGTACTATGAAGAAATAGTTTCCAGATATATATATTAATCCATGTACTTTAGTTGTGGCAGAATCAAACATGCACCCACATGTATGGTCTAAAATAAAAATAATATTCTATTATTATCTTCCACAAAATCAGTCACATTATTTAGCATTTTAATGTTAGCAAAGTGCTTACTTCATGATAACTTTGTAAGAAAGATGGTAAAATATGATTATTTCCATTGTGCAAATGGAAATCAAAGCTTTGAAAAGTAATGTGATTTGTCCATGACCACAAGGCAGTAACAGGTAGGATTACAAGTCAGGTCTCAACTCCAAGTCTAAAAGTAATTCTACTATGCCACACTAATAGACTGCCATTGAAGCTAGTTTTCCCCCAAATGAGAAGATGTATTTTTAGTTATATACTTTTTAAATATAGTCAAGTATATCTTTCATTTGTTCAATTTTTAAAAATCCACAATTGAAATATTCTATTCCATTTGATTCTGTTTGTCTTTTCTAGAATACTTTTTTGGGGATTTGTTTAATGTTTGTTTCTGGAATTCACTAGGGTATGCTTTATGATGAAAATCCAATCCCTTTCCTGCAAAAAAACAATTTTCCAAAGTATATTTGTAAAATAATGAATCCTTCCACCTATTTTATTTTATAAAGATTTGTCAAACACTAATGAATACTTTGAATAGTCTTAGGGGAAGGAAAAAAATTAATTATCAGAGAATCATCCAGTTTAAAAAACAAACTTGTCCAGAATTTTTCACAATGAAAGTCTTTGGAACTTTCTAAGAATAAATGATACATAGATTATTCATCAGTACAGAAAAAGACTGAACACCACCAAATCCTTTTATGAGGCAAATATGGTATTTATTGTAGAACCAGGTGAAAATAACACTTAAAAATTATAGATCAAATTTCACTAATGGAATACATATGCAAAAATGCTAAATGAAATATTAGCCCACAAAATACAGCAATAATCAAGAAAACAATTTGTAATGATCAAGAAGCATTTATTTATATCAAGCAAATAAAAAACTAAGTTAACATCAGAAAAATTATCAATATCATGAAACATATAAACCAGAGAAGTTAAAAAAAAACAACTATGCATCTGTAGATGCAAAAAAGTCTTTGATAAAATTCAATATTCATTCATGATAAAAAAAATACTAAAAAGGAACATAGAAAGATTTTTCCTTAACACATTAAACATATCTACCTTAAGCCTAAAGCCCAAATAACATGGAGTGGAAAATCATTAGAAGCACTCTTACTAAATATAAGTAAGTGTAAAGTAGGGATATACACTTTAATAATTTTTGCTTGAGACAGTTCAAGAAATTCTAGCAATTACAATAATACAGGGAAAAGATATTAGACAGATAATAGAAATGAAAATGGGGTTATCAATGGATTACAAGCTTAGCATGACTAAACAATGTGATAAGCCAATTAAAGAAACTAGTGTCGTCTTGAACCACAATGAACAAGAATTGCTTCCAGGAATAAGGAGGTGATTATCTCACTGTACTATTTTTTCCTGGTCAGATCACATCGGGACCATTGTGTTCAGTTATGGGCACCATAAAATCAAGAGAGAAAAAAATTGACACATAAAAGAGCAACCTAAGAAAACTCAATCCAGGATACTGAAAGGCCTAGATTCAATGTCATATGAGAATTGAATGAAGAAGATTGTGATGGAGGGAGGATGGGATACAGTGAGAGAAGAGAGTTTACCCTGGAGAAGAAAAGATTCAAGAGGCATATTGGTAGCTGTCTTCAAGTATCTGAAGAGTTGTCATGTGAATTAAGGATTAGACTTGTTCTCTTTGGACCCAATGAGGAAAAGTAGGAATGGAAACCAGGGGGAAACTTTCAGAAACAACTTTTGATTTGATGTCAGCAAAAAATTAGCTCTGGATATGGTGACTTCCCCTTCACTGGAAATCTTCAGGCAGAGACTGGATAACCTCTTGGGAGTGTGTTGTAGTGGAGATTCCTTTACTGGTATAGATTGGAATAAGTGGAATCTGAAGTCTCTTTCATATCTAAATTTATGGAATTCCCATCATGATCGGACATGGTAGTATATCTGGAAAATCTAACTGCCTCAAACAAAAACTTAATAACAACAGTACAAATGAGTTCAGTAAAGATGAAGAATACAACATTAACCCACAAAATCCTATGTATTATGATTTAATAGTAATGACCCCCAAAATAATTTTAAAATACCATTTTACAATAACAACATAAGTTATGAAATCCTTGCATATTAATCTACCCAGAAATTCATAGAATACGTAGATGAACCATAAAATTATCATGACTAAAATAAAAAGGATATACTACTGGAAGGATATTTGATGTTTTTTGATAGATCTGATTAATGATAACACTCCCAAAATTATTGTACTATTTAATACAAAGCCATTCAAAACAACAACAGACTTTTGCACAAAACCACACAAAAATGTAATTTATATGGAAAAACAAGCAGGCAAGAATTTTAAGGGTTACTGTAAAGAAAGCTGATGAAGGAAATCTTGCAGTCCCTAACTTTGAAACATATTAGAAAACAGTAATCATCACAGCTCTCTGGTATTGGGCAAAAAAAAAAAAAATAGAGAGATAAATGAAAGAGAACAGACACACCAGACTACCAACCAAAGGTAAACAAAAGATTAGTATTTGACAAACCTCAATACTTACTAATTAGCTGATTACTGCCCATTGGCCAGGAGTTTCATAGATGTTAAGAAACTATAGAGGAAATTAATGAATGAGTTTCTTGGAAAATTATACCAAATTTTGATGACTAGATTTAGATACATCTGAGCAACTGAATTGAGATTATCTCCTAGGTAAGGTATTTGAGGATATTTGCAGTGTTTAACAATTCTATGCCATGGTACTTAATATTTTATACATTATCCCAAAGACCTCTAATTCATTTATTAGATTGTGATATTTCAACTGATTCTTGTCTATTGCTGAAAGACTCATCCTTGCTTTTTGTTATCATTGGTTGAAATTCTAAATTGTGATTTCAAATAAGAAAACATAACACAGTTTTTAGATACAAATGTAAAGTGGTCTGTTAACATTCTCCAGATATAATTTTAACTCTCTCCTAGGAAACTTGAAAATGTAGAATTCTTTTTGTGTGTGTGATTAAAGTGCTTTAGTTCACATTCACTTCATGACTAACATAGTAGAATTTTTTTTAAAAGTGTATCCTTCTGGCTTCCATTTCTCCTTCAATTTTCACAATATTATGTCCCTATGGTTTCATTCCTATCTCTCTGTTCTTTTTTGGTTTTCTTTAATAATGCCTCATCATCTTCTCATCCATTAAATGTGGGTGTTTCTAAGAGTTGTATCCTTGTCTTTCTTGCCTTTTTCTCCTTTCATGATCTGGTGCACTCCTATGACTTTAATTATGAGCCCTATGCTAATGCCTTCCAAATCTTTGTCTCCACCCCAATTTCTGCACAACTCCATATTTCCAACTGCCTGAGTAGATATCATAAAGAATACGAGTAACTGAAATCTATATAGTCTTACATATATTTTTAATACCTTTCTTCCTAACTTCTCTATCATGTCATGATCTTTCCAGTTGCCTGAGTTTCTGACCTTGGAGCCATCTTTGATTGCTACCTCTAATTGTAATTCCACCTCTCCTCCCACCCCCAACCTCCCAATACACACATACACACATCCAATTAATTATCAAATCAGGTTGATTCTTAACTCAGAATATTTCTTGCACCTGTCCCTTCCTCTCTACCATGAAACCACCCTAGGTCAGAATTTTATTCCTTTTTATTGAGACTATGTTGATAGCTTCCTAACCAATCATCCTTATAGTTCTCACCACTAGAGACCTCCTTCCAAGTTGACATCCAACCATACCTGGGGAAAGGGAAGTAATGTCACACTATATTCAAGCATCTGAAGGACTGACACAAAGAAAGACTTGCCCTGCATGATCACAAAAAAAAAAAAAAGAACTAGAAGCAATGGGTAAAAATTCTGGATAAAAATTTAGATTTTATGTAATACATAATTTTCTAAAAGTCTATCCAAAAGTTGAATAGCCTGACTCACAAGATAGTGTGGGTCCCTCCCTCACATGAAGTCTTTTTTAAAAAAATTAATTTTTCTATTTTAAGTTTCAAATTGTCTCACTCCATCCCTCCCAATCCCATATTAGAGAAGGCCATCATGTAACACAGATATATATCCAGATCTATATATGTAAAACCAAAATATGCATACTTCTATTTATCAAATTCTTTCTCTGGAGGTGATCATGAGGTCTTAGAAAAACAGTCTAGATGTCTACTTATTTGATATATTGTAGAGGGGACCATTTTTTAAAGTTTTAGGTTGAGTAAGATGATCTCTGAACTCTCTTCTAACTCCCTGCCTAAGAGTCTTAGTGAATTAAGTAGCTCCAAATTTAGTTATCACCTAGATTATGTCTCTCCATCTCATCTTCAATAATAAGACAAGTTTTGCCAAATATTTGCTAAAATCTAGGTAAATGAGATCTACAGAATTCTGCTGAATTTTTATGAGGATATGCCAATAAATGGATAGATCATAGCTCTATCATGAGAGTGATTACCTTTGATAACAAGATAGAGAAAAAAAAAAAAAAACAGAGCCACACCACCTTTTTTCCTACCAACAACCCTAAAAGTCATAGCACAAACATCATTTGCTAATTACCATCCATCCACCTTTTCCCCAGCCTGTGAGTATGGGTGGCAATTATGAGAATTATCAATCTGGTACTTTTTATTAGCATTACTTTTAAGAAGTTGAGCATGTTGGAGTCATCATGTGAAAACACAGTTGTAAATTCTCAGCCATGATGTGTGACAAGCAGTAATGTGACATCCTTTTGAGAACTATGTCCTAAAAACTGTAGGAAATATTTCTCTGTTTTGGTTTTTCTTAAGGCTAAATTCTTTGAATGCCCTTTGTGCAAAAAAGACTCAGAAATATTCTTTAGTTTTAACAGAGGATTTGGCATGAGAGAATAATAGGGGATCAGTACATGGGTGTACAGTAGAGACATCATTACATGGTTTGTTACTACATAAATTTGGAGTTGCTACTGAAAGGCAAAGAAACATCATGTTTTTGTTTCTCACTTCCCAAGGAGAAGGGGAAATTTAGATTACATATATTATCGATATAAAATATTTGTATATTCTTATATGTGTCTATATTACACCACACACCCAGTTCCTGTTAGAAGTTAATCTTGAATGCAGGCCTTCCTGACTTGGGGGCAGATTCTCCACCCTACACTGTAATGCCTATAGTTTCAGTTTGACCTTATACAGTCAAATCATAGAGTGCGTAGAAAAGAGTACTAGAATTTGGAGTCAGAGAATCTATTCTGTCTCTTTTTATCAGCTCGACTTTGGACACGTCACAACTTGCATCAGTCCCCTCACACTTAAAATGAAAAGTTTGGTCTGATGAAAATATTTTTTCACAATATTTTTTATTGTGAAGCAAAAATATAACAAGTGTAGTTGATGATTCTGTATTAGTCTTCCTCTACAACAACAGCTTTGTAGAGGGATTCCCTTGTATTTTTAACAGAAAACACCAACTTTTTCTGGAGATCTTTCTGCAAAGGGTTAACTACAAACATGTCACGGGGTGAGTTCATGAGTCCCTTACCTTGACAGGTTACTTCTTCGAATGCTGGAGTTTAGGATGTCTTCCCTGCTTGACCGTGACCCGGACAATTGTAATGCTAGATCCGCCTTTGTCTGTGGGGGCATTAATATAATAGGGTGAAGAAAACAGCTTAAAGAGTCAGCTGTGGTTTGGTTGGACAGAGTCAGGGGATGTGTGGACTTCGACTCTTGACCTAGGCACGACAGAATCTCAATAACCATGAAAAAGAGGGTGATAATTCCTGCCTCCTCCTTTATTTTCCCAAGGGAATTCTGGCAATTAAAGAGAAAATGTATGTCTGGGAAATTGAGCTCCTCGGGCATAAGAGCTCTAGAAATACAATGTGGGTGGAGTTACTATTATGAATAATCATATACTCTGTGTTTGTTTTCCTTTTTATTTTTTGGATTAAGAACTTGCCTGTTCTTTCTCCACCCTCCCCCAGGTCGGTTGAAATAGAACTCTCCCGCGGAAAAGCCTTTCGTTGGTAATTGTAAAATACTTGACTAGATCCCAGCCAGTAGTCATTGGTTATCTCACAGGAATTCCCATTTCTAAAGAGTAGAAGGGAGAATAAAATTCAAGGGAGTCAAAATCAGATGGAACAGGGCCACCACACCTTTGGCCAAGGTGGTTGCTTGCCTGATCGCCAAGACTGGAGAGGGGGAGCTTGCCCCTGACCGCTGGGTTTTCCTTGGGGAAATTTGGAGTTTCATTTTGAGGAGCTGGCCCCTCTCTAGTTGGCTTCCTCTTCTCAGCTCTCCCGCCTTTCCCCACCCCACAAACACACACTTACACACACACACACACACACACACACACACACATATACACACTCACACACTCTCTTACACTCTCTCTTTACCAGGGAGGAATTTTCCCCGACTCAGCACAGTACTTCCCTGCTCGCCAGCATAATTCAAGACATAACTTTGCCTTGATTGCATATGCTGTCGAGAGGAAATTGAAAGATTAACAATCTCTGGGGCTGCTTTCCCTCGCGCCTCCTCCCTCCCTTTCTAAAGGGAGGAAAGAACACAAAGGAGGGGGCTCTGCTGGCTGTCCCCGGTTCCCACCGCCCCTCTCAGGTCTGGGCACTAGCTAGCCACCCCGCCGCGAGGCCGGCAGAGCCCGAGCCACCGCGCTCCCGCGGTCTGTACGCCAGGGTCCCTGCCTTTCACATGACCTAGCCGCGTCAGGGCCCGGAGGCTCCCCACCGCACACACACGCCTTCTCCTGCTCTCTCCTCTCCTCTCCCCACCCCCGGCCACTCGTCCGCCGGTTCCAAGTGTGTTTTTGTCCGCACGTGAGCCGTGGCAGGAGCAGGAGCGATCGGTAGGGACTCCCGGAGCGTGGGAAGCCCGTGCCAGGGGTGACTGGCCCGCAGCTGCTCTCGCATCTCCCAGGCAGGCTGGGGGTCCTGCCCGCTGGTGCCAGCGCCTGTACCTTCGCGCGGGCTCCGCACCGGGTGGCCAGCTGGGGGGGGGGGTACCTCCCTTCTGACCCGCCCCCAAGCTGTCGGGAATAGAGAGGGCTTGGTGCACTCTGGATGGCAGCCAGTGTCTGTGTGAGAGACCGTTAGTGGGGACATGGGATGTGGTAGCGCTGGAGAGAGAGGAGCAGCTCCTTGCGGAGAGCGCGCGCGGCCACCGGTCCGGGAGAGGGAGAGGACGCGCCAGGCCCGAATCCTAGCCCACGGGATCGGAGCCATGGATGCTGCCTGTTAGGCCGAGGGCCTGCCGGATCGGGATTTAAGGGCATGCCGCTGCCTGTGGATAATTGGGTTAAGATCTGAAGTTCCCCGGCTCGTCGGGAAGTGAGAAGCAGAAAGGTAATGTTTCTTTGTTTTCCCGTAGTGATGGCAGGGAGGCGGCGGATCATGCAGCACTTCTCTTTCCATTGTAGAATGCTGGATTAGTTTAACAAAAAAGGCATAAAATACTCTATCTCCTGAGGTCTCAAACATTTTGTTCCTCGGCATGGGATAGATTTTTAGAATGCTAACTCCACGTGAGAAATATACTATTCTCCCTCCCGCCATCCCCTCCCACCATCCCGTCATTAGTAAGGTTCATGCAAAATCAGAATTTCACACACAAAATAACTGCAGGTTGAACTGTGTAGGGTGCTTTTTTAAAAGCCTTCTGTGGAAGTGTCAGAAGAGTGAACAGGGGTCTTATCATCCTTAGTGGGTGAGAGGGGGGCAGGGTGGAGACGACTGCAGGCTGCTAGCCGGCTTCCTATGACTGCTGAGGATGGACTGTTCTTTTACATTTCAAATGGCTGCTGCAAGTTTAATGCAGAGAAAAGGGGTACTGCAAAGGTGGGGGAGAAGGGGGGAGAGAGGTTAGAGAGAAGAAAAGAAGGAAGACTGGAAACCACCTTTATTTTGTTTACATCCAGGCAAAATGATTCTTTTGTGGGCAACCCACACCCCAAAAGTTCCTACATATTAAATTTAGAAAGGCTGCTTAGTCATCTACTTATAAAGCTGTGTGTGGAGTCCCTGTGTATGCAGAAACTCATTTCCTTTCTTCATTACCTTGTTAGTGGAGCAACTGCCTAGTAGATTCTAGCATCTTTTGCAAAATTTCCAAGGGAAGGCTGTTCTAAGAATAGATCTGGCAATCACTTGCTACTATGCATACCGGCTCTGAATGATACAACCATGCTGCCTCTCCAGCAAAACAGCATTCAAACAAATGTGATCTGGTGCCCTTAAAAGACTCTCCTGACCCAGCTATGAATGGATGAGGCTTTTTCATTTTTTATTAATGGAGCATTCATAGAGAGAAAGCTGCTATTGTTTCTAGCTTATTTAGGTTTGTAGCTTCCCAGATTTTAAACAGAGCTCCACAGAAGATTGGAGCATGCCCATTTTTAAATCTTAGATTCTCAGTGGTGATGGCCTGGTGGTTCATTTTGGGAATAAATGGCTTTTGCTGTGTTGTCTCATAGTGGGTGGTAGAGGGGATGAATGAGAAGGGAACTCTTTTAAGTGCAAGCCAGTGATGCAGGTTTTCCTTACTTATTCTCTAATATTCCTAATGTCTTCCAAAACTGACCTGGTTGTGAGGGAAAGAAAGCATCAGGCATGGTGACTACAGGATAGATTGCTAAGGTAACAACACGCTGAAATCAGCATTGACCCTGGAAAGATGTGGCATGGATTGAGATTCTGTAATCTATCCGTTGCAATTAATAAACACCACTTAGGTTTAGGTAATTTAGAAAATGTATAACAAGATGTCAAAAAGTAAAAATAAAGAATGCATTTTATTGTCCATAGCTTGTTCTTTTTAGAATTACCTCAAATTCGTTCATAAAAAAGTGTTTTTTGGCTTACTGTACGTTTGTGTGTAATTCATCCTGGTCCAGGAGATGAAAACTGAAAGCTGAAGGGTTCTGATCATGATTCCCAAAGTATCAGTCATCTCTTGCAGACTGTTATATGGAGAAGAGAGCCACTTGTGGTGCATTAACTGCTGTTTGCAAATAGAATGATTTTGCTGAGAATGTAGTTTCAGTTTGTTTAAGTACTTAGCATGAATGAGGGTGCTGTGACAAATAGATTTGAAACTATTAGGTCCTGGGTGGTTAAATAGCCACTGTTAATTTAATGGAACTCAATATTTGGAGACTCATGGAAATCAAAACTCTACTGACCAACCAAAGAAGAGTGCACTGGCCAAAGACTAGCTTGGAAAGGAAGGCCTAAATTGAAAACTAAGATGTATAGGAAAATTAACCCTTTAAAAAAATGTAACTTCATGCATTCAGTGTCAACACATTTAGTATGAATGAATACCAGAAAATCTAACTATCCCATTCTCTTTTGTATGATAAATACTAGATTACTTTTTGTTACTATTTCTATATTCTTCTAGAAATTCAGCATAAACTTATTTTATCCATAATACCAACTATTTCTACAGCACCTTGATTTAGGGGCCTATGAATTTTAGAATTTATTTCATTATGCCCTGATGGTAAGACAAATAGCAAGTAAGGCAGAGAAACTGAGGTACTATGAAGTTAAGTAGTTTCTTTATTGTCTAGTCTATAAGAATGTCATTGCAGTATGAATAGTGTTCAATTGTGTGACTTTGTCTTTAAATAGAAGGTAAGGTACCACATGCAGGTGGGGGAGAGAAGGGGGATAAGGAATTAGACTTTTCCTGGAGTCCTGGAACTGAGGTGAAAAATCGTTGAGTCAGAGGTGCATGGGCTGTGGAGGAGATGGTAAAAGTGAAAGGGGGAGTGATTGGTATATGATTGGTGTGTGCTCATCCTTCATTGCTGAAGAAGACCATGCCATCAGAGAAATGATGACATAACTTGCACTTGACTTTGTTTTTTTTTTTTGAGTGAGGAAGGGTTGTGCAGGTCACTAGCCTCACTTCTCCTACAGAACCATCTGTGACCAGATATTCATCAGGATGACTGGAGATGACCCAGGATGAGGCAATTGGGGTTAAGTAACTTGCCCAAGGTCACACAACTAGTGATTGTCAAGTATCTGAGGTGAAATTTGAACTCAGGGTCCCCCTTACTCTGGCACTGGTGCTCTAGCCACTGCACAACCTAGCTGCCCCATATGATTGGTATGAGAAAGGGGGAATAGAACAGTGATCCTGGAAGGAAGTTCATGAAATGTCACCCTGGGGGACACTATATCAGAGTTTCTAAGTTGTTTTTTTAGGAGTCTGAATAAAGCTATAGTACTTTCAGAGAAGGATATTATAAACTAGTAGTCTCATTGTTCTTTTTCCTATTAGAGTAAAAACGTACATTTCTATTCATAAGTATCTTATGCTAAATCTCTCACATGTATTCTAAGATATGAATTTAGCATGGTATCAGGAAGACTGACTTGGAAATATCTCAGGTCATTTTCAAAATTGAAGGCTTTATTTTCTAAATCCTTATTTATTTTCTAAAATACATTTTACTTCATAAAATGGAAAGTGTATCTTTTTTAGAATGTCTAGCTTAACATCTCAGGATAAGAGCTGGTGTTTGCAAATTCAAAATTCAGAAATACATTTCAAACAACTCTTTTAGGAAGCATGTTAGTCTTTGAGTCACAAGTAACCCTGAGTGCAATTTTTGATGCAAATATATTGATATATATGTATATGTGTGTATGTATATTTATGTATATATGTGTGTGTGTGTGTGTGTGTTTCCAGTTGTTTTTCAGTCCTGACTCTTCATGATCTCTTTTGGGGTTTTCTTGGCAAAGATACTAGAATGGTTGGCCTTTTCCTTCTCCAGCTCATTTTGTAAGATGAACTTAGGCAAACAGGGTTAAGTGACTTGCCCAGGGTCACATAGCTAGAAACTATCCGAGACCAGATTTGAATTCAGGAAGATGAATCTTCCTGACTCCAGACCCAGCACCACCTAGCTGCCCTGTGTACATACACACATACTATATATATATATATATATATATATATATATATATATATATACACATATATATGTATGTATGTATGTATGTATGTGTGTATATGTGTATATATAGTATATATGCTTGTATGTATACACGTATGTTAGTCAATTCAAATCAAACACAGTAACTGTGTGGCTCTGGGCAAATCTCTTAACCTCTCTTCACTTCAGTTTCTTTAACAATAAAATGGGGATAATAATAACATTTGCATTAGGGTTGTTTCAAGGATCAAATGAGATAATATATATAATGCGCTTAGCTCAATGCCTGACACATAGTAAGCCTTATATAAATATGCATTATCATCATCATTTTTACATGCTGTTTCCCTCATTAGAATATAAACTCCTTGAAGGCAGAAAATGTTTCACTTTACCTGACACACAGTAAGTAATAAATACTTTTTTTGATTGATCACTGGATTGTGGTTAGAGACTTCATTGGGATCTTAGAGGCCACGAAATCCAAATCATTCATTCTACAAAAACACAGAATTTAAGTGATTTGCCCAAGTGCCAGGATCACTGCAAGACAGCTAGGTCCCTAGTAACATGAATGAAATCTCCTGAAGTGGTGGCATTATTTGTATTCTGTATATTTCCATTGGCCTAGAACCAATTACCAGATTTTGCATGATTACGACTTTGAATAGGTTGCATCTGAGTGTTCAGACACTTCAGGAGTTCATTATTTTAACCAGGTACTTCTAGAATTCATGATTTCACTGGAAATGGAAATTTCTTCTTCAACTGCAGATTGCAGCCTGTCTACTACTATACCTTTGTAGATAGTCTTCATTAGTTATGACTGAACCTTCCTGACTTCTGCATGGCCAGTCCTTGGATAGCAGGTGTATATATACGTACATATGTACACACATACACACACACACAGAGTCTATCATCTTTAACAGGAACTGTCAGAATTTATGCTCTTCTGGTGGAGCCTTCCAACAGCTAAGAGGCACATAGTGGATAGAGTGCTGACCCTGGAGTCAGGAGGACTGAGTTCAAATCCAGCCTCAGACACTTAATAGCTATGTGACCTGGGCAAGTCATCTAACCCTTTTACCTAACTTTCCTCATCTGTAAGATGAACTGGAGAAGGAAATGGTGAACCACTGAATATCTTTGCCAAGAAAACCCAAAAAGGATAATGGACAGTTGGACACTACTGAAAGAGCTCATCAACAACAAAAGTGGAGGCTTCTACAGCCCAGGGTCTCTACACCTCCGTGAGGAACAAAAAACAAATCTCATAGTGTAATTCAGTCTTAGGTTGCATTAATAAAAAGTCTAGTGCCCAAATCACTGCGCTGTTCAGGGAATGGAAATAGCCCCAGGGAACCTAAAACACATCCCTCTCTCTAACAATCAATCAGTGACTAGGTAGGTAAATAAGTAAATAAATATTGACCTGTTGGGATCATTTCTAATTTTTTCCCTCAAGTTTGACTAGATATATGTTCTGGTCCTGAATTTTCAGAGTTGTTATAAAAAGAAAATGACTAACTGTTATAAGCACCCCGACATACACAGGGGGTTGTGCTATCACAAGTTCTTAGATCTTCATTCATAAAAGGAAAGGTAACTTTTGAGGGGTTAATAATATCCTTTAATCAAGTACATATATCATTCATTTACTTCAGGAAATCAGCAAACAGCACTTCCCAACTGTCTGACATAAGCAATACATATATCACAAATCAACAGACAGCTCCAACTGTCTGACCATAGTTGCCAGAGAGGAAAGCACCAACATCTGGGTTTTCAAAGTCAGAGGGGTTCCTTAGAGGCTTTGCAGAGTCTCAACTGGCACACAAAGCTTTTTCCAAAAACTAACCCTCAAAGTAAAACCTCTCCCTTAGAGCCAGAAGGTGTCCCAACCCTTGAGAACCAATGCCTCATTAACAAAAGGTGTGGACCTTCCTACAAATCTTCCCTAATTAAACTCCATTTATGGGTGGGGAAGATCTTTAATCATATTAACAATACAAATACGTATACTATTTCTAGTTAAGAAAGTTCTTATTTCTGTACTTTACTCTTAGTAAAGACTCTTGGTTGATAAAGGCAAGATTCAATCGGAGACACTTGACTATAATAAAACAAAAACAGAAAAAGATCCTACTTTGCTTTCCCTTATAATCTACTCTTCCAGGATCCTTGGCCTTACAAATCTAAATGGCCATAGATCCCAGGACAAATAGAGGCATTATACTTCTTGATTATACTAAAACAAAAACAACAAAAGATCCCACTTTGCTTGCCTTTACACTAGCCAAACATCTATTTAGAGCAGATAGCTTTTAACATCAGCATATATCCAGATTACCAAAAGTACCACAGCAGTTTCTTTTAGAAACCAAATCCTTTCCCTCTGGCTGGTGAGATCATCATCTTCTTGATCTAAGGGAGTATCTCATAAGTAGTCTGACTCTTCATGATATCACAGGATATTAGTGTGGGATTAATTAATGATAGTATAAATAGCTAGTATTTCTGTAGTACTTTAAAGTTTGCACTTAACAAATATTTGATATTCAAAGAAAAATCCTAGGAGGTAGGTACTATTATTATTCCCATTACATGGATGAAGAAACTGAGGGAGAGGTTAAGTGACTTGCACTTAGTACATATCTGAGACTGTATTCTCAGGTCTTCCTGACTCTAAGTCCAGTACTCTTATCTATTGAGCCACATAGGAACTGGAAAGAGAGTTTAAAAATCATGTAGGTTCAGTGTGTTTACTTTACAGGTAAAGAAAGTTACAAGGCTAGTTGATGTCAGAAATAGGACTGGAATCCTGCTTTCATGGTTTTCAGTCTAGTAATATCTTTGCTGTTATCTAGTTATGTGTTCTCTGCTAACAGTCTTATTTCCCCCCATGCCCCAAAACAAAAACAAAAACCATCTTTAGCATTTTTTGAAGGTTGAAGGAACCTGAGAGATTTAGCGTATGGGAGAAAAGAACATGTGATATATAATTGTTGTCTTCAAATAGTTAAAAGGATGTCATATGGAAAAGGGATTAGGTGGGCTTTGTCTGCTTGGGCCCAAAGGAACAAATAGGTGGAAATTGCAGGAAAGAAGGCGTTGGCTCAAAATGAGAAAGAATTCAGCTGTAAGGGCTGTTCAAATATAGAACAGGTTCAAAAGTTCCTGAGTTCCCCATTACCAGGGACTTTCAAACAGAAATCGAAGCAACGTTTCTGAGATATGATTCATGTTTTGAATGGGGATAACCTTTGGGATCCTTTCCAACTTTGCAGTTCTGAAATTTTACAACCCTATTTTCTTTTAACAATGGAATTATGGCTGTTACACATAATTTATTATTTGTGTTTTGTATAGATGTGTTACTTTTGCTGGTATCAGCGATAAGTTTTGTCCCCAAAAAAGAAATCGTTATTTCTTTTAAGCACATTTTTCAATTAACAAGCTCTTATTTTTTCTATATCCTCCTCCCAAATAAGAATTGGAAACTAAGGGAATATCCATCCATTGAGGAATGACTGAACAAATTATCTTCTGTGAATGTAATGGAAGACTATTATACTGTAAGAAAAGAAGAGACAGTTTCAAAGATACCTAGGAAGATTTATATGAACTGATGTAGAGTACAGGGAAAACCAGGAGAATAAACAGTAATAATCACATTTGGAAGACAGCTTTGAGAGACTTAACAACTCTCATAATGAAATGACCAACTATGAAATCCTTGTCTCTTCGTAGGTGCTAAGTCCTGTTACAGAAGTGATGATATGAATAAAGGAGATTTGTGTGGGGCCCTGGTCAGCTCACTGACTTTTTATCACCACCAAGTAATCATGAAAAAGGACAGCAGATAGAGTGCAGATTCATTCCCTGAATTCATGTCTGACCTCAGACTCCTAGTTGTGTGACCCTAGGCAAGTCACAATCCTATTTGCTTCAGTTTTTTCATCTGTAAAATGAACTAGAGAAGGAAATGGCAAACCATTCTAGTATCTTTGGGGTCCCAGAGAGTTAGACATGACTGAAAATGGCTCAACAGCAACAATTTTTTTTAAAATGGATAACAACTAGCACTGTCTGGTTACCCATAACCCAGACATATCAGCTTTCCTGATTCTAGTTCTTAAATGTAAATGGTAAACCCTGGATGTCCAACACAACCAAATCTCTCAATCTTATAGTCTTATTATATTTTAAATTTTAAAATTAGAGTCTCCACCTCTGAGGAAAGTAATTTTGGAGAGAGATATGCTCTTAATGTCTGAAAAGCTTATTTTCACATGGTCCTTCCCACATAGTTGACAGTGTTTGCACACTTATTCTTTTGTTTGCCTTTTATTGATATGTATATACTATTCCATAGTCAGGGCACTTTGTGATCATGTGCCTGGCTATAATATCTAATAACTAACATTTTATAACATTTTCAGGTTTGCAAAATGCTTTACATATATTATCCGTAACAATCTTCTGACAAGAGTGCTATTATTATCCCCATTTGACAGATGAGGAAACTGAGCCTGAGGGAAGTTAAGTGACTTGCCTGGGATAGCAAGTTAGGTATGAAGCAGGATTGAAGTGAAGTGTGCCTAACCCCAAGTCTAGCACTCCATCCTCTTGGTCATTCGCCTGCTTCAGAGTATGCACTCAATAGTGACTGAATTATTTACTTAATCTTTTACGTAATCATTGTACCAGTTATGTGAAAGAGTACATCATTTAATTATATATATTTATTATTAAAACTGAAGAAATCAATGGTTAAAGCTTCAGGATAGCATATCTATCTGGTTCTCATCCTTTCCTTAGTCTGCCCTCTCTGTCAGTGAGCAACAGATCAGTAACCTCAGACTGAGCCATTTTGCCACATGTGGGTAGCAGCAACACTTCATAACAATGGTTTTTATTCTGGATGTCCGGAAAACAATACTTGGGGTTTTAAACATTCATTTTCCATTTAGAATCAACTTGCTCTTTTAAAGATGGATTTCTCTTTTGTGTGACTCATGGTTTTCCTTTTCTTTCTTTAGGGGGGGAAAACTGTAGGAAATGGGGAGTTAGACTGATAATTCATGACAGGAAATGTAAGTGATAATAGGTTGCTAGGCCAGGCCATCATTAACCATAAAAATATTGTAGTTTTTTAATTTGACTTGATAAACATTGATTAAATGTATACTATTTGAAACACACTGTGTTAGGCCCTTGGAGAGAAACCAAGATAATTAGACCGGTATGATTTTGAAGAATAAGCCAATAGGAACTTTGTCAAGATGTTGCAAATCAAGCTATTTGGATTAGAGAAATGTAGCCTTTCTTGCATGTTGTATTTCCAATTAGAATGTGAGTTCCTTAGAGGCAAGGATTGTTTTTGCATGTCTTTGTAGCCTCAGAGCTTAATACCTAGTATATAGCTTAAGTAATTAGTATATAGATGGTGCTTAATGAATGCATGTTGATTGACTGAGTCATCAGTTCTACCCCTGCTGAACATTTAATGTCTGTGCTTTTTACTAGCATCATGTGTTTATTTTTTAATGTACTGGAAAGCTGAAGGAATAAGGGATGGGATGGGAACTATAGAGCTGACATGGACCAAAAAGGAAAAGGAGGAAGGAGGAAAAGAAAGGGGAAGGTAATTGGTATAGAATAATATACTTATATGTACTACTTTAAAATGTACAAAGCATTCCAAAAAACATTATCTCTTTTGATCCCTACAACAATCTTATAAGTATATAGGTAATTATCCCCATTTTACAGATAGGGAAACTGAGGTATGGGAGTTATTTGAGTTATCCAGTGTCACATAGTAAATCATCGATTCAGAGTGAATGAATGAAAAAAAGCATTTTTAAAAAAAAATTATATATTTTTAGTTTTCAACATTCATTTTTATAAGATTTTGAGTTCTAATTTTCCCCCTCCTTCCTCTCAAGACAGCATGCAGTCTGATATAGGTTATACATGTAAAATCATATTAAACATATTTCTATATTAGTCATTTTGTGAAAGAATCAGAACAAAAGGGAAAAACCACGAGAAAGAAAAAATCAAAAACAATAGAAGCAAAAATAGTATGCTTCCATCTGCATTCAGGCTCCATAGTTCTTTCTCTGGATGTGGATACCATTTTCCACCACGAGTCTTTTGGAATTGTCTTAGATCATGACATTGCAGAGATGAGCTAAGTCTATCAAAGTTGGTCATTTCACAGTAGTGCTGTTACTGTGTACAATGTTCTAGTTATGCTCACTTCACTCAACATCAGTTCATGTAAGTCTTTCCAGCTTTTTCTGAAATCTGCCTGCTCATCATTTCTTATGGAACACTAGTATCCCAATACATTCATACACCACAACGTGTTCAGCCATTCCCCAGTTGTTGGGCATCCCCTCCATTTTCAATTGCCTGCCATAACAAAAAAAAGAGCGGCTATAAAATTTGAAAAAGTATTTATTAAATGTTTACTATATATAGAGCACTTTACTAAGTGCTGGAGATACAGATAAAAAAGCAAAATGGTCCTTGTTCTAAGGAGCTCACATTCTAACAGGGAGACAACACATATCTGTAGTTTTGAGCAGCAAGTGAGATGAAAAAATCCCACGGTCCTTCAGGTACAGCAGCAAAGGAGATAGTAACGTAGTTCAGATGGTAATAGAGTTTCTATAATTTCATTTCTATTGATAAAATCATAACCATTTCTGATGTTGAACTGTGTTACAGTGTCCAGGAAATTGGTAGTAAGAACTTTGTTTTCTGGGCCCTGAGTAGCTATGTTTTCTCAAGAAGCAAGGGCTATGCTATGACACACAGAGAAACAGTTGCCAGATCACATCTCCATAAAGGTTACTTCCTGAGACAATGGCTTTGGGGACTAGACTGGAAGCTGGAATAGAATTGGGGTAGTGATGGGAGGGAATGCTGCCATGCTCCGGGTTCTTGGGCTTACTTGCCTGACAGTGACAGTTGATGTTGATAGTAGCAGGGAAAGTGGGTCCCCTCTGTACAGTAATTGCTCTATTCAATAACTGAAGAGCCCAGGTGGGATCAGGGCTGGTGGTTGGTAGGGACACTGCTATTTCCAAGACTCTTGGTTTGATGGGTTATTTCCATTGGTATCTGAATAGGTGGTCATAGAGATGGTGGTACTAGCTTGACTTGCCTGGCATGTGACATTTGCTTTTTCTGCCTTATAGTGCTACACTGCTTCAGCGAGGCTGGCTTGACCCACCTGTAGGTGGCAGTTGGTAAGGAAGGCTGATTCCACCTCCACAGGAATTGTATTCCTAGATGATGGCTGTGGAGGCTGAACTAGAATCAGGAGCAGCAGTCCTGGGTAGGGGAGAGAGAAGGGGAGGAAGCTGCCATTTCCAAGGATCCTGGGCTTAGTTGGCCCAGCTACTTTTTGAGCATATAACTCCTAGAAACCAGAAAGTTGCTTCCTAATATAAGGGAAAAGTTCTAAGATGGGACCGACTGTGTGGAGGTCTCTTACACATAAGGACTGAATCGATGTTTGAGTTGAATGCATTGTTCATTGTCTGTTGCCACAGCAGCCAAGGCTGAATTAATAGACATGGCTATAGACAATGTCCAGAGGGAGGAAAGGATTTATTCCTAAGGTTTGTTTGTTTTGTTCAGTCATGTCCAATTTTTCGTGACCTAATGGGCAGTAGGTCCACCAGGCCCTCCTTGACTGTCTCCCAAAGTCTGTCCAAGCTCACGTTCATTGTTTCCATAATACATCCATCTCATCCTCTGCCATCCCCTTTTCCTTTGTACTTTCAGTCTTTCCCAGCATCACGGTCTTCTCCAATGAGTCTCATCATCTCATTATATGGCTCAAGTACTTAAGCTTCAACTTCAGTATTTGTCCTTCCAGTGAGTAGCCTGAATTAATTTAAGTATTGACTGATTTGATCTCCTTGCTGTCCAAGGGACTGTCAAAAGTCTTTTTCAGTGTCACAATTCGGAAGTGTTGATTCTGCAGCACTCAGTTTTCCCTGTAGTCTAACTCAACCATGCATACACTCCTGCTGGAAAAACCATAGCTTTGATAATACAGAGAGCCTTTGTCTGCTTTTTAGTATATTGTTCAGATTTGCCATAACTTTCCTTCCAAGAAGTAAGCTTCGTTTCGTGGCTGTATCACCATCTACAGTGATTTTTTTGAGCCCACCATCTACAGTGATTTTTTTGAGCCCAAGAATATAAATATAGTACATAAATATATAAAATATATGACCTGTCCATCTTGGGTAGCCCTGTATGGCATAACTCATAGTTTCATTGCTCTATGCAGCCCCATAGCCATGACAAGGCAACAATCTGACAGGAGATTCCTAAAGTACTCAGCCTTAATGAGGCCACACAGGGAGAACTCTTTGGGCTCCAGAATTTTAGGAAGGACCATCCTTGAACATGTCCAGAGGAGGACCATTGGTATTAGTGAAGAAACTGTAAAACATGATCTTGTATAAATTGAACTTTGGAACTGGAGATTTTGACATAGAAAAGATAAGACTTGAAAGGTACCTTCCCTCAAGTATTTAAAAGTCCATCATATGAGAAAGGAATTATCTTTGAAGCACACCTTGAAACAATGTGCAGAAGCTGCAAAGAAGCTGATTTCAACTGAAAAAATTCTGTTAGAGCTGACCACAAGTGGAATGGAATGTCTCAGGAAGTAGTGAGTTCACCATCACTGAGGGTCTTCAGGTGTGAGCTAAAGAATCACTTGTCAAAGCTGCTTTAAATGAGGAGAGTCACTTTATCTACCCCCATTTAAGAGGGGAAATTCAGCTATTTTCAGCAAAGCAGAATAACCAGAGGCATGGTTGGTTTTTAAGCAGAGTTTAGCAGAAAGATCCGTGTAATAAATATCTGTGTGATTATTAATTGGTAGGATGATACAAACTGACATCTTGTAGCACTTGATAGTTTGCAAAGTGTTTTATATACATTATATAATTTTTGGCTCAGAACAGCTCTGTAAGGTGGGTACAACAGATACCTGCCCCTATTTTTCAGGTAAGGGTTATGTGGTTGCCCACTGGTCACATCACTACAAAATATCAGAGGCAGGATTCATAGACTTTGTGAAGGAGAGGGCATAATGTTAGATTTGAAGAATAGGAGAGACTTCAACAGTCAGCCATGAAAGTGTGGAGAAGAGTTCATTCTAGGTGTAGGGGATGGCATGAGCAAAGGCAGGAGATGGAAAATGGTCTACTTTGGGCAGTAGAGAGGCCCTATAAATTTAGTGCCAAGATACCAGTACCATTTTAGGAAGAAGACTTGGCCATAGGTTTTTTAAAAAGATGATTTCTGAGGTCTCTTCCAAGTCTGAGATATTATAATTCTCCAGGCAACATTAAGCTTTTAGAGTATCCTATGAGCTATTAATAGTTTGTGTTGTCACCCGGAATATTATAAAAGGCATTATAAGTTTAAATTCATTGAATTTAAGCTAGAAGAGGCTCTAGAAATAGTCTATTCAAATCTCTTCATTTTACAGATGAGGAATCTGAGACCCAGAGAAATAAATGACTTATCTAAGGTCAAACCACTAGTTCATGGTGGAACCAGGATTACAATGAAGCCCACTTGACTCAAAGTCCAGTGTTCTCATTATACAAGGTCACAACTTGGAAAATATTGGATTTTTTACTTTTTTGGTAGGGTTATTAGACAGTATGCCATGTTTGACGTTTCATTGTTTTCTACCCTGTCCCTACTACTGGTTATCTCTACAGAACTAATTTTTCTTTGAAATTTAGAGTCTAGGAAAGTTGGAAGGAATGTTGTTAGAAAAAGGAGACACCTGGGGCGGAGCCAAGATGGCGGAGTAGAAGGACGCACGTTTATGAGCTCTGAAACCAAAAGCCCATAGAATTAATGTAAAAAGAGTCCTCCATAACTTCTGGGTCAATACAAGGTGTGCAAAAGCAGACTGGAAGAGATTTCCATTCCAGGGAGCCCTGGAGACCTGTCTCCAGGGTCCGGCATGCCCTGGAAAGTGGACCCCACCCCCAGCGCTGCCCTGGCTGTGGCCCCAGAGAAGCTGATCCGAGCAGGCTTCAGAGACGGAAGCTCCGACAGCCGGGAAAGTCCCTCCGCCCACAGAAGCTACAGGTCAGTGAGAAAGAAGGCCGGGCTGGAGGAGAGGGGAAGCAGGGCGTCTCCGTGACTCAGGCCCCCTCGGGAGGAAGCGGCGGCGGCAGAGACGGGGGCAGGAAGCGGCGAAGGCAGAGGTGTGGGCAGCGGCTGAGGCGGCAGCGGCCCAGGACTCAGGAATCCCCCAGCAGCAGGCAGGATCTTCATTACGGAAGGTTTCTGCGTAAAACCTGATGGAGCTGAGCCTGGGAGACGGCCCTGCCCCCACCCCGCTCTATTACTGAAGGCTTCTGCTCAAAGCCTTCAAGCGAACTGAGATTGGGAGGCGGGGCCCCCCACCCCGCCCCCACCTGCTCCATTCCTGAAAGTCTCTGCATAAAGCCCCCGAGGGATCAGAGTCTGGGAGGCGGCCCTGCCCCCACCCCAGCACCTGAACTAAAGCTCACTGATTGACAGCTGGCAGGAGGAAAGCCCATTTAAATCTCAGAGGCCAAGCACTAGCTGGGCGGATCCAGGCGGGGGTGGAGAGGAATCTCAGAAGTCAAGTAACTGGCTGGGAAAATGCCTAGAAAAGGGAAGAAAAATAAGACTATAGAGAGTTTTTTCCAACAAATGCAAATGATCCCGACCTTCGGATCTGATGACGAGGACGTATCCTTGCCATCAGGGAAAGACGTGGAGGGCGGGGCCTCAGTACCCCAGACACCCCAGTGGGGTGGCGGGTGGGCTCAGGCCCTGGAACAGCTCAAAAAGGATTTTGAAAAGCAAGTTAGACAGGTGGAGGAAAAACTGGGAAGAGAAATGAGAGAGATACAAGAAAAGTATGAAAATCGGGTCAATACCTTGGTAAAGGAGACCCAAAAAAATGCTGAGGAAATTAACACCTTGAAAAATAGGCTCATTCAATTGGCAAAGGAGGTTCAAAAAGCCAATGAGGAGAAGAATGCTTTCAAAAGCAGAATGAGCCAAATGGAAAAAGAGGCTCAAAAGCTCACTGAATTTAATAGTTCTCTCAAAATTAGAATGGAACAGATGGAGTCTAATGACTTTACGAGAAACCAAGAAATCACCAAACAAAACCAAAAGAACGAAAAAATGGAAGAGAATGTGAAATATCTCATGGGAAAAACAACTGACCTGGAAAATAGATCCAGGAGAGACAATTTAAAAATTATGGGACTACCTGAAAGTCATGATCAAAAAAAGAGCCTAGACATCATCTTCCATGAAATTATCAAGGAAAACTGCCCTGACATTCTAGAACCAGAGGGCAAAATAAGTATTGAAAGAATCCATCGATCACCACCTGAAAGAGATCCAAAAAGAGAAACTCCTAGGAACATTGTGGCCAAATTCCAGAACTCCCAGCTCAAGGAAAAAATCTTGCAAGCAGCTAGAAAGAAACAATTCCAGTACTGTGGAAATACAATCAGGATAACCCAAGATCTAGCAGCTTCTACATTAAGGGATCAAAGGGCGTGGAATAGGATATTCCAGAAGGCAAAGGAACTAGGACTCAAACCAAGAATCACCTACCCAGCTAAACTGAGTATAATACTTCAAGGGAAAATATGGTCTTTCAATGAAACAGAGGACTTTCAATCATTCTTAATGAAAAAACCAGAGCTGAAAAGAAAATTTGACTTTCAAACACAAGAATGAGAAGAAGCATGAAAAAGTAAACAGCAAAGAGAAGTATTAAGGGACTTACCAGAAGTGAACTGTTTACACTCATACAGGGAAAGACAATATTTCTAACTCTTAAAACTTTTCAGTATCTGGGTATTTGGTGGGATCACACATACACATGTACACGCATGCACACACATACACACATGCACACACATACAGAGATAGAGAGCACAGATTGAACTGAATAGGATGGGACCATACCTTAAAAGAAACTAAGGTAAATGGTGAGAGAGAAATGTAGGGGGAGGAAAGAGAGGGAAAGGGAAGGGGGTAACTATATGTCATTTAAGAGGCAGGTAGGAGTTTTTCTTAGTGGAGGGAAAAAGAGGAGAGCTGAGAAAAAAAAAAAACAAAAAACAAGAAGTTTACCCTCATCACATTTGACTAAACGAAGGAGTGAAATGCACACTCATTTTGGTATGAAAACCTATCTTACAGTATAAGAACGTGGGGGAGAAGGAGATATTGCAAGGGAGGGAATGATGGGGGGGAGGGCAAAGGGAGGAGGGAGCAATTTGAAATCAACGCTTGGGGAGGGACAGGATCAAGAGACAGAAGAGAAACAATGAGGGGCAGGTTAGGAGGGATAGTAATCCAGTTAGTCTTACACAACACGACTATCAGGGAAGTCATTTGCAAAACTACACAGATATGGCCTATACTGAATTGCCTGCTGTCCCAAAAGGAATGGGTGGGGAGGGAGGGATGGGGAGAATTTGGAACTCAAAGTTTTAGGAACAACTGTTTAACATTGTTGTTGTAACTAGGAAAGAAGACATACAGTTAATGAGGAATAGAAAGTCATCTGGCCCTACAGGAGAAAAGAGAAGATGGAGACAAGAGAAGGGAGGGATGACAGAAGAGAGGGCAGATTGGAGATAGGGAAAATTAGATTGCTTGGGGTATTGGGGTGGAGGGAGGGGATAAAAGGGGAGAAAACTGGGAACCCAAAAATTTGTGAAAATGAATGTAAAAAATTAAATAAATAAATAAATAAATAAGAAAGGAAAAAAAAAAGGAGACACCTTTATGTGACATATATAACCTTCCTTTGAAAACACAAATGTAGAACTGAAAAGAACATTAGAGGTCATCTATTCCAAAGGTATCAAATTCAAATAGAAACGCAGGCTGTGTATTGACCTTTTAGAAAATCACAAATTAGCATTATCTATGTAATATTGTGCTTTTACTTATTTTGTTAAATATTTCCCGACATTTTATTCTGGTTGGCCAGGATTTTTCTGTCTCCTTCCTTAGCCACCTAGTTGGCTCCAAATTTGAGACTTCTGATCTAGTCCATCTAGTTTCACAGATGAAGAAACCGGGGCCTAGAAAGATCAAGTAACTTCCCCTAGATCACATAGGTAGTAACAGCAAAGTAAAATTCAGAAGCCTAACCAAAAAATATTTGGAGAAATAAAATTAATTTCACATAGTGTGAATTGCAGAAGAGAGATAGGTGTCTCATTACTCAAGTGGTAATCTGAGGTTCTTTACTGCATCAAATAATTCTTGATATTAGGTCCTTTTGTAGTTTTTCATAATTGACCTAAAAAATCCCTTTGGGGTAGGTGTTGTTAGGATCACTCAAGGAACAAGAAGGGGGAAGAAATTCTAACATCAGAAAGAACTCAAAGCAACAAAGTTGTTTTATGTGTGTATGCATATATGAATATGTGTACACTCATACACGTATGTGTTTGTCATGGTCATATATCAGTAATATATACACCTACATCAATAGACAAATTATACAGTGTGGTTGTTTGTTGTCGTCCTTCTCAAAGAGGACCATGACCTCAGGAAGGTGATGCCATGACATGCAAATGAATTGGATTTAAGTGAGGCAGGGCTGTGCAAAGTCACCAGCCTCACTTTCTCCTCAGGAGCCATCTGGGTTCAGTCAGGATGACTAGAGATGGCCCTGGATGCAGTAAGAGATCTTGGACTTTTTAAACTAAGGTCTTTCCCATGACTCAGTTTGAGGCAAGCCTCACGCAGCGATTAAGGGTAGGTAAGAAATATGACAGACAATGGCCTCTTTTATCTAGTAAAAAAAAAAAAATCATTCTAGGAGGGAAAGACCTTTAGGGTTTCTGACCAAAATAGAAACAATTCCTATTTATTTTCACTCTGAGCCAATCTGGGTCCTACCAATGTCCAAGTGGGGCTTGGCCCCGGGCACCTATTATTGGCCAGTCTAGGAGAACCCATTGCCTTGAAGGCTGGGTCCTTGAGGGAAAAAAGTTTCATTCCATTTGGGTGTGATAGAGCATTA
This sequence comes from Bettongia penicillata ogilbyi, assembly GCA_023548195.1. NCBI lineage: Eukaryota > Metazoa > Chordata > Mammalia > Diprotodontia > Potoroidae > Bettongia > Bettongia penicillata. The sequence continues at coordinate 2,529,065 of JAJHZJ010000305.1, forward strand.
TGCTTAGAGTAAAGAAGACTTTGTTTCAAATATTGTCTTTGATATTTACTAGTTATATAAGCATGGACAAGGCAGTTATCATCTAAACCTCAGTTTCCTCCTCTGAAAAATGGGTACAATACTTTGAATACCTTCCTCGTAGGGTGGTTGTGAGGATCAAATCAGAAAATGTATGTAAAATAGTGCAGAATCCTTAAAACACTATATACACATCAGTTAGTGTTGTAATTATCACTATGTTGCCACCTCCTTCCAGGTTTCAACATTGTAGTCTATGAGGGAAATGTTTCCTTGTTTAGCTTTTAACCTCTCTCCTGACCTCCACTTTGACATCTTCGCAGCCTATTGAACTAGCTACCCTGTAGATATCTCACATTTAACATGTCCAAAACTAAACAGTATCTTTATCTACTTATTCCAAACTGCCCTCTTCCAAATGAAGGTACCAGCCTTCCAACTAGTCACTCAGACTCTATCACCATTAAAATCCAAGCTGTTGCCAAGTTCTGTTGATTTTATCGTGACAACCTCTTGTACATGGTTTCTTTCCTCTAATGCCACAACCATCCTGGCACAGACCCTCATCACCTCACTCCTAGACTAAGGCAATACCTTGTTGGTTGTTCTCTTTTCCTGACATCTCTCCCCAATCCAATCAATACTCTACTCAGCTGTCAAATTAATCTTCCTAAAATAAAGGTTGGAAAACATCATTCTCTTTCTTCCAAAAACTCTCCTGGGCTCAGTGTTACTTCCAAGATGAAATATAAAATCCTATTTGGCACATAAAGCCCATCAAAATCTGGCCCCTTCTTACTTTTCCGGTCTTCTTCCACTTGACTTCACCCTGTTTTTAAATATTTGTAAAGTATTTAGCACGCTATCTGGCACACAGTAGGCATTAAATAAACTGCTTGTTTCTTTCTCCTCTTCCCTTCCATGTATTCTGTAATCCAGGGACACTGATCTCCTTGCTGTTCCTAGCACACAAAACTCCCTTTCTTGACTCCAAACCATTTTTACTTGTGGTTCCCATGGAACTCTATTTCTTCTTCTGGACCTCCTAGTCTTCTGGCTTCCTTCAAGTCTCAGTTAAAATCTCATCTTTTCCTAGAAGCTTTTCCTGATTCGCCTTAATTCTAATGCATTCCCTATGCTCATTATCTCTAACATATCTCATATGTAACTTGTTCGTAAATAGTTGCTTTATGTTGTCTCCCCCATTAGACTGTGAGCTCACTGAGAGCAGAAACTGCTCTCATAGATGGGTATCTATGATCTCCATAGAGGTCAATTACAAAATATTTCATTTACTTGATATTTGTTATATTGTACTCCATGCCTTTGTTGTGCTCCTCCTCCTCTTCTTCCTCATTGTTATCCTCAAGCTGTTTACTTGTTGAAGCACCTACTTGAATAGGGATAGACGATTGTCATTCAGAGCTGGCTGGCTCTTCGTCAAACAAGAGTTAAGCCCAGTTCCTGCCCTCATGAAACTTATCAACTGGTGGAAGGAATCTGCCATAGTTGAGGACTTTTCAGTTATTGTTGTTTAACTATGTCTGACTCTTCATTACCCCATTTGGGGTTTCCTTGTCAAAGATACTAGAGTGGTTTGCCATTTCCTTCTCCAACTCATTTTACTCATGAGGAAACTGAGGCAAACAGAGTAAATTACTTGCCCAGGGTCATGAAGCTAGTGAGTGGCTGAGGCTGGATTTAAACTCAGGAAGGTGTCTTCCTGCCTCCAGGCCTGGCACTCTATCTAATCTACTACCTAGGTACCCTTCATCTTTCATAGTCCTTCCTAAACATATCCCTGCAATTCTGTGGCAACCCTTTTTTCCTTTCCAAACTATTTCTTTAGAAGATGCCATAAATTGTGGTGTCTTGATTCATTTCTTACTTTGTATTTCCCTGAAATTATTCCATTCTCCCACCTAAATGCACATGAGGTGATCTATTTCAACTCAGCAAATACTTATTAAACACATACTTTGCAAAGGGCACTATACTATGTGCCAGGGATACAAAGATGAAATCAGACACAATCTCAGTCCTCAAGATGTTGCAGTCTCAAAGGAGATAGAGGATATGCACATCAACAACTGTAATATAAAGTAGATAATATAAGTACCGTGAAGTTCACACATAGTACTCTAAGAAATTGCAAGGAAGTCAGATCATTGCCAGCTAGATGGCTCAGGGAAAATCTTCAAGGAAGGGTTGATGCCTGAGTTGAGTCTTGACAGAAGGAAAATACTTCAACACAAAGAGATGGGGATGGGCTTAGGTGTCGGTCCTAAACGTGGACAACTGTTTACAACAAAAGCACAGCAACAAAAGATGGCAAGATGAGGATGAGAGTGAGGAGGAATTAAAAGGGTGCGAGGAATACTGCTATGATAGAAGGCTGAGAAAGTGGGTCAGAGACACATTGTAGAGTGCCTTAAATGCCAAGCTAAGGAGCCCATGCCTATCAACAATCTCCTTTTCCTGTTTCATCCTCCTCTTCTTCTCTAAGAGTTTCTGCGTCATGAAGTCATAGTTTATGGGTGTTCAAAATACATCTGTAGAGAAATACCTATAAAATGATGAAGAATATCGCACCAGCATAAATGGTTTCCACCTGAGGGTATTAAGTCAGGTGGAGAGATTGTAAGCAGCTTCACATTTAAAGAACAATAACATATGAGCAAAATGAGATCTATGGAAGTGGAGAATAACTTTGCTAAGACAGAAGGAAGATATAAATTGAATCTCCCCTAGGGAATCCTCATTGTAGTCTTACCTATCACATAGTTCACACAAAGGAATTATAGATACCTTTTACCTCAATAGACATAATAATAGTATTGACAGCAATAGCTTGTATTTGTATCATGTCATAGATCAGAAAGTATTTTCTTTTCCACTAAAGTTTATGAACTATCTAGTGCTAATATCATTATCCGTATTTTACAAATAAGCAAACTGAGGCACTAAGGGCACCAAGTAGCTCCTCCAGGGTCACAGAGTGATAGACACTTGAAACTATATTGTTTAACTTCAGATCCAAGACCATCTTCATTATACCATATGACCCCTACTGGAGTGAAATAAATAACGTAAAGGGCTTGAAGTCAGAGAAACTCGGTTTCGAATACCCTCTACGTTGCTTCCTGAGCTGTTATAGGAGGTGCTTAATAAATGCTTATTGATTGACTGATTGATTACTTTGGCTTTGCTGGAGGTACCACCTGACTATGACCCAAGGCAAGTCATTTAACTACTTAGTGTCCCAAGGAATCCTTCGAAGACTGCAAATTGTATAATAAATACCCATCTACAGTGAGAGGGAGTGTCCTTACCAGGAGTATCCTATACCAAAGAAATCATAAGCAAAGGTCCACCTTCCCTCCCCATAAAAAAATAGAAGGTTGAGATCCTCATTCATGTGTACTGTCTTTCAGTTATTGGACCTTTACTTAATTCTGTGGGCCATACAGAGAAACAAAAGCTTTGTCATGCACCTGTCCCTTTCATCTGATTTAATATTTTCAGATTTTCTTATGCTGATGTGTTGCATCCTAGTCCCAGCTATTAGCCTTCATTCATTCATCTATTTATTTATTAATCCATACATTTACTTATTTAACTGATTATGTATTTATACAAGTTTAAGCCTAAAAATTCATCATTCCAGTAATGTTTAAATAGGACCTTACCATCTGCCCTGCCTTTGTACTCCAAGGACCATTGGGCCTTACTACATGACCTGCTATTGTGCCCCCTAGACCCCAGAACATTGCCATCTGCCCAGCAGCTGAACCCTTAAGACCTCAGGACCTTGCCATATGCCCTACTACTGTACACAACAAACCACTCTGCCCTTCCATCATCCACCCTGTAGCTGACCTCTGTATTTTCTCTCCCCCCAATTAAGAATGGGAGATTTTTGAGAGCAGGGATTATCTTGCTTTTCTTTCTGTAACTAGTGCTTAGCACATAGTAAACATTAAATTTTTTTCCTCATTCATTCAGTCAGTTAATACTACTGCCACTTGTCAATGTTATATATTTTTTTAAAAAGGTACAAACAGATATTCCAGTTTGCCACTTGTCTCATTTGTTAAAGTCTATGAGATGAAAAGCAAGAACCTGGAAATTTAAATCCTTTTTTTCTTTAGTGAAATCAGCCCAAACCATACGCTCTATTTTTTTCCCTTGGTGAATTTAATGTAAAAATTGCTGCCTACTAAAATCTTTTAGGACTTGTTTCGTAGCCAGTTACAATATTTGATCTCAGTCACAGAGAGAGATGTGTCTTTGTTTCTCTATAACTACTAATTAATGAAATGTACCCTAGATAGTCTTAGAACTGTCATTGCCTCTGGCTTCTGCCTACTAAGACACTAACTTGTTCAGGGTGAGAGGATATATACCCCTTTGACAGACTGGGAGTGGGCAGAGGTGATGGGGGACCACTTCCATCAGGGACCTTTATCTTTTATCTTCAGTCTCTATTTACTCATCATTGCATCTGCCCCCACTCCAATCTAAATGTTTTTTTGGCAGCAAATTCAATGTATTTGTTCTGTGAAGCTTTACACTCTGGTAATTTAGCAGGAGATTGACCCATGAGCAGGCTATCCTAGAGCCTCATGTGTAGGTCTCCAAGCAACGCCTGGGAAGGTTTAGAGGATTCAATCCTCTCATCCAATGTTTAAAGTCTCAGACAAGATGAATGGGAAGGAGGGAATCTGCCAACGTAGTTCATGTAAGAATGTGAAGCCACTGCCAGCCCTGCTCCAGAGGAATTCTATCCAAAGAAACCAACTATGTAAATATTTGGGCAGTAGTCTCCAGCTGAGATTTACTGCACTGTATGGATGTCAAAGGTAGCTGTAAAATCCTGCCTTAATGCAGAACACGAAGGGTCTCAGTGCTCTTGAAGCAACTTTTTTTGGAAATTTGTTTTATGCTCTTCTAAGCTGGAATGAGAACTGACCACCCTCATGGGTCTGATTGTTTTCCAGATCTAGCAGTCTGTTCCTTGGATCTGCTCTGCTACCATATCTGCCCCAGACCTGATTTAAGGAAGATACTCTTGTTAAAAAAATTTTTAAACATTTTTATTTAAAGTTTTGAGTTCTAAATTCTATCTCCCCCCCATCCTGAAACAGTAAGTAGATATAGGTTATATATATATATATCAGTTATACATGTGCAATTATGTAAAACATTTTCATGTTAGTAACTTTGTATAAGAACAGTCAAAGAAAACAAATGAAGGAAAGTGAAAAATAGCAAGCTTCAATCTGTATTCATTCAATATTAGTTCTTTCTCTGGAGCATAGTATGCTTCATTATTTGTCCTTTGGGATTGTCTCAAATCACTGTACTGCTGAGAATAGCTGAGTCATTCACAGTTCTCCATCTGGCAATTGCTGTTACTATGTACGATGTTCTGGTTCCATTCACTTCACTGTGCATCAGTTCATATAAGTCTTTCCATGTTTTTCTGAAATGATTCTACTTGTCATTTCTCACTGCACAATGATGTTACATTACAATTATATACCACAGTTTGTTTAGCTGTTCACTAATTGATAGGGATTCCTTTGATTTCCAATTCTTAGTCACCACAAAAAGAGGTGCTATAAATATTTTTGTATAAATAGATCCTTTTCCCTTTCTTTGGATGTCTTTGGGATATAGATCTAGCAGGGGCCTTGCAGGATCAGGATATACACAGTTTTATAGCCCTTCAGACATAGTTTCAAATTGTTCTACGGGATGGTTGAATCAGTTTGCAACTCTACCAACAGTGCATTAGTGTCCCAGTTTTCTCATATCCCCTCTAACATCCAACATTTTCCTTTTTTTTGTCATATTAGCCATTCTGATATGTGTGAGGTGATATGTCAGAGATGTTTTAATTTGGACTTCTCTGATCAGTAATGATTTAGAATTTTTTTTTACAACTATAGATAGCTTTGATTTCTTTGAAAACTTCCTGTTCATATCCTTTGACCATTTGTCAATTGGAGAATGACTTATATTTTTATAAATTTGACTCAAGTCTTTATATATTTGAGAAAAAAGGTTTTTATCAGGAATACTTGTTGCGAAAGATTTTCCCTAGTTTTTTGCTTTCCTTGTAATTTTGGCTGCGTTGATTTTGTTTGTGCAAAACTTTTCTAATTTCATATAATCAAAAGAACTATTTTATATTTTTAATGTTCTCTATATCTTCTTTGGTCCTAAAGTCTTCCCTTATCCAGAAATCTGACAGATAAAGTATTCCATGGTCTCTTAATTTGCTTATGGTATCACCTTTTACGTGTAAATCACGTAGCCATTTTGACCCTGTTTTGTTGTATGCTATAAGATGTTGGTCTATGCCTAGTGTCTACCATGTTGTTTTCCAATTTTCCCACTAGGCTTTGTCAAATAATATATTTTTGTTCCAAAACCTTAGATCTTTGAGTTCATCATATTCTAACATACTATGGTCATTTACTACAATTCAATTTGTACCTAATCTATTCCACTGATTCACCACTGATTTATTTAGCCAGTTTCAGATTGTTTTGATAATTATTGCTTTATAATACAGTTTGAGATCTGATACGACGACCGCCTTCTTTCACATTTTTTTTTGACTGGGAACGGTTATTATTTATTACAGCAATAAAAGTAACTATATCTCACAGTTTATGGCTTATAGTCCAAGGCACTTATGCATCATTGATAATATGAATTTTATTCCCATTTTACAGATGACAAAAATGAGGCTTATATGGTTTATGGGGAAGGGGAAACACTGATTTGCTCAGGTCACTGAGCACACAAGTGCATTACGCAAGTCTTACCTTATACCTGGAATGCATTCAATTCAATTCAGCAAACACTTATTTAAGGGCAGAGACTCTCACACTTTTATTTCTGTGTTCCTCGAGTCTAGTGTCTGGCACTGTGTCTTTTATGCAGGTGAATAAGACATTTTGGTTGAACTGAGAAGGTTGAATTCAGGGACTGAGTTCAGGTTCTAGAGGATTTACTCTTAAGTGTTGTGTTTTTTCCACCTCTGCCATGGGTTCTAGTTTGGCTCTGTCACTTTATTTCTTGTCTGATTTTGGAAAACAACACTTTTCCATTCTGGGCCTCAGTTTTTTCTTTTGTAAAATGACCAGATGATTTCTTCATTCTATGATGCAGGATAGCTATCTGGATCCCTATGCATCCAGGCCCCTCACAGAAGGGAGGAACCAAAGGGGGTCACTTCCAGTGTTCCCTGGAGTGGGAAGAATGGGGCTATCCCAGACCTCTCAGAGCCTGCATCCTTGCCCTCCCCTGGGTTGTCATGTTTAGATTTCAATTATTGATGATTCTGGGTCTTTCTTTTTTATTTTCTGTTTTCATTTTTAACACAGTTCATATCACATAAAATAATTCCAACTTTTGGTCAGGTGATACTTCTTTTTAAAGCATTTACAATATAGACCACAAAAGAATATTTTTTTAAACATTAACCAACTGAGACACAAATAATATTTATGTTGCTAACTTCACAAGCCCTTGACCTAATTGTCTCCACAGTATTACCAAGAATTAAAGGACCCTAACTTAATGTTGTTGGTCTAAAGTTCTAAGCCTAATAGCTTAATTTTACACTTACCCTCAGATGTTCCCCTACCAACAATCTATAATTTATTAGATTTGGTATTAAGCTTACAAACCTTTTGACTATAGGAAATTGCCAGTAAGAGTAGGGACATTGCAGGGAACCAATATCTCCCCAACTTCATATCAATTCCAGGTAGGAGAAGATTGTCAGCTTGCATTCAGTCAGGCTTAAAGTCTGCCAGGTGTCAGTGAGGAAATTGAGTCAGGAGAATACTACCTCAGCCCAGATTGAACAGCTGCTCTCCCACCCTTCCCATGAGATCACCTTTTTCAGTTCATACCAGCATCTCACAGGCTTACTGGCATCCTGGATTGGAGGCTCAGACTGCCTTCCTTGCTATCCATACCTGGAGTCAGACTCAGAAAAAGTCACTTAATAGTCCCATAGCATCTTAAAATGGCAGGTTCCAATAACCAGGTTTCAAATATGATTATAATTTCACTTTGGCTAAGGAACATCTTTTGAGGCAAGTCTTAGGTGGCTTACATGCCTTTCTATACATGTTCTACTTCCTGATTAAATGGCAATCATAAAATCAAATTTACCATTTTCTTTTGCATTTTTAAAATTGATTCCCTTGATATCCTCGAGATAAATAAATAAAAAAGCTTTTTATTTTTTTCTACCTCTGTAAAAAAATTTTTATAGTTTGATTGGTATGGCACTGAATAAGTAGATTAATTTAGGTAGAATTATCCTCTTTATTATATTGGCTTGGCCTACCCATGAGCAATTAATATTTTTCCAGTTGTTTAGATCTGACTTTATGTGAAAGTGTTTTATACTTGTGTTCATAGAGTTATGGGTTTATCTTGGCAGATAGTCTCCCATAAGGAAGATATTCTTAAAAGACTGTAAGCTTCTTTTCAAATTTGTTACAATTAGCGATCTGTGTTCATTGTCCTTCAGGTCAATAAGACACATTATGGTTGGGCTGTTATTTTCTGGCAGGTTCTGAAATGGCCAAATGATCATAAAGTTCATATTTATATGGAACCATAGAGTTACAAAGTACTTTCCTCACAGCTATCCAAGAGTTCATGACTTTAGAACCTGGATCCAGGTCTTTTGACTGCAAGTCTGAAAGGTAGCATGGTCTTATGGAAAAAAATGCTAGAGCTGGACTTAAGAGAGCTTGAATCTCTGTTGGTACTCTTTTTTGTTGAATCATTTCAGGCGTGTCTGATTCTCTGTGAGCCCATTTAGGGTTTTCTTGGCAAAAATACTGAAGTGGTTTGCCATTTCCTTCTCCAGATTTGAGCTCAGGCTTTCCTGTCTCCAAGCCCAGCACTCTGTCCACTGTGCCACCTAGCTGCCATATTGGTAGTCTTACTAGCCATGATTCCCTAAACAAATCACCTTCCCATGCCTGAATTTCCTCATCTGTAAAATGGGTATATTAATGTTTACGGTACCTACCTCACAAGGTGATTATGAGGAAAATGCTTCCCAAACCTTAACATGCCTTTGAAGCTATGAGAAGGTATTAAAGTGATTTTCATCACACTGCAATGGCTCGGAGACTGGCTGCCTGAATGGCTGAAAGAAGTTGTTTTAAAATTATGGTTCAGAGAATTCCAAGGGTCACTGTAGGGGCCTTATGTATGGAGTGTGGTATCACTTATCCCAAAAGAGAAAGGAGCAGGAGGAACACAGACTGAATGGTTTCTGGAAAGGAAAACCTGTCCCTTAACAATGCTTACTTATGTGGCAGAATGCACCCGCTGCCACTGACCACAAATTGTCAGCTGTGTGCTGTGTATGGTTTATGTGGTTATGTAGCTTTCTAGTATGTAAAGAATAGACATGCTTATGTGCACATGCAAGCAGTATGTAGTTTGGGGGGAATGGTTGCTATAGATTTGTACGATTAGGAAGGTAGGTGGTACAGGGGCTAGAGCAGAACTCGGGGCTTCTAATCAGGTGACCAGAGTGAAAATCTAGCTTCAGACACTAGCTGCATGACCCTGGCTTAGTCACTTAACCACTGTCTGCTTTCAGTTCCCTCATCTGTAAAATGAGGATCTACCTCCTTGGATTGCTGTAAGGATCAAATGAGATAATTTTTGTAAAGTCTTAGCACAATGTCTGGTACATAGTAAGCGCTTAATCATGCTTATTTCCTTCCCATAAGTCTCATATTAGATAATTACCCTTGGAATATATGTAAATATGCATAAGTATCATATGTATTATTCCTTCTCCACTTCTAGGTGAGGGTACCTCTCTTTGCTAGGGCAGATCATAACTTCTTTACTACATTTTAAAATAGTCTTTGAGAATTGTGTGTCTGAAAATTTCATCACCCTGCAGCCAGCCTGGTGAAATGCCACTCTGAACCACTAATAAAAATAACAAGCATCAAAGTTGGCAAAGTACTTTGCATACATTCTTCATTTTATCTTCACAACCACCTTGTGATGTAGGTGCTAATGTTATCTTCATTTTATAGATGGAGATAAAGATAGGGATGAGGGGAGGCACGAGAGAGGGAAGTAGGTGTGTACAACTCCCTGAAGAGGAATCAGGGTCCACAGAGTTGAGCTGGTGCCCCCACTGCATGCAGGAAGATTTGAGTGAATGGAATGCCGTTGTGTCTAAGAAAAGATGAAAGCGTTCCAAAAGACACGATAAGACTTAACAGGTGATTCGAAGTGAAATAACTACACCCCAAAAGAACCATTTATACAATACAACAACATTCTAAAGACAAACAACTTCAAAAGGCTTAAGAACTGATTGACGATCAGAGGGCTGATGATGAAACATTCTATTTTCCTCAGACAGAGAAGTAATGGGACTAGCTTTATGCCTTTTGCAAATTTGATAGCTATCAATTGAATATCTTCATCTAGTGATTGATTATTTTTTTTAATTGAAGGTAATCAGACCGCAGAGTGATCCCTGTGGTATGCTACTAGAAACTTCTTTCCAGGTTGCCATAAATTAATTTATATTCAAGTATGGTTGTTTAGCTAACTATGGATCCACTCATCTTTTATCCATTCTTCTCTCTCTCTCTCCATCACTAGCATGGCATGCCCTCCTCAAAGAAGGTGCTGTACTTTGCAAGCAAAGCAGAATTGAAGTAGCTTGAAAGAAACATTAAATGCACAAATTTAGAGAATACACCCCAAATGTTCACATGGACCATTTGTGCCTGACCTGTGGTAGAGCATTCCGAGCTTGTATGGGTCTGATCAGCCACAGTCAGACACACTGTAACTTGACTCTAATATAGTGATGTTATTTTGATCCTCTTTGAGAAAGGACAACAATCAACTCCATCTTGTCCAAAAAGATACCATAAGAGATTTTCTCAAAAGTTTTGCTGAAATCAAGTTATACTATGCCCACCGTGTTCTATCCAGAAAGAAAATAAAGCTATTTTGACATTCTTTTTTTCTATAGTGAATCCATGCTGACCCTTAATTATCGCTGATTTCTAAATGCTGCTAAATGTAGTATTCAATAAATTCTAAAATATTCCAGGAATCAACACCAAGCTCGCTAATATGTGATTTCTATAATGATATTGTTTCCTCTTTTCAGAATAATATTTGACTACTTTCATATTTTTGACAGCGGGGTATGATTTCTCAAAAATTACTGACAGTGGTTCTGCAGTCATTTCGATTAATGCTTTTCATACCCTGGAGTGTGATCATAATTTGAATTAATTTGGATGGGTGTCTTTTCATTATTGTTTCATTTGTCTTGGAATCCAAATTCTTCTTAACTCCATTTGTTCTATCTTTTTCTTGTTGAAGAACACGAAAGCGAAGTAGGATTTAGATACTTCTTTTTTGTCCAGTGTGGTATTTTGAGTGTGACTTTGGAGTTAGGAAGGCTTTTATTCATCTTCCCTCTGACATATGGTAACTGTGTGATCCTGAGGAAGTCATTTAACATCTCTCTAGAGCTGCAAGTTTCTGATGAGTTGCCAGTTTGCATTAGCAGAGGGAGATTACCCACGAAGAGCATCCACACAGGGAGTTCCCTATACTAATGATATCACAAGGTTTGATCAAAAAGCAATTAATAATATACCATAAGCCTCAAGCAGTGATTGTTCTTCTCTACATATAAGCTTTAAAACTGTCTTTTTTATGGAACTTAGATTTTTTCTACAAATGTATGTGATAGATATACACACACATCAACTACTCATCTCAAGTAAAATTAGTTGTTATAAATCAGATGAGAACAAAAGGGGTTTTTTGGAAGCAATTGCTAGTTAAATGACTTGCCAAGGGTCACACAACTAGTAAGTATCTGAGGCAGGATTTGAATTTGGGTGCTTCTGACTCCAGGGCCAGTGTTCTAACCGTTGTACAAACTGGCTACCTTGAGGATAAAAGATTGAATGAGTTATGGATTACCTACACCACCACCCCCTTGCCTTTCAGCCTTGGCTTCCTGCTCTAGACTTTTTGGTAAACATCACTGTTGTGATTTTTACCCATCTTCAAAGTGATTGGGAAGAAACATGGTGCAGTGCAGAGAGCTCAGGAGTTGGTTCAAATTCCTGCTTTGAGGCTTACTACTCATGTGGTGTTGGTCAGGTCACGCCTTGTGCTGCAGTTTCTTCAACTGTAAAAAGAGTTAAATACATCTCTATGAGTGAAATAATTGCAGTAACTACTGTCAAGTTAAGAAGTCAGAAAGATGTGTTCAAATCTTGCCTTAAATCCTCATTAAATATGTGACCTTGGGCAAGTCACTTAATTTTAGGTTTAGCCTTCTCATCTGTTAAATGAAGATAGAATGGAGAGAGATTGAATTAAATCACTTCTAAAGTCCTTTCCAGGTCAAGGACTATGATTCCATAATCCCTTTTCTTCTCATCACCATTTCTGTGACCAAGGAAAGGTGAAAAGGAGGAAGCATTTAATAAATACCTGCCATGTGCCAGGTACTGTGGTACTTTAGAAATATTAACTGTTACCTTAGAAATGTTTTCTCATTTGATCCTCACAACAGCCCTATGAGGCAACTGTTATAGTTCTAGCTTAGTGACTTGACCAAGGTCACACAGTTAAGTAAGTAAAGCTGGATTTGAACTCAGGTCTTCCTGACTGTAGGTACTCTATCTACTTCACCACTTAGTTCTCTCAACAATACAGTACATCTTCTATGGAAACCCCTTTGATTCATTGATTTCCTGTCTAACTATATCCCTCCCTAATGGTGTCCCTACTAAATACCTGAAGACTGATTAGTTAAATTCTGCTGTCTTCAATCACAACGCCTAGGGAATTGGCAGTATTAAACCCAGATTGAAAAAACAAAAGATCTGCATATGTTTGACCTGGTTAGAGTGTTGAAAAAATATCATGGAGCTAAAGGAATGCACATCTCTGGAAGATGCTATTAGATGCAATCATAGAAGTGTGATCTTTCACATTTATATTTGACAGTGGTTCTCCATCCAACTAGGTCCACACAATCTCACTTCCCTCCAAGGTCTTCAAAGCTAGACATGAGCACTTCTACTATTTACAAATTCAACCATAATTTTTTTAAGGTGTGGTATAGTAGAAACCTGAATGGATCTGAAGTCAAAGAAACAGATTTTGAACAATCTACTTAGTACCCGTATCACTTTGAGTAAATCACCTAAGTACAAAATTCCTCATCTATGAAATGAGGGAGTTAGATTTTATGATCTATGAGAGCCCTTCTAACACTAAATCTTATGCTCCTCTTGTGTTTAAAGCCCTGTTTTAGCTTCTGAAGAAGATGTCCTTCCCTACCCTCTAAGAGCTCACAATTTACACATGGGAATGCTCATGACAGTCACTGAAATGTTACTACTACATGAAATAGTATAGGTTGCACATTTGGAGTCAGAGAGATGTGTTCAGATCCTGCCTTAGATTCTTACTAGATGTGTGACTTTGGACAAGTTACTTAATTTCTTCCAGCCTTAGTTTCCTCATCTGTTAAATGAAGATAATCATAGCACCTATTTCCTAGGGTTGTTGTGAAAATCAAATAAAATAATATATTTAAAGTGCCTTGCTACTCTTAAAGTGTTACATAAATGTTGGTTAATAGTATTATTAATTTTCTAACAAAGGACCAGTTTTCAAGGCCCACACATCAAAAGGTCACAGCCTTGCGGGTCCAGGAAAAGAATAAATATCTAAGTCATTGTTCTGTCCACTGGTGTTACACTCAGTACTGAACTTTGACCTTCCATCTGTGACAGTCTTTACATCTGTACAGCAGTAATCAAGGCTACACATCATCATCTTCTTTACAATGTTATTCATTGTAATAAGGAAGAAATAATATTCCTGCCTCTCCAACCCCACCCTTCTCCATTACCACAGTCCTGACTCACCTCTGTGTCTGGTCTGAGTTTCCGTTCTGAGGAATCACATAAAATATATTGATGGAAGCCACTTGTTTCACCCCCGCAAAGTCTGTCCATTTCCCTTCTTAGCTGTAGACCCTGGGAGTAATTGTTAATGTTTGCTGACCCTCTGCCCTGCAGTTCCATCTGTGGAGGATTGGAATTGATTTCTCCGCTCTTGGAATGTGAGGATGTAAAGCAGGCTTGTGATGTGTCCACTGAGTGAACATGGTGTCCTCAACAGCAGCAAATCCAAATAGCTAAAAGTGATCACCTTGGATGCAACAGCCTTTAGATCATCTGTTGTTTTTGCTGTTGCAATTCAGTCATATCCAACTCTTCTTGACCCTGTATGAAGTTTTCTCAGCAAAGATAACTGGAGTGGTTTACCATTTCCTTCCCCAGTGGATTAAGGCAAACAGAGGTTGAGTGACTTGCCCCCAGGTTCACACAGCTAGTGAACGTCTGTGTCTGGGTTTGAACTCAGGTATTCCTACTTCCAGACCCAGAGCTCTAACTACTACACCAGGAAAACATTGCCCAAAGTCAGAGCCAAGTCAGACTCATAGTGCCTCCTGCCCATGTTGTGATCTCCCTATCCAGCTCCCATAGCAAGCTCCAATCATCCTTTGTCAATATCATATCCACTTGCCATCAGGTACTATATCTCTGTGATAGTGTGAGCAAGTCTTCCTGAATGTCCTCAGTGTTTCTACAAGTTTGGCTGCAATCTTCCAAATGATTGCATACTTACCATCGGCTCTTCATTTCCTGAGATCTGTGGCTGCTTTATGTTTGTATGTCCATTTGTTTATAAATTTCATTGTGATCATCAACAAATTGTGATTCGTATTAGCCCGCTTATACTTACCCTAAAAGTCTGTGAAGAGATGAGTCCCTATTGACTTGTATTTCTGTTTATCTAAGAAAAGAAGCAATTGCGAGAAAGGAAGTTAAAAGAGTAGAAGCTCCGGCAGTGTGCTAGGAAGTTTTAGTCACATCTTTTGGAGTTCCTTTTGAACAATTCCTTTGGTTGGAATAAGTGGCAGAGTTTGAGGTGCCTCTCCAAGACTTCTGGCCTTGCCAGGGTGTTCAGTGTCATGTGGGTTTTAATGGACAGGGTCTGGAAACCAGGTGCTGAGGGACCAAAGGTTTTGTGTTTAGAATACAGCTTGGATGCTTTGAGGTTTCCATTTCCCATCATGAAATGTGATGTCTTACAATTGTAAAGAAAAAAAATTGAGGTGGCTAGTCTGACTCTTTATATATGATTAATTATTAAATTTTCCTGAGTGACAAAGCAGAAAAGTTTGATTTACTTTCCTAGTTTTTTCATGTAAGTGCTTTGTATTTTTCTCTGTACATTATTGCCTCTCATAAATGTATTGTCAAAAACAACAGTGATGAGTCAGTTCCTAGAGATAGGGACCAGAGCTAATTTTTAATTTTTTTAAAGGTATCCAAGCACATATTTCACTAAATCCTGTTGCTACTGATGACTCAAATAGCCTTCCAAATAGATTTTTTTAAACTTATAAGCTCATATACATTTTTTTCATTTCTGTTGTGCCATAGCTGATGATTTGGTACCAGGAACTCCAAGAAGTATAATAGTAGAGTTGATAGCTGTAGATATTTTGCTTTTTAGAAATTTTACTTCCCCCATTACCTAATTTCTCCAATGTCCTGGAGATCCAAGGCTATTTTTTTTTTAATATTTAGAAGGCAATCAGGGTTAAGTGACTTGCTCAGGGCCACAGAGCTAGTAAATGTCTGAGGCCAGATTTGAACTCAGCTTCTCCTAACTCCAGGGTCCATGGCTCCTTTAAAGATCAAATTCTACAAATGATGTGAAAGCAAAGTAAACAATCAATATAAATAAATGATATGTTGTTATATATAAGATACTATGTATTTATAATAATATGTACTATAGGTTAATATATTATTATACATACTATAATAAATCTATAAATCATAGCATATCTTATATAAATATAAGTTATGAGGGTCTTTCATAGCCAGATTAAATTTTAATCAGAACTATAAGCAGTGGAATTCAAGGAAAAGAGGACATCTAAGGAGTAGGCCATAACCAAAAAAGAGAAATGGAGTGTCTTGTGAAGGATGAGTAGTAGAGTGAGTTAAGGGGCCCCAAATTCAAATCCCTTTTCCTTTCACTTGCACATAATTTAGATCAATTCACCAGACCTCTCTTGGCCTCAGTTTCCTCACTGATAAAATAAGGGATTGGGACTAGATGATCTCTCAGTTTTTTTTCCAAATAGAAATATAAGAGCAAATAAGCAGGACAACTGTTTATTTTTGAAGTGAGGGTTATATGTTCTTGGTAAAATGCAACTGAGATTTGCCAACCCCCAAACTCTGTTGTCTTTCTACATAGGTAGACCTAATCTTTTCAACATCTGTGCAAATACACTTTTAAGAAAGTCTTACTATAATATCTGTTTACATTCTGTCATCTTGTCCAGAAAAGCAATAAACACAGTTATCTAGGAAACCCACCGTCTTTTCTGAGTTATAATACTGCTCCCCATAAAAGTATCATAATTTCTCATTTTTATTATTTTTGGTAGTAGACTGTAGAGAGAAGTCCTTGTTTACAATAAAAAATATTTGAGCTATTTAAAATAAATTTATTTAAGATAAAAGAAAAAATCACTTTTCAGGCTACTTTTCTATGGCCACCTATAGATCTATCTAACTATTATATCTTAATAGCAAAGTAGATAACACAGAAGGGTGGAAACATAATTTTCAAAATAACTTTTCCTATATGTCCTATAGAACAATAGTGGGCTTGGCATGCCACTGCTTGTTTCAGAATTATTTTGTAGCAAGACAATTTATGCTTGAAATGGTAACCAGCTGACGTGTATAAAAAGACTTGTTTTCCAAAGGATTTCCTTTGAGGGCGATGTCAGAGCTTTGATTGCGCCTGAGTAGCTGAAAATGAAAAGGAAACTAGTATTATTTTACAATTGTTGGTATTCAAAAGAAATTTCAGTATGCCTAGCAACCAAGACAAAGCCAGCAGATGGTCATTTATTATTTGTATACACCCCAGGATAGTCAGGTCTCTTTTCTAAATTGATTGATGTGGAAGGAACATCTCATTATGTCCAGTAGGGAACAACAAAGTCTACCTTTTGAGTTGAAAACCACAAAGGTGTTGTCAAAAAGACCTTAATCCAGAAAAACGTTTGCAAGTTCAAAGCTCAGACTCTTCTTTAGATCTGTTTCTCTCCATGCATTAATACATGGGGAAGTCTTTCCTATACCTACAAGTTCGTGGCTAGGCTTCATAAAGGAAATGATGGATTAACATTAACATCTTGAAGCCCTGGAAGTGACCTGCTTTAACTGCTTGCTGGTAGTTAAGGTGAGAGTGCATAAAAAGTTATTTGTTTTGAGTATTTCTCCCCTAGCATAGATTAGAAGAAGAGCTTGGGTTAAATTGTCTAAATTCTACCCTTTGGATTCAATAGTAGAATTCTTACAGATTTTTATCAGTCACACAGTATTAAATACTGGCTAATAC
Organism: Bettongia penicillata ogilbyi; assembly: GCA_023548195.1. Classification (NCBI taxonomy): domain Eukaryota; kingdom Metazoa; phylum Chordata; class Mammalia; order Diprotodontia; family Potoroidae; genus Bettongia; species Bettongia penicillata. Next base: position 2,546,660 of record JAJHZJ010000305.1, read on the forward strand.
TTGAGAGAAAGACATCACTTTTATTACTATTATGAAATATTTATACGGCACTATTAAGTCCTTCAGACACCAATTCTCCTCTGCTTTGAAAAAGTTAAGAGTGTATGAATAAGATACTGCATTAAATCTATACACACTTAAATCCTTTTTGCAATGAGTTGAACTTTAGACTCCAGCTTCTGAAGAGAGATGTGTGTGCAGTGTTTCTCTTGTACATTTTTCTTTTCTGGAATATTCTTAATACTATGAAATGGGTTATCAAAATAACATATTACTGTTGCTAGTTGTGTGTAACTCTATTTTGCTCTGGGACCTTACACTCCAATAATATGAGGTTCTTTCTAGCATATGTTGAATTATTCAAATTCAGAGGGTGTACTCAAGTGCCGCCATTATTACTATATCCAGCTATGGTAGAATTGCAAAGCTAGGAATTTATTTTTTGATTGTAAGGTATGGATAGGTTTTCATTCTTATTTAAGAACTCACAACCCTCCCATTGAGTTTCCATGGAGAAATGATGGAAATTAGGCTGAACTCTCTTAGAATCATATCAACAAATATTTTTTGATTGCCCATGATCTTAGCTTCTAGTTTAGAGACCTATGCTCCTGCCCATCACATCTGTCAGAGGAAATAGAGTTTTCTAGGAACAAATGCTTTATATAGCCAGATCAGGATAGGATAGGTTGTCATTCTATTTGGAGACAAGTTTAGATTGTGTAATATGACTGGTTTGCTATATTCTTATTCTATTTTATTCTTTTCATTTCTGTTCTCATGATTGTCTAACCCCAAATAATGCCCTTTGCCTCAAAATGCCATGAAATGTAAAAGCTGGAGTCTTAAAGACTGCTCAAGTGGTACACATGCCCTGGTGAGTCCTACCAAGTGAGACAGACTTGAAGTATGGCTTGGTGATGAACTATCAGGCTATTTTTTTTTTTAAGGAATAGCCTGAGTTTGGAAAAGATATTCTCTAGAAATTTGGAAACCTGGTGACATTGATGGTGGGGGGTGAGGATGAGGATGAGGTGATGAAAATGATCATGATGACAGTCATTACCATTATTATCAACATTTTTATTTATTTCAGTCACAGCGAACTTACAAAGATTGTGTCCATCTAGCACAGTGCCTGGCACATAGTAGGTAATTAATAAATGCTTATTGATGGATTAGTGGATTGGTTGGGACAGCAAATTAGTTGATTAGGTATGGGACCATTGTGATCTTTATTCATGAGCGTTAGGATTTTATCAGTGTACATACAAATCTTTTAAAACATTGAAGTATGGCTAAATTTTTTCTTGGTATACCTTTCTGGATATAGGTAACTGTTGAGTCACTTATTATTCAGGAACACAGGAACTCCTTTTAAGTAAGACAGCCTTTGTTTTGTATCAGATCCTCTAGCAAGACAAGGAAACCTTGAGAAGGCTACCACCAGGCTTCTCTGGTGTGGTACCAAGAGAGTTAGAATCAGAGGACCTGAATTTCAAAAACAATTCTGCTAATTATTGCCTGTGTGACTTTGAGCATTTCATTTCTATCTAGGGGCCTCAGTTTATTTATCTGTCAAATGTGTGTATGGAGGGAAGATATATAATCTCTAGAGTCCCTTTCAGTCCTAGTAATACTTGGCACTTTTGTAACTCTTTAAGGTTCATGAAATTATTTATAAATGATGCCATTCAGTCAATAACATATATATGAAGTAGGTGCTATTATCTCTATTTTATTGCTAAGAAAACTGAGTCTCAGAGAATTTTAGTGACATTCCCAGGGTCACACACATTAAAAGTGTCTAAGGCAGAATTTGAACCCAGGCCTCTTTGGCACTCCAGAATGCTCTTTGCCATACCCAGTTGCCTCTCATATTCTGCCATCTATCTGGAGGAAGAATTAGAGGCATTCCTCACTGGGAGTCCACATAAGTTGAATGGAATTTCCTTACAGATGGAAGGTTATTAATGCAGAATAGGAAGTTTATGCATTGGCATTTACTCCCTTCCCTGATTAGCAGAAAGTGGAAGCTGAATGGCTAAGTAGGAAGGAGTTAACCCAGCCAGGGTAATGCATCTTGCAGAGTCTCTCCACGGTGGAATATTCTGTGAAGTCTGAGCAGAAGCACCTGGTAATCAGGGAGGGGAGAAATGATGCATGCTAATGGAGGAAATAAATGGCTCTTAGGTGCAGACAGTTGTAGATTGAAAAGACACAAAAGAATGAGAGTCAGGTTGACTGTGAAGTTGTGTCTCACTGGTTTTTTTTCTGAGTTGGTGAAGGCAAAGCACACAGCTACATTTCATTATCTCCAGAGATCTGCCAGTAGTACTAAGTAAAGGTAGAGTAGAGTGAAGACTGAAAGGGTACTTTTATTTCCATTGCATGAAACAAAAGATATTTTTAGGGTGATGCATTTGTCGGATGGCCTAGTGATTAGACTACTCTTGTCCAGGGAGGGCAGGAGATTAAAGTAGCAATGACTACTGAAGTAGCATCACAGAGGTCATCCTTCGTGTACACACCCACCCACACACACCCCCACACAACCCACACACACCCCCCCACACACACACACACCCTTCCAGGTGCCTACAATCGTGTGGGAGGGTGGGGGGTGTGTACACACCTGATTTGCTGTCCAAATCTCATTGGTACTGGTTATTAATGCTATTTTGGTCCCTCAGTCTTTTCAGTCAGCAGTCATCATGACTTCATTTGGGGTCTCATCTTAGCAAAGACTGGAGTGGTCTGCCATTTCTTTCTCCAACTCATTTTACAGATGAGGAAATCGAGACCAACAGTGTTAAGTGACTTGCCCAGGGTCACACAGCTAGTAGTGTCTGAGGCCACATTTGAACTCAGGTCTTCCTGACTCTAGACCTGGCATTCTACCCACTCCACCACTTTGCTGCCTATTAGGGCATTGTTAGTTCTGTCTCTCTGCTTGAATTAAATTGTATTTACTTACTTTCTAGTGTACAAGTTTCTATGTATCTAGACAGCAAGGACTGTTTCATTTTGTTAAACTTGTGTCTCTGGTGCCTAGTACAGTACCTTGCTCACAGTAAGGGCTTAATGAATGTTGGTTGAGTAAGGGTGACTATCTGAAAGCTTCTGAAGCTTTTGAAAAGCTCATGATTCTGACTTTCCTTTTTTCTTAGATGACGGAGGGGCGCCGGTGTCAAGTCCATCTCCTTGATGACAGAAAGCTGGAACTACTAGTACAGGTAAATTATTTTGGTTTGTTTTTAAGGGTTTCTTTTTAATGAAATTTAGTTTTCAACCTATTTCCAAATAAAAGGGAAAATCTTGTTTTTCAAATGCATTTTCTCTAGAACACATAGCCAGACCATACTAGTGAAATTCCTAAGGAATTCTTCTCCCCCACTTCCATTCTGACCTCACTTAAACTATTGTACACAGATGTATATTTGGACTGATGTTAAATAAAAGTCCACAACAACCATTAGCAAATCTTTTTATTATAACTACTCCTACTACTTGGAAGATTTTCCTCATACCTAGCCTAAATGCCGCCTGCTTCAAGTTAAGCCAATTTGTTCTTTCATGTTCAATGTAGATGGAAAACAGCTGTCTGCATTCTCCACTTGTCTTCACATATTTTATAAAGACAATTAGCTGCTCCCTTTGTTTTCTCTATTTAAGAGTATTTTCCTATTCACCCCTCTAAAAAGACTCAACATTCTCTCTATATTTTACATCTGGGAAAATTCAGATCCAGAAAATGAATATTGCATAAAAGAGAACAAATCCACATCAGATAAGTCAGAAATGAAATTAGAGCTATTCCGCCCCCACCCCCACTCTACCCCACCACCTTCATCCCAAGTCCCTGGTCTCTAGTTCAGACTACTTTGGAAAATCCATTCATTTCTTTCGAGCACTAAAAAAAATAGACCTTCAGACCTGAGTATATAACTTTAAAACTTTCAAGAGTTAGTATTTCCTAGCTCAACTCAATTTTTTGCTCTGGATTAGAATTGTATACCAATGAATATTGGATACCCTATTGCCAACTTCCTAGCTAAGATTCTTGTGTTGTTACTATGTGCTTTTCATCATCCTTCATTTTTCACCACTGCAGTGACTACTGTGTATCAGTAGGTTAAAATTATGTCTTTTACCATTCACTGACTTTGGAAAAAGCTCTGGGCTCCTTCTTAGGGTGGGAGATGTAGACAGAAAAACAGTCATTATCATCCACTCTCCTCTCCCCTTTCCCCAGTCCCATATCAATTATTCAAACCTGTCAATATTCAAACAATTAATCTTAAGAGTTGATAGTTTATATTTTTGACCTTAGTCAAGGACTAAATCATGTCTTGAATTTTAGAGGAAGTCTGATGTTGAGCAAAATGTTGAGCAAAAAAAAAAAAAAAAGTCAAATAAACATGTGGCTCAATGAATGCAAGATTTCCAGCTACCAATGAGGTGTCCAAAGGGTTAAGAATCAGAGCTGATTGTTTTTGTTCCGTCGCAGTTCCCACTTGGTTTTTGAGGAAGACCCATATCACAGGTGATATCCTGACTCTCATGTGAATTGGATTTAAGGGAGGCGGAGCTGTGTAAAGTCTCTTTTGAATGGTTAAGAATCATAGCTGAGGTGTGAACATGTATGTGTGCTTGGAATTTTTTTAAACTGAATGTTCTCTTACCAATGCTAATAGCTTTGGAAAGAAGTAATGCTCTAACAAGAAATAAAGGCTCACACGGCACCAGGATTACATCTGATTTCCAGCCTGCTTTATGTGGTCAGGATAAATATTTGCCTTATTCTGAGAAGGGTGAAGATATATGAGGAATTCTGAAGTTGAATTGCACTCTAGAAAAAACTTATTTCAGTGTGTGATTTTTGTGGAAATGTTAAATCATAAATAAAATGAGAAAATGGTCTGTTGACCTGCATTAGCTGCATACCATCTCTATACTATCTTCCATATAAATCCATTTTAGTATCACATTCCCAAGAGATCTATTGCCATAGTACCTAATTGCTTGGCATGGGGTGGGGGGGATTATTTTAAAACAAAGGACTATTAAGTGGAAGGCATGATATCTTCCTTTGTATCACATTTCAAACGAGGTAAACGAAACCTAGCAGCAAGACCACAGCTATTAGTTACTGATTAGTAAAAAGCTAGTTTAAAGATAGGAGATGTCTATGTCTCTACTCCAGAGAAGTACGATCAAACTCAGAAATATTTCATAGGATCATAGATCTATGGAAGGAACCTCTGAGACCATCTGGTTCTACACCTTTGTATTACAGATGAGGCAACTGAGGCCCAGAAAGCTTATATGATGTGTCTGTGTGGTCACATGGGTAATAATTAGAGGTAGTATTTGAACCTAGGTTCTCTGACTCAAGTCATGAGACTTTAATCCATTATATTACACTATTAGGAAGGATGACATCTTTATTCTACAGATATATTTTAAGTACCTATTATGTTTAATACACATGTGCTACAGTTTATAGTGTAGATAATTTTTCATCCATCTGATTTTTAAATAACATACACATTTTGACCTTGTGCCCTCTTTTCTATTTTTTTTATTCATGAGGATATGAAAAAGAAATCTGATCCATATGGTTCAGATTCATTTGAATTTGAATCACCAAAGTATATCAGATGCTAAATATTCTTCAGCGTCCATAAATGTTTATTTTTTTTGTATTTCAATATAAATTTATTTATTTACCTTTTTACATTCATTTTCACAAAATTTTGGGTTCCAGATTTTCTCCCCATTTGTCCCCTCCCCTATATAAATGTTTATAACACAGCTTAAAACTGGGCATTGCATTTTCAAACCATTGGTCCTGGAGCAAAGTTGGAGCTCTTCACAAGTTTAATCTAACAAAGGTGGAAAGATAGAAGGGAAGGCTAATGGTGAATGCTCAGCTTTATATCAAGTATCTGCATGAAAAGACTGAGACCTTCTTTGGGTCCAAGGAGGTTCTGGTTTTTAAGACAATAAACAGTTTGAAAGCTTAAAAGGCTTATCCAATGACAGAAATACGATACAGCCTTATAGACAGAGAAGGTAGGGCTCACATGTCAGTTCTGTATTTCATTGGTAAGAGTTGGAGATTTTCAAGACAATGCAGATTGATAGACAACTATTCAGAGGGTTTCACTGTGTATGGTGTGTATCTACCCACTGTGTGTCTTGGAGGAGCTCATTTCCTTCCCTGGATCACAGCATACAGTTATCCCTTCCACATCATGAGGGTTGGGGATTCTGTGCCCTTGCGATCTAGGAAATATGTGTAAAAATTTTGGTCCTCCCTTCATACCAGAGAAGAAGTCTAAATTTTTTTTGTTTTCTTTTATGGGGTATTTACAATGTTAAAAGATTAAATGTGTTGATATTATGTAATACTTTCCATATATTTTATTCATTTCTGAGTTTCTAAACTTTTTCTGTATCATTTGGTTTCCTTCACTTGTTGTCTGAGGCTTCTGCCAACTCCCTTCAAATTCCCATTTAATTACTTAGATTGACTCAGTGTATCAAAACTACAAAGGAGAGAGTCATGGTGTGGGAGGGGATAACTATAAAATGTGTAGAATTCTATCACAAAATGTCTTTAAGACAGAGCTTGAAGGGATTGAATTCATGTTAATGAATTCTGATAATACTTCAGCAAATCTCTAAAAGTGTGAATATTAGGATTTAAAATTATGTAAGTTTATCCCCCTCCAAGTCACAGACCTGTCACTGACTGGCTGTCTCTGACTCCTGAGACTTGACCTGTACACCTGGCTGAAAGGGAGGCATGTTGGACCTGAGAGTTGGCTAATCACGAATAGCCATTCCTTTCAGTCTCCACCATTATTTGATCAATCAGAACTCTAACCCAGAAATTCAAATTCCTAATTAAGGATGTCTTATGGAAATCTTTTCCTGAGACATTGTTCTGGCTTTCTCTGCTGTTCATGCTCTGCTGAGCTAGTGGACAAGACCATGCTAGCTATATGTTTCCTTTCATTTCATTGAACCACATGTGCAATAAGAGACAGAAGTTAGGACTAGAGAGAGAGAGAGAGAGAGAGAGAGAAAGAAAGAGAAAGAGATGTACCACATTTGTTTAGGGAGGGAAGTCAAGCTTGTGATATCATAATGATAGGGGACTCCTCGTGTAGACTGGCAAGACCAAGGCATTGAAAAATCACAGCTAGCATTTGGCATAAGCATTATTTGAACTCATCTCTTTATGACTCCAAGGGCTGGCCCTTTAACCATTCTATCCTACACCAGTGCACACATATATAGCCAGATTTAGAGCTAAACCATGAAAAACTAATATTGAGCATAAGAGGTACTTGCTTCTGTAAACTGTTAGTAGTCGTGTAAAAATACCATTTAATGGCACTGTTGCTTCTGCATTTTTATTTACGTTTGAAAGGGAGCTTGGTGTAATGAAAGGAACACTAACTTGGCTTCAAGAAAGGCTGGATTTCAGTCCTAGCCATACCCTTTTCTGTGTGAAGGTGGGCACATCTCTTAACTTTTCTCTGCCTCAGTGTCCTCATCTGCAAAGTGGTAATTGTAAAGACTTAAACTACCTAACTCACAGGGTTTTGAGAAAAATCCTTGTTAAACTGCAAAGCAATGCATGTTACTCTCTTTTTCTGCCTGGCATGTATATGTTGGGGAGAATCTTTTAAGGACAAAGAAAGAGGAAACAGATGTAGGCTGCAACTGAATTTTTTAAGTTAAATGAAAGAATTTCCTGAAGGTAGGAGTTGTCAAGTGTTGTAAAAGAATGAGTTAATAAAGGGAGAATTCTGGCATCCCCTTGGCTTGAGGGCTTTTAAATTAAAGAGAGATTTTCCTGAGTCAGAGATGCTTTGGGTGTGGCTTCTTCATTATACTTATACTGCCTTGGTATACCCTGGTGTTTTTGTTGAGTCATTTCAGTACTGTCAAATTCTCCATACGGAGTTTTCTTGGCAAAGGTACTGGAGTGGTTTGCCATTTCCTTCTCCAGTTCATTTTACAGATGAGGAAACTGAGACAAACAGGGTTGAGGGACTTGCTCAGGATCTTACTGCTAATGTCTGAGGTCACATTTGAACTCAGATCCTCCTGATTGCAAGCCTGGCACTCAACCCGCTGCAATACCTAGCTGCCTGTACCCTAGTAGTGTCTTCCTAACATGAAAAATGACCCTTCGTGCCCATTCAGGTTCAAGATAACTATGTTTGCCTTACTCCTCCCCATTTTCACATAGGCTACTTGTTGCACTGGTTGTTTATTCATTGTATCTAGAAGACCAAGTCCTACTAATTGTTGGCACTCTTTGCTTTTAGAACTCCTAATCCTTTTTATGCAAGAAGTTTACAGAACTAAAATGCAAATGGCCTAATGAAGTCTACCTCCTCATTGGCTTAGGAAGGGACCCTATAAAACAAAATAGCTCTTCTCCAAGAGACAATGCCACTACTTTTTCTCTTCCCTTTAACCTCACTGGTGATCCATAAGCCATTTATAAATCTGTCTTTCCACAGCAACAAAAGAAACAAAATTTTCTTACAATGCAGAAGAGTGTGGACATTAAGTTTTTCAAGAGTATTGAAACAGGATCATGAATTATTGCTATGATAAGCAATTTCCCTGTTTTAGAGAGAAATACTAGAATGGAAACAAAAACATAGTATACTTAAGAGAAACAGAGAATTAACTTGTTTTTAAAAATTATAATGGAATTTATTGAGCAAGGCATCATTCTAAGTTAGGGCAGCCAGGTAATGCAGTGGATAAAATGCTGGACCTGGAGTTAGGAAAACTCATCTTGAGTTCAAATCTGGTTTCAGACACTAGCTAATTGTGTGACCCTGGGCAAGTCACTCTAATATCTTTGCAAAGAAAACCCCAAATGGGGTGATAAAGAGTCAGGCACAACTGAAAATGACTGAATAACATCTTAGATTCTAAAGGGGATATGAAGATGAGTAAAGTAGCCACTGATCTCAAATTTTGTGTATCTTAAAACCCAGACACTATAAGAAACTACTCTGCCATAGACAACAGTGCATGTGTCTTAAACATAACACTTGCTTTAATATATGTTTGTTGAATGCCTGAACAGAACTCCCTTTATCAAGATTGACAGTGCTAGCTTCCAAGTTATACTTTTCTAGAGGAGACAGTTCATCATTTCAAATGGATTTTTGCCCAGTATTCATCCAATAATTTTTACATGTATTAGCATGGATGAAAAACATATACATGTAGCAATAATATCTAAAAATGGATTGGCACCAATTATGTGGCAGGAACTAGATTCTGGAGACAACAAATTCAAGAGCTAGATAATATTTGCTGTCAAGGCACTTAGATTCTTTCGAAGGAATTGCATTCTATTGAGCTACACTGTGAGACAGCATTTCATATGTTCCAGAAGAAGAATGCAGAGATGAAGCTGTAGGGTCTCAGAGGAGAGAAAGGTAAGTTGGTAATTAAAACACTGGTATGTGAGACCTAATATAATTCATTTAACTTAGCTGGATGGTACAGTGGATAGAGTACAGCTGTCAGGAAAAGTCAAGTTCAAATATTGTCTAGATAGTAGCTGTGAAATCTGGGGGGGAAATAACTTTAACTCTTTTTCCCCCAGTTTCTTTTTGTAAAAGGAAAAAATAAGGATGTTGGACATGGTAGTCCAAGGTGCTTTCCAACTCTAAAATCTTAATAAGGTGTAGTGACCAGAGTGTTGACTTTGGGATCAGGGAACCTAGTTTCTCATCCTGGGTCTGCTACTTACTATCTGGGTGACCTTGGGCAAGTCACTTCATCTCTCTGGGTCTCACCCATCAAAATTAGGAGGTTGGCCAAGCTCGGCCCCAAAGACAAGATGAGAAAATGCTCCTCCCTGCCTTCTTTGCAAAGGTGGGGGGCTGTGGGTGTGGAACATTCCATTTACTGTCAAATTCAGATGATGTGTTGATTAGTTTTGACAAACTTCCCCCCTCTTCTCCTAATCGACCTCTTTTCTTATCCTTTGTTACAAGGGATGACTCTAGGTAAGAAAAGAGAAAGGAATATATTTCAAAATTAATTTGAAAACAGAATCTATCAATAAATATTTAGAAATTTTTAAACTGATTTTGAGCTTTTCTCTCACTCCCCTCAAAAAAATTAGGACTTGAACTAGATGCCCTTAAGTTGGTACCAAGTTCTAAATCTATGATCCTGATCCCAAGAAGTGGTATTTGTGTTAAGCCACTGAGGTGACAACTAGAATTTCAACAGATGAAGAAGGGAGGGTGGGAGGAAGGGCTAAGACATGCTGGTTCATAGAAAAGGTGCTTGATACACATTTCTCTCTAAAAATACCAATGATCTCTAAATTGCCATATCTAATAGACTTTTCTCAGTCCTCATCCTCTAATACCCCTGATTATACTGAGACTAACCCAATCCTCTTTTTGCAAGGTCACAGTGATCACAGTATTACAGAAGAAAGTTTTGTTAAAATGCAGGGAATGCTTAGGAAGGGCTCAACTCAAAACTATTTAACTCCAAAGTCAAGCACCTGAATATGAGGGCTTCCCTGGAGAAACTGCTTTCCCACAGATCTTGTCTTAATGTATTGCTCCCTTTCAACCAGCAAGAGAATTATTTCTCCAACTTCTGGCCATTCTGCATGACACTCCTCAGCCTGGGAATGTGACCACTTTAATTACCATCTTCTCGAGCAAAGTGACGGCAAATCTCTAGAATTCTCTCATCTTTCTGGTTTTCTCTTCCTATGCCAAATGACGACAAAATTCCACACCCTCCTTTCTCAAATTATTGTGTTCCCCTCTTTCTCTGACCCATTTCTCTTTTTTTAACTTTAATCTTCTCTGATTATGGATGCCATTCATTAATAATTTACTGGTACGTTAAAATTGGCCAGGGAATGGGAATGGTGATATTAATGCCAATAGCTTATTTATGTATCTTCATTCCTTTCTCTACCTTTCAACTCCAGAGAAACCTGTTCCTTTCTTGCTTCTCTACTGTCCTCATCAGAAAGTTAGAAAAAGGGAAATAGATAATGCTGAAAAGAAAGCCCAGGGTTCATGCACATCCTTTTACTAGGAGCTATAGCCCCTCTCACTCATCACTGACCTCATGCTAGACCTCACTATGTAGAATGCATCAGAAATGGTGATGCCATTAAAAGTACTGGGCAAACTTCCCTTGTTTTTTTCTCCTTTCCCTTACCTCCTTAAGGAAGAGTATTCTGTACCCCATCACTAGCTGGAGCTTGCTTGTAAATGAATTAATGGGGTGAAAGGAGTTGAGCAATCCATAAAAGGAGGTGATGCAGAGATGTGGCATCATTAGTCATTCAATAGGCATTTATTAAGTATCTGCACAGCCCTTCCTCACTCAAAACAAAGTCAAGTGCAACTCATGCCATTATTTCTCTGATGAATAGTCGTCTTCGGCAACAAAGGACAGATGCACACATTAAGTACCTAAGTTCTAACTAAATATCTGACTAGCCAGAAATCTTTAGCTTACAGAGTCTCTGACATAAGGGTCTCACTTACATAGCTACCTTTTCACTTATGACTCTATATAGTTAGTTAGGTATTATTTGCAACTCTCAATGAATAGGTTAAGCATTTAATAAGCAGTTACTGTGAGCCAGTCCCTGTGCTAAGTCCTATGGATACAAAGAAAGGTAAAAGACAGTATCTACCCCTGAGGAGCTCAAGATTTAATGGGGGAGACAAAATGCAACAACTATGTACAAACAAGCAATATACAAGATAAATTAGAGATAACCTAATATGTCCATGGAAGATACATACAAATATCTGTTAAAAGACCTCTGCATTGCTGAACTTAACATACTAAATGACTCTACTGTTGGCCTATTGGGAGAGGCCAACTTGGTGCAGTGTAGGAGTAGGTTGGATTTGGAGTCAGGATAAGCTGTGTTTAAATTGTACCTCTACCCTAAGTTATTTAACCTCTCTTTCTTGTCTCTTTTTTGTCATTGGTGTAATCAGGATAACAGTAGCATCTAGCTCACAGAGTTCTTGTGACCCACTAAGGCACTTGGCAAAACTTAAAGTGCTAGATAAACATCTACCATTGTTACTATTTTCTTAACTTCATTGAGCTATTTGTACTTTGATTTCACTCTCAACCAAGTTCCTTAGAATGTCTGTTAGTTAGGAAGTCTTTAAAAAAAAAAAGAGGATTAGGACCTTGAAATTCCAACTCTCTGAAAACTTCCTGTTTACAGGGCAGCTTAATCCTAAAGATTATATAGATAAGTGGTGTTCCCTGATTGAATGGAGACTGTTGGGAGAGTTTGAACTAGAAGGTCACAGTACAGGGATTACTGTGCTAACTCTGGCAAAGAGAACAAGAAGAATGAAGAGGGCCCTGCCAATGCAGTATGGTGGTGGGAAAGGAGGGAGAAACTTTTAAGATTTCCCAGCAAGAGGAATTTCCATGTCCCAAACAGGAAATATATATTTAAATGGTTAACTATGCTTCGACAAAGGGGATGAGGTCACATACCAACTTTTGAGTCATGGGTGGGGAATGAATGAGGCAGTAACTGAGGGTGTTTGTGGCCAACATTTAATGTTATATAGGTCCCTGTCAGAATGAACAGTTGGAGTTGGGCTTAGAGCACCAGCTAACCTGATTCCTCAAGGGACAAACTCCAAATACCTATGTTATAATGTGTTTAAGTTCTTCTGCACCCTTGAGACCACTTACTCTAGAAGGCAGGAGGAAGGGGAGCTAGCCTTGTTTTCATCTTCACCATTTCTGTGTATTCTACCTGGTTCCTTCCACTGATTTTCATTCCTATCTGGCATGTTGATTGTCTTTTTGACCTTTGAACTTGTCCAAACCTAGCCCCATTGCCCCTTCAGCTGTTCACTTTTCCCTCACTTTTCCTTCATTTTACAGATGAGAAAACTGAGACTTACTGTGGTTAACTCAGAGTCCATAGCTAAATGTACTGGGGGAGAATGAGAGGGGAGGGTCACTACTTAAAGAATTCCCTCAGTAAATCCATTTATAAAGCAAAGAATTGTTTAGTAATGTTACCCCCTCTTAGTTTGTCAGTTTTCTTAAAGCCAAGCATACTTGCCTAAGTTTTGGGGGGTTGAATATAATACAGTCCTATGATCACTAGAGTTTAAAGCTGGAACAAACTGCTGATGATAAGCTTGAGCATTGCTCAGGAGTACTACTCTATGTGAGTCCAATCAATTTAACAATTATTAAGCTCCTGCTGTATGCAAATGCCCCGTGAAACTGTTTCACTTACTGCAGAGCAGTACTGGGGCTTCTGGACTTCACGATGTCAAACAGCTACAGGACATAATAAATAATACAGGCAGCTTGCTATTCTAATGTTAAGCCAATTCTATGAGTACAGGTTTTCCTCAATTTATACAAGTTCCCAAAAACCTGCATGTGAATGAAATTCACATTAAACTGAAGCATAATAATAACTGAACATAACATAGACATAATTGAAGCTTATAGTTAATCTTTACAAAGGATCTTATCTCACGGAATCCTCTCAACTCTGGGTAATCCATTAGTCGACATTCAATTATGAAATGCTTATTATGTGCCAGGCATTGTGATTTGGGTTTACAAAGACAAAAAAGAAACAGCCTCTACTCTCAAAAAATCTTATTCTATCAGGGGAAACAACATGCACTTATGTGGTAGAGAAGTGAGTTAATTTAATTCTTTTCTCACCTACTACTGAACCCTCTGCAATCAGACTTCTCATTCATTCACTTAAAAATATCTTCTCCAAAGTTACCAGTGATCCCTTAATTATTCACTCTAACGAACTCTCTCCTCTCTCTGTCTTCTCATCTTTCTTGACTTCTCCAAATGCCTTCGATACCGATGATCACCATCTCCTCCTAGATTCTCTCGCTTCTCTCGTTTTTCACGACACTATTCTTTCTAGATTTTCCAACCTGTCCAATTGTTTCTTCTCATCTCCTTTGCTGCATCTTCTTCCACATCATAACCAAAAACCAGGGATGTCCTCCCTCCAAAGCTCTGCTTCTCTTCTTCCTGTTTATGATAATGTTGGTAATTTTATCATCTTCCATGAGGTCAGTTATCTCTATGCAGGTAATTCCCAGGACTGTAAATCCAGCCCTAGTCTCTCTCCTGAGTTCTGTTTTTGCATTGCCAACTGCATTTTGGATATCTCATACTGGATGTCCTATAGGCATCTCAAATTCAACATATCCAAAATAGAACTCATTATCTTTTCTCTTCAAACCCTCCCATCTTTTCAATTTTTTATATTACTATCAAGGCTAAAATTCTCTATCACTTATGCTGACAAACTCTCTGTTGTCATCGATTCTCACAATCACCCTGAATATGATATCTTTTGTCAGATTTTGTCATCTCTACCTTCATAATGCCTCTTATATATGTCTTCTCTCCATTCGTACAGCCACATCCTAGTATAGCTCTCATCTCCTCTTACCCAGACCATTGCAATAACCTTCTAATTGGCATTTCTGCCTCAATTCTCACTCCAATTCATTCTTCTCATCACTGGCAAAGTCCTTTTCCTAAATTGCAGCTCTGACTATGTCACCTTCTTACTCAGTAAACTCTAATGGTTTCCCGTTACTTCCAGGATCAAATATAAATTCCTCTGGCATGTAAAGCCCTTACAGTCTGGTCCCATCCTGCCTTCCTGCTCTTCTTATATGTATTCCCCTTCATGCAATTGGTCATCTCTTCGGCCTGTTGTTCCTAGTGCACGGGGCTGCATCTCCTGAGTCTGTCCTTCTTCACTGACTGTCTCCTATTCCTGAAGTGCTCTGCCCCTCCTCCCCACCTCCTAGCTACCTCATCCATACCTGGTTTCCTTCAAGGTGGGTTTCAAACCCTTCCTTCTGCAGGAGGCCTCTCTGGTACCACCCCGCTCCCCTGTTAGTGCCTTCTCTGGGAGATGACCTTCCATCTACTCTGTATATACAAATATATATTATATTTACATAGCCCATACATGCATATAGAGTATATATATGCTATACATATGTGTATGTATACATGTATATGTGTGTGTTGTATGTATGTAGTTATATTATTTTCCCTCATAGGAAAAAAACACTTTGAGGTCAAGGACAATATTTTTATCTTTCTTTGTATCTCCAGTGGGTAGTACGGTGCTTGGCACATAGTATGCACTTACTAAGTGCTTATTAACTGACTGAGTGAAAACAAGAAGGCCATATTGACTGGACCATAGGGTTCATGAAGGGGAGTGGAGAGGAAAGCATCCTAAATAAGTCTGCAAAGCTAGAGTCAGAAAAGAAAGGACTTGAAATGCAGAGCAGAGAAGACTGTCTTTGGTATTAGAGGCAATAGTGAGGGAGCGGAGCAGGGAAGTGACATAGACATGTGCTGTAGGAATACCACCTTGGCAGCCATGGAATATGGACTGGAGAGAAAAGAGACTGGAAGGTAGAGAGGTTAAGTGAGCATTGTTATCTCATTTGACAGATGAGAAAACTGAGGCTTATTGTGGCTAACTCAGTCACATAGCTAAAGGTGCTGGGGGAGAACGAGAGGAGAGGATTCCTTCAGTAAATCTATTTGTAAAGCAAAGAATTGTTTGGTAATGTTACCCCTCTTAGTTTTCTTAAAGTCAAGCATACTTGCCTAAGATTTTATGATTGTCAGTGGTGTACACATAGTCCAGTTTGCATTCAGTTGATAAGAGGAAGGTTTATCTATCAGAAGTATTTCATTCATTCATTTTACCTTCTAAAAGCCTGAGGCTTTAGGAGGTGTTGTGGTTCGATATCCAGGAGTCACAAGTGGTTATTATTCAGTTATGTCCAATTTTTTATGACTCTATTTAGGGTTTTCTTGGCAAAGATACTGGAATGGTTTTCCATTTCCTTCCCCACTTCATTTACAAATAAGGAAACTGAAGCCAACAGGGTTAAGTGACTTGCTCAGGGTCACACAGATCATAAGTCACTGAAGCTGGATTTGAACTCAGCCAGGCTCAGCAGTCTATGCACAGCTCCCTATGGCACATGACCTGAGTTCAAATTCCAGCTCTGTCACTTACTGTAAATGTGAAGTTAACATCTCTAAACCTTAATCTCTTTGCCTATAAAAAGAAAGCTGACTTAGATGACCTCTTAGACCCCTTTCACCTCTCAATCTATGATTCAGTAATCTTATGATCTAGACATATCATCTGATATTTCCAGGAGTAGTAGCTACTGCTTTGAGTTAAACAGCTACACCTCCCAACTACCTAATGGGACTCATGTTATGGTATCATAACTCAGGATGGGGAAAAGAGCATGAAAAAGGAACTTGGTGATTCTCTAGAATACAGATGACCTTCCAGATAAAGAAAGCAACCTCCAAACACTATCAAAACTCAATAATTGCCCCTCATCCTTCTTGGAGATGAAATGGAAACATGACTTTGAAGGCTAGAATAGAAATACATTATAAATATCCCAATCTAATAGTCTAATATCATCTCTCTGTAGCAAACTACACTACAGCAAAAATCTATACAAACAGACCATATTGTTAATATTACATGGGAAGGTGAGAATTGAAGGCATGTGGCATCCATTCTACATATGTTGGTGACTTTTTGGGGGGATTTGGGGGAGAGGGAGGTATTTTCCCTGACTCCTGAGCTCAAGTTATCACAAATACATGTTCCTGACTGTTTCCCATTAGGGGCTTTATCCCTTACAAAGTGCCTCAGTGTACTAACCAGATGTTACAACACAATGGGACAGACTTTTTTTTTTTTACATTCAAATGAGGCCTATAGTGTTCTGCAAAGCTGAGAGAGAACATGTGGCTAGCATGGGTTTCTGGAATGCCAGCAATCTTTGAAGATTCCCTGGAGAGCTACGTTTCTCAGGAAATGCTTGATTGCCAGTTAAGAAATGGTAAAAAAAAAAAAAAATTCTTGCTTAGGAACAGAGTTTTTGAAAATTCACTTGAAATCCTTTTATTTCACATAAATAGACCCATACAATGATGCTTCACTCAGAAATGTTTGATAGAACTTAAAAACATATGGCTACATTAAACAGAATGGTAACATATTTAAGAATCACTTAACTTTCTGAAAAAAAAAAAAAAAAGGTATCCAGTTTGTCTCATCCTTTAGTTCTCAGGATCTGAAACTGGAAGGGACCTTAGAGATCCTCTAGACCAGTGATATTAGGAGAGCCACTCAACCATAGATGAGGATCCCTCCAGGGTGCATACTGACTTAGAAAGCTGCATATTAATATTATCTCTGTTTTATTGTATTTTTATCTTTTTCGTTAAGTATTTCTCAGTTACATTTTATTTGGCTTGGGCCACACTCAGGAGTGTTGTGGGTTGCATTTAGCCAGTAGCGTGTTGGACAATTCCAATCTAAGCTAACCCCTTCATTTTACAAGTGTAGAAGATGAGGCAAGAGAGATCAAGGGGATGACTAAAGGTCAAACAGATAATAAGTTGTCAAGACTTGAACTTGGTTTCTCTAGCCCAAATTTATTTCTTCTTTCTGCTATACCGAGCTCTGCTTGTATAGCAGTGCTTCATGTAATAATAATAAACATATCACTAAATTAGTGCCTGTATAATTCCAACAGAATATTTAAGGATCCAGATTATCCAGATAAGAACCTCTTCTATAATTTGTTTTCTATTATGGGCAAAGTTTTGGTCAGAGCAGTGCATGTAAATCACTGCTTCTTCCCTGGCCCTTTAAGTGCTATCCCATTCAATGAATTCTTTGGACTTAGAGCTCATATTAAACAATATTAAGTTTCAAACATGTGAAAAGCTGCAATGACACTAATAACTCATAATTTCATAGCTTATTAGTTTTACAAATATCTGCTCATTTAACTTTGTTTTGACTCTTGTTAAGGGTAAACAAGGTGAATCCTAAGTGAAATTGTGAAGTTGGTCCTTTTCCCCAATGGGGCCAATTCCCCCCTAGATACCTAGTACCTTCCTTCTGTCCCTTCCCCCTACTATCAAACCAAGAAAAGATTTAACTTCCTGTGAAGTAATTTCTTAAGACTGTTACCTCATCTAGTCATTAGCTTTTGAAGCATTTTATCTCCTATTATGGGATAAAAAGTATTGGGAATCATTAGTAAGTAGGCATAGAGATTTAGAGTATAGTTAGGACCCCTGAATCTAATTTGTAAAGCCAGGCCTAAAGATAATCTTGATAATTTAGAACCATAGGTTCTCAAAGTTGAAACAGACTAGAGGGTAATAGAAAGTTAAATGTAGGATCCGGAGGGACTTTTAGAGACCCTTGAGTTCCAATCCCCTCATTTTACAGATGAGGAAATAGGAGTCACAGAGAGGTTCAGTAAATTGCCCATCGTTGCATAGCTACTGTCTGAGGTAGTATTTGAACCCAGAGCCTCACTCCACATCCAGGGTTCCAATTACGCCATGCTCTCTAGACTTCTAGAGACACATTTCTGGGCCTTTGGGGGTTAGATGAGCACCAAGTTATCATAAGCTCTTTCCAAAACCAAAGACCTTCCTTCTACTTTCTGAATCTCAGGATGATTCAGGATCTCTACAGTATTCTCCTAACCTTATTTTTCCATTCTTCTACCTTGGACCCAATTTCCCAGAGTGCCTAGCAGTTTTATTTAATATTTAATTGACTTTAATACCCTAACCTCTTTTTCTGAAGTTCTAGAAAGCATCCTATTTTATCTAATTCATTTCTCTGTAAACTAATTTATTTGTTTGAACAAAGACTGAAGCATATCCCCTTTGTTAATAGAGGTTACTATTACAAATGTTTTTCAGGCCACCAAATTTTATTTCACTGAAAAACTTAGGAAGCCTAAATTTTGCCATACTTGAAAATTAATCATTGGAGAAGTTTCTAGGTATTTCTGATTGACATTTATAAAACATAAAAGTGCCTTTAGTTGGCTTCATAATTCATTGAATAATGAAAATTGTCCTTGGGGATAAACATCAATTGAAGGTTTTATCACATCAGAAGTCAATCCATTTTTGATCCTCATCTTACCTAAAATAAATATCTATTATTTATCATTTCTTTATTTGTGGTAATTTAGTTAAGTCTATATTTAGACTTCTTAGTTGTATTGGCTCTTAGAAGAGAACAGAGTACAGGGGCAGCTAGGTGGCACAGTGGTTAGAGTGCAGGAGACTCATCTTCCTGAATTCAGACTGGGTAAGTCACTAAAACCTAGTTTTCCTCAGTTTCCTCATCTGTAAAATGAGCTGGAGAAGGAAATGGCAAACCATTCTACCATTTTTTATGAGAAAACTCTAAATGGGATGGGCCACAAAGAGTCAGAAACAACTGAAAAATAATTGAACAGTAAAAGTACAAGAATGACAGCATTCTCCCTACAGCCGTCCTCTGCAGT
Organism: Bettongia penicillata ogilbyi; assembly: GCA_023548195.1. Lineage (NCBI taxonomy): Eukaryota > Metazoa > Chordata > Mammalia > Diprotodontia > Potoroidae > Bettongia > Bettongia penicillata. Next base: position 2,566,138 of record JAJHZJ010000305.1, read on the forward strand.
GGAAAGAATATTAAATGATGAGATCAGGAGTGCAGATGGTGGAGGGAAATAGGGAACCACTACAAAGCTCTGAAAAGATGAATTGAGCAATAAGATTGGTGTTACGGAAGCGAAGTCTGGCTGCAATGTAAGGATGGAGACACTATAGGGAGGGAATATGACAATGGTACTTATGCCAGCTCAAGGATGGTAACAGTGGGGGTGGATTGGAAGGAGACAGGCAAAATTGGACAACATTGCATATGGAGGGTGAGGGGTGAATAACCTGAGTAAAGGAGAGTGCCAGTGAGAGCAAGGAAAGTATTAAACAACAAGAGAACTCAATAACGAGAGGAAAGCGACAAGGAAACGCATTTTAAGTCGTGTGAATTATAAGTGATGAGGGAGGGAGAATGATTTAAGAAAGGCTACTTCTGGTTTTTTAAGTTTATTTTCTAAACTCTTTCTTCCTTCTATTGCTCAGAGATTCTTAACCAAGGATCCATAATCTTTTTAAAAAAAAATAGATAACTATTCCAAAAGAATAGTTTCTTTTTTTATGCATTTAAAAAACATTATTCCAAGGAGCTCCCGTGACACAAAAATGTTAAGAATCGATCTCCTCACAGAACCTGCCAACTCATGGGCCAACTTCGTTTCCACTGCTTGAACAAAATGATGTGAGAAAGTTGGGCACCTTTCTGCTGCTTACTTCTATTGATGGCATCAATTTCCTTGTGATATTTTGCTCAACCAAGGGATGTCAGGGTTTTTGTAAATCTAAAGGTAGCACCTATATGAGATTTCCTGGGTCAGGCAGCATCTTCTGACTTTCAGAACCATCACTCCTGCTTTATGTATCTGCTTTATGCCAGCATTACCCAGTGGAGGCCATGGTGCTTGTCACCAAGCCAGCATTCCTTCCTTCACTTGTCAGACAGGAGAGAAGGAAGAAAAGAGCAAAAGGGCCATAGATATAAATGATTGCACATTTCACTTAGCTAAAGCTCACATTGACTATGTTTTCACCAGTTAATTTTAGCATTTCACATCCAAAAACTTCTTCACAATTATCCTAGTAAGTTTGTTATGCGTATGGTGGAATTACTAGTCAAATTAGGAGAATTACTCTGAAAATGATTCTCCATAAATTTCATATCCATAGTCATTTGTACAGGTGTTAGAAAATAAGGAAGGCAAAGTCCAAAAAAAACCAAAACCATTTGACTCATGTCCTAGCACCAAAGCCATACTTATCATTGTTTTCTATTCAGTAAATTTAATAAACATTTTTAAGAGCCTAGTGCAAGTGAGATTTATTTGGTTTTTGCAGCGTAATAGACTGTGTGGTAAATGAAACAAACAAGTTTCTCTCTGGGAGTTTATCTAAAGTAGAGAGCTATAATCCAGATAACAAATAATTACATAGAATACACTTAACTATTATAACAAAAGAGTTATGACAGCCAAGGGCCTAACAACGTGGCCTGGAAATTTAGGATCAGCAGACCTGAAACATACTGACTTCGCCCCTTAGAGGCCATGTGATCCTGACCACTTACCCTCAATTTCCTCATCTTGAAAATGCGTTTAGTTATGCTTACACAATCTACCTCTTAAGAGTGTTTTGTGGGAAGTATTTTGTAAACCTTAAAGTGATCTAGAAATAGGAGTTATGGTTAGGGTGGAAGCATAGTCCTCCTTTCCTCTACTTAAGAAGAGGAGTAAGCAGGAATCCCATTGAAGAGACTGCTACAAGAAACAAAACTAGAATTCGTGAATTATTTTGCCCAGTGTGCCATGTATATCCCTTGTATATCCCTTCTAAAAGTCCCCACAGACATGCCCAGTCTAACAAGAGCATTAAATAGAGAAGAGATTTTTATAGAGAGACAGAGATAGAAACAGAGATAAAAACAGTGAAGCAGATGGAGAGAAGGAGGACAAGGAGGGAAGGAATGAAGGTGGGAAAGGGAGGGAAGGAGAGAGACAGAGAGAAAGAGAATGCAAATCCATCTGAGGAATATGAGAGAATATGGATTCATATCTAAGCCCAGAGTCAAGAAAACTCTTCTTCCACTTTCATCTCTTCTCTCCCTCTGATTCAAAAACTCAGATGTTCTAAAGTTAAATCTTTCCTTCATGTTTGAAACACAGAAAACCAAAAAAACATGTTGTCTTGCTTGCCAGAATCCACTATTATTCAGGGTCTGTTTTGAAGGTCATTTCTCCCGGGCTAAAAACACCATGATGTATATCCTCCTTCCATGTACAGGTTATAAGCTAAGATTAACTGGTCATATTATAATCTGTTTTCTGAAATTAATTGGGGAGGAGGGGGGAGAAGACTAAGCAGAGATATTTAAAAGATGAAATTGAGGGCCATGTTGCCAGCAGGGGAAAAATACCTTTTGTGTTTCAATAGCACTTAACTGTCTCTTGAACTCATTTAAATCACTTGCGTTTAATAGGCACCTTAGAAATATGTCATATGGTAATATAGCTCTGCCTTACCTCCCTGTTTCCTTCCAGTGGGGCCTGTTTCCTAGTCTGTTCATGTTCCCTGTAATGCCAGAGACTGCTCTCTGGACCAAATTTATTAATTCCTTTTCAGAAAATTCAGACACATCAATTTAACATCATCTCTATCCCCTGAGGGATACAGTCAGCTTCTTCAGAAGTTTTCCTTCCAATGTTAGTCTTTCAAGCTCCAGCATCCTTTTGATTACTCTAAAATTACAATTGTAAAGGTAGGAGGGTTGTTTTTGCTCTCTGTTTTTCTTCTTCCCAGAGTCCACTTTCCAATTCTCTGCCTTTGTGATGGCTACTCACCGTACCTGGAATGTAATGTTCTCTGCTTCCTTGTCTCTGCTCCTGGCTTCTCCCTCAAGACTTGGTTCAAATTCCAACTTCTACAAGATGACTTTCCAGATCCTCCCAGCACCTCTTCCAATGTAATGCTTTACCTCTGAGATTACTTCCCATTTCTTGTAACTCTAGGGCTTAATTTAAAAAAAAATGCTTGTTTATTGAGGAGGGACAATACGATAGGATGGAGACACCAATGCCTTGGCAGTCAAAAGACCTGAATTCAGTCTTGGTTATAGTCAAGACTTGGGAGTGCCCTGCCTTCAAGGAACTCACTTTCTTATAGGGGAAAAGGGACATGATAGTGGTGACCAGAGAAGGATACTTTGGCCCCGAAATGACCAGGATGTTGAGTGGACCCCTAGGGGTATAGATCAACACACCCTTTCCAGGAGCAGAGGCAGAATTGACTTAATATTGGTTCCAGAACTGAAAAGTGAGTGAGAGTAATGCACAAGAGAATGGGCCTTAGTCTCTCCTCTATAATAGAGGCAGACTAGATAGAAAATCACCAGGATCCCTTCTAGCTTTAAAAGTCTGAACTAATTTACAGATTTTGCTTTCTCAAAAAGAAAAAACATGAAATGAACTGTCCTAGGTAGGTATTTTGAAACTAATCTGACCAGCTTGTTCATTATCAGAGTGTTTTTCTCCTGATATGAATTTTTTTTAATCATCTAGATGAATATTTTTACATACTGTTCCATAGAAAAATAGAAAGATGTTTAGGAGTTTCCTTGAAAAACAAACAAACACTTTGAATTTCTGTGTATTCCTTTTATACCAATCCTCAGGCTTTGGGACTCTGGAATTATGAAAAACAGGGTTCCAGGGCCTCAAAACTCTTGCAAATGCTTTTTCTAGACAATGCAAATACCAGGACAGGGGAGAACTGCTATGGTAGCTTATTTGCAAGCAATCTCTTGGATACATTCAACTCTGGTAGATAGTTTCACTTTTTAGGTGCTAAGGCAGGAAGACAAGGAAGGAAGGAAGAACTAGGGAATTTTACAACAGGAATTGAATTAAAAAAAAAAAAAACATGATACGGGACATTAGTGACAAGGGGGGATTCGAGGGAAAATCTTACAATGAAGCAATTCCCAGAGTTTTTCAGGTTCAAACAGAGAATCTGCCAGATATCCAGTAGATACCAGTAATCCTTAGGTCTCTAATCTTTTTAATGAAGAAGAGCTGCTTTAAGCAATATTCTTAAGATATAGCTTTTTGATGAGCTATACATATGTATATGTGTATATTTTACAATGTTGCCAGAAAGATTTTATACCAAGTGATTTGTAGAGGGAGGGAAGGAAGGAGGAGAGAGGAAGCAGTTGTGGGGGGAGGGGAGAGAGAGAGACAGAGAGAAAAAATGTGTGTATGTGTATGGGAGACAGAGAATGAAAGGGGGAAAAAAGAGAAATCAACAAGTATATATTAAATACCAAATGTATACCAGTCATTGTGCCACATATCAGAAATAAAAGGACACTAATTGAAGAGTCTTACCCAAGGAGGATTCTAGGAATTTAAATTTAATGAGAGAGACAATATGTACATAAATAAGTATAATGAATGAATGAAAACATCATGCTCTGTGCTAAGTACTGGAGATACAAATAGGTAAGCAGAGAGATCGTCCTTGCCTTCAGAGAGGGGAGGAAGGGACACAACACATGCAGGAGCAATACTTTGGCCCAGAAAGTTGCCTGGAAGATGAGTGGGGCCATAGGAGAGTAGATTGATATACTCTTGGCAGAGTTAATTGAATATTGGCTCCGGAACTGCAGAGGGGATGGGAGTTGTGAGCGAAGTGTGCTTTTGCCAGGCTTTGGGTGAGAAGATGACTGAGGACTAGGGAGTAAATGTGAAGAGTTACTGGAGCATGCTTGGAAAAGTGAGCCAGGCAGAGGGCAATCAAGGCAGAAGAGGCCCCAGTGGGAAGTTCAGTAATTACAGGATTAAAACTATCAGGGCTGGCAAGGACAGCTAGAGAAAAAATTAGATTTGGGAGAGGTGGGGAAGACTAGACTATAAGAATTAAGCAGACACTGGTTTTAGACCAAACCTACGATTCATCCCTGGAATCTCATTCATTGTTAGGGATTAAGAAGATCCTGGTTTGGGACCAGACCTGTGGTCTCCTCCTCATGAGCAGATCTGCCATGTTTCACCACATAATGGTCACACCCTGTTGTTCTTTTTTGTTTTTGTTTGTTTTAATCCCAAAGTTGGTCTATAGCCTTTCCTCATGTAATTGTAACATGGTGTAATTAAAAGGTAAACAGAGCAGCGGTGTTTTCACCAGTGGTAAATGGATACGTATTTATCTCTCACACATTGCAAGCAAGCCTAGAATTCTCAGCACACACACATTGGCAGTATATTTTTGAGAACCAACTTGTGTGGTTTGTTTAGAGTACTACAATACCAATGGGACAGCTAGGTGGTGCAGTGGGTAGAGCACCAGTGCAGGAGTCAGGAGGACCTGAGTTCAAATCTCACCTCAGACGCTTGACCCTCACTAGTTGTGTGACCTTGACCAAGTCACTTAACCCCAATTGCCTCATCCTGGGTCTTCTCCAGTCATCCTGATGAATATCTGGTCACTAGATTCAGATGGCTCTGGAAGAGAAGTGAGGCTGGTGACCTGCACAGCCCTCCCTCACTCAAAACAAAGTGAAGTGCAAGTCATGTCATTATTTCTCTGATGACTGAGTCTTCTCTGAAGACTCTGATGGTCTTCTTTGGCAACTAAGGACGAACACACACAGTACCAATGGTATTGTTACTCAACCCAATGAAAAGCCTTAGGAGCAAGGGGAGCAGGCCAGCAGGCAAAGCTGCCATGATATTCACAGCTATTCCATGCATCCTAATCTTGTACCAAAGGCAGTTTAGTAATAAATGACTATTAAGTAATACTGGCACAATTTTTTTAAAGCTTCACATAATGGTTGCACCCCACTCTTCTGCAAAAGATTTGGCATAAAATCTGTGATGATATGTAGTGAAATGCAATACAACTTTTCTGCAACCTAGCATTTTAGAGGGTTGTCTGCCAGCACCAAGAACATAAGTGGTATGCCCCATGTCATACAATCCATACGTGTGAGAAGTTGGGATTGAGCCCAGGTCCATTCATGACACCATGCTGCCTCTTTTTCCTTTATAGCCATTATTACAATACAGTAGAAAAGCCAGATGATAAGTATTGGTCCCCAGAAGCCCTTGGTTGAGAAGCACTGTGTGAACTAGTATTTGGAAGAAAGGAATCTGAGTAGCTCCTTGAACTTTCTGTCTGGAATACTTAGACATAAGTTTATCAAATTAGCTGATTGTCACTTGGGAGGCAGGAAGAACCTGACCTTGCAGGGATGAAGTGTGAATTAAAAATAACAGGAAGTGGGAAAGAGAAGCAGAGTAGCGCCAAACTTTGGAGGTGGGCTATTGGACCAAATGGGGACAATACTTATAGAAGAATGAAGACACCGCACTGGGGGTTCTCTCTGTGCTCTGGAAGGGAGCTCTGAGGGCTAAAGGTCTGACTTTTATTGGCCTATCTGAAATTTGTTTAGTTGCACTAAAGCCATATGTGATAGGAAGAATAATTTTCTATGTAAGGTAATCTGGAGATAGATTCAGCTAGATGGCACAGTGGATAGAGTGCCATGCCGGACTCATCTTCCTGAGTTCAAATCTGGTCTTGGACACTTACTAGCTGTGTGACCTTGGTCAAGTCACTTAACCTTTTTTGCCTCAGTTTCCTCACCTATGAAATAAACTGAAAAAGGAAATGGCAAATCACTCCAGTATCCTTGCCAAGAAAACTCCAAGAGGTCATAAAGAGTTGAAACACAATTGAAAAGCAACTAAATAACAAAACCAAGAAGAAAACAAAAATTTACCTCCCTTGTTCAAAGTAACACCTACTACAAAAGAACAGGAATCAAGTCTTGCTGCTGTTTAAGTTTCTAGTCTGTTTGCCTTGCGTATTGAGTCACTTGCAGTCTTATTTGTAAATCATGGAACCTCTCTGTCTTCTGCCTCTCTTAGTGCAGGTTGGAATTCTAGTCTGTGATTTGAAATGCCAGAATGAGAGGCTTTGCCCTAATCAGTTATTGCTGTGACAGAGGAAGGGAAGAAGTGAGAGGGAAAAAAGAATACCTAGTTGCCTTTGATGTTCTCAAATAACGGGTAATAGATGATGTCATTCCCAAATACTAAAATCCATTTGAGATGTCATTGCTGAGCAGTTGTCAGTGATCCCTGCAACAGAAATAAGTCCCAATTTACAGTGGGGAGGGGGAGAAGGAGGCACACCATAAGTTGTTTGTTTCTTTTATATCTGGAAAAATTCTATGATATGTTCTTAAAGGGATGGTTTGTGAACACTTAGCAAGGGAAAGAATGTGATCCCAAAGAGCCAACAGGAGTTCACCAAGACTAGCTGAAACCCAGCTTATTTCCCTTTTTGGCCAAGTAGGCTGGTAGATCAGGGAAATGTCATTGAAATAATTTGCTTAGATTTTTATTCAGTTTAACAAATACTTACTAATCACCTACTCTGTGCTAAGTACTACTCTTGATGCTGGGGCTTTTGATGAAGTCTCTCATCATATCCTTGTTGATAAGGTGGAGAAATGTTAGGTTAATTTAGAAAATAAGAAATATATTAAAAAATACTACAGCACCAATTCTGATGTTCAGGGCACTAGTGAGGAAGGTAGAATTAGGTAGATTCAGAACAAATTAAATGGCCATATGATATTAAGCAGTACGATGATGAATGAATCCATTTCAGCCTGATAATTCTTATGCAGAGGAGGAGCATGGTCGCACCTTTGCTTAGGAAGATTATTTTGGAAGCTTATGGAAAGTGGATCTGAAAAAAGAAAATTAAAGTGATAAGGCTAGTTAGGAGCTTATTACAATAGTATTTGATTCTAATCATTCTGTGTGGTAGGTGCCATGGTTGTTGTTATCCCCATTTTACAGATGAAAACACCAAGGCTCACAGAGGTCAAAGTGATTGCCCACGATCATATAACTAGTGAGACTCGGACACAGGATCTAAAGTCAGCTATCTGCTGACTCCAAGTCTAAGACCTTTTCTACCACATCATAATATTTCCATTATAAGATTTTGATGGGTTAGAATGACAAGTTGAAGCTAGTAAGAAGAAACTTAATAAAATCACAAGTAAAGTCTTCATATTTTAATTAACTATGCTACTTTAATAAGGAGGCACAGACAATTTAGTGAAAATGAGTCAACAGTGTAACATGGCAGTCAAAAAAACCCAATGTGAATTTAAAGCTGAGTTAAGAGGAGAGAGTTCACAGAATGAAGGAGACAATAGTCCAGCTATACTCTGCCCTGATCAGACAACATTTGAAGCTCTGGGTTCACTTCTAGGCACCAGACTGAAGGAAGAACACTGACAAAATGTATGCAGAGGAAAGTAACCAGGATGGTGAAGAAACCGAAAAGTCTGAAAACCATTTGAAGAATTTAGGAATGTTCAACCCAAAGAAGAGAAAACTTGGGTGAAATGGGAGTGCTGGTTTCAAGTATTTAGAAGGCAGCCATGGAAAAGAAGGATCAGGCTTGAAATCCCAAAGGACAGAACTTGGAGCAATGATTGGAAATGTTAGAGAGGCAAATTTTGGCTCTATGGGCCTTCCTCAACAATTAGAACCATACCAAAGGGGAATGGGCCATCTCAGGAAATAGTGGGCTCCTCATCACTGAGGAGGCTAAATGACTAATTGTTGGGGATGTTGTGCAAGGGTTCAGCTACAGGTTGTACTAGGTAGCCTCTAAGGTCCCTTTCTAACTATAAAATTCTGTGATCCTGTATTAATAATCTTATTTTAATTTTTACTATTATGAAATGATGCTGTTAAATTTGATTCATACTTCTTTCTACCAGTAATACCCTCCATATCATATTCCTGATCATCTTTCACCACCCACTCCAAATAAATGTCATTTATTCCGGCAAAATTTACCAGATTCCTGTAGTTGAAAGTAATCTCTCTCTTCCATCTGGATCCCTGTATGGTGTCTTCTTCTTTTCTCATACTGTAACAATACACCTTTGCGTTACTGTTAGTCATTTATGTCACCTTTGCCAAATAGTATATGTAGTAGGAGCAATATCTCTGCCCCTGTGGAAGTTAGACTACTTTTTTCTTAACAGACAAAGAGCACTGAGTTACTGTTACTGTTTAATTGTTTCAGTCACATAACTCCTTCTGGGGTTTTCTAGGCAAAACTCTTAGAGTGGTTTGCCATTTCCTTCTCTAGCCCATTTTGTAGATAAGGAACTGAGAGGCAAACGAGGTTAAGTGACTTACCCAGGAATCACATAGCTAGTAAGCTTCTAAGTCTGTATTTGAACTCGTGAAGATGAGTCTTTCTGATTCTAAATCTAATTTTCTAGCTACTGAGCCACCTAGATGGCCCAAAAGACCACTGAAATCCTCCTTGAAACTTAGTTCAGAGAGCAAAAAACTCAGGCTGTTGACCTCACTTCCTGAGCACAAACTATCTATTAGTGGCTTCAGCTGTTTTCTCTAATGCTTGGTGTATCAGAACTTAAGCCAGAGTCCTTCCCTCATCCAGAATCTACTCAAGATGTCTTCACTACATTATCCTTATTAAACACCCTCTTGCTGTGGCCAAGTCAGTCTAATTTTTGTAACTATTGACTGATTTAGAAGTGCCTTATTTATTTCCAGTTTCAAACTTAAAATATGGGGGAATGCTGGCCCGAGGGAGGCCCAGCACAGACAGAACAGGAACAGGAACTATTTCTTCGTATTTCTTCAATCACATGACATAGAGTTGATACTTAATAAAATTTGTCAAAGTGGATGAAGCAAATAGGATAAAAAACTGGGTACTGTGTGGTTTATGAAACTATGATAAAACTAATAAAAGCAATTTACTGAGTTTTTTAAACTTCTTTAAATCAAATTACATTTCTCATTCTCCTCCCCTTTAATTACTATCTCTGACCATACACATCCAAGTTATGTATCATATGCCATACATTGCTTGTAATTCCAATTTTTTTTCTGCGGCTCCCTTTTCAGTGGCATTGTTATAATCTATTTATAAAGAGTCGGGAAAAGGTCAATTTAAATGCAGACAGCATGCGCATTCAGTGTCTGTTAAAACTACCCTCTCCCACTGAATAGCCACAACTCTCCACCCACTCCCCAGTCCATGACTGGCATGCATGAACGACAAGACTCTGCTCCTTCTAGTGACACATACAAGACATGCATCTCCTGATTCATGTCAAAAGGAATGTTTCAAACCACTGGAGGGTTTTCAGTTGGGACTGCTCTTAAAACGTGATTTTTTTTTCTTTATATCACATAGTTTTCAAATTCAGCTATAACAGAATAAAAACATGTGAATCTCTTGTCTCTAGAGACAAGAGGGACTGGAAATGAAGACTATACTTTCTCCTAAAAACAAATTTTTGGAGGAAATAATGTGGGTGTGGGTGTGTGTTTAAGCAGTTAATCTTTGCTTATTAACTCATTTTACTCCTTTGCACAGAATCAAGCAATAAATTATAAATGAGATTAACTGCAGAATTTTAGCTTCTCACTGTGTTTTTGCTGGAATTCTGGAAAGAGCAAATTTCTACTTCTAAAACTTCTTATAACAACATATTCTTCATTCTTCTTAGGATAGTTTTCAGGGACCTATAAACTTTCAGAGTAAGGAAAAATCTTTTTAATATTTACCTTAAATCCCCCCTTGTGAATTTCAGCTTATAAGAATGGATTATCTGGGTTTGATTCCTGGCTCTGATACTCACTTGTATGAGGCTTAGGCACATCCCTAAACTTTCCAAAGTCTCAGTTTCCTTACCTGTAAACTGGTGTTAATGGCAGCTACATGGCTCAGGGGGATAGAGCCCTGGACCTGGATTCTAGAAGACTTGAATTCAATGATCTCAGGCACACACTAGCTGTGTGGTTGATGGGCAAATCACTTGTTTGCCCTAATCCACTGGAGAAGGAAATGACAAAATGGCAAACCATTCCAATATCTTTGCCAAGAGAAACCCATGGACTGTATGATCCACTGGGATACAAAGAGTCAGACATGACTTAACAACAACAGCCCAGAGTGAACCATACTTGTAAGGTAGCCAGGCAGCCTCGTAGATGGAGTTCTGGATCTGAAGATGAGGAGGGGCTGAGTTCAAATCCATCTTCAGATACTTCCTAGCTATGTGACTCTGGACAAGTCACTTAGCCATTCTCTGCCTCAGTTTCCCCATCTGTAATATAAGGATTATAACAGTATCTACCTCCCAGAGTTGTTGTAAGGACAAAATGAAATGGTATTTGTGGAACTCTTTGTAAACTTTAAAGCTTTGTATAAATAATTATTGTTAACAATTTATATTATATATTTATTATATAACAAATTCTTATTATTAACAATTATTAACAAAAAAATTAACAATGCAAAATCCTTATTAAGGATGTGCTTTGGTAACTTTAAAGCAGCATATAAATATTAACCATTATTACTAAGTTTTCAGGGGAAACAGGACAAATGCTTCCCATCACCCTGAATCTTGTTTTTAAGAATACTCCTACTTGATCTCCTCATTTCTACCAAGAGGGGGAGGAGGCCATAGAACCAGCTTGGGATTTGGGTAGGGGGCAGGTCTGGTAGCAATTATATATAGTAGGGATTCAGGATCCGATTACACATCCTTTATGAAGCTAAGAAACTTCCAGTGAGGCTATGACAAAAGTGAAGAGGTTTTGGGTTTTATTTGGGGGGAGAGGGAAAGTCAGAAGTATGTCAGTCAGCTAGTGTCCTTCCCTGTTGGCATCTAGGAAAGCATAAAAAAAAAAAGAACTCAGGCAAGTAATTATATGTCCTTTGGGTGCCAATCTAACCTTGAACCAACAATATGTCAAATCACTACCATCCCAGAGATGAGAAAAGATGTGAAGTTTAGATAAGATACAGTCTGTGACCTCATGGGGCCTCCATTTTGGGGTCAGGTTTCAAGTCATTCCATAATTACGAGGCCTCCTTCTGATGACTAGTTTTTTTTCTCCCCTTCCTGGTTTCTGTCCATTGGCAAAATGTTGTGTTGTTTTGATGTCTCATGTGCACTTTAGACCCTCAAATATGAATATAGTGTGGATCATTTTAAACATACTCTCCTTGGGCTGTGACTTTGCCAATAACTTTCTGCCACAGAAAAAGTTAAATGAGTAACCAATACTGAAAGTTTAAAAACTTTATTTATTTTGGCATGGTGGGATTTGACTAGGAGTATTGTTTTACTGGCAGTTCTTTCCACCTCTGGGTCAATACTACCTCTTCAGCACAAACTGGCAGTGAGGGATTAAGTATTATAGTATCTACAGATAGGGGGAAAGAAAAAGCATTCTCTCTTTTCTTAATACTATGATGGCTAAAACAAGGGAATCCTGTGCCCTCAAAACTCATTTTGGGGGTGAAGGAGGGAGTATACCAAAGAAATCCCCAAAGAGCCATCTGAGTATAAGGAAATAGTTTTTTTTCTGTTCCAAATATACTCAGATAGTTTTGCAAAGCAATAGGTGTGGCAAAGTGAGAACATAAGAAGCTAATAAAAGTTAGAACTCTTCCCCTAAAACCCTTTATTCCAAAATTTTACCTTGATGCTATGTGTGTATGACTTGCCACACGTTTCTCACAAACTCATGAGGTTAGGGAAATGCCAGCTGCAAAATACAGGCCTACACTTTCCCTACATTATATTATAATTATAGGAAGGAATTCTCATATACTCAGTATTTCAAGCATCCTTGATTTCTCTGGTAACCATTGATGTGCACCCTTTCTACATTTTAGTCAAAGGTTTCATGAGTTACTACAGTGAAAAAAAAAAATAAATCACTTCTCAGTCATTACCCTTTCATTGTTTCTCTGTTATTAGCTAGGCTGGTCTTCTTATGATGGGTACAGGACTATCCCCTAAGCATTGCATTTTGCTGAAATAGCTTTCAAAAACCTCAGGTTATCTCCATAGCACAATATGACACAAGACTAAAGTGGGGAGAGCTAGAGTCCTAAAATATGAACCCACAAACAATAAGAGCTGACTTCCTTTTAAAGACTCCTTAGACAATCTCCTAAGAGGAGCAAATAGAAAGTGGGATTGGGGCAGGTTTTAACCATATGCATTAAAGGAAGTAAAAATTTGGAACACTATGTACTACTATATGAGCCTTGTTCTGCCCTGTAGCTCAAGGTGAAAAGGCCTAAACATCTGGATGTGAAATAGCTAATAGATCCCTGGGATTTTAGAGCCATAAGGGTATTTAGATGTCATTTAGTAGAACTCCTTCCTTTACATAAGAGGAAACTGAAGTTCAGATGATCTCTAGCAAATGGTAGAGTTGGAGGTGGAAAGACTTAAGTTCAAATCTTGGCTTTACCATTTACTAACCATACGACCTTGGGCAAGTCACTTAATCTCTTTCAGCCTCAGTTACTTCATTGCAAAATGTGGGTCCTTGTATTGCCTTCTTTCCAGAGCAGTTGGGAGGAAAGTACTTTGAACACTGCAAAGCATTATTTAGATATGAGCTGTTATAGAGTGGAAACTGGGTCTCATGACTTCTATTCCAAGGATCTTCTTCCATCCTGATCTTGTGCTTCTATTTAGAGCAGAGACTTTAGAGGATTTTAAGATCATAGGTTTAGAATTAACTTAATTGATAATTTAGCCCAGCTCGCTCATTTTATAGGAGAAGAGACAGATCTAACATATTGCCCGGCACATAGCAGCAAATGCTTATTGATTAAAGTGACTTGTCTAAAATTACACAGGTAATAAGCGACAGAGATGGAATTTAAATTTGACTCTCACCCCCAAGTCAGCACTCCTTCCATCCAGCCATGCTACTTGTAAGAGTTCTTAAAATGTTTTTGGGATCCTTAGAATCTTATAAGTTTCCTTCCTATCCATATATTCAAAGTGAGTATCAATTGATTGGGAAATGGTTGGGGGGTTATTGTAATATGTGAATGTAATATAAATAATGATTATGAGGAATTCGGAGATACTTTGAAAGATTTGTATGAACCAATACTGAGTGAAATGAACTGAATCAAGAGAACAACATAATGACTAGAAGAAGAAAAGCATGAGTTTGGATACCCGCGTAAAATATGTCCATGTGCATTGTCTAAATTGTGGCTGAAGAATGCCATGAATAGATCAATGGAAACTACCCTACCCCTCACCAAAGGAGAGTCCAATTTCTGCCTTGAAATGAACAGAAAAAAGGATGTGACAGGGTGCTCTTTTTCTTCAGTCTGGAGAGGTACCAGTCTAGAATTACGTTTGCTCCCTAGAGGTTATTTGTCTAGGGATATATTAGATTCAGTTAGTACAGGGGATAGAGTGCCAGGCCTGGAGTCAGGAAAATTCACCTTATGAATTCAACTTAAAACAACTGAACAGTAAGAATAGATGCAAGACAAGTCATTTTTTCTCTGATCATCAGTCCGTAGCTTTAAGGAAGGCAGAGAAGTCCTTCCCTTTACACTCACCAGCATGGCCTGTTTCCACCAAATGCTGATACAGGGGAAAAATGATCACAAGTAGTGAAAAGCAAGGCACTCATTCATCCAGGAAAAATAGCAAAACAAAACTGGAGAATTTAGACAAGGTAGAATATAGCAGAACATTTCACAGGAGTGAAAAAGTTTTTCTGAAGAGAGCAAAATAAGTTCTTTCTACTCAAACCAAGAGAGAAAGACCACCCAAAAGGGAATTCTCTCTCTAAAGCTCCTGAGTCTGCTCTGCTACTCACAAAGGAACAGTGAGCTGTCAGCATTTTTTTTCCACCAACAAATACACAGTGGCTTCCAAAATTCCCTTGGCTTGGAAACCTGGGTTATGTAAATGACAAAGAAATTGAACTTTGAGTAAAGAAGGGGAAAGTCCTAGGGAAGAGATGAAATATACCTATCTCTTTCCTCACAGCAGAGCAGTGAGAGACTTCTAAGAGAATAGTATGTACATTGTAATATAGGTTTTTTTAATATTAGATGTATTTTGCTTTTTTTGTCACAAGGTGGGGGATTCAGGAGGAGGTGGAGTCAAGAAATGATTGCTGTAAAGATAAAAGGCATGAATGAATGAATGAAAAACATTAAGCACCTTATATTGTTCTTAATAAATCCAAATAAGACATAAAAATAGGAAAAAAAAAATGAGACAGTCCCTGCTTCAAGGAATGCATATTCTAATTGGTGGAGACAACACACATTTTTTAACTATTTCACTTTCTTATCCTACCCTTATAAAATATGGCACCCTATCCCCAGTCTTTGACTTCTTTGAAGGAGAACCTTAAAGACAGTTCACAAAGCAACCATATGGTCAAATTATCCTTTAGACATCTGATCAGGGACATAGTCTGATCATTCTGAATGTAGAAGAGAAAATGAAGGGGGATGGAATTGCCCCTCTCCTTTCTGAGGACCTCTACTTAGCAACAAATAATCCTTCTTGTCACTAGGTCATAGTCTGTCATTGGCACATTATTATGAAATTTTTAAATGCTAAACTCTAAATCTCATGGGAAATTTCAAAGCTTTGAAAAGAGGAGAGCTGGGGGAAGGGAAGGTCACAAAAGCTTAAAACCTCAACCCAAATGCATTACAAGGTTAATGCTTGAATAAAATACTAGATATAGGGAGAGATGAAATGGTCCTTTCTTTGAGATTGGAACCAATTGCCTGGATTTATTTTTTATTTTAAGTGTGTCAGATGGTTAAACTCTCAGATTCCTATTATTATTATTATTAGGGATGGAAGGGACAGGAAATTGATGGGAAGAGAGCGAGTGATGAGGCAAGTGACAAGGGAAGATGAAGATAGTTATAGAGCTTTGGCCAATCATGTATAAAAAAGGATACTATCCTTTTCCTCCTACTCACTCTGACAGATTTCCCCTATGTTGACTCAGGATGGTCAAAAGAAATATTTGACTATGCACATAGTGGGAATTCCATTGGGTTGTTGTGGGGAAAGTCCTATATAAAGCTCTGGGAGTTTTTGTTATCATTATCATCTTTATTTGAAGAAGGAAATGGCAAACCGTTCCAGCATCTTTGCCAAGAAAATCCCAAATGAGGTAATAAAAGAGTCTGACACAACTGAATTATCATATAAAATCTTTGACCGAATCAGAAGGGTTAGGCTCTAAGAATCTTAGAGACTCAACCTTGTAATCATATTTCTCTTTTAGAAGAAAGGCCTAATCTTTTACTTCTGATTTATGAATCTTGACTTGGGAGAGTTAGGAAGGAGGCAGAGAAGTCTGTGGGTGAACCTGTAGCACTGCCTCTTTTATCTCCTTCAGTTACAGAAAGCTGGTCCCTTTATTCTTTGCTATAGGAGCTGAGATTTATAAAGAAGAAGTCAGAGATCATACTGCATATTGAAACCTTTTGGTAGGAGGCAAGAGGTGAATCCAAGTATGAACTATTAGCTGTGGAATGAAGCTTGACAGAAAGAAGCTTAGTGTGGCAGCCTGGCATAGGAGAAAGGAATCAGAATAGGAATATGTGGTCTTGGAACTGATTCCTAATTCTGCTCTTTATTATTTGTGTGCCTTGCTTAAGTTAAATTCTGGACCTCCATTCCTCATTTTCATATAATGATCCAATCAGAAAACCCAAATAGTTGTTGTCTATACACAAATACACAAAGTATGTTTTTGCTCATTTCCCTAGCCAGTTACTTGACTTTTGAGCTCTTTGTCAAGTAGTTCTCTGCTTCCAGTGAGTGTGTGTGTGTGTGTGTGTGTGTGTGTGTGTGTGTGTATTCTCAGCCACTTAATTGTAGCCCCACAATCTGTGGGCCTAGAACTCTAGAAACAGCCCCTGTTACTGCCCCTGCTGCTATTGCTGTGGACTCCTCTGTCCCCGTCCACTGCCCTGAGACTGGGGCTGGACCATTCTACTCTCTCACACAGGTGCCACAGGTTTTTTTCCCACTGAATTTCCAATTTGTCCTCAGCATTTTGGGGTTGAGAAGTCTGGAAATTGCCACACATACCAGTGATTCAGTCCCCCTGAGGCCTGCTCAGGTCCTACCTGTGCTGGCATGACCTACTCTGGACTGTGCTCTTCTCCCTTCCTGGTGCAATAGACACTTCCCATCAATCTTCCAAGCTATCTTGGACTGGAGATTTGCTTCACTCTATCATTCTGTGGGTTCTGAAGTTCCAAAATTTGTTTAGAGTTGTTTTTTACAGGTATTTGGCTGGGTTTGAGGGGAGAGCTCTAGCAAGTCCCTACTTTTACTCTGCCATCTTCTGCTATGAATGTTTTTAAGGGTCTAATTGCATAGTATAATGAACTCTCTATTCAGCAATAAACTAAACATTGTTCAACAAAGTAAAACATATTATTCATAGTAACATCCTTAAGCAAAAAATATCATTTAATACATATATGTCTCTCACAACACTCAGTATGTCATATGGCATATAGCATTGCATCCCCAAAGTTAGGAGGCCCCAGACTAGGGTCTTCCTTAGCATGATGCATCCTTAAGGGGTAGCAGAAACCCCCCACCATTCACCCCTAGGTCACTCTTTGTAAGAACAATCTCCTTAATCAATACACGGTGTCCAAGTAAATCTCTCATCTTGACTCAAGGTTGACTCCTCCCCAGTGGGCCAACCGCTCCCAGCTTTTGCCTGCATTCACACACAGGCAGCTCTCTACTTCTGCCTGAGAGTAGGCTCTAGGGTCTCCTGCCCACAGATTCTGTTTCTAGAAAAACAAAGCTTAATAGGGATATAACAATATTTATACACATTACCAGCACCATCATTTCAATTCACTTTAACAGCTCTGAAAAGGGGCTTCAGCTAAGTCTCCTTCCCATGAGGGGATCTCCACTCTTGAGCTTGATTCCCTCATAAAAACCAACAGACAGGGTTTCTGTCTGAGAAATTAATACAGTTCAACAGAGGGAGCAGCAACATCACAAGCATACTTCTTGTTAGGCCTCTCCACAAGCAAGTTCCCCTAGCCCACTCATTCTCACTTCTCTCTCTCCACTCTGCTTCTCTCTCTACTCTCTTTTCTCCCTCCAAGCAATACAATATATTTTTTAAAATATTTACAGAACCAAAACATTTATTTAAACACCAGAAAGCCAAATCCGTCATAGCAATAAAAAATCTATACACAGGAACAATGCAGGGGGCACTACCATCCCCAAGGTTTCTTCCTGCTAGGGCCTTTCTGCCAATAAATACTCACAGCTTACTGCCTGCTTCCTCTCTCTCCCTGGGCTTTAATTGCTGTGTCCCACTTCCTCTCAGCTCTGCTCCACCCTTTCTGCTCCACCCACTTGGCAAGCTCCTCCTACTCATCTGACTTAGGCTTCCATATGACTCAAGCAGGTCATGTGGGCCTAGTAATGGATGGGAAAGATCCTCCCATTATGCAAAAATATTTTAGCAATACACACAGTCAACTGACTGTACTCCAATATTTCCTTCTAATACATTTGATTTCAGATGTGGTTAATTTCAGTTTTATGGTGTGATTGCTTGAGTTATCATGGTATCACCTATTTGAAAAGCATTTGCTGGCAAATGGTAGGGAAGATTGGTTGAGAGAAAGAAAGAACCTCCTTATGTCTCCTGCCTTATGTAAGCTCCCAAAGTCCTTAATACAAGAACCTTGAACACATGTATTAGGATCAGTTGAAGTAACTGGAGATGTTTTGCCTAGAGAAGATTTTTGAGCAGAGGAATAGTATGAGCATCCTTATGCCTTAGGAAGATTATTTTGGCAACTGAATGGATGATGGATTGGAAAGAAATGAGACTTGAAAGTGGGAGACCAAGAAGGAAACTGTTGGAATAATGAGAGATAATAAGGGCTTGACCAATGGTGGCAGCTGTGTGTAGAGAGAAGGTAACAAATGCAAGAGATGTTATAGACATAGAATTTACAAAACAACTGATTGGATATAGTGGTTAAAGAAAAAGGAACAGTGAGAGATGATTCAAGTATTGAAAGCTTGGATGATTCCAAGGATGGAGGTACCCTTACAAAATACAGAAATCAGTAGGAGGAGTAGGTGCTAAGATCATGAATTCCATTGTTGAACTTAAAGTATTATTGAAATACTCATCAGGAACTTGTAAAATAGGCACGAAGTTTGAGAGAGAGATTTGTCATTGTTGCTGTCATTCCTGTTGTTCGGTCTTTTCTGTTGTATCTGACTCTTCATGACCCCATTTGAGGTTTTCTTGGTAAAGAGTGGTTTGTTATTTCCTTTTCCAGTTCATTTTATAGTTGTGAAACTTAGTTTCACAACTAAGGTAGAGTTAAATGACTTGCCCAAGGGCTCACAGCTAGTAGGTGTTTGTGGCCAGATTTGAACTCAGGAACATGAGTCTTCCTGACTCTAGATGTCACAGTTTATCCACCATACTACCTAGCTGCCCCTTGAGAGAGAACAATTAGAGGTGATAGATTTGGGAGTCACTTGTTAAGAAGTGAAAATTGGAGCCATGGGAATAGATATAATCTTCAAAGAGAACAAGAAGGAAGAGGAGGAGAACAAGGACTGTGATAGAGTTTTGAGGAATCAGCATGGTGAAAAGGGCAGGAGATAGGTCATGATCTACCAATCAAGAAGCCAGGAAAGAAGGATTGTTGTTCTTGAGGAGAACCAATGACATCAGGAGGGTGATCTTGATTTGCAAGTGAATTGGATTTAAGTGAGGCAGATCTGTGCAAAGTCACCAGCCTCATTCTCTCCTCTGGAGTCATTCGAGTCCAGAGGCAAGACACTGGCCAAGACCACTAACCATGGCCCCCAGGCAGTGGGGAAACTTGGCCTTTTTAAGGTAAGGTCCTTCCCAGTCCCACTTTGTCTGAGACAACACCTATGCAGTAGCTAAAATCTTGGTTAGAATTGAGCGAAATGATGGATGGCCTGGTTTGTCTTCACAGAAGAATCAGTCTAGGAGAAACCCTCAGAGTTTCTGGCCAGAACAGATATCAAGCCTCCAGAAAGGGGAAGGGTACTCAAAAAAATCTGCATAAAGATCAAGTAAGACTAAAGGGAGCCAGGTTCCTGTGAGGTCAAAAATACAAGAAAATGTAAGAAGAATTGGCATGTTTAGTGGGGAAACTGGATTTTACATGAGGTTCTGGAACCCAAAGGCCTCCAGGCCTCAATGGGACAAGTTTCCTTTGGTGCTGTGAGACTAAGGTCAGGTTGAGGAAGACAAGTAGTGATGATGGTATATGATGCAGGCATAGTAACAGTAGTAACAGCAGTAATACAGCCTTTCTGTTGGCTGTAGATGCTATACTTAGGAGA
The DNA here is from genome assembly GCA_023548195.1 of Bettongia penicillata ogilbyi. NCBI lineage: Eukaryota > Metazoa > Chordata > Mammalia > Diprotodontia > Potoroidae > Bettongia > Bettongia penicillata. The sequence continues at coordinate 2,586,405 of JAJHZJ010000305.1, forward strand.
GCTGATAAAGAAGATTCTTGTACAACTGTAACAAAAGGACCAGCAGATTTTTCTCTGAGCAGAAATCCAGCTATTACATGTTAGAAAGCTTTCTATCAAGCCAGGAACTTGGCTTTCCTTTTCCATTTTGGTGGTGGCAGGCTTGGACTTGTACCAAGGTGGGACAAGAAAATGAGTACTGAGTTTGGTTTTTCTCTAGCTTAACAGTGACATTTTGTCCTAATTAAATATTTTACTTTTTCAAGAAACATTTACCCCCCTGGTCTGTTAATAAGTTAACCACTGTATTTAGCTGATTTAGAAGTTCCCAGTTGTTTTGGGTTGGGCTTGACTCAAGCCAGCATTCTAACAGTTTATGCCCTGTATTGAAATGATATGAGACACTCATAAGTCATTCAACAGCTTATTGTTGACTGGAGTTTTACTTTGTCCTAGCAGTAGAAGACACCAGTCATTTGGTGTCCAGAAAGACACCAAGTGAAGGTACCATGTTGATTCAGCTGAGCACAGTTTCCTGGTGTTTTCATGCTATCACACCATGGTCAGAAGCTTCAGAGAGAGAACTAGAGCTTCTCAGGGTGAACGGAAAACCAAGTCAATGACAGGGTTGTCCCTGAGCAAATCAGGTCTCAGAAAATTTCATTACTTCTTCAGTAAAAGAAATAGCATAATCTAGAAGAAGGTTTTAGGAAAATTGCCTATATAACAGGGCCCTAGGACATATTACTTTCATCACATTTTTTTTAATTGGGTGGGGATTCAGTGAAGAAAGACAGGTAATTAACCAAATGAAGGAAATTGTGTAACTGAGAATATCCCTCCTGTAATTCTGAACTATAATCCATGTGAATTGAGAACTAAGTGATATGTGGGTTATATTTTATGAGAGTTCGTCCAGAATACAGAGAATTTGTTGGGCATAAATTGTTTACCTTAATATCCTTGTGTTTATAAATCATACTGCTCAAATTATATACTAGTGACCTAGGTAGAAGTTTTCAACATCTACACTTTAATTTGACAGTAGTTTATTCATTTTAAACCCTGCTAGCAATATATACAAGGTGATTCAAGGAACTATTCTGTAATTTCTCTGTTAGAATGATTGAAGGTTGCGTCATTAGAGAACCAATGCCCAGTGCTAGGAACAAACATTGAAGGCTGTTGATTTTGAGGGTGCTGATTGAATCTCAAAAGGGCTCCTTGGAGGAGCAAGGAAGAAATTACCTCTCAGATCTATGGATAGAGGAAGAGATTATGACCAAACAAGGCCTAGGGAGGATATAGAGAATAAAATGGACAATTTTGAATACATAAAATTAAAAAGTTTTTGCACAAACAAAACCAGTGCAGTCAAAATTAGTAGGGAAACATCTAACAGAGGGGAAAAAAATCTTTGCAGCAAGCTTCTCTTATAAAGACCTCCAAGCTTTAAAGAAATGATTCAAATTTATAAAACTAACAGACATTACCCAATAGATAAATAGTCAAATGCTATGAGCAAACAGTTTTCAAAGGAAGAAATCCAAGCTATCAACAATCATATGAAAAAATACTCCAGATCACAACTTATTAGCAAAATGCAAAATAAAGAAATTCAGAAGTTTTACCATATACTCGGTAGATTAGATTAGCAAAATTGACAAAGAAAGAAAGTAAAAAGTATTGTAAGGGCTTTGGAAAAACAGTTATGTTAATGCAGTGTTATTTGAGCAATGAATTGATCTAGTCACTTTGGAAATCAATTTGGAACTATATCTAAAAAGTTACTCTATTGAATAGCTGCTCCTAGACCTATACCTCCTAGTGACTGAAGAAAGAGCTGAAGGATCTATATGAACACAAATATTTATAGTAGTTCTTTAGTGAGAAAGAACTGGAAACCAAGCAAATGCCCATCGGTTAAGGAATGATAGAATAAAATGTGACGTATGAGTGAAATGGAATTCTCTTGTGCTGTAAAAAATGGTATAGGGACTATTTCAGAGTGACCTGAGAAGACTTATGTGAATTGAAGCAGAATAAAGCACGCAGAACCAGAAGAAAGAATAATCTATACAGTGATAACAACATTGTAAAGCCAACCAGTTTTGAAAATCTTAATAATTCTGATCAATGCAATGACCAACCACAATCCCAAAAGACCCATAATAAAGAATGCTAATCAATTCCTGATAGAAAGGTGCTAGAGTAAATATGCAAACTAAGAAACTTTTTTGGACACAGGCAATGTAAGACGTTTTCTTTCTTGACTTTACATATTTGTCACAAGGTTTAATTTTGTTTTTTCCTCTGATAGAGGAGAGGAGATTAAAGAGAAAATAAATTCTCGCTCATTAAAATAAAATAGAAGTTTTAAAAAACTGTAACTATTGACTAGCAGTTCCATAACAAGTTTAAATCACTCACAATGAGAGCAGAATGGATTGTGAGTAATGTAAAATTCCTTCTGTGGGGAGAGACCCAATGCCAACAGTGGCACAGACTGGTGCCAGGGATCATGCTGTCAGCCAACCAATACAAAGTGGCTGTAAGGGGAGTTAGTATGGAAAGTTATAGCTACACAGTAAGATACAAACTAAGTACCCCACACGCAGAGGATGAATTTGTCTCCGGGCTTGGGTCTAGTGCTTGAGGTCCTTCTCCTAGAGGGGTTTCTGGCACCTACGTGCCTGGTGTCTGAGTACTCATTGATAAGAGAAATTGGAACACTTGTTTTCCTCAGATTCTCCAGTAAGGCTAGGTGGAGTAGCTACTTCTTCTCTTGTTAAGAGTAGGTTCTGGAGCAGATAAGAACCCACCTAGGTCTAGTTCCTGAGAAAGGCCAGGACTGGAACCCCACCCTGCAGAATTTCTGAGAAAGCAGTTCTTAGACTATACTCCTCATGGATATGCTGGATGCACTGAAGGAACCCTTTTCATCAGTAGGCATGTATGTGAGTCACCTTTGCAAACTAATAAATTTCTGTATGTGCCCAAACTAAAAAAGTTGAGACACAGTGATCATCCCTCTTCTTCTTATCAAACTGTGAGAACCTTGAACCAGCCAGCACATCTTGATCCTAATAAGTTTATTGAAGGTGGTCTGGTGACATGTTTTCACAAGATTTCTTATGCATTCTTTCCTTTCACTTTATCAATCTGCAGGAATGGTATGAAGTTGCCTGAATAGGGACCAGCATCATTTTTCTTTTCTCACATGGTTTGGGTTCATAAATAAGGACCAAATCTTTGTGCTAAGTTACCTGATAGTCTAAGTCCTAGCAATTCACAGGTTCAAAAAATTCTGACCACAGTCATGTAAATATCTACCAGGTGCCTTTCCTCAAGCCCCTCTACACTGAGATTGAGGGGATTGCCTTTAAATCTGCCTCTGGAGCAGAAAGAGGTAGAATGCCGAATAGAAAGTAGAAAGCATGTGTTTATGTAGCATAGATAAAAGATTTGTTCATTTTTGAAGCATCTCAGTATCTTTTGTGTAAAACCAGAGTTGGAGAATTGGGAATCTGATTCTCCTTTATATTACCTGATGATTCCTATAAATGTAATCACATGATAAATTCCTCCTTGAGCTTAGTTTAAGGAAAGAGTTTGTCTTTGTAAGACAAATGGGTATGCTTTCTTTTGTCAGACAATGCTATGCAATCCAAAATGTTTCCTTTTTTCTTTAGCTGCCAGGAAACTTAGAAAAAACTTAGGAAAGACAAATTCCATGCCCAACAGTAGTAATTAACTCATCTCAAGAGCTTGGTAGCATCTACTTACTCCCTGTGTTCCTCTGTTTTTATCCTTAATTGCCCTATTGTACATTATCTTTAATTTTCTAAGCTGTCTCAAATCCTTTTGGAAATAGTCAGGGTATAAATAATTTTTTTTAAATGTGTGTGCATGTGCCCACAATTCTTTTCTGTAGACTAGTCAACTGCACTGTAACACCATCTGTTTTCATTCATTTAATTAGTATAAGAGAGGAGGTTTTCTTTTGCCTGACCTTAATGAAAACTGCCATTCAGAAAAAAATTTTTCTGCCAAAAATTGGTCTTCTCTTCTTAGCCTCCTAGGAAACCCAGGATCTGTACAGTTTTTCATTAAGCTCTGGCCCCAGTGAAAGTGCCATTTTAATTCTATTGAAAATGACATCATCAGTATAGTAGATTTTCTTTCTCTGCCAAGCAGTGCTTCACAAGAGCCATACATAGTTAACAGTTGAGGGAGAGGACCCAGGGAGAGGGAATCTCAAAATTAAAATGCAGATTTCTAAAAAGGAAAACAGGAAATGAGTTTCATTTCTGGGCAGATCACTGAGCTGAGTAAAGAGTTTTTTCCTCCTTGTGTCCTATTAGATCAATTCAAAATCTACTAAGAACCAAGATTAGGGAAAGGAGCATTAAAGGGGAATTATTGTGGTATATGGAGGTAAATACTACCGAGCATATCCAAGGAGTTTGAAACAGCCTGTTAACTCTGGAAAGGCTTATATGATCACAGAGTCTCAAATTTGGAGGATTCCAGAATTATTCTCTACATCTTTGCCAACTAGTGGTCATCCTGCTTCTACTCAAAGAGCTCTAGGGTAAATCTACTGCCTTCTAAGACACTCCAGTCCACTTTTAAGTACTTCTACTACTAGGTCTTCCTTACATGAAGCCTAAATCTGTCTCTCTTATCTTCTGCCTACTTGATCATAGTTCTATGCTCTTTGACCAAGTGGAACCAAGCTAGCCTCTGTAAATGAGTTGTATTTGCTCCATTGGGTTAAACTTTTAAGGCAGTTGTTTGTGTTTTTCTTGTATGTTTCTCCTTTCAAGTAAAATTGCATTACCAGTATTTCTCCCCCGGTACATTTCCTCTTCCCTAACTCCCACCAAATCCAGGTGGTAAAAGTGAACATTTTTCTCTTCCGCGTGATAGTGCTTTAATAGTCATTGAGTACCCACCATGCAGAGGTGCTACATAGACACTCTACACATAACTTGAGGTCTAAGCAAATCACAGACGATTACATAGGAAGATCTAGGCTTAAGCCTCCCCTAATTCTCACTCATTCTTTATTTATTGATGGACATTCGAGGAGTTGATAGGCACTCCTAATAATATATCTCATATTGCTAAAGATTTGACTCTTTTCCAAGTCTGTTGAACAATGTAGGCAACATTGTCTGTAAACACCAGTTGCCCTAAAAAATCACTCCTCTTTGTGTTCTGGAAGTGTCGTATGACTTACTGAACATTGCAAACTACCTACTTAATTTCCACAGGCATCAAATAGCAACTTATTAATATTAACCAAAGAATCACAGAATTTCAGAGCAGTTCATCTATTCCAGGGCTTCTTAAACTTTTTCCACTTATGACCCCTTTTCTGTTGGTTGGCATTGCATGACCTGAGGGCACAGGAGTGCAAAGTGTCCATACTTTGTGTTCAGAACCAAGGCTGCAGTGAAGTCCCATAATGCAACACAGGCATGCGAATGTTGCCAGAAACACCTCGGATTCATTACATGTGTGATTTTTAATTAATTTTTGGTCATTGCACATTCAGAAACCTTTGATTGTTGCCAGATTTTTTTATGGCCCCCATTTGAGGTCACAACCTGAAGTTTAAGAAGTGCATTTTACAGATGAGGACACTGAGAGCCACCCAGAATTTGTGACTCCAAAACTAGTGCTTGACTATGGAAAATGTTATAATAAAAATAGTAACTAGATGTTACTAGTTACTAGTAACTAGATGTGGGCAATAGGATGAGATGCCATTAATATATTTAATATTAATATTAATACCAGGACAACAGGATGAGATACCATTTCATTCACGTGTGGTCTCCTGGTGAAGACAGTTCACTTCCCAGTACTTGGGTAGTGTTTTCCTAAAGAGTAATTTACTTCAAAACTCACTGTAAGAAAAAGTCTGATCTTAGAGACAGAGTAGGCCACCCAGGCTTTCTTTCTGTGAATAGCAGTTAAGATGGTTACCTCTCCACTAGCAGAGAATGACGGGTAAAAAGCAAGCTACAGAATTCCTAGAACCATAGCATATCTCCATTAGAAAACAACAATATTTATTAAATACTTATGGTAAGAATATATGAAAATATGTATTTACAAACCGCTAAGCCTCCCCACCTGGCACTGTGAAACCTAGGACTAATTTTTTTTATTGTTTTCCCTTACCAAGGTGTAGAGATCTATCATTAATGCAAAGTCCCTACAGACAGAGCAACCCTGGACGGGCAGCCCATATAACATTCGCTTGAGCAGACTGATATATGCCTGGGTTGCTATGTTAATCAGAAGTCAGTCCCTAATGAACATCTGCCTACCCTTTTCTATTCCCAAGTGTGGATAAGGGGTAAAGCAGGCTTTTTTTTCCTCTGGATGACAAAAACATTTTGCATTTCTTGGAGGAGTAATCATTGTATATGTCTGTCAGAGCTTTCCCAGTGGGCATTATTCAGATTAAAATCACCCTCCTGGTTCTCTGAAAGCTCAATCTAGATTGTACCTTAGTAAAACAAGGAAAGCGAGAGTTTAGAAAGGAGAAAGAGTGGGAGGAAGGGAAAAATAGAAGCATTAAAAATGGAAACCAGTCTAAATCTCATCCCTATGTGTTTTCATACTTCAGTGGCAAAGCTAGGATTAGAGGTAGATGCAGTATTTGGATGGTGGGCATCCATGGTTCAAAAGAAATGACCTTTCACCCTGCTTTGAGTATTTAGACTCATCAAGGAGCACTTGCCTTCAGTTATATGTTAGGAGAAATTAAGGGGAACCCAAATTTGGGTCAGATGTAATGACCTTGAATTTCTCATCTCTAGTGTGAAATTTCTTCTGAAGTACTAATAGTTTGTGTTCATCATACAGGTCTAGAAGTGTGCATATATATGTAGGCATATGTACACACACACACACACACACACACACACAAACACACAGGTTAGTTTGAAACCAAGCTATTTTCCTTCAGTTACCGATATAGTGACATTACTGAAACAACTGGGAACAACAAAAATTTATATAGTAAAAAGTTACTGTCTTTGTTGTTCAGTCATGTCTGACTCTTCTTGACCCCATTTGGGGTTTTATTGGCAAAAATATTGGAGTGCTTTGCCATTTCCTTTTCCAGCTGATTTTACCACTGAGGAAACTGAGGCAAACAGGATTAAATGACTTGCCAGGGTCGTGCCACAAATAAGTGTCTGATATAAGGTGTAAGATCAATCCTCCTTACTCCAGGCCCAGCTTGGATCCTCTTCATCACCTAGCTGCGTTTTACTGTTTTACTACTTAGGTGATTTGGGGGCATGTGACACATTGCTGTTCTCATTCTGGACTTCAGTTCTCTCAAAGTAAAATTGAGGAGATTGAATTGAATAATTTCTAAGCCTCTTTCCTTAGATCTAATTCTTATTTTTCTATGATTTTCTGAATGGAATTCAGAAGTCACCACTGGCTTCCCCCAGCCTTCCTAAAGTTCCTCTCTCTAGTCTATATTTCACTTCTCCTACTTGAAGCAGTGTAAAAATTGCTAACTCCATCTCACTCTTTCTTTAGAGTTTCTAGAAATAGATAATTTTTTCAGACTTTAAATAAAATGTATTGGAGTTATTAATAAAAGACAGCCTCTAATCACTCCTTGCCACTTGGGCCAGAAGATTCATGTCAGCCTGTATGGCCCCTGAGATAACCGTTTTTTGTTGGTTTGTTTAATTTCCAAAATGGCAGTCCTTCTCACTATGAATTTGTTTTCAATCCTTTTAACTAGGGATAAAGGATAAAGCTTGTAACCACTGATGGATTCAGGTGCATCTTGGTTAGAACCATCCCCAGAGAGCTATAACCACACTGTCAGAAATATGCTGCCCTCATTGCCCCATGTCAAGTATATTTCTGACAATGTGGTTATATCATTTCTTCTTGGTCCATTCCTATGTATAAAAAGAGCAGACTGAGTTGCCATAAAGAAGCTGCAGAGACCTTAATTTCAGGATCACATACCCCCATCAAGGATGCTGGGTGGCCAAGAAGGACTCATTGTTTTTTGCTTCTATCTCCCTGAAATATAAGCAAGTGCAAATTCCTTCTGTGGCCTGATGATTATTTCACTTATTGGTGTGTTAAGAATTCTAGAAACCCAGTTCTTTGCCTTATTTTCTGCAATATAGCAAAAAAAAAAAGGGCAGGGGGGGAGGCATAGAAACAGGAAGAAAATCTGATCTCAACCAATTAGGAAGAGTAGAGAGAGTGCAAAGGAAAAGGGAAAAGGGCTAAGGCCCACTTTGACCAGATAGCATGACCTCATGCCTTTCACTTAATCACATGATTCCCCTCCCCAGAAATGATGAACAGCCAATGAGCATTTGCTCTGCTTATTACAGAAGCCCCTAGGGTGACGGTGGGTAACAGGCCAGACTCCCAGCTGCTCCCAGGAATCACAATAGTCCAAGCTGGTTTCAAAGGAAAAGTGAGCTCAGACATCATTTATTCAAAACAATTTGTATCTCCTCCTTTCTCTTCCATTCATCCCAGGGTTTAATGAAGGAAAAACTTTTGGGGAGCAAAGAGCAGCCCTCCTACAGAACCCATGTTAATATCCAGTGCTGGATTGGTGCTTCTGAACTGGTGCTCCAGTTCTAGTCAAAAGCACCCAGTCTGTGGCTCTTTCCAGAGGGCAGACACTCACCTGCCCAGTTGAGGGAGGTGCCAGATGTTGGAAAATGCATAGCCTGGAAATCTCAAATTGTAAAATAGCTACATGGACAATGTCTTGTCATTCATCTGTGTGTCAGTGTGTCTGTGTCTTGGTAAAATGAGAAATAAATGGATGTGTGTATATTTGTACACATACATACACACACACACACACACACACATTCTTGATGATAAGGATTCAGTGAATTGTTAGTGGAACACAGCTGTAATTCATTTCCAACCACAAATGGAAGTTGTTTGATTTTTTTTTAATGAATTCAGGAGTTGGAATGTACTTGCTTTAGAAACTGTGAGAAAGACCAAAGGGCAGGAGGACTGGCTTGGGAGTCAGGGACCCAGAATTCTAATTCCCACCGTGGTTGTTCTCCCAGCAAAAGGCTTCTTCACCTCCCCTAGCTATGGCTTAGATTTCTGGACTGGATAGGAAATGAGCTTGATAAACAAAACAAATTGCAAATAGGGGGTTTTGAAATGCAAACTAATTTTCTTCCTTTCAATCACAAATATTGAGTTCTTCCTATAAGGAAGGGCATGGCTTCTTAGAATAGGGCGGTGATAGTCCTACTACATGCTCTGCCTAGGGTAGACTTTAACTGGGGTGTTGTGTTCAGTTCTAAGGCCCATGGCTTAAGAGGGACTTGGAGAAGCTGAGAAGTGTCCAGAAGGACTTCAAATCCATATGACATGACAGTTGGTTGAAGGAACTGGGAATATTTAGTTTGTAAAAAAAAGACTGGGGTAAAAAGGGAAATGGCAGCCTTCACATGTTTGCAGGAAGTATTAGAGTTGTTTCTGTGGCCACAGAAGACAGAAACAGGAACAACTGGTAAAAGTTGCAAAAAGGCACATTTAGGAAGAAAGTGAAAGCAAAAACAGGTAAACAAAACACACAATGAGTGATGAGCTATCCAAACCTGGAATGTGCTGCCTCTGTAGGTGGTTGGGCCCCCTCCTTGGTTGGCTGTATTCTAGTGAGACTCTCTTTCTGCTAGAAGTTGAAGAGGACTGATGTCCCTTCCAGCTCTCAGATTCTGATTCTTTATAGGTATGAGGCACTGATATGGGCATTATGGAGGAACAAAAAAGCCTAAGAAACTACCCTCAGAGAACTTCAGCCAATCAATAAGCATTTATTAAACACCTACTATATACAAAGCACTGTGCTAAGCACTGGGGCCTTAAAGAAAAGCCAAAGTCCCTGCTCCCAAGGAGTTCACAACTTAATGGGGAAGACATGCAAACCAATAAGTATAAATGAAAATAAATAAATAAAAACAAGAAACCTAAATAAATAAATGCAGGATAAGTAGGACATACCCGAGGGGAAGTACCATCTGATTGGAGAGCTTATCCTTTGAGGAGAGCGTAAACACTTAGGGTAGTTCTGTATGGCCTGAAGCCTGTTTAGGTCAGTGGGACCTACCTGAATGTTGGCTTTAGAGGATTTCTGGTTAACCAGCCCAAGTTCATTCTTTTACTAGGGAGTCCAAACCACAGGGTAGGCTTATGCATCTGGAGGACTGTATAGGTCACTGAAGGAAGGTAAACTCTACAAGAAAGAGAAAAGAGAATCACCATGACTATCTGGGGGCCACTGTGACTTTCTTGTTTTGTGTGAATTCTTTCTATGGGCTACAATAAAGGTTGTCCAATACCTGAAATGTATATTGTGAGCTGGATGTTCACCCAGGAGCTAAATGTCCTGTCATAAATATTTGTAAAGAACTGGACATACGCTATATTGGCAAGGTTCCCTTGGGAAAACAGCAAAACAAGCCACAGTGATCTTTTCAACTCTCAAGATTGCACTCACTCTGCATTAAAGCCAGAATTGTAGAGCATTAGATCACTGAATACAAATGACTCAGATAGTACTTCACTTTGCATCATTAATATATGTCTTTCTATGATTCTATTCATCATTTCTTAAAGCACAGGAACCTACCGTTTCATTCATGTTTCACAGTTTCTCTTGCCTTAAGTATTATAGGTCATATTGTCATAGTTACAAGGGATGTTGAAGTTTTCTAGTCCAGTACCCTAATTATATAAGTGAGGCCCAGAGAGGAATGACTTACCCGAAGTCATCTAGGTAACAGAGCTAGTGTATGATCTAGGTCCTCCTACTCCAGATCCAATGTATTTTGTTTTCCTCTGTACTATTCAGATGGAGAGAGGAGATCTTTGTGGGCCAGGATGATCGAGGAAGGCTTTGGAGAAGAGATGGAAATAAAGTTGGGCTTTGATAGAAAAGAGAAAGAATAATAAGTAAAGGAATAAGGGAGGGATAAGCATGGTATCTTCAGAAGTAATAAAGAAACCACCCTAACCAAGCACAGTTTTATGTGTGTATAATAGTAATAATAAAAATAATAACTAGCATTTATGTAGCACTTTGAAGTTTGCAAGGTGCTGTGTGTGTGTGTATGTCATCTCATTTGATCCTTATAACTATGAAGCAATTCTCTTATTAACATGATTTTACAAAAGAGGAAACTAAGGCTGAAAAATGTTAAATGACTACTCCAGGGTCACATAGTCACAGCCTAAGGCAAGATTTGAACTATTTTGAACATCAATGGATGATAAAACTGGGCCACTGGGCCTGGGTTAAAATTTCTCCTCTACTATCTACCACCTAAGGGGCATAAGGCAAGTCACTTCACCTCCTGGGCCTTCGTTCCCTTAAAAATGAGGGGATTGAACTATACGATCTATAAGGTTCCTGCTAGTTCTCAATCTGAATATCTGTCAGAGAAGTGGAATTGGATGCATTAGACGTTAGAGATACAAGTTAGTGCCAAATAGCTGTGGTTGCTGCTTTTCGCTTTTTCCCTGGACATCCCTGCCAGCCAGGTTCTTGGCTGAGAAGTTCTTTGCATTATGAAGGCTCTTTGTTAGACTCATCGAACCTCTCCATGCTGAGATTATGAGGGAGTTTCCTTAAAAAGAGCTATTTTTAAGGGGAGAATTTATAAGAAGTGTGAGTTTGGCAAATTCAGGAGGAAAATTATTTTCAAGTCTAGAAAGCCCTGAAAAAGGCTGAGAGAAGAAAAGAGGTGTGGAGTGGACAAAGAAAGATATAGGCTAAGGCAGAAAGAACTGGGCTAAATGATCTAAACAGGCTAGCTGTCAACCTAAAGTCACATAGTGACCCATCTCGCTCTGGGTCTTCATCCCTGTGCCCTGCCCCAGTATGCCCTGTGACGTATAATTGTCCATGAGGTTGTTACCTCTCTAGGACAGGATCTCATTGCTAGCCTGGCTCCTCCTCTGATCCCTGCAAAGCTGCGTGCTTGTTTACAGTTCAATGTAATTGGCAAATTATAATCATCAGGACTCTATAAACATCCTCTCAAAGTATCCTAAGAGTATTATGCTTTGTGCTTAGTCTGCAACTTTCTCTGAACAAGTTTAAAGACTTAGAAACAATGTAATTCAATAATCACCATCACCTCTTGGTGATCCAAATGGTATGTTATTTTAATTTGGAAGGTAGGAAGTTAAGGGACTGAAAACTTAAGCAACTCACTCTAATGATGCAGAGAATTAGAAATGGCAACTTTCTCAGCTTCTCATCTAAGGCTCTAAAATTGGGATTTTAGAGAATGAGGTCCTACTTTGGAGAGATCTTAAGTCAATCTCTCCTCCCACTTTTGTTTCTCTGTCTCTTTCTGTCTGTATGTTTCTTACTGTCTCCTTGTGTGTCTCTCTCTGTCTCTCTCTCTCCTTTCATTTTTCCCATCTATGGATTGGAAATGATAAATCTAGGTTTCTCCTCATCAAGCTTATAGTGGTGAGGCAGATAGTATAAAAATTTGTGCTGGGTTTAGAACCAAAGGACCTGGGTACAAATCCCACTCTGTCATTTAGTCTCTGTGTGGTCTTAGGCAAATCACTTATAAAATTGTGTAAAATAAAGGGATTGGACTTGATGATTTTGAGGTCCTTCCAGGTCTAAATCTATGAAACTATGAAGCCTAAGGGATTAGACAGTTTAATTAGAGAATTATTTGCCATGTAGATATATAGCAATAGTTTAGAAGGCAAGAAGCCAACAGGACTGAAATTTCATTTAAGTAACTTTTACCATAATATAGAGAATTAGAAATTCAATTCTCCTGACTCCTTGAGCTTTTTATGCTATTTGTTCTTTTTTTCTCCTGTGCAATGAAATAAATGTTGGCCTTTATTTCATGTGTTACTGTGCTTTAACTAACTGTAACTTTGGGATGATAATACTTTTATTCAAATGATTATGTCTTGGCCTGAGACATTTTGGGAATTTAGTTCACAATCAACTTATGATTCATACTAGAAAAGTGTCTTATTACTTAAAGTCACACTTTAAAAAAAATTTTTTTTTGAGGCTAAGTTACCCTGTATTACCCAGGTTAGAAGTACAGCAGTCCATTTATGGGCTTAGAACTACCATTGATTAGACCCACCAAAAAATCTCTAATCTGCTTGATTCTTGACCTGGACCATTTGACCCTTCCTTAGACAACCCCAGTGGGGAGGGAGGCACAGTTATCATACTGGTATTGACTTATTGTGGATACCTGATTGGCTTTAACCCTGGCTGTACTTTTAGTGCTCCTGAGTTCAGGAGATCCACTAACTTTAGCCTCTCATAGTAGACTACAAGCATATAGTCTATGTAACTACCCCTTATTTATTTATTTTTTTTTACCAAAACTAGATTGTCCATATTGGTCATCCACCTTTTTCACCACATTTGTGGTTGTTTAGTCATATTTATTTTTTAGACATATCCAGCCCTTTGTGACCCCATTTGAGGTTGTCTTGCCAGAAATACTGGAGTGGTTTTCTATTTCCTTCTCCAGCTCATGGTTACAGATGAGGAAACTGAGGCTAACTGGGTTAAGTAACTTACTCAAGGTCACACAGCTAGTAAGGGTCTGAGATCCAATTTGAACTCAGGTCCTCCTGACTCCATGCCAGGCACTCTACCCACTATACCACTTACCTGCCCCCCTTTATATCATACTTATCACCAAACGACTTTTAAATATTTCCAAAATCTAATCCAAGTACAAGTAGTTGTCATCACAGAAGATATTCATTCATTCATTTATTCATCCATTCAGCAAATATGTATTTTGTGGCTACATGAGCAAGACCCCCTAAAGTCTCATTTTGGTAACTAGATTCTCAAAGTCTATGGCAGTGGAACACTAACTCTGGCAGATTTGTCCAAGTTGGAAAGGGCACAGTTGTATTTTAGTCTAAGTGGTTTCCTTTCCAATCCTACGTATTTGATTTTATTCACTGAAAACACTTTTCAAAAAGTCCATTGCCTTCACCAGACTGCCAAAGGGGTCACCCAAAAAGATTACAAAACTCTAATCTATTGAGTTATGGAGGAAATGCAATCTGTTTTGGAATCAGAAGGGAGTCGGTTGGAAGATTATCTATGACAAAGTAAGTGATACTTGATATAAACACAAGGAATACAAAGTTAAATAAGACTAGTGTCCTGCTTCCCCTAAAATTTACAATTTAATAGAGGAGATGATAAGTGAACAAATGATAAGCTAATGGCTATTAAGAAAAAAGCCAATAACGTCAAACAAAGTACTTTGGAATTTCAGAGAAGAGAGAGCTCTCTCCTATGGGAGGGTGTCAGAGGAGGCTTCAAGTGAGAGACAGCTAACTGAGTAGGGCCTTGAAATGTTGGAGGCAACAGCAAGAGCAAAATCGTGGAGGCCGAAAAGTAGGATGTTTCCGGTAAATGTGCCGAGAATCCAGTTTGCCTGGTGTCTCTTGTGAGTGAATAAAGAATACTTGGGCATTAAGTCTGGAGAGATGAATTCTTGATGACTTGAATGCTTTGTAATAGAGTTTGGACTTTATAGGTAGTGGGAGGCTTTGCAGATTTGTGTTAATATGGGAGTTACACAATCAGGGTTAAAATTTGGGAAAATCACTGACAACAGTATACTAAGGATTAGAGTGGGTGAGACTGAAAGCAAGTACGCTTACTTAATTGAAAATGAATGATGGCCTGGCTTGTGATGGCAGCAAGGAAAAGAAAGGAATGGTAGAATTCAAGAGATACTAAGATACTAAAAATGTCTCCAACAGTGTGATGAATGAATGAACGAATGAATCAAACATTGACTAAGCATCTACTATGTATAAGGAACTGTGCTGAATACTGGAATTACAGATGCAAAAGCTAGACAGTCTGTGTCCTCAAAGAGCTTACAATCTATCATCAGACAAAGTGGTCATAGACAAGCAAATATTGGGTATATGCAAAATAAATAAAGATAATTTGGGGGGAGGGAAGATAAAAACTTCACAAATTAGGAAACACTTCTTGATGGAGGTGGCACCTGAACTGAATTGTAAAAGAATCTAATGATTTCATGAGGAAGAGGCAAGAAGGGAGAATATTTCAGGCACAGGGGACACCCTGTACAAGGGCAAAGGTGGTAGGAAACCATTGAAGTTTCTTGAGTAGTGGAGCAATAAAGTCAGACCTTTGCTTCCGAACTATCATTTTGGCAGCTGTAGGTAAATGTGGGACAGGGAAGATTGGATACAAGATCAACTGAGAGCCTTTGGCAGTAGTTGAGGTGAAAAATGGTAAGAGCCTAACCTAGAACAGTGGCCATATGAGTGGAAAAGAAATCATAACAGACATGTCAAGAGGGTGAAATTGACAAAATTTGGCAATTTATTATATATGAGGGGGTGATGAGTAAGAAAGTATGTAAGATGACTCTTAGGTTGCATACCTGGTTGACTGGAAGAATGGCGGTGCCCTGGACAAAAAGTAGAGAAGTTAGGGAGAGAGTGAATGGGAGGAGGAAATATATGAGCTTTGTTTCAAGTATGTTGATTTTAACACAATTCTGAAGCATCTGGTTAGTAATATAGGTCTAGGACTCAGAAGAGAGATGAGGGCTAGATACATAGATTTGGGAGTCATTTGCATAGAGATGATAATTGAACTTATAGGAAACAAAGTGATTACTAAGCAAGGTAATGTAGAAAGAGAGAGAAGAGGACCCAGACTATGAAGTCCCCAAATGAACAATTCCAAAATGTCTGTGCAGCAGCAGCATCACTGAAATGAGTGGACAGCCTCCCAAGAGCATATCATTGAAGGGAAATATCTATTTGTTTTTAGGGGAAAAAAAAAGACTTGAAAGTCAAGGGACTTGGGATCTTGTCCTTATACTGTTTGATAGTCTCTAGTTGTATGACCTTGGGGCAAGTTGCTTCAGCCCAGTAGGTTTCCTCTTTTTCATCAGTAAATGGATGGGACTGCATGAGATAATCTCCAAGGTCCTTTCTACCTCTAACATCCTATAGCTTTATGGTCATATTCTGTATATTAAATATTTTACAGTAGATGACAACCTCTCTGAGCCTCTTGTTTTCTCATTTGTTAAGTATTTGGATCAGGTTTCTTTATTTCCCTTCCAACACTAATTCCTGGCATCCTGGCATCTTGGCACAAAAACCTTATTGATCATAGAGATTACTTTTCTAAAACTGGGTGTGAAAGGAAGTATTAGATATCAGAGGCAGATCCTGATTTGTCAGCATTGCATCTACTGGCTGCACCTCTTGGAAATAAAAACACATTTATTACAAGATGGAAGCACTACCTTCAAAGAACCAGAAGGCATTTCCACAAGGAATGGATCAAGTTGTTTTCATTCAGTAAAAGTACTAGTCATTGGGACTGAGACACTGCTATCCCTTCTGCCTAGAGGGGTGACAGCAAAGGGCAAAATATCTCCTCCTGCTTCTGCAAAAATAGCACAAGTTATTGGTAAACCTGCTATACAGACACCATAGAACTGAGGTATCTGCTTTTTCCTCTTTATTTTTACATTCTTTATGGTAATGGCATTCTCAGATATGATCTGTTCACCTCATCCTGAATTTCAAAAAAGCAAGATTAACCCGCCAGAGTTGATATTTTTTGCATAGCGACAGAGCAAAAATATTTTTTTCTTCCCTTAGAGCTCTCCTGCCCCATCCTGAGCTTGTGGCTGTTCTGTCTTTTCAATCATGTCTGACTCTTTGTGACACAGTTTTGGTTTTCTTGGCAAAGTTACTGGAGTCATTTACCATTTCCTTCTCTAGTTCAGTTTACAGATGAGGAAATTGAGATAAACAGGGCTCAATGACTAGCCCAGGGTTACACAGGTAGTAAGTATCTAAGGCCAGATTTGAACTCAGTCTTCCTGACTCCAGGCCTGCACTCTGTCCACTGTATCACCTAGCCCTGCTTGGGGAAACCTAAAGAGCATGTTTGGAAGGAAGCTTGCCTGAATAATTACATTGTCTATGCATTTTTTGATCTATTTTTTTTAAGACCCACTGCTAAATTCCTTAGGTATAGGTGTCTCCATCAGAAATCTCTTTTTCCAATGTCTCTGGCTTAGTGCATTTGGAGTTTGTTGGTGGCAGTAATAATAATGATAAATAATAGTATATATAATATACAATAGTAATAGTTTATATAGCACTTTAGGTTTGCAAGGGACTTCAATAACATTATCTCATTTTATCTTCACAACAACCCTAGGAGCTCAATACTCTTATTATTCCCACTTTATATAGATAAGAAATCTGAGGTAGAAAGAGATGAAAGTGAGTTGCTGGGGGTCACACCACTGTAAGTGTCTGAGGCCAGATCAGAACTCAAGTCTTACTGACTCCCCTCACTCCACAGACCTACCTTCTCACCTAGTTTTAACAGTAAAACACAAGTATGACAACTGTTAATTCTTGTAGACATCTGTAACAGTCTAAAATCAAGAGATGTCCCACAGATCCAACGGAAATACACTAGATTAGGAATATTTTGATTCAAGAGAAAAAGTTGTGAATTTTAGTATAAAGCAGCTTGAGAGGGATGGATAATGAGTGAATTAAAATCTTTTCCTAGCTTGACTTTGATGTTCACTGTCATTTAATGGAATGCTTTACTATCATCATCCTTGTGGTAATTAAGATACCTTGCCAATTCCTTCACCTCAGCTCTACAAACATTAACAAGCACCTTCTATGGATGAGGCACTGTCTCTAGGTTCTGGGAATCCAAAGACAAAAATGAGGTCATGCATTATTTCAATGAGCTTACTTCCTACTGAGTGATATAGCATGTATTCAAAGAAGAACAGTAATCAGAAAATTGAGAACAGGAACAAATGAGGAGATCCTTCACAAAAGAGGTGGTATCAGAGCTGAGTCTTGAATGACGTTAGGAATTATGAGAAGCACAGATGAGGGGGAGCATTTCAGGCATGTGAAATGGCTTTGGTAATATACAAATGTGGAAGATAGATTGAATCTATTCCATAGCACCTTCTTCATGGTGTGGAGTAGGAAGAGAATATAGTATTATATTCTATTTTTTCCAATTACATGTAAAGACAATTTTTAACATTTGTTTTTTGTAAAATTTTAAGTTCCAGATTTTCTCCCTCTCTCTCTCCCTCCCCCAATCCCCTCTCTAAGATGATAGGTTATATATGTGCAATCATGTAAAACATAGAAAATATAAAGATTTTAACACCTTAGATTAGAGAGGCCTAAAACATGGAAAGAGCAGGATCTGGGAGAGTGAAGCACCAGATTTTGGTGCTAATTCTGACAGTGAGTCTTTTTTTTTACCCTTTGAGACTAGTTTGCTTTCTTCTTTGTGTCTGCGTCCTTCTCTATATTCTAGTCTACACCACTGGGATATCACATTGAGGATTCAAGAAATTACAATGATATGGATTTCTGAGACCCCCTCCCCCCAGAGAAAAATAATATATATAGTAATAAACCAGTGTATGGGGGGGTTTTAGGACAATAATTTTCATGTCACCATTTTTTTTTTATTTCTCCCCTTTGTTCTCCTTTAGCCCAAGCTTTTGGCCAAGGAACTGCTTGATCTAGTGGCATCTCACTTCAATCTGAAGGAAAAGGAATACTTTGGAATAGCATTCACAGATGAGACGTAAGTGCCATGAAGCATAAAGCCATAAATGATGATATGATGGTTCTAAGATAGTCCTCTCCAGCCTATCAGAAGTTGACATGAATGATTTGTAGCCAATAGGGTTGGATCATTCTTGCTTTGCATTCCAGTATTCAAAATCATGGTAAGAACTGAGCATAATTAATTTAGCCAAAGGATTTAATTTGGGCAATAATATCTGATTATTTGTGTTATGCTGTTTGTACCTGGTGACCGTGTTGGTAATTGGTCGTTGATGTATTAATTTTTTAAAAATAAACTATTTCTGAAAAGACATTCGTGGTCAAGTATATTTAGAACTGGAATGATTATGAAAATTAGTTTTAAGCAAAATATGAGGGCTGGTTTTTAAAGTTAAGTTTTTAAAAGTTTGTTTTGGAAATTAGAAATGTCCTTGCATATTGAAAGAATGTTGAGGATGGGAAGCAACATTAATGATAAATGGAAACTGAAAACAATCTATCTAAACTCATTTGGAGAATATAAGAAATAAAAAACATACATCATTCTTCTACTGCAGAGAACTTTGGGCTTTTAAAGGGCTTTTTGCTTCTCTCCTCTGAAACTGTGTTCAGCAACACAAATGTTCCTTTAATAAGATTGTGGCTTTCTTCTAAATATATTGATATATGATAAATTGATTTAAATTTGAAAAATTTCCACATAGGCACCAAGTAGAAGATTTGGTTTTTCCCTTAATTTAAGCATCTTCATGCTTCGTTTCTGTTTTAAAATCTTAAGAGCTTTAGCAAAAGTTCAGAACATGAATTTGCTTCTGTGTATATATCTCCCTGACATACATCTAGAACAATTGCTTTCAAATATTTTCTTCCCTTTTAAAAAATAAATGGGAGGCCTATGGTGTGGGCTATTTTTCTATTGTACTGCTTTTTTAAAAAGTTAGAAAACATTCTAACTAATCATCTTCCCATTGTTCATATTTTTCAAGTGAGTTTTACTATTCAAAAAAACCTTTGTACTATAGTTCAATAGTTTAACTTCCTTTTTGAGAAAATAAGAATAAAAGAATTAAAGCAGCAATCTTGGCCCCAAAAAAGAAAAAAATAACTGGTCCATGTTGAATGTACCTGCCATTCTGGTCAAAAGGAAGAGTTTTAGCTTTAAGTAAGGAGATTTTTTTAAGGGAAAATTATGAGACATCATAGAGTGAAGGGAGAAGGGACAAATAGTGAAGTTCATACTCTTTACAGATAGGATCTGAAAATTGGGTACCCTTTGTGCTCCTGAGCACGGGAGGCTCTGAAACTTTATGAAACACATATGACTGTTTAACATCACTAAATGAATATCTATATGCCATACAAAGTAGAATTTTCTGGCATTAAAAATATATGTATTCATAAAGAGTAATATTTGTAAAAGTGAGCACTTTAAGGACAGGTATTGTTTCACTTTTGTCTTTCATTCCCCAGCACTTAACCCTATGCCTAGCACAGTGCTTGATGAATACTAAATGACTAATATTCCTCAGAAATATTTATATTATCATTATCATATATAATATATTAAACATTACAAATAAGGTATGCTTTATTGTATTCCCCTTTCCCAGTTCTGTATTTTGCCTTATTTTACATAATCCTAGTTCTGACTCTTTTCTTTCATAGTGTCCTATTACTGGCACATATGGCAGCTATTAAATGCTTCATTTATCTATCTGTTCCCATTAAGGATAGAAGTTGATATTCCTTGTCATTGTCAAACTGTGGCTATGAATACGTGGTGGATTGTGTGTGCATGTGTACAGGGGTCAAGGATGAGTACATGAGACAGACATCACTAGTTTTTGGTGATCAAACTCTCTTTTGATTCCCTACTCATCCTTCTGACTCCTCTGTCACCTTTTCTAGTTCATCATCCTTGTCATACCCTCAGAGCGTAGTTTCCCTCAGGGTTCTGCCCTGAGCCTTCTTCATTTTCAACTCTTTACTCTCTTGTTTAGTGATTTCATCAGTTCCGCTGATCATCAATATTAATAATAGCAATAAATAAGTTAATAAATATCATGAAAGTAATAAAACAAAGTTTTAGAGAGGGCTTTAAGGTTTGCAAGATGCTTTGTGCATATTATTTTTTTTAATCCAATGGGTCTCTCTGCCTCATGGTTCTCTCTACTCCAATCCATCCTCCACACCATCAAAGTGATTTTTCTAAAGTGTGGATCTGTCACCTTGCTGCTCGAAGAGTTCTACTGATGTCCTCTTTCATCTGTGATCACAGATAAGCTCCTCTTTAGCCAAAGCTCCTTGGGTTGAGGTCAGGGAAGCATAAGGAAGGTCTGGGGTGCTTGGGACCCCAAATACTAACACCCTGGGTCCTGCCCAGAATGATTTCAACCCAAGTCTTCTTACAGCCAAAGAAATCAATTTATTAAAGATTTGCTATATTGGGTTGACTCTTAAGAAGCCTCACTATTTGTGACACTTGTACAAGTGGGCTAGATTGAATCTGAGCACCTTCATGGAGGCGAGATGGAGTTTATATACAGAAGGGCTTTGGGAGGGATCTGGGGGTGGTCTAGTTGTCTGGGGTGATGGGAGGCTGGGTTTAGGGAACATCTAGAGTCCAAGGAGGATCTTAATGGGACTGGGGTGACTGATCAAGGATAAGAAACAGCTGGAGGCAATTAGGAGGTATCGGACAATGGAGGGATTGGGTGGGCAGCAGGTGGGGCAATCCAGAGGTAATAGACTATGGAGGGCCAGGCTAGGTTAAGCATAACAAATTTGGGTATGAAAAGCCAGATTAAGTGGGAAGATTTAAGGAGAGTTCAAGAAGGTCCCCAGAGTCTGTACCCCATGAATTATTCCCTGGCCCCTTCCTACATTTCCAACCTCCCTATGCTTTTCTCTACTCTGTTAACCAAGATGTGACTGCACTGGCCATATTCTCAAACATGATATTCCATTTCCAGGTTCTGTTCCTTTGCACTGGCTGCCCCCTATGCTTCCTGACACAGTGCCTGGCACATAATAGGTGCTTAATAAATTTTTATTGTTTGATTTAGTGATTGATATTGTTTATTAAGATATTATTTCTTATCATATTTATCAGTTAATTGAATGCTCTTCCCCATTGCTTCCACCTCTGTGTCCTTGTTCCTCTTTAAGACATCTCAAATCCCAGCTTGAAGTGCCCTTTCTTGTGCCCTCCAGCTTCTAATGTCTTTTCCTTTCAGATTACTTTATTGTATGATGCACGTACATAGATATTTGCATGTTTTTGACACTATTGGGATGTATCTTCCTTGAGAGTAGCGATTGTTTTTCTTTTCTTGTATCTTCAGGGTTTAGCATGGTGCCTTGAACATAGTAAGCACTTAATAAAATGCATGTTCACTGACTGACTTTCAGTAAATCAGTAGCTGCTCTCTGAAGGACTTATGGCGACAAATCACAAGCCATCCAGCTGGCACCAACCAGGGAGAGTGTCTGCTAAGCTCACTGGAGACCATGTAAGAGGTTTCCCCGACAGCAGCAATGGCAAGCAGCCAGGAGGACAAAGCAGATGATAAAGAAGGTGCTATTCAAAAATAGCGCTGAATAAGAACAAGCAGGTGCACCCGACTCACCCCTGGGAAACAGACAGTTTCAGGCACCTGGAGAGAAACAGGAAGCCAAGGGAGAATGAAAGCAGGCAAGCAGGTAGACAGGGAGAGATAGTGGCATAGAAAAAGATCAGCCGGTTGGACAACTCCAGAGGGTCAGCGGGCAATTGCCCTCCGGATAGCCTTGCCACTGAGCAGAGCTCTTCCTTTTTCTACTTTCTAACGGGGAGATTTTGCTTTCAGGGTCTGGCTATTGTTAGATTTTACCCAGTCACCTTTGTGGACATCACTGACCACCCTTCTATAACTAGCCTCAACTGCCTTCTCTGACTTTTTTTTTTGTATTATCACTGTAGCAAAATCCCTTGACCGTATATTGCTTTCTAGGGAATTGAAATGTGTGCATTTAAATGAAATAAATAAAATATGTATGTATGTGCTTAGACAGGCTATATGTGTATTTGTGTAAGTGTTGTATGTAAAATACTTATTACAAACACATGTTTTCTCATTGGAACAAGGCTATGTCCTTCTTTCTCTTCATACTCTTTACCATCGGGGTTCTTAACCTGAGGTCCATAGATCCTCAACGTGCCAGAGTCTTTGAATAGATTTCAGCAGGTCTGTAAACTTGGATAGGAATGGAATTGTTTTCACTGACCAGTAACTGAAATTTAATATTTCCTTCACATATGAATTTAAAAATATATTCAGGGAAAGGGTTCATAGGTTTTGTTTTAGGTCTAGGGTGTTGGGAGCCCCAGAACTCCACAGCAAACAATGCAGGTCCTGCTTCGAATAAATTCAACTCAAACTTTCAGCCAAAGACAAGGTTTATTAGAACACCAGTTGGGGTGGGTGAGATTTTAAGAATCTGAGCATTTGTGAAATTCGTATTGACAAGCCGGCCAGACTGAATCTGAGCAATTTAATAGGGGGCAAAATGGACCTTATACACAGACTGTAGGAAGATCTGGATTGATCAAGGAGTGCCCAATAGCTTTGGGGTGACTGAGAAGTAACAGGGAAGGAATCTAGATGGAATCAAGGAGTGGTGGTCTACTGTGGGGCCAGGTGCAATGTGGGCCACAATGAAAGGGCAGTTATATAAGGATTATACTGAAATGAGTCTCAAGTGAATGCCAGGGCCATGTGGGAGAGTTCAGGGCAAGTTAGGAAGTGGGGGGAGGGTTTTCAGGGTCTATACTGCATCAGGTTTCACCAGACTATTATAAGAGTCGATGACAAGAAAAATGACTTAAGGACTCCTACCATAATATGTTGTCATGTTATATTAGGTCTGCACACTTCTTTAGATGAAATGTTTTAGATTTTCTTTCAGTGTTAATGAAGGATTTTCTGGGTTTTGAGAGAGTAGAAACAAAAGGTATATAGAGTAAAGTGTTTCTTTAACACTTCTATGTATCTGTAAATTCTTCGTTGTGGGTGAAACCACCACTTTGGTGGTAAAGACAGCAATCTATGCTTATGCCTTCTCGTCCTGTGCAATTCTTGTCCATGTTCTCAGATCCATCCTCTATGGAGAAGTGGCCTACATTTTTATATTCAGGGGTACCTAGCCCCCCACTCCTACTTATGGGGATGGAATATGGATCCCAGAAAGGAAAAGTCCCTGGATTTTCCCTCTTGTCCCAGGTCCCTGGCATTTACCTGGGGCACCTGGCCCTTTCTAGTTAATCCTTTAATTGTGGTCCTCTTTATCTGTACCTGGTTTCACCCTAAACTGCCACTCCTTAATTCAATCTAGACCCCTTCTCTGTTCCCTTACTGCTTGACCACTCCTAGATCACATCCAGATTTTCCTACAGTCTTCTGTTTAAAAGGTCCCTCTTGCCTCCCTTAAAATGCTCAGATTTGTTCTGGCTGCTTGTCAATACAAGCACCACATATGCTCACATTCTTTAAGAATCTGGCCAATGCTCAGATTCTTAAAATTTGACCAATAGTGTGGAGTCTTAAAATCTCACTCAAGCAAACAGTTCTTGGTCAATGTTATTTTTATAAAAAAAGACAAAGTCAACTATTGTTTTTTTTAAAAGAACAAAAACTATACACAGTCAACGTACTCACTCCTGTTATTTGTTCCATGTAAACACTCTTCCTCCACCTGATAACATCCTTCACTTTAAGTTTTCTCATAAGCTTAGAGTACCTTGGTCAAGCTTTAGCCTAGACAGCAGGAGCTCATTGGTATGGTCCCACACCCCAAGAGGCCCCACAATTCATGCATTGCAGTCTACCAGATTTCTCTGCTAAATTGTGACCTCCTTGAGGTAAGGGACAGAGTCGTCTTCTTCTTTCAGATCTAATATATACTTGGCAGGTAAATTTTGTTTTTTAAATGTCAGGCAGTTCTTGATATTTTAGCAGAATTATACTCATTGACACCTCCAAGTTTAAATGTTTTACATTGTGGTATTTTTTAAAATCCTGACTTGAATCTTAAGATAAACAGTATTTTTTTATTTTAAAAGTATCTTTGAATTTTACATTTGGGTGACCCTACAATAGATCTTTTTAAATGAATATTTAGAGAATGGAAGGAGCAGATGAGTTTGGTGAGTTGTTTTGTAAAATTTTAAAGCAACGAACTTGAAAGGCAATTTTCCAATAAAGGAAGAAGTAACAATAAGAATGCAGCTCCAGGAGAGTAATTTATTTAGAAATAGGTTTGGGATTTCCATTCATTAGAAATACTGTATCAGGAGACTTTGAGGAGGAAATCAAGAGCAACAGTCTGTGCCTGTGTCTTAATAGCGTCTTCTGGTAATATGGCATTCAACATTCATTGCTGCCCCAGAGACAACTCACATTAGAATGTCAGACATTACAGAAGATAACAGGACCTCATATTTAATGATCAGAGAAGTGCTTTTCCACAACTCTTTTATTTACTAAGATAAATGAAGAAAAAAAGAGTTTGGCATCAGACCTTTTCCTTCAATGTACTCCTCTCATTCTTTAACCACTATCAGTGAAATGGCAGTAATGGAGTAATGATTCTTACCTACCTTGCAGGATTGTTGGGAAGGAAAGGCTTTCAAAACCTTCAGGTCCTGTATCACTGGGAGCTCTTTTTCTCTTCGTTCTCTTGAGAGGCAGCTGATGATGCAGTGGATAGAGTGCTGATTCTTAGATATGAAACCTTAGCTGTGTGACCTGGAACAAATCATTTAGCCTCTGTTTCCTCTTCTGTAAACTAGAGATAATAACATCTATCTTGCAGGGTTGTTATGAGGCTCACATGAGATAGTAGTTGAAAAAAACCACCTAGCACGGTGCCTGACACATAGTAGGTACTAAGTACTATGTAGGTACTATGTTAGAGTTTATTGTCTGCCTTTCCTCTTCTTCTTTATGTATGTATGTGTGTGTATATATATATATAATATGCTTATTACATTACTTATTATATTATTATACTTAGGTAGAAGGTAAAGAGAAAGAGACCCTACTTATGGAATTGATTCTCAATAATAATTGCCTATTTTTACATAATGATTTGTATGTATATAGATAATTATAATTGATGATCACAACAATTCAGTGAATTAGGTAGTATAATTATTACCATCCCCATTTTATGGATGAGGAAACTGGGTCTCAAGGTTGTCAGATCTGGTGCATGGAAAGAGCATTGTCTGTAGTTAGTCGTCAACTAACGTTCATTTATTTGAGCAACTACCATGTACCAGGCATTGTGCTAAGAACTGGATTTACAAAGAAAGGCAAAATGGTCTGCTCTCAAAGGAGTTCATAATCTAATAGAAAAGAAAACATGCGAACAAGTGTGAATAAACAAGATGTAAACAGGATAAATGGCAGGTAATGTCAGAGGGTGGGCACTAAGATTAAGGAGGATGAGGAAAGACTTCTTGTCAGTCACAGTACCTAGGTTCAAATCCTACTGCTGATCCTGACTACCTGTTTAAACTGGTACAAGTAACTAAGATTTGTGGGTCCAACTTTCTCTCATCTGTAATATGAGTGGACTCTGGGGTCTCTCTCAGCTCTAAAGCTAGGATCTTATAATCAGATTATCAAGGCCTTGAACTCATCTTTTAACTCAGTTCTCTCAGACTTTCTCTGAACAGCATTAGTGTCATATGCAATGAATGTTAATAATTATATTGATAATTTTGAGTTTTAGAGAGGCTTAAAAATCTAATGGTCCCTTGAAGTCAATGAAAGAGCTATCAAGGTAGAAATGCAGTGAAATACTGCAGGCCAAGAGTTAGAAAATATGAATTAGAATTTGAATTAGAATATATACAATCTCATATGTGTACACAGATATTTACACATATATCTTAAAGTTAACTATTTGAATTCTTTATGCTTAAGGGTTTCATTAGGTGAATTGAGATCATTTGGCTCTCTCTTTGTGTATCTGTTTTATACCTAGAACACCTTTAGGAGAGCTTTGACCTCCATCGCCAATTGTTTCTTTTAGAGTCTCAGCAGCAGCATTAAAACACAAGGTAGTGAACCAGGAACAGCCCAGGTTTGATAAATTTTCCAACTTCAGTAACTCTCACAGACTATCTATCCTACATTACAGAAGAGTTGGGTTCCGTGTTGGTGGAGAGAGTTGTTACGTTAACAAAACCAGAGACCTTTAGAAGCACTGAATTTACAGCTAAAGATACAACAATGTTCACAACAGTTTCATATTATCTTGTTTTTCTGAAAAATATTTCATAAGAAATAAACTATTTCCATCAAAAAATTAAAGTGTCATTAAAAAAATAAAAGGACTTGAAGTGGTCTTTATTTTTTACCTTTGGTAAAAGATATAAGGAGGATTCCACTTAACAGACCACTCCTTATACTCCAGTGAGGAGGCCAAGTGTTCATTAAATTTCTTTCCAATCCTAATATTAACAATTGCTTCTGAATCCACTAGGACTCTACCCTAACTCCCTTCTCCACTCCTGCACTGGATCCAGAGACAGTCTGACAGGAGCCAGTCCTGAAGGACTCTGGCCTCTCAATATGGGGAGTGGAGGAGATGGCTCCGTTTCTCCCCCTCTTCATCTAATTATACCTCTACCCCAGTGACCAAATTATTTAAAGCTTAGGTTTTGACTAACATTTAGTTCTTTCCAAAGGGAGAAATATTCAGTGTGCAACATGAACCAGATGTAGAATGGGTATTTATTTCCTACACACAAATGTAAAAAGATATAAAAGACACAGCTTATATTGATAGAGTGACTTAAAACAGGATCCAGAAACTTAATTTATAACTAATGTTATAATCTTCTGGGAAACAGATACTTAACTAAACAAGGAGCAGAAGTTTACTAGGTTATATATTTTATATTTCATCTTAACTCTTCACTGTCTCCCTCAAAGTCAAGTGTCTTCTGGCATATCAGGTCCCTCTCTTGTCACTGGTGATGGTTGTGTTCTCAAGTACAGAAGCTCCCCTTACCGCCAGTGACCTCCACTCATTAAACCCAGGGACTTCTGAGCCTGGACACACATCAAGAAAGATTTTCAAACCACCTAATCAGGAAGGGAAACACAAAGCAGAAAAGATACTAGCGTCTCTCACACCTGTATCTCCTCAGGGGGAGTTTAGTGTCAGAGTAGAGTTTGCCACATGGAAGAGGGAATAGTGAAAACAAAGGACTGACCTAAAAGCTGTTTCTTTTAGAGATGTCATCTGATTCATCATCTTCTATAGCTTAGTAGCCAATGAGCAGACCATTTCAAGGCATTTATGTCCTTCTGCACCCAAGCCTACACATGACTGGTAATGACCAATAAGTTTGTCATCCTCAGAGAGGCCATTTCACACATATGAAAATCTGATATCAGAACATGCTCTATGTGGACCTTCTTCCACCCAGCAGACCCTAGGACTCCCAGGAGGAAAAAAAAATAAAGCATTGCAATATTGAAGATGCCCAGCACCTTACCCAAAATCTCTATGGATTGTATGTAGAAATTAACAGTTTATTAAATACATCAAATTTTTTTCCTTAGAAGCAAGTTAACATTTATTATATCTGACTGTCTGACCTGCTTTGTAACCAAACAGTATCAGTATCATCTTGCCTCAGTTTAAAAAAGTAACAACAAAAATATTTCCTAATTGTCTGCTCTGGTCTTATATATGAATTTGGATTTGGGGTTTTTTTCTTTCCAAATCTTATTAGAGAAGAATCTGGTGTGAATTCTCACCATTCGCTCAATGGGATGAAGAAAATGCTATGAGGCATTTCTTGATGGAAAAATGCCTCTTTTGCCTACATTTGCTTTTCCTATTATTCTCTCACTAATTTTTCCTTCATAACTGTAATTATCCTGAAGAAAAGAAGCCTGAGGGGTCTCCCAATATATATTGGATAATAGAAGCCTTGCCAGCTGTTCCCTTCCTCCACTATGGACAGAACAAAAGAAAACTGGTTAAACATCAGTAGGAAGGCTAGAAGGTACATATAGATCAAATAAATCCTTGTTACACAGGGAAGAAGTCATTGGAAATAAAGATTCTTCAAAATTGTTGTGGATTATTAAGGGATAGATCTCAGGGTACATAGGAACAGAAATATAGGATTTTTAAAAGTCCCTACTCCAATCTTATTAGTATTGCTCCTTTTAAACACACATGTATGTATGTGGCCGGAAAAAATGTAGAAACTACAAAGATACATTGAAAATCACCTTGGATAAATGATTTAATTCTTCATACTCTTCCTTTTCTGTGTTGTTTAACTTCTGATAATATTGTCCTGGATATAGGGAAGAATGACTTTTCTAGTGATAAGAAATTGAAATGAAGACCTAGGCATCTCTCAAGCTTCCCTCTGTTGAGGTTGCTCAGTTTGGGGAATAACATACGTGAAGCAATTTATCTAAATGTCTTTGGTGACCTCCATTGTTCTAGGTACCAACTATTGACAATGAATTCCTAGTGTCTAGAATAGCTAAATTTTCCTTTTCTCCCAAAAGTATAGTACTTTTCATATTCAGAATTGTTCCTCCTCTCCCTCCCCAAATGCCACTTTTACCAAAGTCTAAGAGACATTATCTCTGGTGTTATTTCCTCTTATTATAATATCATTGGCATAAATTAGCATAATTCTACAAATACCCTTTTCAGGTTTTGGTGAGCATATTCTTCTAATGCTCTCACTGTATTTGGCTTAGTTCGCAATATATTTATATGATTCTTTGGCTTTCCTATGACTTTCTGAGGCTTCTCCAAATCTGGTAGCTCTTTTCTCGATTTTCCCTATCATCTTGTCTCTCCCTGTATTCCCTGGTTTAAAAAAAGTGGGGAAATAGTAAGACTATGTATTCTTAAATGGTAGCAAAACTAACAAAATTATTTCAGAACTGTAGAGGTTCATCTGCTGCTAACCCACATCTTTTTGTTTTCTTGAAAATTTTAAACCTTTAGCTACCATCACAAATATAGGTTAAGGGAGGAGCTTAATTTTTACTTGAAGATGTTCTTTCATTCTTAAAAAAAAAAGCTATATTCTCAAGTCTTGATCTGACCTCCTATTCTCTTTTCTTTCCATCCAACGTCCTTCCTTTTATAACTAAACATTTTGGTGCCTATTAAATGCTGTAACAGAACATGGTCAAGGCAAGGAGAAGAGAAATACCATGACAGACCTGCCAGTGTTAACTATTCCTCTTGGATATTTCTCTATCCCAGGCCAGCTGTCTACACATTTCCTTCTTCCTTCTCTTAGCAATGCCACCCCCTTCTTCTTCTGACTCCCATGTCCTACAGAA
The DNA here is from genome assembly GCA_023548195.1 of Bettongia penicillata ogilbyi. NCBI lineage: Eukaryota > Metazoa > Chordata > Mammalia > Diprotodontia > Potoroidae > Bettongia > Bettongia penicillata. The sequence continues at coordinate 2,616,482 of JAJHZJ010000305.1, forward strand.
GGGGCTCCAGGACTCTTATTTCTTCCCTCTTCTACTTTCTCCGCCCTACTTTATCTGAGATAAGCACGTAGCCTTCCTCCTATGGTGGTTTTCTCCCAGTTTTATTATTAGCAACAATAGAGAAATAAGTATACAGGGGTTTCCAAAATAACCAACAAAAGTGGATTATTGTGATAAAAACTGCTTTGTAAACCTGAAAGTATGGTGTAAGCATTGATCTTTCTTAGTTCCTCCAGTTTTCTTATTCCCCAATTCCTTATCCATGAAGTTGGGGACAGCTGGGTGGTGCAGTGGATGGAACACCAGTGCAGGAGTCGGGAGGACCTGGGTTCAAATGTCACCTCAGACACTTGACACTCACTAGCTGTGTGACCTTGGGCAAGTCACTTAACCCCAGTTGCTTCATCCTGAGTCATCTCCAGTCATCCTGATGAATATCTATCTGGTCACTGGATTCAGATGGCTCTGGAGAGGTGAGGCTGGTGACCTGCGCAGCCTGCTGTCACTCAAAACAAAGTCAAGCGCAAGTCATGTCATTATTTCTCCGATGGCATGGTCTTCTTTGGCAACGAAGGATGAACACAAACATCCATGAAGTTAGCCCCCTCAAAGTTTTCCTAGACTGAATCCTAGACTAAACCCTAGCTGAGTAGTTTGTCAAGGTTAGTAGGATTCTTAGATCCTTTCAGAATCTGTTTCCTTACCTTATTTTTTCAATGTGAGGGCCATAGGTAAATAAGGTACTTTCTTATCTGGCTCTGAAGATTTCTCTCAGGTAGTTCAGACTTTTCTGCCTTGACTTTCCAACCTTTTCCTTTATATTTCCTGATGGTTTTGCTGGCCCTACTCTTAAAGGTCCTTCCTTGGCATTTATCTCCCTAGAAACAAAAGGAACTTTCCTATCAGTCTCATCAGGGCCTTCCTACTTGTGACTTTGCAGGAGATCTCTTTCACTACAAGCACATACTTGGGGCACTCAATCTTGTAAAATAACTTTAGCAGGAAAGTTTTACTGATGGCAAAATGAACAAGTTCAACAAGTTACTTTTTCCATCATGTAATTTCAAGGAAAGTAACACCAAAGTTGTCACATCTAACTTTTCAATATCCACTGGCTGTCAGATTCTCAATGAATATTTCACATTTCTAGATCTTTGAGCCAATCAGGGTTTTGAGAAGGCTAACACTTGGTGTCCCCACTAATGCAGGGATTCTTAACTACCTTTGTTCTGGACCTTTTTGGAAGTTTGGTGAAGCCTATGGAACCCTTCTCAGAATAATATCTTTAAATGCATGCAACAAAATACATAGGATTACAAAGGAAACCATCTATATTGAAATATAATTATGAATTTTTTTTCAGTTTAGAGACCCCTGTTTGGAACTCCTGAATTAAAGGCTTGTTTTGTTCTAGAGGTCTTCAGTAGGTGAGAAAAAAACCCTCATGATCCCTTTCCTCTTTACTTGCAAAAGAGTGTAGATAAGAGATAAAATACTGAAGCTCCCATCTCCACTCTTTTTCAAAAAATAAATTTATTTATTTTTAGTTTTTGACGTTCATTTCCACAAGGTTTTGAGTTCCAAATTTTCTCGTCATCTCTCTTCTCCCTCACCCCAAGAGGGCATGTAATCTTTTATAGGCTCTACATATACATTCATATTACACATTTTCATATTAGTGCCCATATCCACTCTTAAGATGCTTACATTCCAATGAAAGGAAAGACTGTATGATGTTATTAGTACAAAGGAGCAGTCCAAGAAAAGTGTTACAGGAACTCTGAGTAGGGAGTATCTACTTTTTTCTTTTCTTTTTTCTTCTTTCTTTCCTCCCTCCCTTCTTCCTTTTTTCCCTTCCTTCTGTCATCTCTTCCTTTTTCTTTTTTCTTCCTTCTTTCATTTCTTCCTTCTTTCTCTTTTCCTTCCTTCCTTCCTTCCTTTCTTATCTTGTCCAGTTGGAAGGTCATTCATTCCTGGGTCCAATCCCCCATCAGCTGATCAGAAACTGTTCTAGTTCACCCCTCCAAAGGCAGCTTGATGACCTCCCTTTTCCAAGAGGCTCACCATATTGGTACCGGACTTTAAAGGTGGATGCCCTAACGGTCTGAACTTCAAAGCTGAAGCCATACATCAGCCTCATACATCAGTCTTCCCAGTAGCAGGAATTGTCAGCATGTAGTACCATGCCTGACCAGGCTTGGCATATCCACATTCAACTGAAAGCATCAAAGATTGTGGAGAAAAAGGTGAATAGTGAAAAGGACCAGATCGACTTCAGCAGGCAGTGCTGAAATGAATTGCTACAAGTTTATGTATATTTAAACAAATTTATCTTCTTACAGATATGTATGTTGATTCATTTATCTATTCATCCTCAAAAAAAAAGTAGGAAAATAAGAAAAAAAAATTTGAGGGTCAGAGACCACTTAGAGAAACATACACAAAATGATGCCCGTATCATTTAATGGAATATGTACCCACTTAAAAATTCTCCATAGTGTGAATTATGATCCCAAGAGACCTCAGTCTGTTCCCCAGTAGCTTGTGTTGTCGATAATGTATGCGCCTTTGGGCATATGTGGAGCATTTTGTCCTGACTCAGGTACCTCCTTATCACTTAAGCATGGGTTGAAATAAAACTATTATTCTTTCAAGCCATTCAAGGCTATGAAGCACTCCAATGCTTTCTCTTCTTGAGTCCAGACTGGCTTGTTAGAAAGCAATGCAATGAGGCAGAAAATTAAAATTATATTTACATGATTGGCAATGCACTATTTAAATAAGGAAATTGTCAAGCAAAGTTTTTGAGAACCTACTGCATGCAAGATATTGTTCTAGATTTTGAACAAAAAAGGCATGAACCCCTGCCTTCATAAAGCTCATTATTTAACATGTGAGCTAAGTTGTCATTCAGTCATTTTTGATTCCGTTCAACTCTTCATAACTCCATTTGGGGATTTTCTTGGCAAAGATACTATAGTATCTTTTCCCTTTCCAGCTCACTTTACAAATGAGAAAATTGAGGCAAACAGGGTTGTGACTTTCCCAAAGTCACACAGCTAGTAAGTATCTGGGGCAAGATTTGAACTCAGAAAGATGAGTCTTCCTGACTCCAGGCTCAGCATTCTATCCACTGAGTCACCTACCTGTAGACATAGAAAAGAAACTAAAAATACCAGACGGTCTTTGATAAGCTGCAAGAGAATGCTGAATTTAGTGTCAATATAGATCAAGATTTGAGTTCAGGCTTCCATACTTGTGTTATCCTGGGAAAGTCACTTAACTTCAAGGAGCTTCAGTTTCTTCATCTGTAAAATGGGGAGAATAAAATTTGTTCTAATGGATATTAAAAAGCAAAATGCTTTGTAAGCCTAAGAATGATATGTAAATATGAGTTATCGTTAGATGTGCCAAATAACAAATACCTACATTATTTGAAAAGAAGAATGAGGAAGAATAGTAATTGTAGACTTAAATATTCAGGGAATGCTTCACAGAGAAAATGGGGAGGGTTCATTTGGCTCAGGTCTGCTGAGTAAGTGGGACAAGTTTTGTTTGAAAACAAAGGGATGGTAATGTGCTTGTATGAAAGCTCACTCTGATCAGAAAGTTCAGTTACTTTCTGCATTTCTTGAGAGTCACAATGGAATCCCAAGAGGCTCTTTTGCCAAAGGAGACAATGATTACTGGTATAGTGTTACCTAGAATTTACCTAGCCCAACAATGTATAGAGCAGAGCAAAGAAAGACCAAATAACCAAGAATTTTAAAATTGGGGTGTGTGTGTGTGCGTGTGTGTGTGTGTGTGTGTGTGTGTGTGAGATTTCTATATGTGTATCAAGGGTCCTTAGGACCGGGACAAATGCTTCAAAATTCCTTGGGTGAAAAATGCATTATAAATAAAGGTTTTAGCATTTGAAGGATTTGAGCAGCAGAACTTCTTTTCTTGCACAAATAGTGCTTTTTGAATGAAAGTTCTTAAAGTAATTCCTGAAACCACAAACCATGTTTTTTAGTTAATTTCATTTCTCCCCACTAAAAAACTCCTGAATGGTTTACTAGTACTTATTTTTTTCTTATCCTCTTTCCATACTTCCTCCTCCTTTTTTTCCCATTTTTAGTAAGAATTTTCTGATAATATGATTCATTGGATTTAGAGCTGTGTCTTACAGCTTGCTATCTGACTGTAGTCATTCCTGAAATACAGTTATCCCTTCCATATTGCTGGGCAGTTAGAGTCATGGTACCTCCTACATCTAGAAAATCCATGTAAAATTTTTTGGCCCTCTCTCTGTACCAGAAAGGAAATCTGAATTATTACGGTATTAAAAGATAAAATATGTTGTCATTATACAATACTACATAAATATTTTATGCATTTCTGAATGTCTATACTTTTCCTGTGTCCTCTGCTGGCTTTCATGTATCATCTGAGAATTCCACAAAACTCACCCCCCCAAAACTCACATTTAATTTTTTATGCTGACTTGTGATATATCAGAACTGTGATGGTGGACATCGAAATGTGGAAGGGATGCATGTAAACTCAAAGTATTGAGTTTCTGATCTTCCTGGTAGGCTTGCTACCTCCCTGACTGTCTGCTTCCCTTTTCATGCTAGCTGGATTGGATTCTGTCATTAGAACTAATGCTAAGACTCCTAGTTCTAGCATACTTTCCTTCTTTCCCTCTGCTCTCTCTGCCAACAAGTCACTCAGGCTTAGTGTATCTTTTCTAGCAGCTAACTTGTAAAGGAGAAAGTTTATACCTTTGGAAATAATACATAAGTTTAAAAGTAATCAAAAGAGAATTTTTTAAAAATACACACACATACATGTATATATGTGTGTGTATATACACATGTGTACACATGTATTTCCACACATGCATATATGTGTATACAGATACATAACTCTTTCGATGTATTTGGTTTCCTTTATATTCCTATACATTATTCTTTAAGCATTAAAAGAAATTCTGAAAATGAGTCCATAATCTTTAATAGACTATCAAAGGGGTCAATGGGATTAAAAATATTAAGAACCCCTCATGAGAATTATGGGTCTATCCTCACTCTCACTCTCAGCCAATCAGGAAACCCTCCAAGTCATTGCAGGCTTTAGAGCACTCTGCCTATCTATTCTTGGTGGAGTCTGTGGCTAACTAAGAGAGGAAAAAAAGGACACCTCATATCAGATACTATTTTATTTTTCCTGTCATCTAGCTCATATCCAAAATTCACAAAAGACACTTTTTTTTGTATGGAACTGCTAAGGTTTGTCTCCCATTGGAATACATGCAGAGAATTATTTTCAGTATTTCATGGACCTATATAGTAAAATACATAGCCTACAGTGGTACAGATAGCAGCACATCTATGCCTTCTCATCCTGTATGATTTGTGTCCATTTTATCTCATAAATCCTTCATGAAATCCAGACTAGAAGGAGGAGCCTATACCTATAGTCTCTGCCAGTAGGGAAAACTGAGGCCGATAGCTCTCTTGGGTTCTGGAATGCTGAGCTACAGCCAATTGAGCATTCATACTAAGTCTAGTACTGACATGGTAAGACTCTGAGAGCAGACATCAGAGTACCTAAGAAGGGGTAAAGCAGTCCAGATCAAAGAGAGAGAGAGAAAGTTAAATCTTCCCTATCAATCAATTTTGAGATTGGGTCCTGAGTGCTGAACTTTCAACCTGGGTGAAATAGGGAGATCCATTCTCAAAACAAAATGAAAAATAAAAAACCTCATATGTATCCAATGAACTATAGGATCCTTTCTGGGTCTTTTAACGTTTTGCATGTACCAGTGAGGAACTTAGATCATCCATCTATGATACCTTGCTCTTTCTAACCAACCTATGTTCTTTTCTGATCATTCATTTCCTAAATGATCTTTTTTATAAGAATTTTTTTCGTACAAGTCATTGGTTTTATGTACACACATATGTATATGTATGTGTATATATACATATAGTAGTAATAAATAACCTTTGGAATATTACATATGCGTATATATGGTATACACAAATTGTCTTTTACATAACTTAGTTTTGGAAGATTGTGATATTGTATGATTCACAAACATAGCATCCATCACATACTGACTTTAAAAATATGGAACTTTCATTGTGCTGGTCACTGGGGATATGAAGACAGAATCAGTGTAGTCTCTGCCCTTGGGAATGTATTTTATATGGGTGGGAACACTGTATGCACAGATGACTAAAAGCAAATGTAACACCACCCTCAATTGCTTCTCTCACAGAGAAATTTCTTTATGTCAAAGAATACTTTCAAAACTTAGTATAGTTACAGTTTGCCATTTTCTATGAGAAGTCTGCAGGAAATTGGTATTTCAACTGTCATCCTGAAAAGAAATAGACGTGATGGTTGAAGAGAAACCAAGTCAGGTAATGAGAGAGAAAATGCAGAGAACTTCTTTTTCTGCTAATACAGTTTAACTCTTAGAAAGAAACATTTTAAAGAGAATTTCTTGAGTCTGTGAAGAAACTGAAGAGATTTAGCTGTCATACTAGAGAGGAATCTGTCATATCTGGAGAGAGATTGGAGAGGACAGAAATGGATATAAATTATTTTTATACCCTTCTGTTGAAACTAAATAAGAAAAGGATTCTAGAGAGACTTTGGCTGCTATCTAGAAAAACAGAAAGGAGGGACCATGTTTCAGAAACAAGGTTAAGTCAAGAGGAATGCTAATGATTAGAAGTGACTCTGGGTATGATCTCTATCACCACTAAAATTGTGTTTTTAAAAAAGTATGTTTATTACTATCTATTCCTCTATGAATAAATAGTACCATGGCCAGCAACTCTAATATCATGTTAGAGGGTTTGATATATATATGGAGAGAGGTGAGCAATTGCTTCTGGGAAAATCTATTTCTCTTGTTTATTAAATAAGTAATATTTGGATAACATGCAAAGTGTTTTAGAAACCTTAAAGTACTATATAAATGCTAGTTATTACAAAACTGGGAAGGTGACTCAGAGATAATTGGTTTACTAAAGAAAAGGAAGTAGCAGTTTTAGTAGTTAGTAAAGAAATATTCAAACAAACTCTTAGATTATGTTAGAATATGGAATGAATATGATTAATCAAATAGCAGGCTGAGGGGTGATCACCTCATAAGCTATGTATGAGGGTGGTCAATTTTAAAACCATGTTGCACAAAATATACACAAATTGAATATAAAGTCATTTTAAAGGGGAAAGACTGATAACTTTGGGAATCAAGAGGGCCTCATGTAAAAAGTACTACTTGAGGATGTTTTTCCCTTTTCTTTCATTTAAATTTTCTTTTTTATTGTCAATTCAACAATTGTGAACAAATATGAACATTTCATTACTCTCCCCAAAATGGGATTATATATGAAAATGTGAACTTCTGCATATTATATTTATCATAGAAGTCACAAAACTGGCCTACTTAGGTTCCCTTACCACCTTTTGATTTTTGCTGTTCAGTTTTTGATATTTCATTGATTTTTCTTTTTTTGTTTTTCTGTATCTCTCTCACTACCCACTAACTACCTCTCCATAAAACCTCTCCTTTAAGAAATAATTATAATCAAGCAAAAATAATTCAACCTGTTGACTCCATCTGAAAATGCATGTCTTATTCTACACATCTAGTCCATCACTTCCCTAAGGGATAAGTGACATGCTTCTTTATTGATCTTCTGAACTCATAATTGGTCACTACATTGATCAAAGTCTTACGTTCGTCAGAATTGTTTTTTTTTTTTAATTATTGTGGTCATCATGTAATTTTTCTCTTGGTTCTCTTTATTTTACTCTGCATCAATTCATACAAATCTTTCTAGGTTCCTCTGTATTTTTCATATTTGTTATTTCTTGTAGTGCAATAATATTACATTACATTCATACACCATAGTTTGTTCAGCCATTCTCTTATTGATAGGTACCCACTTTCTTTCTAAATTGTTTGCTACAACAGAAAATGTTACTCAAGGTATTTTTATTCACATAGGTCCTTTTCCCTTTTTCTCTGTATTTAATCTCTTTAGAGGATATGTGTAGCAGTGGTATCAATGATGTAGTGATGTAGGGGAAGGGGTATAGTTGCAAATTGCTTTCCTAAATGGTTAGGCCATTTCACAGCACCAACAACAGTGAATGCATTAGTGGAGTTATCCTGCCCCATCCACTCCAACAGCTGCCATTTTCATATTTTGTCGTCCTTGCCAATCTAATTATGAAGTCATAAACCAGAGAGATTGGTAAACGTGAATTCACTTTTTATTAGTGAGTGGGAACATTTTTCATATCCTTTCTTTATTTAAAACCTCTTCACATCTTTTGCTTATATCTTGAGGAATGACTTTTATATATTTAGTTATATTAGCTGACTATGTGTTTTGGATATTAGACCTTTATCAGAGAAATTTGCTATAAAGATATTTTCCTCCAGAAACTGTTTCCCATTGAATTCTAACTTCATTGATTATGCATGGTTCTTGTGTTGAGCCATGAAGGAAACTAGGAAATCTAAGAAGCCATGGTGAAGGGGGAATGCATTCCAGGCTATTGAGGGGTAGCCTGTACAGAGGCACAAAGGTAGAAGATAGAATGTTGTGTCTGGGGAACAGCAAGTAGCCTAGTTTAATTAGAATATAAAATGCATGAAGAGTACAGAAAGAATGGAAAGATAAAATGGAGAGGTAGGTTTTGAGATTTAGATGTCAAACAGAAAAGTTGTTTTGTCCTCTGCCTCAGTTTCCTTGTCTGAAGAGTGGGAATAATAATAGCACCTACCTCCCATAGTAAGCACTGTTCACATCATCATCATCATCATCATCATCCTAGAAGCTATAGAGAGTCAATAGAGCTTTTTGAGTTAGGGTAGTGACAAAGTAAGACCAGTCTTTTAGGAATATCTGTTTTGCAGTTCTGTTGAGAATTGTTTGAAGATAGGAGAAACTTAAGACAAGAAGATCAATTAGAAGGCTATTGCAGTAGTCCAATTGAGAGGTCATAAGATCCTGACCTAAGTTTAGGTTAGTGGCTAGGTGAATGGAAAGAAAAGAATGGATGTGAGACATGTGAAAGTAGAATCAACAAACTTTGGCAGCTGAATGGAGAGGAGAGTTGAAAGTGAAGCATCAAAGATTATTTCAAGCTTTTATGAAAGCAAATGTTTGGAGACTGTTGAAAGCTTTATTCAATTTCCAAATTTAATCCAGCTGGTACTCTCACTTCCTATTCAATTTTGAGTTCAGCTTGATCAACTAATTCAATTCATCCAACTATATGCCATAGTCTAGGCAATAGAAACTCCTTATCCATTAAGCATTTCCTTTATAGATTCTTAGGCTGATCTTATTTGCCTGGCCGTGGATCTCATTAAGTAGATCAGGTAGTGTTCTGGGCACTGATGATGTCAGCACAATGTCATCCACAAATAGGCACCTCATCATCTATAAACATCTTTTTTCCATTGGGGTACTACACAAAACAACCACTGTGATGTTGATGAACATCTTTGATACTCATCTCTTTCTCTGTTTTATGCCTTATTGAGTAATGACAATCAGAAGTTATAATAATAATATAAACTCACATTTATACTGATAATAGATCAACATGAAAAAGGGAAATACTGCCTCATCTCTTTCATTTCCAATTTTTTGTCTTCCACTTTCATATATGTACTTGGGATAATCTAATTTAGTTGAATTTCCAATTTTCAGTTCTACTGCTTTTCACCATGTTATATAAAGGGATATTGCTTACCATCTTCTACCACTCTGTAATGTTTTGCAAATGTTTATGGTCTAAACTGTCATTATCCTTCCTTGGCTGCATGTTTTTCCACTTTTCAAGGGAATCAAGTATTCAGTGTCATTGATTAATTAAAGCAAGAATCAAAATCAACCCCAAAGAAGAAGTATAAGAAAAAAAGAAGAGAATTATCACTTCATTATATTGTTCAGTGGCTTTCTTTGACCATTTTAAATGGAAATGTTGCTTTCTCTCCATTTGTTTCTATAGAGAAATTATATGGATTGATGAAAGATATAAAAGTGGTTTGAATTCTTCAGAAAAAGACATTAAAGAATGTGGAGGAAAAGTGAACAAGAGAAAAAAGAGACTTGTTAATAAAGTATTTGAATAAAGCTAATGGCTTTATTTGAATTTCACTGAAATCTTGGAAATACAAACCAAATATAAATGGTCATTCTATATCTGCATGTTATTGCATTTTTTTCTGGTACACTTCATATTTGCTAACTATTTGCCGAGCTTTCTCCAAATAATGACCCTATGACATCACAGAAGAATGCCTACAAGTTATTAGCTCCTGTGTCATTAAGCAAAACTTCTAGGTTTATCTTCATATTGCACATCTCATTTAGAAGTTCTGCTGAGTTGTGCATAAGTGTGAACACATAAACACACACCCAGACAAGAATCTTTGGAAATATTATAGACCTTTTTTCTCTGTTTTTCTCAGGGGACATTTAAACTGGCTTCAACTTGATCGCAGAGTTTTGGAACATGACTTTCCCAAAAAGTCAGGACCTGTGGTTTTGTACTTTTGTGTCAGGTATGTACACAGGATGTTCACCTTACTTTATGTATTTTCACAGAAAGTTTTCACGGAAAGCTGAGAGTGGTAAGCATGAAGGTGTAACAAAGTATATATATATATATATATATATATATATATATATATATATATGTGTGTGTGTGTGTGTGTGTGTGTGTGTATGTGTGTGTATGTGTGCATGTGTGTGTGTATATATGTATATATATGTGTGTATATATATATGTATATATATATACACACATGAAGTATACCTACAAATATACATTTGCCTTTCTCTTAAGGTATCTATGTTAAGGCAAGGGGAAGGAGGTATTAATATATTATTTAAATAAAGCTAATGACTATATTTGAATTTCAGTGCAATCATGGAAATACAATTCAAGTCTATAACCCTTTCTAGTTGTAGTGTCCAGTACAATGGAATATGGATTAAATAAATCAAGATAAGAGTTATGATTTTATTCCTAAACATGTTAAACCCTACTTATCTATTACAGTAATATATACACTTGAATCTTTTCTCTCTGTGAATACACAGAGAACTCTAGAGTCCTATACTACATAATACTAATATTCCTTTTCTTGTATCATGTGTCCTCCCCCCATTGTGTTCCCTTGAAGAATACTCTCTCTATTGCTATAACTAGCTAATTTATCCTCAAGTGTGTGTGTTGAGGGGGCGGGGATGCATGACAAAATATAAAAACAGCTAGAATTGTGTGTTTCATTAACCTTTCACAAGAGTGTTCATTGTGTATTTGCAAAGAACTTTATTATGTATGATTAGTTAACCTTTGCAATAGTCCCTTAAAATTGGACACAATTATTGCTTCCATTTTACAGGAAGCTTTGTGGTATCAGAGAAAGGTCAAGTAACTTAAGCCAAAGTATAAGTCAATCAGAGTCAGAATTAGGACTCCTTACTCCAACATCCCTTGTTTTTGGCTTAACCCCATGAACTGTTGCCTCTTTCTAAATACATATAACATAGAATGATTTTCAAACTCTCCACTCTCTTTTTTAAAATGCCGCTTGAATTCAAATGCACAATAATTTCCAACCTCTACATTTTCCTAGTTCTTTTAAAATATGTTAACAGAGATTCAAAAAATGGGAACGAACAATTTGCATAACAATTCCCAACAGGAAAAAAAAATATGATTCCTAAAAGATTATGACCAGCAATGCAGTTTTAGTCACAACCAGCCTGACAATACAAAAAGTACAATAAATGAGCTTGAATCGAAAGAGTACATCACATAATAGGTCCATTTCACAGGTTCAGTGTGTGTCCTTTACCCTAACTGGTAAGGTACATTTAAGCTAAAATTTAATGCCTTTCTGATTTGTTTAACAGCTGCATACATTTCAGAACTAATGTTAACCATTTCCATCACTGATAGGAAGGATTTCAATATTATAATCCTTTCAATGGTACCTACACTATCTGGTAGTAATGGAGAGGTAACCATGCCAGGAAAGAAAATCTCCTGAGAAAATTCCATCCTCAGCTGACTGCAGTTGAGGCACAGAATTTGGTTTTGAGGAGTTCATTACCTGGAGTGAGAATGGAGAGAATGTGAGAATGCGTTGTTTTTATTGAACGCCTCCCAGACATAAGCACTGCCATATACTTATCCAACACATTCCACAGATATTAACCAAGAAAAAGGAAAACATTTTGGTTGTTGCATTTAGAGACTCTTCTTTCCTTCCCCCCACAGTGTAACTCCTGGCTTTTTGGAAACTTGAGGCACACTAGGATTGGTAGTATAAATGTTTGTCCCTGAGGCCATTACAGAGAGCTGCCATCTCCCTGTTAAACAGACAATTCCAGAAGAAAGTGCTAAAGTAAAACAACCAGCTAACAATTTTGGAGTAACTAGAGGTTAGAATTTTACAACTCTGTTCCACTGGTTGTATCCCACACTCCATCAGTCTTACAGTATATTCACAGTAGGACCAGTGAATGAAATACCAACGCATTACCAGTTCTGAAAAGACAGTTCAGAGTACATGTCAAGAGTCACTAGGCTAATAGTATGAGTGTTCTGTTCACCAACCCCACCCCCTACATCTTTACATGAACTGCTGTCTATCCCATATAGTCCCCTCATACACACCTGTATAATTGATTTTTTTTCACTTAAGTGTAGAATTTTATATGGTTCCTTATGAATTTCATCTTAGTTATTTTATCCTATCATTCTGGCATATTGAAGTCTTTTTAGATTCTGACTCTTTTATCTAGTTCATTCTCTGGACTCCGAACTTTGTGTCATTTTTAGATTTAATATTCTGGTCATCTACTTATTCATTTAAGGCATCGATAAAAATATTGAACAGCAAGGGCCAAGGACAGTTTCCTGGCATATTCTCCTAGAGACTTTCCTTCTTGTTGACATATTATTTTTGTTTCATTAGGGAAAGAACCCCCAGCAAAACTGTTATGTTTTCCCAGTCCTGACTACATTCTGTATTCTATATGTAGGGGCAGGCATAATACATCATCTTCATGAAGATTCCAGACCTTGGAGTCTCTCCATCCAGGATGTTTCCCAGTGGGTACCGTCTGACCTTCTTTATCAGGGAATCTGGTAGAGTTCATTCTATTTAACACAAATACGTATAGCCTCAGCTGAGCCTTCCATTAAACACGCATATCTTAAAAGCAATTTGATTCTAGAGAGTCTAGTAATGTCATTTCTGCATTGGTTTAAAAAGATATATCTATGTAACAGATCCATGCTCAGTTCAGGTGGTGAGTGGCTTTTCCTTTGCCTTAGTGAGAAGGGAAAATTAAATCACCCTCATAAAAGAGGAAAGTAGAAAAGATCAACTGCCTTAAGCCAAGCTTTGAAAGCTCATAGAATGTAAATATTCCCACATGTTCCATATTGGACACCATCCCAAGATGGCTTTTTATTTTGGCATCTATATACGCTTTCACAAAAACACATTCTTAAGAAATGGATGAGAAATGGAACAGAATTTTCACACCTATTCAACAGATAAAGAAGTGAAGATGCCAAAAGGTTAAGTAACTGGAGTACAGGAATGAGTCAGTAAAGACCTGAAATTCTACCTCTCTTTCTAGCCTTCCAAACCACATTTTGCCTTTCCGACCAAGTTACCTTCTCAGGATATCCAAAGCCAGTGACCGCTGTTAAGTTTCTTCTTTCCTACCAAATGAAGGGATTGAGTCAGGTGACTGCTCTAGTTCTATCCTGTCCTAAATTTCTTACTCCATGAAGAAAATGTGTCTACAATTTAGGTTTTCATTGACTTTTCTGAGTACTCTTTCTTTGGACTTTCTGCCTCAAGGTATTCCCCTCTCAATTCCATTTTTCACATAGCTGCTAAAATGCTATTCTGAAAGCATAAATTGACTAGTCACTTTCCAGCTGAGAAAGTTGCCTCCAATGACTTCCTCTGGTTCCAGGATAAATGCAAGCTTGAGTGGGAATAGGGGTGGGAGTGGGAAGCATTCATAATCTAGTTTCAGCATACCTTTCCAGGTTTATTACAGATTATTGCCCTTCATATGGTCCACATTCCAAACCAACTGGCCTGTTTATTGCTCCTCATCCATGATATTCCATTTCCCATCTCTTAGTTTTTGCCAGGGCTTTTTTCATGCATCCTCTCCTCTCTTTTGCCTCCTAGAATCCCTGGCTTCCATTTTTCTTTTTAATTTATGGAATAAAACCAACTATTTATTTCCATAATATAGTTAAAAAAAGAGATGATTGCATGTGAAACTGCAAATCTGCTATGCACAACTTGCCATTTTCAAATAAACAACAAAATTGTCATGTAAATTTCTTTTTCTTTCTTCCCTTTCTCCCATCCCCCAATGATGGCTGCCATTAGACCATAGGTGTATATATGTAAATGCCTCTTATTACAGGAGAGTTTTAGTCATCCCCCAGCTGATAGCATCTGTTACACACACACACACACACACACACACACACACACACAAAGTTTATCTAAGTGCATGTTTTTCCCCTACTGAATGCAATCTCCTTGAAGACAGTGACTGATTTGGGGTTTTTTTTTATTTCTATCCCCAGTAACTAGCACAGTGCCTCTCTAATTAATACTAATTGATTGCCTTGGAAAGGGCCCAATGCCTCAGATTATTGGTAAGATAACAGAAGTGTTCCCCCAAAGTCCTTATGGTAATTATTACTTCAAAAGAGACATGAGATCCATTAATGGAAAGTGACCCATAAGAGCTTATCACAAGCCTTGCTTCTTATGAAGAGTGACTGAGGAAAGTAAGCTTCAGGTCAAGGAATTAAGACCTTGAAGCTTAATTCAAGGCCCAACCCTGACTTTCTCCCCTTGTAGCCTAAACCTCATTTAGAAAATGTGTATCTTTAATTTGAAAAGGAAGATCAGGAAACCACCACAGCAAGTTTTAAGTGGAAAGGGCTAAGGCTCATCCTCCAGATTTAAGAAAGTGAGAGTCCCTTTAAAAATAGAGACCCTTACTAGAAGGGAAGAACACAGAGCCTTCACTAGGGCAGACAGATACTGTGAGCAACAGAGGGGCATGTAAAATATACAAGATATTCATTTACTAACCCAAGGATGCGAGATCATTAGGAAAGAGGGCCCAATTATATATTTTTTGACTCAAGTACAAACAAGAAACTTGGGGTTTCTCAGTATAGACAACTTACCTTAGTTGTGTTTGTCCTTTATTCTTGAAGAGGACCATGACATTGAGAAGATGATATGACTTGCAGTTACCTTTGATTTGAGTGAGGGAGGGCTGTGCAAGGTCACCAGTCTCACTTTCTTGTCCTGAGCCATCTGGGTCCAGTGGCCTGATATTCATCAGGATGACTGGAGATGGCCGGGGATGCAATGGAAGACCCTGGCCCTTTCAGGCTAAGGTCTTACCACATTTTCACTTTGAGTGAGATACACCCATTCAGTGAATAGGCTTGTTTAAGTCATTAGTCAAGAGCTAGCCCCTTCCATCAAAAAAAAAAAAATCAAACTGAGAGGGGAAGACCCTCACGGTACCTGGGTAAAAGAGAAACAACTACTCTTTAGTAATTACATTCACCCTGTGCCAGGTGAGTGGGGACTTGGTGTCCAGGCTATGAGCTCCAGAGTGAACTGGGTTTAAGACTTGATCTTTGAGCAACAAATGTAGCCAGCAAACCCAAAGGAAACAAAGACAGCTTTGAGTGCACCCAAGTACCACATGAAGCAATGGGCATGTGAAGTCATTCAAAGAAAGCCAAGAACAATCCCTACCCTTACAAAGCTCACACTCTAACAAGATATGAATACATACAAGATACAATTCACCAGAGTAAATGGAAGGTAATATGAAAGAGGACCCCCAGAAGAAGGTGATATTTAAGGTAAATCTTGGGAAACTGGAAGATAAAGGTGAGGGGAAAGAGGTAAGGGAGTCGAGCATTAGGAGTTGGCATATTGAGTTGAAGGAAGGCAAGTAGACTAGTGTAGCTGGATTGTGAAGGGTGGGAGGTGAGGGGGAGGGGAAGAGGTGAGGGGGAAGGGAAGAGATAGGTTTGAAATAAGAAAGCTAGAGAGGGGAGAAGGAGGTACTTTATGAAAAGCTTTAAATGTAAAGTTCTTTTTTGATGCTACAGGTAACAGGGAGTCACCGGAGAAGAAGGTTGGCATGCTCAGACTTACACTGAAGCAATATAAGGAGATGTTGACACCTAGACTTTAGGAAAAAACAGCAAGGTGGCATAGTGGATAGAGCACTGGGCATGGAGTCAGGAAGACCTGAATTCAAATCCAGCCTCAGAAAAGTCCTAGCTGTGTGACCTTGGGCAAGTCATTTAACCTCATTTTGCCTCATTTCCTCAACTGTAAATCAAAGATAATGAACCATCTACTTTGTAGGGTTGTTGTGAAGATCCAATGAGACAGTAATGATAAAGCATACCTGATACATTTGCACTGTATCAATGCTAGCTAGTATTGTTTTTGTTTGCATTATTTGAAATGACCTTAGCGACTGAGTGCAGTATATATTCGAAAGGAATGAGGTGTGAAGAAAACGTTTTGTTGTTGTTCAGTCGTTTTCAGTCATGTGCAGTTCTTTGTGATCTCATTGGGAGTTTTCTTGGCAAAGATAATGGACTGGTCTGCCATTAAATGAGATTGCTACTATTGAAGGCAATTACGCCATAACTCAGGCAAGAGGAGAAAGAAAGAGGAGGCCTAACCTACGGTGTTGGCTGTGTGGGAGAAGGGAATGTAGAAGATAGGTGTTATAAAGGTAAAAACCTCAAGATCTGACAGTAAATTACATCTGTTGAGGGAGAATGAGGAGTCATTGGTGGCCATGATTTTGTGAACTTGGGTTATTGGGAGATTTGCCCTTCATAGAGAAAAAAGCAGATGGTTGGGGAAGAAACAATGAGCTCCATTTTGGAAATGCTGAACATGAGATGCTTAGAGGCTATCTATTTCAAAATGTCTAAAATGTAATTGGTGATAAATGACTTCACTCTGCAGAGACACTAGGACTATATGCAGAGATCTGGGAATCACCTGCGTAGGCATAAGTGAAATCCTAGGAACTGAAGAGATTGCCAGTGAAACAGTATAGAGCAAAATGAGAAAAGAGGGCCCAGGAGAGAGTCTGAGGAGGACATCCTTCACTAGTGAGTGTGACATGGATAAAGAACCTGCAAAAGAAATTGAGAAAGGACAGTCAGATATAGAGGAGAACCAGAATAGAGGAGTGTCACCAAAGCCTACAGAGAAGAAAGTGTCCTCAAAGAGGTGATCAACAGTGTCAAATGCTGCAGAGAGAGCAAGAAAAATGAGGACTGAGAAAAGGCCACTAGATTTGGAAGTTAAGAGATCACTGGTCACTTTGGAGGCAGCACCATGGAGACCACGGATGTTGCTCAAGAACATCATAAGATCATAGATTTGAAGTTGGAAGAGATTTTGAGAGATCTAATCCAAACCCCTCATTCTATTGCTTATAGATACTGAATCCCAAGAAAATTATAGGACTATGCCAGGGTTACCTGGTCCCAAGGACCTGTCTTTGACCCAGATCCTCTGATTCCAAAGCCAGCACCCCCTGGGACCTCCTCACAATGTATAGAAATAAAGTTAGAAACAATGACAAAGAGTAAATGGAATGGAAGAAGCAAGAATTTTCTAAAAGCAGTATAGATTATCCACTAAACCTATTCCATTTAGAATTCTGGCACCCAAATTTGATTATTTTGTCTGCCAACAAGGAACAATATTTAGACATCCCCTTCTCCCCCCCATACTATATACCATGTCTTACTCTTCTGCAAAATGGAACAAATCTCATAGTATAGAAAGGCCAGGATAGATGGAGTGAGGGAGGCTGCTTTAGAGATAAATAAACAGGTAAGGGACAGGGAGAGAAGTTATCCTATCCTTTATTTATTTGTATATTTCATGCTTCTCTTCCTCCTCCTCATTATTATTTTGCATTCATGCATAAATTCACAAAACCAAGAAGGCATCAGAATAATATTATGACAGACTGTACTAACAATTAAAGGAATGGCTAATGAACCTCAAAAGGGAAGCACTGATCTTTTATCTTTTCCTTCCCTTCTGTATCTTAAAAACAAACCCAACAACCTTTTGGCTTTTACTGTTAGCTTTCCTCTACACTCTTTCTGACCTTCTCAGTCATTCCTATTGATAAGTGCCTTGATTAATCAGCATTCCTATCAAATAGTATTCAAGTTTCCATCTTTATTTAACACTGTGTTCAATACTGGGCAAAACCACCTAGTCAGTAATTAATAGTTGTAATTAGTGCTGTCTAATCTTCAAAGCATTTTTTACCTTGTCTCATTTGACTTTTGCTGTCATCTGTTGTCACCTGTGGGTTAGGCAAGATTTATTACCATTTGGAAAATAAATTGAGGCACAGAGAGACAAAATGATTTGCCTCTGGGCACATAACTAGTTAGTAGTAGAGGCAAAATCCCAAATCTGAATTCTAATTCCCTGTTCTTTCCATTTTATTACATAATTTTCCTTTAGATTTTTTTAATTGGACTTGTATTTTCATTGAATAATAAGCATTTACTTAAATCCTTACCCTATGCCATGTAGTATAGAGGTAAAATTGTTGGATTTGGTATTGTAGAATGAATGAGTTAAATTCCTAAATTTTCTACTTACTTCCCATGTGACCTTGGGCAAGTCACTTAATCTCTCTGGCTCTCAGTTTCCTCATCTGTAAAATAAGAAGTTCACACTAGGTAAACTCTATAGTCCCCTCATGCTATAAATCTAGATGCTCCTAAGTGGTTTGCTTTTTTTAATCCTGGATGGACCTTTGATTTTATTGATGTAAAAAATATCTGGTATAGAAACTCCCTCTACTAGCGCAAATGCGAAACTGTTTTTCAACTTACAGCCTTATAGAGTGTCTGGGACACTGTAAGGTTAGGTAACTGACCCAGAATGATATCACCAGGATTTATCAGAAGCAAGACTTAAACCCAGGTTTTCTCAGTTCTCACTCTAGTTTCCTATCCACTGTGGCAAAATGCTTGCTTCTCACTGGGAGATACTATATGAGAAAAAAGGGGACAGGAGAGGAGAGAAGAGGGGAGAGGAGGGGAGGGGAAAAGAGGAGAGGGGAGGAGAGGAGAGGAGAAAGTCCCTATTCATCAAAGGAGATTAGACTCTAGGATATCAAAAAAATATACATAGGAAAAAAATTAGAGAACAATAAATATGTATCATATCAACAACTGCAAAAATAGTATGGTCTAAATTATAACTTAAATTGAAGACAGAGTCTCTATCCACTTCTGTCTTCAATCTCATTTCCCTCCCATAAAACTGTGCCCATGATAGGAGATCAGTGAATATTTTTTGAATAAAGATGGAACACCTTCCTCTCAGGGTCTATAATATGACACATAATAATAGAAAGTGCAAAACACTCACAGTAAACAACATACAACAGTTAGTTTATGGCACAAATTAGACAGATAAATGACACTTGCTTTTCAGAAATATTCCAGCAGCTCCTGAGTGACAACTATGTAGAGATGATTGACAGAATTCTAGTGCCATTCAAGGAATTCATGGGCCCAAAGTCTAAAGACAAGCTTAAGAAAATGGACATGGAATCTGTGTAATTGACAATAGGAAACCATGGGAATGTTTCAGTTCAAATTTCAGGCTCAGGAGGATTCCTCCTTCCCTTCAACTACTTAGCCCAGCTCAGTGCCACTGTAACTCTGGCACTGTACTCAGCATGTCAGGAAAATAAAGAGAGACTGGGCTAAATCTCCTTAAATCCAGCTTTTCACAGTCACCTGAAGTAAGCAATTGAAGAAAACAAAGAAGGAGAAGCAAGAGCACTTTATCTGAAACGAAAGGATTTTTATAGTCATTTTTTGTGAAAGACTGGAGTTTTTCTCTCCTGATTGATACGACACTCACTATCTTTTGTCACTTTGGAGTAGCAGTGATTGTGCATATCCCAGACTGTGGCTGCCTATGACCTACTGCATATTAATTTGACCCTAGGCATATGTTTTCAGTTAAGATTTAGTGCTGTTGCAATTTTAAATACTTTAGATGTTCAGTTGCAAAAACTTACTGAGATTTCTATTCCAGATCTCATTCTCATTCATTCTCTTTCCTCCCAATGCCTCTCTCTCCCTTCTCCCTCTCCCTCTCCCCCACTCCCCCACTTTCTATGTCTTTCTCCTCCTTTTCCCTTTCCTTCTCTCCTATTGCCCTAACATCCACCACAAAACAGGCAATCAAAATGTACCATTTCTGTTTGTTACAAAGTAAACTGTTCATTACTGTATTTAATTAGCCCTTGAAATATAGACTCAGTGAATTACAAGTGACAAAGTCTTGTGACTGAATGTGAGGTGGAAAGCAGCTATGGTCATAGTTAGCTGGGTGCCCTCAAATGCCATTGTTAAACCTGGATAGTGTCAAATCCCCTTCTAGCAATTTCTTCTAGCAAAGTCTCCTGGAAGAAAAAGAAAATATCATTTTCCCACACTTCAGAGAATCCTGTTTGAGTGCTGAAATGCCTTGCTTTGAGAGCAATCACGCAACTCCTCTGTACATTATGGGGGAGGGCAGATTTCTTCCAGGCAAATGAAATTTGGTACTGGTAGTTTAGGTGGATCATTCTCAAGGAAAACTATTAACCTGTAAAGCCGATACCTTCTCACTCAGAAAGCCCTGGGGTTCTGTTCTGCTAAATATGGCAAAGAACCATCCTCAGGATTATCTGGTGGAGTCACTGATTCCAACATGAATCTTTCATTTTCTTAAATTAACTATGGGAAGAGAATTCATAATTCTTTTTGAATTAGTTGGGTCCTCATTGCTTTGTGCTGGAAGGTCAAGGAAATGGTGCAACACTGCCACCTAATGCTAAAAAGAAGACTATTTTTAAAAGGTTAAATCAAACTTCAATTGAGAGAAGGCTTCAGCCCATAATATCAATATTTCCCTCCCCCTTCCCCAGAGGACTCGCCTTCCTGATGCATGAAATGCTTTCCTCCTCGAAGGATTATAAGTCAAAGCTTGGTGAAGTTAGTAAGTACAAATTCCATTTTTGACACACAATTGGGAAGTTGCAGCACAGACTTAAGTGAATTATTCAGGGTTACACAGCCAGTGTATAACCATCTTGTTACTTAGGATTTTCCACTATATCGACAAGGAAAGATACAGGAAACAATGTTGAGGGCTCTGTCAAATAGAAGATGATTTTTTTCCTTGAGTTACTCTTCATTATTCCATATTAGATCATGACCCTGGTATTTCCAGTGACTTTAAAGAATCAGAGACTCAGAGTTGAAAGTAACCTCAAAGACCATCTCATTTAACTTGAACCTGAAAAAGAGTACCTTCCATATCATACCCAACAATAGTCATCCAGCTTTTGCTTGAAGACTTCCAGTGAGGGGAACCTACTGCCTCCTAAGAAAGCAAGTTGTTTATTTGGATAACTCTAATGATGGGGTTGGAAGGGACTTTAGAGATCATCTAGTCGCCAGACTTTACAGATGACACAAGACCAGAAAAATTTTATGAGACCTAAGATCATACAGTAATTGACACTTGAAACCAGGTGCCATGTCTCCAAATTCACTGTTCTTCCCACTGTATACTGCTGCCTCCTTTTTTAAGAAGTGTTTCCTTACATAAAAAATAAATTTGCTACTTTACGACTTTCACCTTTTGTTTCTAATTCTGCCCTTTTGAGTGAAACAGAGTATGCCATTTTCCACATTAGTCTCCTTAAAACACTTTAGGAAAAAAAAATCTATTGTATCTTCTCTAAACCTAGTTTTTCTCAAGACTAAACATCCCCATTTCTCTCACCCTATTATCATGTCTTTACTCCTCCCACAACTTCTAGTTTCTTCCTAAAAAAGCCAGTCAGAATATAACTGAATACTACAGAGGTGAGTTAATCTGAGGAGAGAACAGTTCTATTATGCCCCTAGTTGTTCTGGATATACTCCTCGTAATGCAATTTAGATTGTATTCTTTGTTGGGCAACCATGTTGCACTTTTGAGCTTGTTATTAGGGCAGTTGTGGCTCTGTGGATGGAGGGCTGGACCTGGAATCAGGAAGACTAATCTTCCTGAGTTCAAATCTGACCTTAGACACTTACTAGCTGTGTGACCCTGAGCAAGTTTCTTACCTCTGTTTGCCTCAGTTTCTTCATTTGTGAAATGAGCTGGAGAAGGAAATGGCAAACCACTCTAGTATTTCTGCCAAGAAAATCTCAAATGGATGTCATGAAGAATCTGATGAGACTGAGAAATGACTAAACAATGAGCTTGCAGTCAATAAAAATCCTCAGATTTTTTTTCATATCGACATGCCTCCCCCATCTTACACTCATCAAATTGATTTTTTGAATCCAAGTGTAAGACTTTATACTTTTCCAGAATGGATTTCATCTTGTTGGTTTTGTCCCACTGTTCTAACTCGTGAAAATCGTTTTGGCTTTGTATTCTGCAGTCTGTTGTTCGTTTTACCTCTTAGCTTTGGGTCATCTGTAAGATAAGTGTGAAGTCAGTGCCTTCATACAAGTCATTGATAAAAGTGTTCAACCACCCAAAGCCAAGGACACATTCCTGGGTCACTCTGCTGTAACTTTCCATCTGAGCTGATATCTAAGTAGTAATGATTACTCTTTAGGCTCTGACCAAATAGAGCAGAGAATAACAAGAGTCTACATTAGGAAACCTGAAAATGAATTAAGACTGGTGAGAAAAACTAAGAACACCAAAATGGTTGTAATCATTGGGAGTTTTATTCAAAGCAACATTAGGGAAAAGAGAAAGATAAACTGCCTCCTTTTCTAAATATTTGCTAACCATCTCTTTTAAAAAAAAAAATAGTCTAAATTTCAATCAAGCTAATTGATGTACAGTCTATAGATTTCATTTTCTTTCCTTTTGTTAAAAAAAAAATCTGAATTGTATTTGTCCTTCAACCCCTCAAAAATTTCTCTCATCTTCATGGTAATAGTAATATTAGCTACTATTTATATTGTATTTTAAAGTGTGTAAAGCATTTTACATGTGTTATCTCCATTGATTTTTACAACCATGTGAGGTAGGTGATATTATTATCTCCATTTTACAGATTAGGATACTGAAGCTGAGGGAGATTAAGTGACTTGCCTTAGGTGACACAACTAATCAATGTCTGAGGCAGGATTTTATCTCATGTCCTCCTGATTCCCAGCCTAGCACTTATCCATTGGGTTACCTAGCTACCTTGGGACTTAATTCCACCTTTGTCAGCACAGTTGATTTACCCTAAATATGAGATGATCTGATTAAAACCTTTCACAATCAAGAATGAATGACTGGTAGGCTTATTAATGTAATGAGAAAAACACTCATTGGATTGGGACCTGAATTATAACCCTAGCTTTACCTACTGAGATAACTTCCCTGATGTTGTTTCCTAATATTCAAAATGAGGAGTAGATAATTTCTGCAGTTATCTTCTAGTTCTAAATCTATAATGTAATGTAAAGAACCGGGAGATGGTTTCATTCTTAAAACAGGGATTGATTAACCCAAATCAATCAAATCATAAAATAGGTGCTATAGTGACATTTTTTGAACAGGGGAAATTTCAAAGTGGCCCTTACCAACTCCTGCTTTTCACCCTTGCCTATAAATCTATATTCAACACAAGAAAAACAGGGGTTAATAACTTGGCATTCCATTTCTGAAATATCATCTTTTCCTGCCCTTGAGTGTCATAAAACCAGTGTTAAGAGTAATTAACAGAGCAATAAAGTCACTGAATCATTGTACCAAAACAAACAATAAAAATCCTTGTAGTCTTCTGGTAGTTTTCACTAAGATAAACATCAAAATTTTCCAGAACTGAAAGCTGTCTGTTCTCTTCTTAAGTATCTCCAAATTTTGTACAGTGAACAGACCAGCAATTTACTAGACATTATACAACATTTGCTATCATTTAGCTCTTATTTCACCTGTGCAGAGGTGAATATCATTTAATGGAAATGAAGCTTAAGGACAGACCCAGACATTAAAAACACAGTCATACCTACAGCAGTCTGAGTACAGGCAGATTCTTCTGGACTCTGTACAACCAGCCTCAGAGTCCTTTAAGCCTACCTTGAATCGCATATTTTTACCTTCTTCTCAAACTACTTGAACAGGATCTTTTTGACTTCTACCTTTCCTAGCTCCCCTGTTTAGGAAGCATGAGTATCTGTCCCAGAAGACCTCAGCCCCAGCCAATGATAAAGTCTTGTCCTCTCTCTATGGTGTGAAAAATAGTTCCTATAGCAAATATAACATTTTCTGCACAGTTTAACATGTAATTTGTCTAGGTATAATTTCTTACATTTACAAAGAGTATGCAGTTTAATTAGTGATATAAACAATACCTAACATGCAGATAGTCACACTTTTCTTTTAAAAAAAATTCATTATTTATTTTTTACATTCTTCTTTAAAAATTTTGAGTTCTGAATTCTCTTCCTCCCTTCCCACCTCTCCCACACACATACACTGAGAAGGCAAGCAATATGATTTTTATTATACATGTTAAATCATGTGAAATATTTCCATATTAGCCATAGCACCAAAAAAAAGTGAGAAAATTATACTTCAATTTGCATTCAGAGTTCCATCAGTTTTTTCTTTGGATGTGGATAGCATTTTTCATTACGAGTCCTTTGGAATTGTCTTGGATCATTGTACTAGTCAGAATAGCTAAATCTTTCATGGTTAATGATCATTACAACATTGTTACTATGTACAATGATCTCCTAGTTCTGTTCATTTTACTTTACCTAGATAGGTCTTCCCATGTTTTTCCAACACCATCCTCCTTCCTGTACCACAATAGTATTCCATCACAATCATGTGCCACAGCTTGTTGAACCATTCCTCAGTTGATGGACATCCCCTCAATTTCCAATTTTTTGCTACCACGAAAAGAGTTTCTATAAATATTTTTGTATACATAGGTCTTTTTCCTTTTTTTCTTTTATCTTTATGGGGTACAGACCTAGTAGTGGTATTGCTAGGTCAAAAGGTATGTATAGTTATATAGCCTTTTGGGCATAGTTCCAAATTGTTCTCCCAAATGGTTGGACCAGTTCACAACTCCACCAACAGTTCATTAGTAGTATACCTATTTTCCCTCCTCCATTCCAGCACTTGGCATTTCTGGTAGATGCCAGGTTGTTTTAATTTGTCTTTCTCTAGTCAATAGTGATTTAAAGATTCTTTTCAGATGACTGTAGATAGCTCTGATTTCTTTTTGAAATCTGCCTGTTCATATCCTTTGACAATTTATTAATTGGAGAACGGCTCTTATTTTTACAAATTTGACCCAGTTCCCTATATATTTGAGAAATGAGGCCTTATTCAGAGAAACTTTCTGTAAAAAATTTTTGATATAACTTCATTGTAATATCTTTTATCAAAGTATACTTTCCCTGATTATCTCTTTTAATCAGGTCTATTTTTGCTTTTGTTTTATCTGAAATCATGATTCTTACTCTACATTTTTTACTTCAGTTGAAACAACAAATTCTGCTCCATCTTTTATTTTAACTCTGGATTATGTCTTTCTATTTCAAATGCATCTCATAAGCGACATATCGCTGGGTTCCAGTTTCTAATCCATTCTGCTGCTTCCATTTTATGGGTGAATTCATCCCATTTACATTCACAGTGATCACTGTTTATTTCCCTCCATCCTATTTTCTTTTGTTTGTCTCTCTCCTTTTTTTATTCTGTTCCTCATCAAAGATCTGTTTTGTTTCTGCCTATTACCTCCCTTAATCTGCCCTACTTTTTAATCATTCCCCCTCCCTTTTATCCCCTTTCTCTGCTATTTTCCTATCGGGTAAGATAGATTTCTATACCCAGCTGAGTGTGTATAGATAGTCTTCCCTCTTTGAATCAGTTCCCATGAGAGGGAGGTTCAAACATTACCTACCACCCTCTCCATTTTCCTCTCTGCTCTTAAAGCGCTTCCTTGCACTTCTTTTAAGTGAGATAATTTTTTTCCATTCCCTTCCCTATTCTCCCTATGCATTCCTCTTTCTCACCCCTTCTTTTTTTTGAGATTATCCCCAATATAATTGATTCATACTTGTGTCTTCTGTCTGTGGAAGATCAGCTGCACCAGTATCAGCAAAAGGCCCCCTGTAATCTCCTTCTGACTAGTTGTCTGACCCCCTTAGCATCTCTGGGCTGAGAGCTCCCAAAACTGCTTCTGCTGCTCTTTCAGTCACTTCCAAGGCCTACAGCTGGTGCTACCACTGCATGTGCTCTGGGCCATTTCCCCACCCCAGTGTCACAGATTTCTGCTAACCTTCTATGTTGTCTTAGGTTGGAAAAAATGTCTCACCTCAACCTTTTGTAGGCTCTCCTATGTCAAAACTCAATTAAGCATTATTTTAAAGTTGTTTGGAGGGAAATATTGGGAGAGTTTGGCTGAGTTGCTGCCTCTGATCCACCCTCTTGGCTCTACCAGTCTGGCTTTTCAGTAATCCCTTCCAATTATTTTTTCCCCATTTTTAGAAAATGTGAATAAATGTAGTCACTTGGACTTAAAAGAAACAAACACTGGCAGACACTATACCACACTAGAATTTACTCAGTGATAGTTGTAATATACAAGACATTTTGAAAGTCAAAGTTCTGGCATTAAAAGCTACATTGTGCATATCTGTGTGGCCGCAGATTTCTGCAGAGGCAATGTTTTAGCAAAAAGTAAACCCTGAAATCAATGTGTGAAGATACATTTTTGTTCCTGTGAGTTTAAACAATTTCAGTGTCTTTCATCTTGGGGAAAAATAAACTTCTAAAGACCATCTGTATGACAGATGTGTATAAATTCAATTTTATATGATAGTGTATGCATTAGCACCACAGAATTAGGGAAATTTATCTTTCTTTGGATATGCAGAAATCATAGCAACCTCCTCCCCATCTTGGAAAGAGATACAGTGTTTTCAACACAAACATGGCACCTCATTCAACCCTATTCAATTTATTAGAAAAGAGATGTTCAATTGAACACAGCCCATTTGGAGCAGTGGTGCCAAATGGATCCCTGCAGTCTGTCTATTGACTTAGAAAAGCACAAGTTAACATTCTCTATCTTATGTTTTTATTTATTTTATTAAATGTTTCACAATTGCATTTTAATCAGGTTCAAGTCAGAAGTTTGATACCTCTGATTTGGAGTGTAAAGAATAAATCGATACTGAACATTGCTAATAGCAAGGCAAGTTGAAGAAATAAAGAAAGAATAAGGTTGAAGCCGTAGTCACAAATAAATGGCAGACCCATTACCTTAGGTATCAGGGAAGTCCATAAGGGACAGATGTAACTGCGCATGGAACTACAATGTAGTTTCTTCTTAAAGAGGTGTATCATAAACACATCGAATCTTATAGTTTAAAGGAACCACAGAGGTCATAAAGTCCAATTACCTGCTGAGTAATTCCTTCTGTAACATCTCTGGCAAATGGCTGTCCTGGCTGCATTTGAAGACCTTCAGTGATGGAGAACTCATTATATCCTAAGGCACTTATTCTACTTTTGGACAGCTCAAATTTTTAGGAAATGGGTTCCCCATGCCATCATAATGTTGAGCTGAAATCTACCTCTTTATAACTCTCAACCATTGTTTCTAGTTTTGCCTTCTGGGAATGAACAAACTGATGAAAATTATTCTTTCACATGACAGTTCTTTAAATACAACACTTTCTCTCTCCAAGTCTTTTCCATTTCCCTGAAATGTTCCTAGTACACCATGGTTTGAATCTCCTCACCATCCTAATAACTCTCCTTTAGACACATTCCAACTTGGCAATGTCCTTCCCAAAAAATCAGAAAATATTTATTGAGTAGATATGGAAGTATCCACTGATGAAGACATCTTTCTGCATTTGTATGCACTCTGGTCTTCATTCAGTGTTTTACTTTATAGTTTACAATGTCAGTGTACTTTTCTGCTCCCATAATTTCTGCCTCTCCTTAGTTACTGTTTTCTCTTTCAGGTTCTATATTGAAAGCATTTCATACCTAAAGGATAATGCCACCATTGAGCTATTCTTCTTGAATGCAAAATCCTGCATCTATAAGGTAAGAGTTCTTTGTCAAGACTGAGAGAGTTGTCTTTCTGAAACTCGATGGCATCATTTAAAACCATGGTTTACAAGATTTCTGTAAGAAAGTTCATTGTATTGACCTATATATTTCTGAGTCAGACCTTTATACAACAAAATATGAGATGTTAAAGCTGTAGCTTCTGGGCTTGTTTCCTTGGATTTCCTTGATAAGTGTGGATATGGATACCTGGAAGACAGTTCTTCATTATGTAACCCTAAAGTGGCTCATTTAGAAAAGTCTTGCAACAACATGGATATTTATAAGAGCTTGGTTCTTGTACAAGTTCTGGTTCTCTCACTTCCTTTTATATAACTGTGTATATGTCACTTCATTCCTCTAAGCGCAGTTTCCTTATCTTTTATATGATTAAATAATGTTGCACAACTTAAGAGCTCTTTGTAAACACTAGGGCATGAAAAATGTATTAGCATTATGAGTACCACACTTTCTTGGGTGCAATGGAATGGAAATTCATGGGGACAAATTCATCTTGGGAAGATTTCAGCCTCTGCCACCCTCTAACTTTTCTATATGGTTTTGTGGTAGTTGAAGGAAGTTAGAGAACTCAGTCGAACTCTAGCCAACAGTCAAATATAGCACCAGCAAACATGGCACAGCAGAAGTAGCATCGACTTTAAAAATCACTGTTTATTCCCTCCCCTCTCTACAAAACAAATCAAACATATAAGGATTTGAGCATCAGACCAAAAGCTATTCAGGCTTCTGAGCGCCCAATTATTCATTTTTCAGTTGTGTCTAACTCTTTGTGACCCAGTTGGGGTTTTCTTGGCAAAGAGATTGGAGTGGCTTGCCATTTTCTTCTTCAGTTCACTTTACAGATGAGGAAACTGAGGCAAAAAGGGCTAAGTGATTTGTTCAGGGTCACACAGCTGGGAAGTATCTGAGGTCAGATTTGAGCTCAGAAAGATGAGTCCAAGCCCAGCACTCTATTCACCATACGTGGTGGATACATACATGGCAGTTGAGGACAAAAGTTTAAGTGATGAAAGGGGCAAATGATAGAAAATATTGAATTGCTTGGATTATGGAATTCCTTATACCAAAAGGGCACTCATTTGGTTGATTCTATTTTAAAATTTAAATATTGGACAGGCCATGAACAAGCATCATGTCTGAGCTCACAAATTTCAGTAAAAGGACATCTGAAGGAACACGTCACAATTCTTAATTTTCCTAATGAGCAAGACTCCGTTGTAACAGAGAAAATGGAGGATCTAGTAGTTTTCATGTCAAAACAGGCTCTAGTAAGATTTCAAAATACTTTAATCCTGACCTTGTGAGCTTTAAAGAAATGTTGTCAAAATGATTCCAAGTAAAGAGAATAGCCAGTTCTAATGGAAACCATACTATCAGAGTTCTTATCCTGGGTATGTGTACATATGGGAGCCAAAGTATACTATCTTCATTTAATTAGAAGGAATTTGAGATGGTCTGGATTAAATACTCTTTTAATTTCACATCCTTTTTAGTATTATGTTTTTGGGGGGGATTCAAATGAACTTCCTATGTACGCAAAAAAGTTGATATACTTATGTGGTTTTATATGCAGTCCTTGTGTTAATAAGTGCCACAGGACACAAAAGGCCCAAATATACCATGAGGAATTTCCTGTCTCTCACTCCTCTTGCCTTCCCCTACCTACCTAGATAATCTGGAAACTTTCTGTCTGACACTATCCAGCAGGTTATTGGCACCTCCCTTTCTTTGTAAGTGCATAAGGCTCAAAAAATAAACAGATTTATTTACAAAGAATACAAAGAGGGTCTATTAAGTCTCAGTTGAAATCTTATCTTCTGTAGGAAGCATTTCCCTCTCCCCCTTAATTCAAATGCCTTCCTACTATTGATTATCTCCAATTTATCCTGCACGAAGCCAGTTTTTATAATTGTGTATTGTCTCGCCACTAGACTGTGAACTCCTTGAGAGCAGGGACTATCTTTTGCCTTTCTTTGTACCCCAGCACTTAGCACAGTGCCTTGCACATAGTAGATGTTTAATAAATGGTTACTGGTTGACACAAAGCCCAGTCACTTACACTATTGCCTAGGATATGGCTCCAGCAGAGGGTTCCTGTAATCATTCCTCCATATTAGACATCTCTTACATGGTTTCCTCCCTTCCACCCACCCTCTGCCTTCCCAGTGGTATTCTCTATTGATCTTTCTTTGCCATTCCTCTGCCTCATACAGTTATGTCCCAGCTCATATCATCAGTCCCTTTTTCCTACCAAAAATCCTCTCCTCTGCATTAGTTTGTGTAGATAGCACAATACCGTCTGCCTGTGATTTGTTGTATTATTTGTAAGGTAGAGCCTCTGTATTGCTCTTCTCATGCACATTAAATCGACTTAAGTTTCTGATAGCCACCACTAGGTGGCACCAACCAGTCCCTTTGCTTTGGAAATCCTCACTCCAGGGAAGAACATGGTCTTCATGGTCCACAAGCCATCAGAGTTGAGTTGTTTATCTCAAAGACAGCTCCAGAATTATTTAAAAGGGTAAAAAATACAAAAATCTTTACCCTACCACTTTGTAATACAGATTATCCTATTTGTGAAAATACAGAGAGCTGCCCAATTTGAAATGCCCTGCTTGGGGAAGTAATGGTTTTCCTTAACTGAAGCCTTCAAGCAGAGGACGGAAGACCATTTGCAAGGGATATTACAGACAAGATTCCTATTCAACTATAAGTTAAATTAGGTGGCCTCAACTCTGAAATTCTTTTGATTTATTGAATACTTGTGTCCCCAGGATATTGTATGTACACCAATTTTTGTACATTGACTCATACTTTAAATGCAGTACAATATCTTGCTAGTTTAAAAAATTCTAAATAAAATGAACAATCACCTCCTTGCTCCCAATAGTTCAAAGAGTTTTGATTTATTAGAATGTCCAGCTCCCTAGGACAGTGCCTGGCAAATAGTATGTCCTTAATACTGATTGATTGATTGATTGATTGATTATGAACTCATCCTCTGACGTAGTTTGCAAACCTTCCCATCACTCTCCTGCAACTTAGGAGACAGAGAACTTAAAACTTCGGTACCCTGATGACAGCCTGGTGATCAGCTTATCTGAACTTAAGATGGTCCTGAGAGAACAGAGACCAAGAGATCAACTTGACCCCTACTCTAAGCCTTTCCAGCTTAGAAATAATGATAACCACAACGACTAGAACTTATATAGCTGTCAAGAATCACTGCTGTACCACAGGGAGGCATCAGAAGAGGACTTCAGTGAGAGAATCACTTCCTCATTGATCTTATTTTCAGATGCATGTTCTTTAACTGGATCAGGATGTTCATAAACTAGAAGATGCCTGAATTTCATAAGATGTCTTTTAAATTACAAATAGACCTGCTTCTTCAGTACTTGATGAAGTGGTTGGAAGGATCCTAATCAGACCAAGTTGGCCAGACCCTCTTAAATAAATTCTGATTTGGGAATAGCAATAACTAGGTTGATTCCATGTAAGAACTGTTTAAATTCTGATAGAATTAGTCTTATCACTTTGGTCATGAAAATACTCTGTATATATTAATTACATCATCATGAAAAGATCCTATGAAATAGAAATTCTCTTTCTCTCTCTCTCTTTCTCACACACACGCACACACACACACACAAGCATGCATTTAAAAGACGAGAAAACTAAGACCCAAGGAAGTTATACAACTTGCCCCAAGTCACAAAGTCACACAAGTGGTACAAGAAAGACCCTCAGAGGAGGGATTTGAACTCTGGTTATCTGACTCCAAGGCCAGTGCTACTTCCATCATACCATGTTCCTTTCAATCCAGTCTCTTTGCCTTGTTGATGTGTGTAGGGAACAGTACCTATGTACAGTACAGTATCATGCAGGCCTGTGGTATGAGAGGGATGCCTTTGTATTTATTTTGGCTGCAGTTTGCTTTCTCAGCTCACTGGAAGAAATAACTATCACCTTCCACCAGGGGGCAGGCTCGGCAACAAATTGAATACTTCAACATTCAACCAAGCAGTAATTAAAGGAATAAATACAAAATTTAGGCTCTCAGACTGGAGGACTTTCTCACTAAAACGTTGTTTGGTATAATAAATGTGTGCGCACATACACACACACACACAAATACACACCTCTGACCTATTTATTATTTTTCCAAGCCTGTGATTTCATCGCTGGAAGCTCCCTCTTCCAGTATATATCAGCATATGAAGTTGCATGACATAGTTCATAAAGTGAATTTGAGTCCTGCCTCTGACACTTATTAGCTGTGTGACTTTGTGCAATTCACTTAACACCTCTGAGCCTGCAGATTGAGTGTGTGGGACCAGGCCTCTCTAGGATCCTGTTAGCTGTAAATCTATGATCCTACTAACTATTGTGCAATTTACAGACATAGAATTGCCTGGAGCATTGTGAGGTTAAATGACTTGCACAGGATCACGTAGACAGTATGTGTCAGAGGCAGGGCTTGCACCTAGATTAGACTCAAAGGCAGGCCCTCTATCCCCAGTCCACTCTGCCTCTTACCTAATGTTTATTATATTATCTTAAAATGAAATTTTCCCTGTGCAGATTATTGGGCTGTAGAACTAAGGTGTTTGATGCATCTAAACAACTCACTAGAATACTATCCCAGCTTTCCAACAGTAGGATAAGGCAATGGTCCTTTTTTTATGTTAGGAGCTGAGGACATGAGGGAAGGGACTCACAGTGGAGTTAAAGTAACAGAAAAGTAAGAAGCAAAATCAACCCTGGGATTCTCTCCAAAATCACAACAAATTCTAAAAAAGCTCCACACACTATGAAATGGCAACCATATAGTTGTGTAGTTACATATGGCTTAATTGGTTTAAATCTAAATTTTTTAAAACTTCCCCAACTTTGGAACTTGAAAGGCAGTATGCTATCCTAGGTACAAGATGCAGCACTCTTCTTTCTCCCCAGCCTCCATCACTTTGTTAGGCATCCTTTTAGACTTTCTTTACACTACTCTATTCTCCTCTAGTAACCCATTCATTTCATCCACATTTTTGGGACTGTCATTTTGGGTCATGGCACTAATCTACAGATTTACAAAATTGAATGAGAAATTAACTTGCCTAACCATTGTCCATGTAGAGATGATTGCTATTTTGAACCAAGCATGCCTCAAGGGCAGGGCCTGGATAAAGTCACTCTGGTATTGAACCAAAGTACAAACAAATTAAAAGGATCAAAGGACCTCTAGTGGAAGGCAGCCTAGAGCTCACCTACTCCTAGTCATGCAAGAAGAATAATTTCCTCTGCAATGCCTCTGACAAAGAATCACCTTACTCTCATTTAATGACTTCCCAATGATGAAGAACTCACTCCTTACTGAAGCAGCCCATTCAACTTTGGGCATGTTCTAACCGTTGGGAAGTTTTTCCTCACATCTTTCCCTATCTACAGCTCTCATTCAGCTGTTCCTAGTTTAGCCTTCTTGAGCCATGTAGAACGAATCAGATCCCATTTCCACATAGCGTCCCTTCAAATACCTGAAGTATTTCAGGATACATGTTAATGGGGAATGTTGAAGGCTCATATTTCCTAATGGTCAAAGGGTTCCTCTTCACAATTTGCACATTGTTGATAAATATCCGTATCCCTTCCCCCATGTCCTCGGCTCCTAATAAAAAAATGACCAATGCCTTATCCTACTTGAAAGCTATGATGACGCTCTAGCAAACTGTTTACTTCTCTACTTAGATGGATATGTGATCTCATTGACAGAGGGCAGGGTGCAAACTCATAGTTTCCTTTACATCTGGCGTTAGTCTTGCCCATGCCTTCCTATGAATTCTCCATGTATCGCCTACCCAATATTCTGAACTGTTCCTCTAGGTCTTCTGATTTTACATGGGTATCATCATAGCACATGGGCCATCCACCTGGTAGTTCTTGCTGTCAATACATAACAGACCCATCTGCTTTTTCAGTCATTTATGTCTTTCAAGATAACTTTGAAAAACATCATTGACACATTTTGGTCTTAAGCAATAGATGCTTCTCAACAAATGCCCAAACACCCCAACAAAGTACATTCCACAAAAGTTAATTTATCTATTGTTATCAGAAACAAGGGAACATTTGCATGGCACTAACATTTTCATTTCAATGGAGTTTTTGTTTCCTTTAAATATTAACTTCATTTACATTATTGTAGTGATTCTGTATATCCTTTTCACTCTTCTTTATAGCTCCTCTTACTTCCTAAAAGCATTTCTATGTTTCTTCTAATTCTTTGTATATTATTTATATAATTTATTACTTATAGTAATATAGTAAGTATATAGTAATATAGTAGATATTATATTATTGTATTAATATAATTATATTATAATATATGTTATGTTATATGTTATATTGAGAAATATAGTACATATTACATTATTATATATAAATATAGTAAATATATAATACTATAGTAATTACTTATAGTACAGGAATATTACATTACAACCATATGCCAAAGTTTGCTGAGGCATTCCCCAGTCATTGGGCACATATTTTTCCCAGATTTTTGTTATCACAAATAGTGCTCCTATAAATACTTTTGTGCATATGGATTTCCTTTTGCTGTCAGTAACCTTCTTGAGTCATAGCTCCAGTAGTAGAAGCACTGGTTCAAAAGGACATGGATGATATAGTCATATCATTTGCATCATGCCAAACTTTTTCCTGGAATAGTTAAACCAATTCACAGTTGCCTGGGAAATGAAATCCTGTGCCTATCTTCCTTACAGTCCCTGCAACTATGAATTTTTCCATATTTTAGAAGCTTTGCTAACTTGATGTATAATATAATAACTCAGGGTTACTTTAATTTTGCATCTTTTGATTGTTTTTTTTTTAACAATTACACAAATAATTGCTGATGGCTTTCATTTCTTCTTTTGAAAATAGTCTGATCAAACAGTTGTCCTATTAATATATTTTACATGCCACCTTGGGCCTAGGCCGCAGTCTAGTTCTGCCTACCACGGGACTCTCCCCATGCTCCTCTCCCCATGCCCACTGGGTAATTGCAGTCTTCTTTCTTTGAATATTTAAGTAGCACATCATTTGCAGCCACGCAGCATCACCAGAAGATAGCGCATGGTGTTTTAAAAGACAGATTTTTAATTTATGGAGAAGCTTGGAGTCATTAAAAGCACTTCTTGTGGTTGTAGAGTTGTTTCAGTCATGTCCAACGCTTTGTGACCCCGTTACTGGAGTGGTTTGCCATTTTCTTCTCCAGTTCATGAGGGTGAATCATCCTCATCCTCCAGATGAGAAAACTGAGGCAAAGAGGGTTGAGCGACTTGCCGAGGATGGCATAGCTAAGTGTTTGAGGCCAGATTTCAACTCAGGAAGATGTCTTCCTGACTTCAGGCCCTACTGTTTATAAACTGTGCCACCTACCTGCCCCAGAGCACTCTACCTTTCTCAGACACTACCCCAAATTTACATTTCCCAAATATAAGCCTGTTAGTTTCCTCTTAGTCAATTCTAGATCCATTTTTTTGTCTATCTGCATTTTTTTCCATGATTTTCACACTGAAGAAAGCTCTATAGACTGTTCACCCAGTGGCATAGCATAGTTTTAACAGTAGGCCATTCTTTATCCTTTTGATTAAACTCTTTTGAGTGATTTGGGAGTCAGTCAATAGGCATTTGTTAATGTGTAAGACACTCTGCTAAGCCTTTAGGACAAAGAAAGACAGAAACAAGAAGCCTAAGTTCAAATAGCAGTGAGGTGGTTCAGTGAGTAGAGCACTGGGCTTGGAATTGGGAAGGCCTAAGTTCAAATTCTCTCAGCTGGCTTACATCCATTTACTATCTGAATGACACTGGGTGAGATATTTAACCTCTCTTAGCCTTAGTTTCTTCAACTGTAAATTGGAGATAATGACAGCACCTACCTCACAGGTTTTTATGTGGTTTAAACAAGATAATATTTGTAAAGCACTTAGCACAGAGTTTGGCACATAGTAGGGTTATCTAAATGCTTCCCCTAATAATGGAGATGACATGCAAATAACTACTTATATACAAGATAATCATGTAATCCCATGGGGAAGACACTAGCAGTGAGGATGAAAGAAGGCTTGAAGACAGTTGACTTTTTGAGCTGAGTCTGAAGAAAATTAGGGAAGCGGGGAGACAAGAAGGAGAACACTGCAGGATGAGGAACAGTCAGTACAAGATTGGGAAATTGGCACATGGTCTTGATTTTGTTCAGTTACACTTCCCACCCTTGTTAACTTTAGAGCGATTGCACAGCTTCTTCATGAAGCATATAGGCACTGTGATGTTCAGGTCTCAATGCAATTGTTCCATTGTCTTTGATGGAGAAGAGAGAATTAGAGAAATCTTCTCACATCTTTTGTTTTTTGCCTCTGCTCCTTCCAGTTTCATTCCCCCCTTAAATGCTTTCAGGATGATCTCATTGAATTGATTTTCTTGACAAATTTTCTGCCATTTTCTATTTCCCTTTTTGCTCCTAATTCTGTAAAATTCTGATCTTTTGCAAAATTTCACAAACATATCTGTAGTCCAAACTGGCATTCCTTTTCCCCAACATTTTCTTTGTTTGGCAAGGAGATCAAGCATTTGCTAATTTGGGCAGGTTCTACATTCTTTTAACTTCCCCCTGTTAGCAGCTACTTGACATCACTTAAACTTTCTTAGGAAATGGTGACAAAATTTGTTGTCTATCCCCTTGTCTGTTTCTCTATTTTGTCTTGGAAAAAAATGTATTTAAACAATTTAAAGCTTTTCATTTGCATGCTGTGTTTTTTCACTTTTATTGTTACAATTCAGTGGTCATTTCAGTCTTTACTCTAACCAGACTAGATAGAAAAAGCCAATTCAGAAATTTCCATGTTGGTGATCATTTTTCCTGCCTGTTAAATCATAGGTATTTTAATTTTTTTGTCACATTCCTTGCTGCTCCCCATGTTGTGTGCCTATCAAATTTCCTCTTGAAGAAAATGTCCATGGTATATGGTTACTAGGTTTCTGGGTTACCTATAAACTTTAATTTATTTTTACCTATTTTACCTATAAACCTATATTTAGGAACTTTAGTTTCCTGAACACAAGCCATATATTTCAATATTTTTTTTTTGCAACTTTCCCTGTTGCATCAAAGTTACAAAGTATGTAATTATATATTGATTTCTCAATTTGCTGTTTTAATCAAATTTTTCTTAGAATTCTTTTACCTATTCATTCGCTGTAACTCATGTGAACTCATAAGCTACAATTATTTTCACAGTGGTCTTTTTTACAAGTGCTCTTGATGAGCACCACATACAAAATGATTGCACATATCCCATGAAATGATGTAGACATATGATAATATCAACTCCACCAGCTATTTTATTGGCTTCTCAAGGAGAACCTGGGAGCTAAACTTCTATTTAGCTTCAACTTCCTTTTGTCTTCTAGTTTCATTTTTATTAAAAATGCCACAACTAAGGCGGGGTGACTATAGTTTTGCCTTAGGGTGCCTACATGTAGAAAACACTTACAACACTTGTGTACTTCAATAGCATAGAAACTCCTAAGCTCAGCACTTAGCAAGAATAAATAATTAAGATAGGAACCTATGAAATGGCCAACTTATTCCTTTGTACCTTAGGTGATCTCCTCCCTCAGCCTACCTGCCTAGCTCCTATCACCACCATGTCCTCTGCATTAGTGACTTTACAGTGTCTTAGGATCTCTGTCCTTTCCCTGGGATATACCCAGGCTTTCTACTCCCATGAGAAGTCTGGTGTCTTATATTCTCCCATCCCCCACTGAATATCACTTTAAAAACTGATTTGAAAGAGCCTTTCGTGATACTTACTCTGGGAAAAAAGAATTTAACCTTGTCTGTGCCTCCAAAATGATATATATGGCTCTGGATTCAGTTCCTGTAATACAATGTCCATTCATTGTTACTGTACAAATAACACACATTTGGTATACTAATAGTTAGGCTAATGTTTATAGATAATCTAAAAATTACATGTTTCTCAGCAAAAGAGGAATAAGTAGGAATTTCTTCACTTGTCAGGGTGAGACAGGGGTAGCAATTGAAGACAACACCCCCTCACATTCACATATTGTGGAGACAAAAGTCTGTGGGAGGATGAGGGGTGGTATAAGACAAAGTAGTAGGAAACCTCAGGGTCCCGGACCCTCTACAAAGGTACTGTTCTCAGCAAGTGGAAGTTCCTTCATAGACCAAGGCTTTCCTGTGAATGGGAAGTATTTCAAGGGCTGGACCCTCTGGGAAACAGAGATTAGGCTGCTCTGGGATGGCACAGTCCTGTGAATTTCATTCCTGCTGGCAAAAGAGGGCACTGAAAAAAGCCTGGAAAAATCTAATGACAGGGACCAGGTTTGTGTGGAGAAGTTTCTCCTTGGTCTCCAAGCTATCCCACTTCCTTCCAGGAAGCATAATATGATTCTTGCCCCATTCTCCAAGAAACAATTTCCCTAGAGGATGGTGCCTGGAAAAAGTCCTAGCTGTACCACCTTAGTGATAACTGTTTTTAGCACTTCCTGCCCTCCTTTCCCACCATTCAATTGCTAGAAGAGGGATACCCAGAACTAAAGGTCATTTTGCTTTTTTATTTGATTATTAGGTTGCTATAACAAAATGATTTATCACATATTGGCCAACCTATCACTAGGCTTCTTCTATTTGCACAGTCTGGTTATCACTCGCTCCTGTGACTATCCTTAAAACTTTAAAGGATATTAGAACCTTAACCCCTGTTCTCCATTGGCATTGCATTTGAGAACTTAATGGCATCTCCCTACCATGATATGTCATCAGGATCCTTTGGTAAAGGAACATTATAATGACATAATAAATATAACAATATCTTATGCTTTCATAGTACATTATAATTTGTAAGGAACTTTCATGTACATTACCAAACCAAGGCCAAATGAGATAATATATGTGAAGTTCTTTGTAAGATATAGTATTATAGTACTATCAAAATGTCAGTTACAAGCAATATTATTTTGTTTTAACTTCTCAGTGTTAAGATAGTTGTTATCACACCCAGTTTAAAGATGAGGAAACTAAAGCTTAGAATGATTGAATGATGTTCTCAGGATCATATTGCCTGCAAATGATGAAGCTCTATCTAAAACTCATCTTCTGACTTCTAACCTATATACTTTACCATATTGTGCCCATCTAACTACAGGTCAGCTCAGTGGCACAGTGGATAGAGCATTAAACCTGGAGTCAGAAAGACCAGAGTTCAAATCTGGCTTCAGGCATTTACTGTGTGACCCTAGGCAAGTCACTTAACCCTGTTTCCCTCAGTTTCCTCACCTGTAAAATGATCTGGAGAAGGAAATGACAAAACACTGCAATGTCTTTGTCAAGAAAACCGCAGTAGGGCTCATGAAGAGTCAAACATGACTGAAATGACTGAACAACAACAAACTTTAGACCTCTGAATATTAGAAGATTATTCTTTTCTTTTCACAATTTAACATGACATTTTCCTGAGTTGTTTATGTGGTGATGATTCATGTGGTATCATCCACTCTCTCTCCACTATTCTACGTCCCTGAAGCACCTGCCATCCCGGATGTCAGAGGAAACACAGAGTATAGACCACTGTTTACCACCCAGTGGCTCTGAATTACTAACTTGGCTTCTAGTAGTATTCTTTACTACTCCTTAGATGAAACAACTCTCTATGGGGTGAAGACTCTTCAGCTCTGCAGGTGAAGTCGCCGTTTCATTGTTCCTACTTATTCTAGATCTTGCCTTTGCTTCATATGGTATTCCAAAGGAAATCTAAAAGCGTGTGATGGGGGTTCCTATGCCATATGTTTTCTACACCTCTCACCTGACCCAGAAGCATATTTGTTTTTCGTTGCTTTACCACTTTGATGATTAGGGAGGGTTCTAAAGGAACCCTGGGAAGAATAACATCCTGAGAAGCAGTAGAAACTCTGGGCTTAAGTCCTGTCTCCAACACTTACTAGATATGAAACCATGGTCAAACCTCTTAGTTTCTTAGTGCCACAGACAATTCTTCAAAACTCTAAAGTTAGAAATCTTCACAAATGAAGGGGAGTTTTTGCTTTTGTTTTCCACTGGAAGTCTTCCATACTGCTGAAATCACAGATCTGGAAGTTCATTAGATATGATTAGATAGACATATAGACAGACAGACAGACAGACAGATAGATAGATAGATATGATTAGATATAGGCAGTCATATGGACTGGTAGATTCCTGAAAAATGCTTTGTATGTCTACCAAATTTCATTGTTCACTTAAGTTCAGCAAATCTGGGGGTTTTCTCTGCACAATAATTGAAGGAGGAAAGAAAAACCATACTCCTGGTAGGTACACATCTTTGCTCCCATCATGTTACATACTGCACCCACTCTTCATCTCCCCTGACTTATATGTATATGAAGATAAAAAAATGCCCTCCCAGTTTTTAAATAGTTGAAACTTCAGGCTGAATCATAGTTTCTTAGCCCAAGATACCATCCCAACTTCTATACACACACACACATACACACACACAAGGTTAAAGTCTGTGGATAAATTTTAGAAAGTCCATTAACTTGGGATGAGAAAAAAATTCATCTTTATTTTCACTAATCTCTAATTGAAATTTAGCATTTCTTCCAATTACAATTTTTTTTTAAAAAAAGATTCATTATTCTAAGAAGGGATTTCATAGGCTTCACTACCCTGCCAAAAGTATCTATGGCACATACAAAAATGGTAGATGATGAGAGAATAGTAGTTCGGTGATCTACCTCAGGGGAAACAAAGTTTATGGAATACAGCAGTTTGGTATTGTGGAAAGAGCACTGGACTTCAAGTCAAAAGTCCTGGCCTTGAATTCCATCTTGCCTACTCTTTATATGACCCTGGGGTTGAACCAGGTGATCTCTATGGCCTCTTCCATGACCAAGCCAGTAAAGGCTTAACTACTGGATTACAAAAATGCACAAGACGCTTTTAAGTTTAATCTGCATTAACATTTTTACCATTTTCTTAAGTGTAGGCAATCAACAAAACAATGAAACAAGGCCTTATTTGTGGCATCTGCTGATTTCTGAGGTGTAAATGCTTGCAGAAAAGTTAACAATCAGTTCTCCTGAACCCAGATGAGCTTGCTCCAACACACCCTTGGCTTCCAATTTTCATAGTCTGAATAATATTCTAAGTCTATGAGACCAGAAGAAAAGGAAAAAGAAAGAAGGGGGAAAATAGAAAGAAGCAGAAAACAAGAAGGGAGAATCATTAAAACCATTATAGCAGGGCTACTTGATGGTTTGCCATCTCTCTCCCACCTATCCCTGTAAGAATGTGAACATTCTCACCGTCAAGGAAACTCTGAGCAGGGAGCCAATTGGATGTATGATAAAAGCATGCTCTGTTTGCTGGGAAAGCTGCCCTAGCAATACTGCCTGAGGATTTTTCTCTGGGAAGAGATGTAAGAAAAATCACAATTCAACTCTTCTCCCTCCTTTCTGTGCTAATCTGTTGTCACTGGGAGAGTCATGAATTTGCAAACCAAGAGAAAATCATTGGTCCTTCTCAAAGGAAGGCAGTGGGGTTTTTCACTAAGACTGGGGACTCAGTAGCTATGAATTTTCATCTCAGCTCTACCCTTTATTATAAGATTGAATCCCTATCTCCTATGGTATAACGTTATCCTCATCCATGAAACAACTATTTTCAAGAAATGATGGTCAAGATGATTTTAAAATGCCTTACAAAGGAAGAATACTAAATAATAACACCCTAAGGGCCAAAAATCTAATAAAGGCAAAGGATCTTTTCTTGTCATCTTTGAAAGCCTGCCTCTTTTCTGTCATAGGGATAGTTTAAGAAATATTGGATTTTAAGACGAACAAAGTAAGAAAGTTGATCAAAAGAACTAAATACATAATCCCCTGCGTGGTTTTTTATTGAACCCAAAAGATCATGTAACCCTGCTGCCATTTTGTTTTTATCTCGCTCAAATTGCTCAACAAGAATACCACAAAGGTCAACAACAAATCATGGCAATACCCCTTAAAACTGAATTAAATAATATCTTTGTGGGTTTAGAACCAAATCAAGTGTTAAGTTTTTACAAGTGAGCTTTATTATTATTATAGCATCTACTACCATACGTAGGCAGCTAGGCTACACAGTGCATAGAGTCCTGGGCCTAGAGTCCAGAAGACTCATCCTCCCGAGTTCAAATCTGGCCTCAGACACTCGCTAGCTCTGGGACCCTGTGAAAGTCACTTAATTATGTTTGCCTCAGTTTCCTCATCTGTAAAATGAGCTGGAAAAGGAAATGGCAAATCATGCCAGCCAAGAAAATCTCAAATGGGGTCCCGATGAGTTGGACAAGTCTGAAATAACTCAACAGCCACCACATGGGGAGGTGCTTAGGAGAACTTCGTTCACCGAATTCTCAGACTCAGAGACCAGCAATTAGGTAATAAATGGGAAACCTCTAGGTTCGTTATCCAGGTGTGCTCTCCTGAGGATAGTTCAGGTCAAAAAATAAAAGTATTCATAGTATCATAGATTCAGAACTAGAAGGGAGTAGGGAAGTCATCTAGTCCAACCTCTCCCTTTCATAGATAAGAAAAGTGAGGTCTAGGAAGCTGAAGACACTAACCCAGGGGAGGGGAACCAGCAATTTTGAGGCTACCTATGGCCCTCTAGATCCTCAAGTGTGGCGCTTTGGCTGAATCATGAAGTTTGGATTCGGTCAGAGGGCCATACTTGAGGACCTAGAGGGCCACATGTGTCCTTGAGGTCACAGGTTCAGGGATTTTTCTGTGGAGTTTGGCTTCAGTCAGAGGGTCACACTTAAAGACCTAGAGGGCCACACATAGCCCCAAGGCCTCAGGTTCTCCACCCCTGCACTAGCTTTGTCATACAATAAAACTCAGAGGGAGAATTTGAGTTCAGGTCATCTGACACCAAAGCCAGCTCTCTGCTGTATATTGTATATATTGCAGACCATATCTGCCCACTTTCTTCATAGTGTTCTCACTGGTCAGAGGACTCTAAGAATTAAAGAATAATTATTAGTATATAGTATATAGAGGCACTGTGGCATAGGAAACAGAGCTGGCCTTGAATCCAGTGCATTATTTAATGTCTCAGGATGCTAAGCTGTTCTGTAAGACTGTAGATTGCAGCCAAGCTGCATTGGTAAAGGGAGTTTGCTCACAGGGAGATGCCTATGATAGAGCCTTGCCCCTGTTGGTCATATGGTATATTATTGTCCATTAACATAAGTACTCTTCAAGGGCACCCTCCAAGTGCTTTGCTTATAAACAAATAGAATCAACATCATTTTATGGGTAGGAAACTTAAGGCCCAAAATGAGATCAGATTAACAAAGGAGTGATCAAGGAAGGCATTAGACTTCATCCTTCAGAATCTATTCTCCCCTCTTTTCACGTATCTTTTTTGAGGGCCTTACAAAAAAGTAGGATCCTCTTATCTAGGTGGCTACTTAATGCCTGTTGTCTCTGGTGATATCAAGCCCTTCTTATGCTTATGATTTCACAGTAGCAGTTGGCTCAAAATTATTAAAAAAAAAAAAAAAGGTGGGAGGGGGTTGCTGAGGAATGAGCAAAAAAAAAAACCTTCCTATAAGAAAGTTAAAGAACCATTTCTCAACATGAACAGTACGTAGCCCAAGTGGATCATTAAGTAAACATGAGATGACTTGTTTCCAAAAAACTGGCAGTCGATAAAGAAAGAGGAATTATGCAAGATCACATCAACCTTGCTTATCCTGCATCCCAATCCCTGTTCGCCGGGGGGCAGACTCGGCACAGCTATTATGGGTTGTGCAATGAGCTGTGGCGGTTACCAGCACAGAGGCAGATAACACGTTTGGCTGAACTTGGGCCTCAGGACCCATTTTCATGCTTCCCACACACTAACACCATCCTGTCCACCACTAAAGCAAAACAAAAAGCAATCTTACTAAAGAATCTTGAGAAAATGTCTGAAATTCCAAAAAGAAGAAGCAGAACACTGGAATTCAGTTTGCCTACAAATTCTAACATGTTACAAGGATATCATCTGCTGTAAGACACTCCTCCTTACTGCTCACCTCAGAAATAATAGATGGCTTAAAGCTGTGCTATGTGGGGAGAAAAGGTGATAGTTGTAGAGATTCACCAAAGAAACACTAGGGCCTGTCTTACATGTGACTGACTTGGGAAAGTGTGCCTCTCATCTTAATCTTTCAACCCAATATTTCTTTTGGAAATCAACAATTCT
This sequence comes from Bettongia penicillata ogilbyi, assembly GCA_023548195.1. NCBI lineage: Eukaryota > Metazoa > Chordata > Mammalia > Diprotodontia > Potoroidae > Bettongia > Bettongia penicillata. The sequence goes on from JAJHZJ010000305.1 coordinate 2,661,091, forward strand.
ATAATTTTTAAAAATTTATTTATTTTTAGTTTTCAACATTTGCTTTTATAAGGTTTTTAGTTCTAAATTTTCCCCCTCTCCTTCCATATCCCCTCCCAAGAAAGCATGCAATCTGATATAGGCTATATGTGTATGATCATATTAAACATACTTCTACATTAGTCATGTTGTGAAAGAAGAATCAGAACAAAGGGGAAAAACCATGAGAAAGAAAAAAGCAAACAAACAAAAAAAGAAAACAGTATGCTTCAATCTGCCTTCAGACTCCCTAGTTCTTTCTCTGGATGTGGATAGCATTTTCCATTACGAGTCTTTTGGAATTGTCTTAGATTATTCATTTCTGAGAAGAGCTAGATCTAACAAAGTTGGTCATTGCACAGTGCTGCTGTTACTGTGTGCAGTCTTCTCCTGGTTCTGATCACTTCATTCAGCATCTGTTCATGTAAATCTTTCCAGATTTTTCTGCAATTCTTAACTGAAAAAAAAAGTGATTTTTTTCGTGGAAGATATTCAAGATGAGAATTCATAAGACAATAGCCCTGGGAGCTTGATGGTTAGAACTTTGGGAAGAGTTAAAGGTGGTAGGAAAGATGATAGAATTTAAGAATTTCAGAGCTGGTGAGGATCTCTTTATCCCTCTTTGGGGACTTTGGGGAAAGCGGGTCGCACATGATACATAGAATTCATAGAGCAGAAATATCATTTAGTCCTTTCCCTTTGTTTTGTAAATAAAGAAACTGAGGTCCGGAGACAAACAATGATTTGCCCAAGATCCCAAGAATCCTAAGATCAAGGGTTGGGATTAGAATTTGGGTCCTCTCACTCCAAAAACCTATGCTCTTTCCACTGTGCCACACAGTTGTTTGAGAACTGTTCATTTCAAATATCCCTTTGGGATCTTCAGATGAAAATCTTTGGAGATAGTAACTATTAGCTTGATTAAAACATGTACTCAATGCTTCTTTTTTAGCATATCATCACTGAATGATAGGTCGATGCTGAGTGATAGAAATCGCTTCCCTTTCTCCCACGCTCTAAACGCCCTAAACTCCCATTTTCTCTCTCACTGCCTCCTGCAGAGTCGCATTTCAAATTCCTGTACAGGACAATCTTTCAGAGACTCAAAAATCACTACTTCTCCACATAATTGAGCAGCAGGTAATCATAGCTGATGTGTGTAGATAGGGCTTTAAGAATTTAAAAAAGCACTGTACATGCATTATCCTCTTTGCCCCTCAGAATAGCTCAGGGAAGGAGGTATTATTCCCCCATTGTACATATGAAGGAACTGAGACTAAGGGAGATCAAGGACATGCACATGGTTATTTGAACAGAAATTTGTACTGACACCAAGCCCAGTTCAGTTTCACCCCATGACATTTCATTGTGAACAGCACAGACTACTTAGCATCTTAAAATACACATTGCCATACCCACCAGGCTACCACTGCTTCCTAGGCAGATCCCTGGAAATTGGGTACAGTAAATAATCATTGTGGGAAGCTCTGAACAGATGTTTCAGATCACTGGAGGCCCCAGCATAGGGCTATGAATTCAAGAAATTTAGGGAAACTCCTTACTACCAGTCCATATTTCATCATGCCAGCCAAAAAAAGCGAACGAGTCTAAAAGCTGTCTTTCTTGATGTATCCTTTCCTGTTCCCTTTCCATACTCCTTCTGGCCTTTGCCAAGCGAAAGACAAAAGTTTGATTTTTTTTTTAAATGGAAGTTTTGCTTATATGATTTGTAGTCTCATTCAGTTTGTGTCTCTACTTGAACAAAGACACATAAGATGAGGCACTTCCATGATGTTAAGCAAGTCAGAGAAGAAAAGGAGGAGCTCTCTGTGACAGCAATTTCTGGGATTTTTTTAAAGTACTTTATATGAGGAAGCTGGCTTTTAGATCTTAATGTACAGTGGAAAGTGTGCAGAATTATTTCATCCCCTTGTGGCAGAATTTTAGAAAGAAAATTAGCCTAGAAAGTAAATGGGAGATGGGCAGAGGGAAAAGGGAGGGCTTGGTAATAACTGAGTAGATAGTGAATTATTTTAACATTTAAGAAAACTCCCCCTTTATTTCACATCATGTACATGCCATTCCAATATCTGCCTCACCTCCTCTGTTGGACTTCTTTCTGTTGATACTTTTTTGGTATGTTGAGGGGAGATGATCCAAACCTGTGATTTTCTTAGTGTTTAAAATCCTTGCTAGATAAAATCTTTCTACCAGTGCATTTTGGCAACAGATCTGTAACATCTGCCTTAGAGAGTTACCCTGGGGAGTTACAACTTGCCTATGGTATGTTTCAGGAATAGGACTTGAATACAAGCCTTCCATACTCCAAGGCCAGCCTCTGTCTACTCTGTAATGTTGCTTCTCATTGATAGCTAAACTTGCTCAATGGTAAAGAATAGTAGTAATGGTCTGGCATAGTGGATAGAGTGCTAGACCTGCAGTAAGAAAGACTCATCTTGAGTTCAAATCTGTCCTTAGATATATATAGCTGTGTAACCCTGGGCAAGTCACTTAGTCCTGTTTGCCTCAGTTTCTTCATCTGTAAAATGAGCTGGAGAAGGAAATGGCAAATCACTCCAGTATCTTTGCCAAGAAAACCCCAGATGGGTCATGGAGAGTCAGATATGACTGAAACAACTGAACAACCAAAGTAGCAATAGTAATGAGAGGCCATATGGCACCATGGAAAGATAGCTGGCCTTAGAGTCAAGGAGGCTTGGGTTTAAGTCTTACATCTGACATGGTTTTGTGATTTTTGGCAAGTCACTTAACCATCAAGTGCTTTAGGCAGCTCTCAAGGACTCTGGGGGCATCAAGGGTGCCATCTTGAATTGGAAGAAGAAATGCAAGTTCCCTAGATCAGTGAAATCATAGTTCGAGTCCCTGTCCCTATCCCTAGCAATGTTGTTGTTCACTTTTTTCAGTTGTGCCTGACTCTTCAAGACCCCATTTGAAGTTTTTTTTTTGGCATAGATCCTGAAGTAGTTTGCCATTTTCTTCTCCAGCTCATTTTATAGATTATAAAAGTGAAACAAATAGGGTTAAATGCCTTGCCCAGGGTCACACAGCTAGTAAGTGTCTGAGGTCACTTGCGAACTCATGTCTTCCAGACTCCAGACCCAGAACCCTATCCACTGCAACACTGGCTGCTCTATCCCTAGTAATAATAGTCCTATAATGTTCACCCTCTAATGTATCAGCTTTTCAGGTTTGTGGAGTGTTCTTGCCCATTACTTCTCTTTCTCCTCCTTCCTCCTATTGCTCACGTTTTAAATATTTTACTGTTTATTACTAGCTTCACTAATAAGTGAACAGATATACAAAAAAAGCAGGAAATCCAATAGCCCAATTAGCTAGTGGATGCCTGTTGGGGAACAAATAGAAAAATACTGACCAGAGTAAAGTTTAGAGTTGTTTCTATACATTTAATATGTTGTCCACTATCAACATGGATTATACCTAGTACAGCTAATTTCTGCCTATAGTCTCCTGTCCACCATTTGGCCAAACAACCATCTAATGTTTCAAATCAACCAAATCAGAAGAAAATTCCTTCTTTCCTCTCTAGCCCCAAAATGATTCCAGTTAAGGTGAAAATTCAGGTAAGAGAAAATCATGAAATGAAAGGTGCTTCACATTTCAAGACATTGTTTTCTGGTGTTTGGCTTACTCTGCAATCTCATGTTAAACATTAGCCTTTTAGTGAACATTAAGCACAAGCTGGAGGTCAATGTGTGACAGAGGATACACACATACAAATACACATGCTATCACGTAGCCACCCAGTTAGTGGGAAGGGAAGTGACAGCAGTAGAAATGGAAATGATTTATTTTTGCAACCCTGGTTGATGTTTTGGTTAAATCATTTGTAGACTGTTAAATGATTTACATTCTGGTGGGACCGAAGAGTCCCAGGACTGTGATTCCAGGCATTCCTCCCCATTTCAACCCACTGGCATCATATATCAATTACAATGTCCATAAAACACTGTCTATTATTGATGTTGATTCTCCCATATTATTATCTCTCATATTCTCCCATTAATTCTCTGATCCCAACCCTCCAAAGCAGCCAGTGGCAAATATTATCATTGTTATTTTTAACTAGAAATACCCAAGACAGAAAGTGACTCAGTAACTTGCTTAACACAGCCTTCCCTCTTTAAAAGATTTTACTCTGCAGGGGCTCATGTTGACACAAGGAGATGAAACAAAAATCTAGGCAATTCCTAAATTGAAGCTGAATTTATAGAATCCAAGCATATGATTCTATAGTGAAAAATGATAGTTTCTTATAAACTCTCAGAATTGGGAAGGACCTCAGAGATATTCTAGTCCAACTCTCCCATGAGGAAGAATCCCTCTACAGCAAGGATTAGTCAGCCTCTTCTTGAAGACCATCGATGACACAGAAATCAATGCCTACTGAGAAATAGTTAGTCCTCCTTTGGGAGAGTTCTATTGGGAAATTTTTCCTTAGATCAAACCTAGATCTGCTTCCCAGCAATCTTCCACCTATTGCTTGGCTCTTAGTTCTTCCCAAACAGAACCTGTCCAGTGCCTTCTCCACATGATGACCTTTGAAATAATTGAAGGTAGCAATCATATTCTGTCCTTCTGCAGACCAAACATACTCAAGTCCTTCAACCAATACTTGTCTGGCATAGTTTCTAAGGTCCTCACCATCCCAGTCACTTTCTTTAAATGCATTTTTGCTTGTCAGTATCTCCTTCCTAAAATGGTAATCAGAATTAAGTACTATAATTCAGATGAGTTCTGATCAAGAGAAAACACTTTCTCATCATGGCCTCCAATTATTTAGCCAAAAATCACTTGAGCATTTTTAACCTTCCAACTCATGCTACTGACTCTGTGTCATTCTAGTTAACAAATTAATAGAAATGTGCAAACAAGCTAATTCCTAAACTTAGATTTCAGATTATGCCAGTTTCATCAATACTTTGACAAAAGAGTAGAGACAGAGTACTGTACCCAGAAACACAGATTTAGGTTTGAGTCAGGACTGTGCCATGTGGACAAGTCACTTAATTTCTCTGAGTTTTAGTTAATTTGTCTATATTTTTGGGATAATAATGCTTTCATAGGTTAGCTTGCTGTCACAGTGGGATAGAGTGCTGAACCTGAAGTCAGAAAGATTGACATTCCTGAGTTCAAATCCATGTGACCCTGGGGAAGACACTTAACCCTTGTTTGCTTATCTATAAAATCAGCTGGAGAAGGACATGGCAAACCACTCCAGTATCTTTGCCAAGAAAACCCCAAATGGGGTCATGAAGCGTCAGGTACAACTGACAATGACTGAACAACAACATTGACGGTTTCAGAGGCTTGTTGCAAGGGAAATGCTGCCATAAACCTCAAAGCACTGTGCAAGTATAAGTGATTATTATTCTGCTATGTCTTATCAAGAGATAAATGGATAGAAAGCCTTTCTAGAAACCAGGAAGATTCCAGTTCCATCTTTGACACACACTGTCCGTGTGACCCTGAATAAGTCACTTGTCTTTTTCATTGTTCTAGGTCAATAGTGTCAAATCCAAATAGAAATGGATACGTATTGGTGGTATCTTGACTCAGTAAACCACAAATTAGCATCTAAGTTGTATGATATTTTTATTTATTTTGTTAAACATTTCCCCATTACACTATAGTCTGATTTTGGAGAGGGCAGTTTCAGCGGCCCAGGGTTGAGCTCTGAGTTAAGTTTCTAAAATACAACTTCTGCCAAAACTTCAGGCTGGTAGAGGGAATTTCCTTACCTGGGAGTTTCCTGTACCGAAGAAATCCAGGTCCAATAGTCATCTCTAAATTTCATCCATCGTTGTGATTGTGAGATCAAAGTCTTAGAGAAAACATTATGTCAGATCTCTTGTAAATGAAAGTTAACAACTCAAGGTAACAACATTGATTCAGAATCTCAAGTTGTTTCTGGTTCCAGGTTTAAATGCAAGGGCTCTTAAAAAGAATGTAAAATATCATCAGATAGAGCATGACCCTTCATCACTGAAGAATGAGGCATTGGATTAGATGACCTCTGAGCTCCCTAGCAGTTCTAAATCTAGACTGCAAGGATGCTTTGGTGCTGAGACCACCCTGCCATGGTAGGTCAGATTACCCTGAGATTACTGGTCTCATTACAGGGAGAGTTCAACAAAAGGGAAGCAATTAGCATAAATCCCAAGCATGGGCAAAGAGCAGGCAAAAATCAATCCTATCTGCAGATAAGATAATAGCTTAATTATTAGAAAATCATCTCCCTAAAGGATCTGAATACAAATTCAAGCTTTGTGCCTACTATTTTCCAGATACCATATTAGGCACTGAGTATATACAAAGACAAAAGTAAAGAGTCCCTGCTCTTCCACAGCTTATATTATGTCAAAGGAGAAAAACAGTCACATTTGTAGCTATATACAAAATGTTTACAAGGTGTGCACAAGCTAATTGGGGTAGAGGAGGCACTGGCAGCGGGAGGGATGAGAAGAAGTTTCTGTAGAAGGTGACCCTTGAGCTGAGCCTTGAAAGAACCTAAGAATTTTAAGAAGTGGAGGTATGGAGGGAGAGAATCCTAGAAATGGAAGCTAGCAAGAATGAAAGTGCAGACAATGGAAAATAGAGTGTTACATAAGAACCACAGCAAGAAGGCCAGTTGGACTGGATCTCAGAGTATGGAAGGGGAGTAAAGTGAACAGTGCTAGAAGGATGAACCTTTCAGGCTATATTACACCCTTCCCCACCCCAGGCAAGGACCAGATTGTAAAGACCCTTGCATGCCAAATATAGGAACTCATAGCAGATCCTAGAGTTGATAGGGAACCACAGGTTTATTGAGTAAGAAAATGACATGGTTAGACCTGTATTTTAGGAAAAGTATTTTGGAAGCTATTTGGAGGATAGAAAAGAGTCAGGAGAGAATTGAGACCCTGAGTGAGATGAGTTAGGAGACCACTGCAGCTGTTCAGGTGAGAAATGATGTGAGTCTGAACTATAATATAAGGTAACTATAACTAGATGGGTGGAGGGAAGGGGTCAGTTGGGATAAATACAGTAGATGTTACGGAGGTAGAGACGGAATTTGGCAACTGTACATATGTGGTTAGGATGACAGTTGCCAAAAATGACAACAGGGTTACAAAACTGGGTGACTGGAAGGATGGTAGTTTCCTCAACAAGAAAAGAGAAGGTGGGAAGAGCTGGGGAAAGTTTGGGGGAAAACTGAGATGCTTACAGGACATCCAGTTCAGTATATCTAATAGGCAATTTTGTGATTCAGGATAAGATGTCAGGAAAAAGAAGGCTGGATGTGTAGATCTGTGAGTCATTTGTATAGATATGAGAACCAATCCCATATAAACTGATGAAGTCCCTGAGTGAGAGTAGAGAAAGAAAAGAAAAGGGCTCAGGCAAGAACCTTGAGGGACACCCACAGCTACAGGCAAAGAGATGGTTGCTGATCTGTCAAAGGAGAAAAAGAAAAAATGGTCAGACAGAAAAAGAGCTAAGAAAGAAATCTCCCGAAAACTCTGATGGAAGAAAACAGGGTTCTAGAAGGAAATGGTGGTCCACATGCTGCAGAAAGATCAAGAAAACGTAGGAAAAGCGCATTGGGTTTGGCAGTACAGAGATCACCAGTAACTTTGGGAGGAGTGGTTTTTCAGTTGGGTGACAAGGTCAGGACTGAAGCAGTAAAGGGTCTAGGGCTACAAGGATCACCAAAAGTCAAAGCCTCATTTTGCCCAGGAAGAAACTGAGACTCAGGTTAAATGACTTGCCCCAGATCTGAGAAACAGAATTTGAACTCTGATCCTCAGACTCCACTATACTTCATGGAAGCAGAATGTATTAAAATATTTTCCTAGAATTTGACTGAGAAAGAAAAAGATATAGGATACTATCTTGAGAATCTAGTGAGAGCTTTTTTTTTTGAAGGATGTCAGAGATTTGGACATGTTTATAGGCAATAGCTAAAGAACAAGTAAGATAGGAGAAGACTGAAGATTAAAAGAGAGAGGGAACAACAGGCTAGAAAAGACCAGAGGGGACAGTACATGGAGAAGAGATGGCTTCAGTTTGGAAAAGGGCAACCTTCATCAGAGACTACAGTAAAGGAGAAGACAGTAGGAGGAGTGAGGGATGATGTCAGGTGGTTGTGAAATTTGGGGAAGGAGAGAAGAGGAAACTGGCTGCATTTGGTCTAAATGTTTTTAGTAAAGTGTGAGGCAAGATTTTTGTTTTATCAGCATTTCTTTATATTACTAATTTAAAAAATGGAAAAATAACCAGAAAGAGAATGCTATTTCAAGTAAGATTCAAATGCATTGGAGTTGACCTACCTAGACCTATACAGGGAATTATATCAAAAACAATTACAAAATAAATTTTTATAAATGCAAGCCTAAATAATCAAAAATATATGAACAAAAATGTTCATATGTAGGCCATGCTAACATTATAAAAATGGCAATACTATAGATAGTATAGATTTTATGCTATTTCATCAAATTGCCAAGGAAATACTTGGATATTTTGGTGAATCTTTATCTTATCCATATGTGTACTCCTTCCAACAGTTCAAATTGTGACCCATTTACTGGTCATTCTTCATGCTTCTTGTCCACATCCCCCTGGAATCCTCCATAAATGGAATATCTAGTGTTCTGGGGTCTTCTTCTAGATTTGACATTAAGTGGGTTACAATGGAACATATAAGCTGTCTTTCTACTATTCTTCTCTCTTGTTACATTACCCGGCTTACCTCCCTCTTCAATCATATATCACTTTGACTTCTTTAATATATTCCAGCCTGTTTACCCCCACCATGCATCTCTCCAGTGCCCCTTGGATGACCTACAGCTTTAATTCTTCAGAAATGGTGAGAGTATTTGATTCATAGCCATGTGGCTGCTGAGTAATATTAGTGTCTCAGCGAGAAGTTTGGAGACATTAAAAGCAATTCTTGATAAGAATAGTCCTTTTCAAATGATGTTCTACAACAGAGTACATCTTTACGGTCTTATAATTAATTGAAGGATTCAGAGAATCCGAGATCTTACTGTGCTTCTTTTTATTGACTATTTTAAAAAAACACACACATTTTATTTGGTGGAATAAAATACTACCCTAAAGAATCTTCTCTAAGAAGTTGTTTTCCATTCATCCAATAAAATCATGAGATTCCTGAATGAGCATCAAGACAAAGGTAACTCTTTTCAACATCCCTCTGATTATCAGCATCAAGTGAGACACAAAACTAGGAGACATATTCACACAAAGTGTTTGCCATTGTCATAGAGAGTACCTAGGTTAGAGTTAAAATCTAAGAGGTATTCTCTATAGATTCTGAAGTCCTTTAAATGTTGCTTTTTGTAGATGACATGGTGCTAATTAGATGAAAGCTGCTTCCTGTTAAAATCATGATAGGTAGTGGGTCTCTCAGAAGACGTATTTTGAATGTCTGCTGTAGATGGCCAATGAACTGGGCCCAGAATTGAATAGGAAGAAGGTGGGGGCAGGGGGCTGAAACTTTGTGAAATTGGAAATTAGCCATAATTCATGTTGAAGAATAAAAGATAAAGAATTTCAAAAAAAAACATAAAATAGGAAGTACTGGATCTCAAATTATATTAGAAAGCATCTATTATCAAACATCAGTTAATGGAAAAAAAAACAGAAAAGTAGATTTGTGGACCAGACAAGGTAATCAAAATCTACAAGTAAATGGATACAGCAGCTGAGTGTTTGATATTTCAAAGTAGTAGGGGAGGGATTCTATTTAACAAGAACTACAAGGAAACTTAGATAGCAATTTGATGGAAAATGGGTTTAGACCAAAATATAGCACAATTAAATTGAATGACTTAAAAGACTTGCATATAAAAAGGACCATCATTAAAATGCTAGAGAAAAATAAAATGTTTTATCTCAAACAGCTATGGATACAGGAAGAATTCTTAATAAGGCAAGGGATAGAGGATATTAAAAGACAAAGTATATGGTCTTAATCACAAAGGAAAAAAAATTTCACAAATAAATCCAATGCAATTAGAACAACAAGAAAAGATGTAAATTGAAAAAAAAAAATCATTTGACATCTCTGAATAAAGCCTGACATACACATCTTTAGAGAATTGGCATAAATCTCTAAATTGAAGGTCCATTCCACAATAAGTGGTTAGAGGATATGAGTAAACTTTTCAAAAGAAGCATAAGCTATCAGAAACTATATGAAAAAAGTTCAAAATCATTAAGAGAAGTGCAAATAAAAATAACTCAAGATGTTACTTAACCTCCCCACAAAACAAAAATAATTGACAAAGATGGTAAAATATTCGGGGGAAAATCTGATCTTATTGTGACTTTGAGAAGATAGATATGCAAATTCACTGTTGGTGGGATTATGAACTGGTTGAGTGTTGCAGAAGGAATTTGTAATTATGCAAGAGAAAATTTAAATTTATTCATATTCTTTTACCTATTGATTCCACTACTGGTCATACCCCAAGGAGATTAATGAAAGAAGGAGATGACTCATATGGACAAAAATATTCACAATAATGCTGTTTGTAATAATATGAATTTGGAAACACACTGTGCCCAATGATTTAGGAATCGCTGAAAAAATAATGTTATATGAATGTAGCAGAATATTGTGAAGCTCAAGGAATGATACAAAGGAAAAATCAATAGATATGTGGGAAGATACCTGAATTGATGCAGAGTAAGAAAAGCAGTGGTAAAACAATACACGCAACCACTACAAGGATATAAAGGAAAGTGTTAAGTAACAAAATCTGGTTCAAATACAGTGCATGAAATTTTACCAAATTATTAAAGTTAAAACCCACATCTTTTTTTCTTAAGTAGTAAACTGTAAACCTAGAGACTGGCATGTAGTATTGGACATAATTACTCTCTTATAGGTGTTTTGCTTAACTGTTTATAAGAAGTACACTTTTTTGAGGTGCTCTTATATTTTATTGTCTTTCAGTCATGTCTGACTCTTTATGACCCCATTTGGGGTTTTCTTGGCAAAGATGCTGGCGTGGTTTGCCATTTCCTTCTCCAGCTCGTTTTACAGATGAGGAAACTGAGACAAACAAGGTTAAGTGATTTGCCCAGGGTCACGTAGCTAGCTAGTCAGTGTCTGAGGATAAATTTGATCTCAGGAAGATGAGTCTTCCTGACTCCAGATCCACTCTCTATTTGCTGTGTCACCTAGCTGCCCCTGTTCTTATATTTATGAATCAATAGAAAAAGTTTTCAGAGATTTCATGGTAATAAAGAAAGTAGGATTTTTGGTCAGTAGTTATTGGTAGTCTCTCAGTTTTGATCAGTTCTCCAAACCATGATTTTTTTTCTAAACATGTATCTTCTCTTTGTATATTAATAGATCAATGCATTCAAAATTGTGTTTTGTCTAACATGGATCACTTCTGTGTGTATTTGGTTTCGTCCAACCGCGCTTCCCAAATGAAATTTCTTTGTTACTTTTTCTACTTCCTCTCTAAGACCTCAGACTGAGGCATAAGGCTAAATTGTGGCAATTTCACATAAGGTTGTTTTTAATTTTGTTTAGTTGTTGAAATAATTGATTTAAGATTGTCTCATAAAATAGATGTGTTGTGAAAATATTGAAAATTATAGAGGCACGTTTACAGAAAAAATAACCAAATTTTGTCCTCTTTTTATGTTTTTCTTTCTTTATAGGAACTTATTGAGGTTGACAGTGAAGTGGTATTTGAATTAGCTTCATATATTTTACAGGTAAGTTATAACGTCCTTCCTGTCTTCTAGTACTATCTGTAATAATTAATCAGGGGATATGGTTAAGAATTTGTTAGACTTATTGGGGAGTTACTCCCCAATGGTGTGGGCATCCCTGGCTTCTCCTTGAGTAAAGTGATTTTCTGAGTTACAACCACACACACACACACACACACACACACACATTTACATACAGGAAGGGGAGTTAGGAGGGTCATTGTATATTAATTAAAATCACAATGCCATAATTACTTACCAGCTCTTAGGGTAAATAAGTATCCCAAATAGGCAGCTCATCATGAAAACCCAAACTAAAAATAATCTGCTGCCAATGCATTAGAGGAAAAGAAAACACAGTGAGACATTTGAGTAATTAGCAAATACACGTGCAAACATGACCAGAATGCTATGACTGCAACCACTGATTAATTGTGTCCTTAACTGCTTCTAGCCTAATTCAAGGAAGGGGTATTAGGCACATGGAATCCATCAGAGCTTCCAGTAAATGAATTAAACCCTACTCACCCAGTCCTAGAGATTAGATCTTTATTAAGGAAAACTTTGTACATAATCTGAGTCAGGAAAAATGGATAGTGTATGTATCATTCAGTCATTTTACTCTGGATTTACTCCTGCAAGCAAATTAAGAAACTAATGAAAGCTAACAGAGAATTATCTCACCCTTTCTGGAATGACAAGGAAGAGACCTTGCGATGACAAAAGGGAAAACAGTGCATCACTGCACATGAGATACAACAGTGGAAAGACATCATTCATTCATTCATTTAAATAACAGATACTGATCAAGTGCCTAATGTATGTGTAGAAAGCCCTGAACTAGTTGCCAAAGAGAACACAAAGATGAGTAAGAGGTAGTCCCTACAAGAAGCTTGTAGTCTAGTAGGGGAGATAATTCAGGTGCACAGATAATCGTGGTACAAGACAAAATGTAATGTATATAGTGGAGGTACCAAGAAAAAGGTATCTCTACAGAGGCAGACATGGTTCTGGCCCATCCCCTGGTCCTGTTATCCAGAGGAAACTTGGGGGAATGCCTCTAAAGTAATATTTGGGTCCAGTGTAGAACAGGTTCAGCAGTCTGGACTGCTCTGAGATAAACAGAGCTGATGTGACTCTCCTCTTGAGCATAAATATATCCTTAAGTTAATACTGGCCCAATCTCCCCAGCAACCATGAATCTAGGAAAAATCTAGATGAAACCTATGCATCAGGGCCACTTTGACCCTACAGATCTCTGCATTATTAGGTCTAGAACAGAAATGGAGGGAAGTTCTATGTTCTTTTTTCATTTTCTCCCATGTATGACCTTGTCTAGCTCAATGTTGTGTATCTCTTCCAAATGAAAAACAGCCCCTTTTGCCCTTTTTGCTTGTGATTCTTTTGCTGCTCTTGTTGCTAAAGACTGAGTCTCCATATTACCTATACTATAAGTGCAGAAACTAGTCATAGGTCTAGTCCCGTCTACTGATCAGCCCAGAGCAGTTTGCTCCTCCTTAGGCAATCTGATGAACCCTCCCTACCTCCTTCCAAGGGGCTAACCTATCAATGCCAGATTTAGAATGAGCATTAGATCTGCATAGCCTGCTACAGCTCTGAATTCTCAAGCACAAGAGATCTAATAGCCTATGCCTTCCTAGTAGTCAGATAATGAGATTATAGTTATGTGCAACCATGCTTTTGTTTATGATTGTTTGCCTTCATAAAATCGTGGAGTAGTAGATTATCTTTTGATAAATACTTAGCATTTCAGAACTGAGTTAGTTTGAAGGTGAAAATAGAAACTGAGAAAGAGAGTTTTGAACTCTGAAGCTAGCAATAAGGTTGTTATACTGATATTTATATTTTGTTTGTTTCAGGAGGCAAAGGGAGATTTTTCCAGGTAAGTCTGCAAGAACTCCTTCCTTCTTTGTTGATCATTGCTCCTACAACCTTTCCCATAATTCAGTAATAATGTTAGTGGTTATATTTAGAATGATGCTTTTGCTACCATCAATTTTGAATGAAAACACACCAATTTAACCTGAAGGTTTTGTTGAGTGGTGAGTGTTCTGTACTTTCATTGTGTGCCATAACTGTTGCTTTGAGACATAACATCCTAAGTTTTAACCAGTGCTCAGACTTAAGTCATCTAGTGCTATACCACATAACAGATCCAATACATTTTTAGGAAATATGAGAATAGATGGGAAATCATACCTTATATTAGTGCAGGAGAAGATAGTCTCAAAGCCTTGTGTTCTCAGTTGGATTTAAAAAAAACAACAGACACAAAAACCAACAACCATCTTCCACACTTAAAAGGATGACTGCTCTGACTGAAAGCAATATTATTATAGACTGAATAATATATTATAGTAAATATGATTACGAGTACTCTGGGCCCTCTCAACTATTATCTCTCCATTAATATATTTTAATGAATTTCCTCTTCACTAACAAATGGATCTCAGTCTCTAAAGAATTGCTTCTGCAAATGAAGATATGCCTACCTCATTTCTTCCTTCTCTTCTGCAACTCAGATCACAGTCATAACTCTGAACACTTTATTAAAAATTTGCTTAGTAACTTCAGGAAATCTGCAAGACTGCAAGTTTTGATTATACAACCAGTTTCAAGTACTGTACATCAGTCCATGAAGCTAAAAGAAATTGCCTAGCAGTATTTTTCAGCAACATCACTGCACCCTGTCCTGGATGTTATGTTATAAATGTTCTTAATGGGATTAGCTACTCAAAGATATACTTTATACCTCTAAGTCCGCTTATTGAATTTCTCTGAGGCCAGTAGGGCTCATTCTTTAGAACCAAGGTCCAGAGACAAAATTATTAAGCAGCAAAAACACTAACAATATGTCCAGGCTTAAGATTTAGGGACAGAAATTGGAAATTCAGCATGATAAAGCTTTAAAGGAAAATGACACCATCACTTTCCCTCCCCCCAGTCCATCAGGCATTCATAGCTTCCACTGCAACCAAATAGTCTAAAGAGCATGCACCATTTCACCTGGTAGTATCTTTGAACTCCCATAACCTTGTTGTCTCTCAGTGCTTGCAATGCTTGTGACTTGACTGATCCATGGGGGTCATGACTGCTTCCTCTCCTTCTCCCTGCCTGTGTTTCTGTTGAGACCCCGTCAATCAGTCTTTCATTAAAATACACGTACAATCAGTCAGAGATGAATGAAGCTACAGCCATTTTGTAGTCTCTCCAGAACAATTAAAAGAAGGGGAAGCCTTCAGGATCTCTTGCCTAAGCTCTTTAAATTGTGGCCTGTAACAGCTATTTCAAGATGATGGGGCCTTTTCTGCTTAGTTTCTTAGTATTAGGTGTGAGCTGATGGGGCTAGCACAAGCTGAATATATCCACCAGGATTTCCCTCTTTTTCCAAGAGTCCTTGGAGATGCCTCTGGGGTCTTGTCAAAACAATTTGAAAACTATTGGTCCAATGAATTTCAATCTGTAATATCAGGGTTTCTTATTTTATCAGGTTTATCAGGGTGTTCTTATTTTCCTAGGTCTTTTTTCCTTCTTTTTTCCCAGCTCTGAACCATTTCTTTAAAATTGCTTAGTTTTTAAAAATGTCCTGACAGGCTGGAATGTGCTTTATGAATACATAATCTTGCCTTCTAGAGCCTGGGTCTGTGTGGCCTGTGGACTCTTCTGGAGTTAAGGAAGCAGGGATTTGGCCTCCGCAATAATTTATTGCTGCCTAATGAGTACACAGAATGCTAGTGGGGTTGTTACAGAGGAACTCAGTCTCCGGGATTGGCCTCATTTGTCAGAGTGCCACTGGGCAGTTTGTTTGTCCCTGTCACTGCCTGGGAAGAGGAATGGCTGTCAGAAGAGGGAGGTAGTCATACAGGAAGACCTCTTGATCAAGAAAATTGGTAGAATCAAGCAGATAGAATGGTTGGAAGGCAAGTGAGCCATTCTATTGAATTCCTTGATAAATTACACTTTCTGGAGCAAGCATTCGTTTATCATCCTCCTTTCCCCTCTACCAACCCCCCGCAGTCCCACTGCCAACCCCCCAAATTTCTCCCCCCAAAAAAACCTTCAGAATTCTTAGAAATATCTTGTATTTGAAGTATTTGAAGCTATAAATTCAGAGAAGGAATCATAAATTTCTACTTTCTGAATCTCCCTGTCTAGGTACCACTATACTATCCACAACAATACAATACAGAATTTATCATTAACCCCTAACAGTATCTACTTAATTCATGAAGGTTTGCCTGCCAACTCAAGAGACAACAAGCTCCAGTTTCATCTCTGCCATTGACTTGCTATGTGACCTTGCAAAATAAACTTTGACTTGACCCATTTAATCTCAGAGCCTCAGTTTTCTCCTTTGAAAAATAAGGAAGTTTGAACAGCTAATCTCTTAGGTTCTCTACAGTCTTAATCTCAGCATATTAGTTAATATTCTAAAAATAATGTTAGAATTCTCTGCCTCTGTCTCTTTCTCTGTCTTTTTCTCTCTTTCTCCTATTAATTAATGCCTGTGGTGATTACAGTTCAGAACCTACATTCAGAATTCATTTTGTTCATGACCCCCTGAATAAGTCTAAAATTAGACGATAAAAAACCAACAATTGTTTCTAGAAGTATTTAACAGGATGGCTTTCTTCTAAGAGATATGCCCTGACAATAAGTGTTTTACTTAAAAATATAATTAGCAAAATTATATATTAGCTTTATGGAAGATTCTTTCTTTCACAAGTTATAAGACTTCCTTCTATTTTATCATTAAGTCAAATAGTCTCCAAAGTTAATGTACATATATTAAGGAAATCTGTATACACACACACACATACACACACATGTACACACAAGAAAAATTAACTCATGACTTAGGTGTTATATATTGACTTAAATTGGTAATTTACTAGAAAAGACTCTACATCAGACCTGAACAACTTGTAAATTTCTTCAGACCACAAATAGGTCATGTGATAAACAGTAGAGTATGCAGTGACAAGTTGTATAGGCCTACTCTACATTATCCTAGAAAGCTTATTTATCTCCTCGGTGATAATTGTTGGTTATATACTAACATCTATTGAAGAAAATAAAGAGGTAGAGAAATTCTGTGAAAAATCTG
The DNA here is from genome assembly GCA_023548195.1 of Bettongia penicillata ogilbyi. Taxonomy (NCBI): domain Eukaryota; kingdom Metazoa; phylum Chordata; class Mammalia; order Diprotodontia; family Potoroidae; genus Bettongia; species Bettongia penicillata. The sequence continues at coordinate 2,678,018 of JAJHZJ010000305.1, forward strand.
TTAAGTGCCACTCCCCAACTTAAATTATAATAAGTGACTCCAATAAAAAGGTGATAGGAAAGGTTGGTGAAAAGATGATGGGGAAGGTGATAGGGTAAGACAAGGAATATATGTTGGAAAATATGTTTCATGTGAAAGAAACAAGAGGGCCAAAGGTTTATAAATTATAAAGAAGTCTAATGACTTTATATCATTAATATTTTCTTTAAAAAGGAGTTGAGGGAAGAGAATGCCAAAAAAAAGTCACTAAAAATGAGATTGTTATATTCTAGTGGAAAGGAAATAACTGGTTAGCAGATTTTTCTAAGACAGCTTTCTGTTGTTAGAACAAAGATCCACATCAATACTACGCTAGACATAAAAATAAAAGGAAGAAGATAGATATATGTAAAAAATACAGATGATATACACTTTAAGCAATATCATCCTGGTCTATTTAAACAAGTTATTGACATTAAAAATGAGGAAATAGATAAAAAGAATAGCTATCAGTAAAGACTATCACCATTTCCTATCCAATGTAAAACAATCACCTCAACCAGGAGACCAAATTTAGTCCATAAATTGTCTAAGGTACAAACTATTGATCTCCTGGCCAAGTAATAGCCATCAGGGGAAAGTCTAGAATGTGATTTAGGCTGGTTTATAAAATCTTACAGAAAAGGATGATGGAGGATTATGCGAAGTATGCATTCCACTCCTACTGATTTATGGTGACAAAATCCAAACATTCTCATCCTGTGTACACTTTCTCATACACACTAATCTATAAATCCCCCCCAAAAGACCACCCAATTTCTAGTGGGAGATTTTCCTTTATAGCATATAACATTTTGTGGATTCCAACTGGGCATAAAGTATGGGTGGCATGCAATCTGTACTTTTGGAGGGATCTATTGGTAAGATCATAGATTCATCAAAGTAATATATATCTCTCTGAGTTTCCATGAAACTTATGAATCAGAAGCATTACAATATGTGACTTTAGGACTAGTTTACTTATTTAGCAATGATGAATTTCAAAAGAACTTTTGCACATTTGAGACACAGAACCACAACTAGGGTGAGTTAACAGGACATTAAGGCAGTCCATCCTTGTGGCTTGTCCTCTGCTAGCCTCACTTCTGTGTGTGGCCCCAGGCCACCATACCTGAGGATCTCCTTACGATGGATTCCCATTGCTAGGGCCCACTTTCACCAACTGGCACAACCTTCTCTGCCTGCCTCACCCTGCCTCCTCCCTAAAGTTGAAATTTTGTGAGGGGAGGAAAGTAGTAGGGAATCATAGCCTGTATGGAATGGAGAACTGGAGTCTGGAGGATGGGCAGCTCCTTCTTATGTCACAATGGAACTGTGTTGACAAAGAGGATCTGCTCTTTACTCCCACCTAAACTGAATTTGCACTTGCTTCTAAATTTTCCTAGTAACAGCTCTAGAGGCTTAAACCAGATACAGGCCTGAAAAATCTTTCCAGACACAAGATTTCAACTTACTCTTAAACCTCTTGAGTAGCTCAAAGCAAAGTTGTTTCTTCCCTTTGGCTATATTTGTTTAACAAATTTGCCTACTTGTAATTTGTCAACTCTCCTTTCTATCCAGTTCATATAAATCCTAATTTTATTTGGCATCATTGAGAAATAAGGATAAGTAAGTCATCAGAGGAAGAAAAGAAGTTTCCATTCCATAATATAAGAACACTGTAAAAAAAGAAAAATAATTACATTAACAAATACCATTTTAGTTCTAAATATGATAGATAAATTTAAAAGTCTTAGATAAAGGCTCAGAAAATGATTCTATCCACATGTAGCTTTTTCTTTTTTTTTCTCTTAATAGATACACATTTACTTTCTGGTTTGTGTATCAGAACTGATGGCTATTGATCATCAGCAAATAAACAGAGTATGCCTTGGCTATCACTTCTATTCCCAATCCTACTGTTTCTTTGATTAAGTAGAGGAGATAATATGATTAGTGAAAAAACTCTAGTCGAAGGATTAGGAGAGATTGACCTTCCAATGCAGCCTAGAAGCCATATGAACGTGGGCAAATATTTTACCTCTCTGTACCTCAGTTTGCTTATCTGGATAACAGGGATAATAATTCCTGTAGGGCCTACCTTATAGAGCTACAGTGAATATCAAATGAGATAATAGATAGGGAGTACTTTGTAAACTTAAAAAGCTACATAAACATAAGCTGTTATTATTATCAATGATGATGATGACAACTTAATATGCAACCCTAATTGGGATGTCAGCATATGGAAATAGCGTTCATTAAAGGTGACTATAGCAAGGTAGTTGAATGACCTAATTAACAGTAGGGGTGTCAGAAAAGCCACAACTTAGTAATTTGTTTATCTTTCCATCTATTGATGACATATACATAGTATATTTAGCCCAAAGACCAAAGAGATGTAAAAATCTTGAGGATATTATTTTATTTTACCTTTTTCAACAAATCAAAGCTAAAACAATTTCAGAAAAGTAAACCCCCCAAAAAAGGCATTATAGCCAAAAAAACCCTATTTTACACAATTTGACAGGATGTCAAAATTACTTAGCTGTGTTTGTAAAGGACACATTGCTATATACAAAGTACAAAGCATGGTATTATTTCTAGTTGTTTTATTCTACCCTAAAGAGTTGTTTAATATTTTTCTCATTTACTTGAATAAAGATATAAGTGGTATGTTTATCAAATGTACAGATGCCACCAAGCTAGGAAAGATCACTAATGACAGATTCAGGGTCCAAAAATTTATTTCCACCGTCTAAAACAGTGGACCACACCTAAGGAGATAAAAGTTCATAGGAAAAATAATAAAGTCTTCCTCTAGATATTTTTTTTAAATCAGTTTCACAAGTACAAAGTAGAGGATGCTTTGGCTAGAAAATCTTTTGTCTGAAAAAGATCTGAGGCTGTCAGTGGAAGGAAGATTCAGCATGAAGCAACCATGTGATATGGTAACCAAAAAGAAAACTAACATGGTAAGCTTCATGGGGTGGGGAAAAATAATTTTTAAAATACCTACCATGTGTCAGATACTGTATTAAGTACTTTACAGTGAATATTTCACTTGACCATCACAAGAACCCCAGAAAGTTAAGTGCTATTATTTATCCCATTTTATAGTTTTGGAAACCAAGGCAGACAGATGTTAAGTGACTTGCCCAGGGTCACATAGCTAGTAAGTATTTGAGGCTGGATTTGAACTCAGGAGATGAGTCTTCCTGAATCCAGATCCAGCACTCTATCCAGTGTGCCACCTAACTGCCAATATTGTAGAAAAATGCATAAAAATGCTTCAGGAGGTTTGGGGGCCCACTACCACCACCACCACCTTCCCCACACACAAGTGAAGTCTTCAAGCAGAGGCTGAATGAAGATTGTCAATTTTTTCTGTAATTCATCCTTTTAGCAATTTGCCTGAGCACCAAAAAGTTAAGACTTTCCCAGAGCAACACAGGTAGTATGCCTCTTACATAGGAAGCTAGGTCTTTCTAACCTCAAGGCTTTCTCTCTACTCACTAACCACTACTGCCACTATAAATAAATATAGAAATGAGGAAGTTCTTGTCCTCACCGAGCTTAGACCAGGGCAACCTGTGGCCTCGAGGCCCTCAAGGTCCTCAAGTGTGGCCCTTTGACTGAATCCAAACTTCACAGAGCAAATCCTGTTAATAAAAGGATTTCTTCTGTAAAACTTGGACTCAGTCAAAAGGCCGCACCCAAGGACCAGACTGCAGGTTCCCCACCCTTACATAGACTTTAACATCAATAAACCTTATGTCAAACCTGTCAGTGTATTTTTTAAAAGTGTCTTACACCTTCATCAAATACTGGTAAAACATAAATCACAGACATCAAAACAGTAAAGTCTTCAGAGATTTATACTTATATCCCTTCTACAGGGATTTATACCTATATCCACAAATATAGATGGTAAAACACATCTGTTATATGGGATTTTTTGATATGAGAGAATTGGCCTGGTTATTGAAACCAGATCAGCAAAGCATAGCCATCTTACCTCTGACCATCTGCTGGGACATGGAAATAGTTTTGTTCTATAGACCTTAATGTTAATCACTAAAACGGGAATCCACCTATGGAATATGTATTAGGATCAGTTAGCAAATGGAGCCTGAAGAAGACTTATGTTGAAGGAATATAACATGTGAGGATCTTTGGTCTGAACTTTTATTACCCAGGGGACAGTGTGCTACAAACTGGTAATCTTGCACTCACGAGTTGCATGCTGAGGGAAAGGGCACCCCAAGCTCTGTTAGTATCACCATTTCAACAAACCACAGAAACAAAAAGAAGAGAAGTAGGGATTGAAGACTTGAGGTCAGCTTTTTAGACATCTGTTTGTAAGTACAGACTAAGCATATCAAGAAAATGATTATCAGAGTTCAGGAATCAGGTTGAAATACCAGTCATTGGGTCATTTGACTGAAAAGGCTAAATTCTCCCTACAGCTTCTAGAGGGTTTTTTTGTTTGTTTGTTTGTTTTTGGTAATAATTCACAGCTTTAGAAATCAAACAATAAACAAGGGTGTGATTGAGCTAGCTCAAGGTAGCCCAGTTGTTAAATTCCAGGTTGAGCATTCACACCTTGGAAATGGTGAACATTTTAAACGAGGCTCGATTGTTTTGTTAATTGCCTAGATTAAAGAAAGTGATGGAGAAAATGTCAACAAAACATTACACTTAAAAGTATATGTTACATTTTTTTCAGAGTGGTTGTTAAATATTTACCACCCAAATATTTACACCCCAGCTACATGATACGTTACACCAACAGCTACCTTCATTAGAAAAGGAAAATGAATTATCATCTCTATTTCAGATGATCTATGGACCATCTTTGTTTCATCCATTTAAGTGAGATGAAAAAGTCTACTTAACACCCAGAAATACTGCATTGTTATTTCAGATAAAAGAAAAGCTTTTAATATTTTATTTCAAATACATCATTTGACTATGTTGTCACCAGCCTAGAAAGATAAGAGGGTGAGGTCTTTGGAGGGAGGATTAATTTTTTTTTTTCATTTCCTAAAATATATCCTATTCTTTTTGAGGGCACTTGTATGTGACTTTAGCATCAACTGGAGTTTGCAAAATCTATAAAGTACCATTTTACTCTTCTCAGTTACACAAAAAGAAGTATTTTGAGTAGGTCATAGGATAAAGAAATAGTGACAAGTGAATTATTGCCAAAAATTTACAACAAAAGGATAAAGAGCTAGTTTTCTTCTGAAATACTTGCTCTCCTCAGTAATAAAACATTTGTACAGATTATTATTTTAATCAGGATGACAAGTTATTTTCCTGCATTCTCAACAGCCAGTATCAAAAGTTCATTAATGAGCTGTGCATTTCATTCAGCTCACGGGATGTCTTACTCTATAATGAAATTATTTTGAATTTACATAAATGTCCTCTCCACAATCTCTAAGTTGAGTTGATTTCAAACAATTATTGTACTGTTTAATCATTTGAGACTTATTTTCTTTAATTTGTGTGTGTGTGAGATTAATAGTTGTTACTATTTTTAGTTAATAAGAAGTTAGTGGATTTTCTGAGCCCCTGGGATGATTAGTAGGAATTGCCAGACAGTGATGTTCAGAGTATGGAAGGTTTGTCATAAAACTGAAGTAACTTGCCATTAACTATTAGTATGTAAATTTCATTTCTGCTTACCGAGAAATTTGATGAGGGGGGAGGGTAGGTGGGGAGGAAAGAGGAGGAGGAGAAGGAATCCTTTAAAAGTGTAACTCAGAGAGGAAGAATATTTTTCCTCTACAATTTGCAAATATCTTTAAAGACCTTGAGGATCAAAGATAATTTAGGAACAGCTGAAACCCGGTATTCTGGTCAGTTCTCTTCAGAGGAACAGATTCTCCGAGAATTTGAAACAAAATGCTAAATAAGGAAGTTACCGTCCTATATTGCTACAGAAATCTTCAGTTCACACTTAGAGCAACACTGTAGGTAGTTTTAAGTTTTGTAACAGAGTTTCACATCCTTAGAATGGAGGGAAGAGTTTTATCATAGGGTATGTTCATAGGGTGTGTTCTTCTAAATGTTTAAGAACAATACCAAAAGAAGGAAGCTAATGCGGCTGCCACTCTCTTTGATTATGTAATTCTATAATTTCATAGTCGCTGAATTGGCATTGTACCTTTCACCTAAAAAAATCTCAAAGGTTTAGGCTGTAAAGTCCATTGTTACATTAAGTTCACATCATCAGATAGGTAACTACTGTGTTCTGTGCACTGAGCTAAGCCCTGGGGGGTACAAGTGCAGCAAACAAGTAAACAAGAGAGTCCCTACCCTCCAGGTGCTTATACTCTAATGGTGAAGGTAACATATTAGGGAAAGCTCAAAAGTGGGAAGTGCAGAGGTGGTAGAGAAAACTCACCTGCTAGAATCCAATTTTCCAAGGGTAGAGTCCAAGGTGGAGGGGGAGTAAAAGAGGTGTCAGAATTACGGTGGAAGTGAAAGCATCTTGAAACTGTTGAGAAATTATCCCTTCATTTTACAGAAAATGAAACTGAGTTTTAACTACAAGGTTACATTATTAGTTAGCTGCAAAGAACTAGAACACAAATCTCTTTCTAGGTCGGCACTTTTCCCACCACACCAACTTTGATGCCTCTTAAGCAGGGTTTCTTAAATGGGGCAACAGTCACACTGAGGGTTTGATTTTAATATTTGATAACTATGTTTCAATAGCTTTGGTTTCCTCTGTAATCCTCTCTATTTGATTTTATGCATTTAAAACCATTATTGTAAAGGGGTCCCTAGGCTTCATCAGATGCCGAAGGGATCCATAAAACAGAACAGAGCAAAACAAAAAGTGAAAAATCTCTCTAGTCTAAAGGAAGAAATTAGAGAAAATTCTCATAGTCTTGCTCTCTATAATACACTAACCTGCCTAAACTTCAGGGCGGATAAATGGAAAAGTCTGGAATAGTTTCTATTTAATCTTTTTTGGTTGTTATCTCAAAACACTACATCCTCCTACTAATAATATAGATCTGTGCCTGTTCTGCAACTTAAAATGCAGTGGATTGTCTGGGACAGTGGGAGGTTAAATGACATGCTCTGCAGCATCTGAGTGGCCATCAATCTATTTCTTCCTGATTCCAAGGAGGCAGCTGCTCCCTAGCATACCTTTGTCTTGCTTAGATTAATTGCACAACTTTATTTTTTTGTCTTCTTTTTAGCAAAAATTCTTGAAGGAGGGGTGTCACACAAATATATTTGGTTTTTACTTGTTTTATAGTTTACCCTAGGAAAGAGGACTCAGTAAAAATACACTTTATTTTACTAAAAGTTTTAATCATGGCAGAAATTTAAAATAAATAAATGTTAGGCTTTGTAATAATGAAGCATAATTCATAAAAATGACTAATTGCCATCCTCTACACTGACAACAACGATCCTACAATAGATCTTTGTCCATGGCACAAAACAACATAACATCTTCACTTTGGAGAAGCCCTTAAAATGTCACTTCATCCCTACCTTTGCCTAAGGTATTGATGACCATTAGAAAACCTATTGGAAAAGCTACCATGATACTAGACTGCTTAACTTCTCCTCCTATACATAAAATATTGAAAGTTTTCTCTCAAACACTACCCACGGGTCTGCTGTAGAATAATTTTTACATTAGCCATCTAAAATAGATAATTAACTATCTCTACCTTTTAGGCATCTGGAGAAATTCTATAATTGTGCTCTGTGACTTCTTCTAGGACAATGACTTCCTCACTGGGCTGGTGAAAAGAGTAATCGTCATGTTTTCTCTTTATGAAATGTTACTTTCTTTCATAATTATCTAGCCTTCAACAAAACTGAGAAAGTGTACGTACTTCAGATAGGTTAACTTGAATATTTTATATTTTCAGTGTGTCCCCCAGATTAGCCCATTATGTGACATCACTGTAGCTTTCTGAGTTTAGTTAACTTTTTTATACTAGTGAGGAAACCCATTTTGGGAAGACCACCTAAGCATATTCTGTTCCTTCTTTTAATCATGGGCAACTCTGATTTTTCTGAGTGTTTTGTCCTGATAGGATGTTTTCTTTTTCTCCAAGTGAGAACAAGCACATTTTGAATTCTGCCAACCCCTCTTATCTGGCATTTGCCTGGTGCTACCTGGTCTTTGGAGCATTTGGCTACATTTCCAAAAAATATTTGGCAAAATACTTCTTTTAGATCAGTTATTGGAAACTGTAGCTTCTCTCCGAAGCTATTCCTGTGCTTTCCTGTGGCATTTAAAGAGCAACAGAGATCAGATAACCCTCCACAGAAAGACAGTAAATCAGAGACCCAGATAACATAAATGATAAAATTGTGGTGTCATTATATTAGAGGCATCATGTGCTGTGTGGTGAACATAAGAATGGAACTTACATTGTAACAACTAGTTCCCTATACTGTTCCATACTGTGTGTGGAATATTCACTAAAAGTGAGCATGATGAGAGTAAATTACTTAAAAAGATTAGAAACATGATGATTATAGACTCTGAACTCTGTAGTGTTGGATCATGAGTTTGAATTCTGTCTCTGCCAATTATAGGCTATGTAACCTTGGACAAGTCATTTTCATTCTCTGTACCCCACTTTCCTCAATCTGTAAAATGAAGGGTTTATATTAAATGTCATTGGTCCTCTTTGAAAATGAAGGACAAACAATTCAACCAAAGATGATCTAAAGTCCCTTTCAGCTCTTAAACAATAATCCTATGTCAAAGAAGAAAGCATTATTTCTTTTTTCTTTTTAAAAATTAAATTTTATTTTTATCATCAGTAAAAAAATCTACCTTTTCTGCCTCCCATCCCTCCCTGACATGAGAACTGAAGAAAAATAAAACACATATTACAAAAATGTATTGTCAAGCAAAATAAATTTTTCACATTGGCCATGTCCAAAAAACTATGTTTCATTTTGCAATTTGACTCCTTCACCTTTCTCTCAGGACAAGGGTAGCATATTTCATCAACAGTCCTCTGGAATTATAGGTGGTCATTACACCTTTCAGAGCTCCCAAATCATTCAAATTTTTCTGTCAGTGATTACAACATGGCTGTCAGTGAACAATTTATGTTCTCCTGCTTCTACTCATTTCAGTCACTCTGCATCAGTTCATACAAGTTTTCCCAGGTTTTCCTGAAACAGCACCTTCATCATTTCTTCCAGCAAAATAGAATTCCGTGACATTTATATGCAATAACTTGTTCAGCCACTCCGCAATTTATGGAGACCCCCCCCTCAGTTTCCAAATCTTTTCTACCACACAAAAAGCTGATAAAGTATTTTTATACATTCTTAGAGTTTGTTTTAGAAAGCATTATTTCTTAGTGATAAAAAACACATAAGTCTTTGGGAACAAAGTTCATTCATTTGTAACATTCTCTCCTGGTTTTCACCCACATTATCCTTGGTCCAGGTTATTTGACAGAACTAAAAACTTCCTTTAGTTAATGCAGATGTTTATGAGATAGACAAGGGTAAACATAACATTTACTTCATGTTTATCCTTTGAGAAAGATTAAATGTCAGGGACTTCCAGATTTTAATGAATTGAACTGGCTTCATGCTTTGGTGATTTTTTTGGGGGGATGGGTATATATTTTTGTGTGCAACCTTACCCTGGGAGATAACTAATGAACCTTCTGAGAGCTTAAGCAAGGAAGTCAAATATGTGACTGTCACCAGGAAAACATGTTTGCCAACAAATTAGGTGTTTGGTAGGTAAGAAGATCCTTTCCGCTGTTTCTCCTTCCCCAAACACACTTTAGGTGTAAAGATCATAAGTAAATCCCAAACTAAATCTCTTTGACTCTCTCAAGGGACTTCCTAATTGATCCTCTGACATATCCTGACACATGGAGAAAAAAATGTGATCTACATCCTGTTTACAATGGTTTCTGAACCATCCTCAGAGGCTGAACTTCCTGCAAATCATTGTTGGATTGATCTTTTATCATAATATATAACTGCTTAAAAATTTTTAGCGATTCCTCTTTATCTATAAAAGTCCAAATCTCTATAATCTTCTTCGTCTTTACTATTTCAAGTTTGTGTTTTCACAAAGAGGAAGAAGATTATATTTGTGTTAAAACACAAACTTGTCCTCTCAAACACACCTTGAGTATTGCTTTGTAAACACCTAAAGTCATACCATTGTCTTCACTAAGATTGCTCTTCAGCTATGCCAATCTTAGCCTTCTTTAAGAACCTGCTTCGTCACCCACCTACAGTGGTTCTTTTGTACTTGTTCCTCCAAACTTCTTTTCATGTATTGTCTGCACCAATCATTTGCCCAAGATGGCCAAGAGTCATTTTGGGCTCTTACTTGTCTTTGTGTGTGTGTGTGTGTGTGTACGGGTGTGTGTAAGGGGGTGTCCCCTTATCTTCCCCCAACTAGATTATAAATTGTATGAGGACAGGATTGTATTATATACTTTTTCTATTTCCAGAAGCATTTAATATAGTGCCCTGCAAAAAGGCCCACTGCCAGGGTATGTAAGAGCTAGCCTGAGCCTGCTTGCAAGAGCTGACTGATAAATTTCAGTGTGAACATTTATAGCTCAAATTAGGGATCAATTTGTTATTTTGTTGAATCTGGTTCTGCACTGAGAGTATTGTGGACCACAGGCATAGTGCATTGGACACCTCTGATCTGAACCTAAGAACATGATGGAGAAAAGGGTAATGATACAGATTAAACTTAAAAGTGTACCATGTATAGTATACATTTCCCCCCTCTGAAGCGCAAGTTATTAAACATTTACCAGCACATGACTGTCCCTAGTACACATTTGATGGGGAAGAAGATTCACAGTAACAGAGGACTGAGAATTGGAAGAGGTCTTCAAAGGCATCTCATCTAACCTACTCAACACCATTACCACCATTTTATAGATGAGAAAAATGAGACCTTAAGAGCCAAAATCACTTGCCCAACAGGGAGTATGCGGTAGAGCCAGGATTCACTGATTGATGTTCTTTTTATAGAATATTCCATATTAAAGAGACTCAGTGTCTTAGAAAATGAGGAATGCAATATTTCCTTCTTGTCTATTACTTCAAGCCTCAGACTCACAGACCCCAAAGCAGCTCTTTGTAATATCTTAACTATCTTTTTGGTAAACAGCTTCCATATCCTCAGTGTAGTATAGTGGGATGAGCATTGGCTTTGGAGCCAAAGGTTCTGAATTCAAAATCTGCCTGTGATACTTATATGACCTTGGCTTAAGTTATTCAACCTCCATAGGCATCAGTTTTTCTCATCTGCAAAATGAAGGGATTTGACTAGATGGTCTCTGAGGTTTCTTCTAGTCCTAAATTTATGGTCCTATGATTATATAATTTTTTTCATCTATGTTCATGGACCTCCTGAAATTTAGTCATGAACCCCTTAATTCTATGGCTCCCAGTTTAAGAACCTCTGGTAGGAGAAGAGAAGTGTCCAGAACAAAGCCTTGGGAGACACCCATGGTTAATAGTCATAAGTTGGATGACACCCAAACAAGAAAGACAGAGAAATAGACAGGTAAGAGGGGAACCAAAAGAGAACAGTCTAGAAAACCTAGAAGGAAAAGAAAATCCTGGAAAAGAGGGTTGACAGTGTCAAAGTTTGAAGAGAGATCAAGGATGAGGATTGAGGAAGATTCATTAGATTTGGCAATTAAATGTTACTGCTGATTTTGGAGAAAGCAGTTGACCTCAAATGAGATCAGAAGACCAGCTGCAAAGAGTTGAGTGAGAGAAGAGAAAGTACATTCACCAACTGTTAAGATTTTCTGAAGAAGTTTAGCTAAAATGGAAATAAGAGATATAGGTCTTTAGCCAGCAGGAATGATGGGGTCAAGCAAGAGCACTTTACGATGAGGAAGACATAAGTATGTTTATAGATAGCAGGAAATGAGCTAGTTGATAGAGAGGGAGTAGGGATGATAAAGGAGGCAATCCATTGGAGAAGACAGAATAGGTTGAGGCATGTGTTTGCCTTGGCAAAAAGAAGGTTCACTTCTTCAGAAGAGACAGAGGTAAAGAGGGAGATTTATTTCACCTAGGACCAAAGAGCTATCCATTTACCCCCCCATAAATCCAGGAGGAATTGGCAGCATTCTAGAAGAGACTCTCCTCCTATGTTAGGCTCTGAGGCTCTTCCAAGGATAAAGAATTTCTGTTCCCAAGATAGTACACTTAGTACTTCTGTATGTTCTCACCAAACTGGTTCAGTAGTTGTGAAGGAATCTGGGTATCTGCCGTATACCTTTCAAGTACTCTCTGGACCTCAACTGAAACAGAATTTGTGTGATCTGCATGTTGGAAAATGAATTTTTTTAAAAAAAATCATTGGTATGTTTGCAGTATTTTTTTATATCACCAAAATTTCTTCCAATTTCCCTTCCTCTCTCCCAGTCTCAGAGAGACATCAGATAACAAATATGGAGAAAGAGAGAGACAGAGAGAAAACATCAAAACAGATCAATACATCTTTTAACAGTCTGAAACGATGTACACTGTACCATGTGTCTGAAAAGTGTGGTGTAGGTGTCTTCTTATATCCCTTCTTTGGAGCAATATTTGTTCTCTGTAATTCTGCAGCATTAGTTTTTAATTGCCTGTGCATGATATAGTCGTTGTGTATATCGTTTTGTTGGCTCTGCTTATTTTACTCTTCATCAGGTCATGTCAGTCTTTCCAGACTTCTCCATATTCATCATATTCTTCATTTCTTATAACACAGGATTATTCCATTACATCCATGTAACACAATTTTTTTTAGCTTATTTCCAGTTGATGAGCATAGATTTTATTTCCAATTCTTTACTACGACGAAGTGCTGCTATCAATATTTTAGTGTACATGGTGACTTAGAAAATTCTTTCCAATGTACAGTCATTCCCAGAAAATAGATCTGATGTTGTAATAGGGGCATCAAAAAAGGTCATAAGGAAGATATAACTAAGTTACCAGTTTCTTAGAGCCCTAAAAATCTCCTGAAAAACATCAACAGAGGTATGCATTTTCCCTGGCTAGCCTTTCTGTTACCACCCCTGCCCTTGTGGCATAGCACCTCTGCTCTCTTCTTTTACTTCTCACACCCTCCCTCATCCAGCGTCACTCAGAGTGTTAATTCTGCCCTGCTGCACTCCAAATACAATAGGATGTCTGCCTGTAAGAACTTTGCTGTGGGTTTTACACTAGAAGTAAAAGCTGTTCTACTCTGGGTGTGTTTATGTGTCTGTGGGTTATGTGAAGATAGTGGTATTTTTTTTTTCAAAGAAGAGCTCTGTATAATAAATAGAAAGAGTTCCCACCACTTGTCAGTAAGAGTAAGTAGATATAGGTAGACTCTCTGGAGCAGGCAGCTGAGAAAGGACGCATCATCTTCGAGGTTGTTGTCTCAGAGTCTCATCCTGTTTCTTTGCATTGTTTCTCATTTCTTTTTCAGCAATGAAATCGTAAGGAGTGACTTGAAGAAGCTACCAGCACTTCCCACCCAAGCACTGAAGGAGCATCCATCTCTGGCTTACTGGTAACCTACTCAGAGATCTCTTTAGTCATCACTTTGCCTGAGGCTTCCCTTGCATGGCTAAAAACTAAATCTCCCCACCCGTCCATTCCTCTGCCAGGCTAACCAGAGAGGATTCCCTCTCAGTCCTATCTCCTATGTATACTGTAAGACTGGGGAAACACATTTCAATAACCTTTGGCATGCATTAGATTCCTTTGATGGGGAGGGCTCTTTGTTATATATTTATATATATATATATATATATTACATATTTATATATATTGTTACATATAATATATATATAAAATATGGGTAAAATAAAACAATGGGTGCCATAACCATGAGGAACAGTGAGTTTTATGTTTAATCTGCTCCCTGTGGTTTCATTTTGGAATCCATGTCTGCTTCTAGAGCCTTTTTTCTACTTCTAGAGTTTCATTTTGAGAGCATTATAATCTAATATCAGATATGCAAGGTTTCATGATGTTGGGGGAACAACAGGATTATTTTTCTTCTTTGCAGTAGAGATAGGGCCATTCTTTACCTCCACCTTTCCACATCTCCAAAGTCAGCAGCCATGTAACATAATACTCTAGTTATCTATAGGACTTTCAGTGGCTGATTGTAAGTGAATTAGAAATGTGAAAAGTTCCCAGCTCAGTGTTTTGTTCATGAAGGAGTAGGACTGGCATTCCTATAATGTGTGTTGAAATGATCTCTGGCTTCCCCCTTCCCCATTTCCTAAAATTTATTCCAGTTTTCTTAAGAGCATTTGTAAGATAACCTACCAGGAAACTTTAGAACTCTTTGCCCTTTAACAATATGAAACAGTATTCAGAAAACAACATTCTGAAGTAGCTACTGTAGGCTGTTTAACCAAAAAAAATATTAGAGACAAGTTAGCCTGGATATACTGGAAGATGACCCTTTTTAAAGCATTTATAAATTTACATTCTGAGATAGATATATTGCCAGTGTTTCACTTTTCCTGAACATATTTTCCATTCAAAAAATAGTATAACCAAGGTAGTTTTGGCAAGCCTCTTTAGCTAAGAGAGGGCATGTCTTAATATTAGAAATTCAAAACATGTTTATACTTATCTCATAGAATCCCTTTTGCCTCAGAGACAGAATAATACTTACGGAATTAACCTAGAGGTTTAGGAAACCTGTGTATTCACCGTGACACAGCTATCTTACTTGTGATCCTATCTCTAAACTCACCTCTAATTTAATCATCGACTGTCAGAGCTGGAAAGAACCTCAGAGGTCATCCAGTCCAAACTTATTATTTTACAGATGGGGAAACGGAGACTCAAGGAGGGGAAATGACTTGTGTCAGGTTAGATAACTGGTTAGTGGTAGAGCAAAGTTTGATTTTTTTCCGTTCTAAAATGAACATGCTATTGCGCTCCTTAAAAAAAATGCCATTGAGATGAGTGCATAATGGCTGTTTGTTTTGTAATGCGCTATTTTGTAGAATTATCATTGACTGAGTAGAATAAAGTCTATTGGACCTGCAGGCAATTGAGCTATGTAAAATTCTAGACCTAGAGTCTTTCATCATATGCACTCTCGCACAAAAAAGTATTTTTTTCCTTGTTCTTTCAAAGCCACTGGCCATAATCCCCTATTTTCTTTGACCCTGTGATGATTGTACATCCTACAATGTAGTCCCACAATTCTACCATTAGTGCACATGACTGCATTGTCAGGAGGCTAGGAGTGAAGGGGGTGGGAATGAAAGAGGTAACTAGGGAAGTCTTTTCTCTCTTCTAGGACTAGAGGATGTTTGCCACTGAGAATCAGAAGGGAGAGGATTGAGTTAAACAGATATTTTATATAACACTACTTATATTTTAGCTTAGCAGAGAGATCCATCTCTATCCCTCCATCATGTTTGCTGATCTTTATCTATTCCCAAGCACTTTGCAGTCACTTATGTTCATTGGTTCATTGTTTGCACATTGACGAATTCATTATCCCCCCACACCCCACCCCCAGCACCATATAGGTTCCATGAAAAAACTGTTTAAATTTTAATAGAATCATACCTATTATTTTTCATCATGAAAATATTTTATATGCATTACATAATTATGCAAGAGTCCAATCAAGTGGAAAGATTCTTCCACCTCACCCACCCCTCTCTCTCTCTTTTTCTCTCCTCTTCCTCTCTCCCACTCACATACAAGCATATGATATTCTATATGCTTATATATATAACTCCCCTCTACTTCATTGATATGCTGTCCTTCTGATATACAGATTTATTTACCCGTTGTCTCTCCCCAGCCTCCATTATATACACAGCAGTCCATAGTTATTCTATCTTCATCCTCACTATTCTTGGCTATGTGCCCCCATTGAGACCCAGGTGGGCAATCACCGGCCTCCTTGCCTTTCTCAGAATGATTGGAGTCTAAGTCCGGGGCTTTGTTGTTCAAGGAGGTCCATTCAAGCACATAGCCTGGTTCCTGTATAAACAAGTCAGTGGCATGGACTTCCCTGATAACTCACTGCTGATTGAATAGGACTCTTTTCCTCTTCGATTTTTTCATTGTCCTTGGCAGATATTCAGTAGTTCAACCTATTTATTTGGAATTTTTCAGCAAAGGCCTTAAGGAAGGATATTTATATAATTATATTTTGTGCATATATATCTGCAAATGACATAGAATCAAAAATATCTGTAATCCAAAGATGCTTGGAGGGGTTTTCTTCTTCGTCTCCAGCTGTCATCATTCATCACCCATGTCAAATATTATACATTATCAGATGGGAAGAAATATTCCAACTCATAAATCTGTGTACCCAACCAAGCCTGTCTCCTCCCTATCCTGGAATCATAGACTGTAGAGCTGGAAAATAACCTGAATATCATGTAGTCAAGCTACTTCATTTTAGAAATGAGGAATATGAAACTCAAAGACAAGTACCTTGCCCATAATACAACTAGTAAGTAATATTCAAGTCTTCTGACTCTTTAAGAATCCAGTGCAATTTACTCCATACCACTTTGCATTTGTGTTTTGCCAAATGAAGGCCATATGTCCCTTAGAGATTCTCCTGCTCAGTTATTGGATTTGGGGATTTTTTTTTAATGTGTCAGCTATCCCTCAGAAGAGAGCAGTATGCAGAGTAGATTCCCAGCCTTGATCATGGAAAGTATTGAACTAAAACTCTCAACTGGGATATCTAATGACATATGAGTTCTAATCCCAATATAACCTCTGAATTGCCGTGTGACCTTATGTTAGGTCACTTATTCATTCTTTCATACCTCGACTTCATTTGTAAAATGGGGCTAATAATAGCAGTATATTTCCCTTAAGGTAATTGGGAGGAATATAATTAGAAACTAATGAAAGTTACAGCATGATGTTGAGTAATAATGTAATAACCCTTTCTGCTAAGATTACCCTAGAAGAGTCACTTACATCTTCTAAATTTCCGCTTCTTCATTTGTAGAATGGGTGTTGTACTTGCACCAGCTTCCTCACAAGGCTGATCTGAGGAAAGCCCTTTATAAACCTTTAAGAACTACAGAAATGTGAATGGGTACGGCTGCTGCTATTAGTACTACTACTACTACAATCCCCACCAGCACCACTACCACTACCAATAGAAATCGTACTAGGCAAGGACAATTTTAATTTAGACACTTAAAACTAGTTAACAGTTAGCTTTATATGTGTGTATGTATATATATCCATATCTATGCAGATATACACATACATATATGTATGTGTATAAACATATATGTCCATGTGTCTGTATATGTATGTGTGTATAGATATACACAGAGAGAGAGATTAACAAAAGGTAGCTATCTTCATCTTTTCATTTTATATAAGATTCTCCTTGTGCTATTCCCAACTAATTAATTTTATAAAGCTGGTTGATTATAGTTCCTATATCTTTCATAGGTTGTTCCATTCAGGAATAATAATGTTGTTAAATGTCCAGCAGCTGGTTCTGTGGAGACGGGCAGCTAGATGGTACAGTGGATAGAGTGTCAACCTAGAATCAGAAAGACTCATCCCCCTGAGTTCAAATCTGATCTCAAGCACTAACTAGCTGTGTGATCCTAGACAGGTCACTTAACCCTGTTTGCCTGTTTTTTCATCTGTAAAATGAACTAGAGAAGAAAGTAGCAAATCACTGTAGTTTCTTTGCCAAGAAAATCCCAACTGGGGTCATTAAGAGTTGGATACAAATGTGTGCAAGAAACATTTTAAAATTTAACCTGAATTACTTTCTCCGTTACTTTCTTTCTTACATCTAAAGTAGGCTCTCAATAAAAAAATAAATAAATAAAGTCCTGATTTATAGCATTTGCTGATTTCTGAGGTACTAATGCTCACACTGAAATTTTAATAATTAGCTCTTGCCAGTTCCAACTGGTTCCATCGAATCCCCTGGTTCTCCGAGTTCTAGGCTGTTTCGCAGCAGTGAAACTGAGACCACTCAGGAGCTAAATGGCAAAAAGCCTATGTATCTCAAGCATTTTTGTGTTTCTCAGCTCCTACTCTTAGTCACTGTACACTATAAATGAATTTATACAGGACAGAAAAGGTTAAAATTCCTATCCCTAAACTGTTATTTTAAGATAATTTCATTGGGCCTTCTTACTCCAGATCATATGGCCACTAGTTGCAGGATGGGCACCTACCATATTCCACATTTTTACTTTTCACTGAAGTCCTTTTTAATTCATAAAAATTATTTCATCTTCAAATTCTTAATTTCCCCTTATCTTTTCCAAACTGAATTCTCTGAAACAAAGCGAAAAAATATGCAAAACCAGAGACTGTATATATGTTGATAATGTAGATATTTTCCCTAATAGTTTCCTATCTCTCTGCCATGAAGGAGATATGTTACCTCATCTTTTCTCCAACGCTTTCACTGACTTCTCCATTATTCAGAGTTCAATTTTCTTTCAGTGATCTATTTAATACTTATTATTACTAATTTTATATTATTTATTATATTACATTTATTTGTTATATTTATTATTCTACTTATTTTAGTGATCATTTTTACATTGTAGTAATTGTGTAATATTGTTCTTTTAATTCTACTTTAATTTTACTTTGTTTCTATTGAGGATAGAAAGGGGAAATGAAAAAATATAGGAAAGAGGAATAAAAAGGGAGGGGAGAAGGGAAAAAAGAGAAGAGAAAAGAGTCAGAGATAGCACAAAATAAAATATCCAATATTCTTGTCTTCTCGGAGCTATATAACTTTTCCCTCCTTTATAGTCAAACTCATATTAATTTATTTCCATTATCTCACTTGATCTGCACAATAACCCTTTGAAGTAAGTGTTATTATTGTCCTAATTTCCCTAATGAGGAAACCGAAGTTAATGGAGAATAAGGGACATGTCCAGTGTCATATAACTCTTCAGTGTCCGCAGCAGGATTCAAACCCAGATCATCCTGACTCCAAGTCTAGCACTTTACCACTATGCTGCCTTATCTTTCACACACACACACATACACACACACACACACACACACACACACACTCCCACCTCCCTCCAGAACTTCTCTAGAAGCAATACAGTAGTGTCTTAGCAAATTGCAGGAGGCTACTCCCAAAATCTGGTCTCCAACCACACCACTGGGCATTTGACTGAATTAAGAGAATTAGGGAGTCCTTTGAGACTGTTTCTTACTGGATCTCTAGGCAGTCTGTGTGAGAAGTCTTTTATGCTGAGAATGAAAATGCCATTGCAATAAGGAAAAATCTTTTCCACCTAGAGCTGTCTGGTCCTGGAACCATCTGGGAATGACCCCTTGAGAAGTAGTTCAGGCAGCAAGTCGCTCTCTCATTAACCAGAGAACTACAATAATTCAATGACATTTCTTCTATTTCCAGTGAGGACAGAGTAATAGAACACTACAAGAAGCTGAACGGTCAAACCAGAGGCCAAGCAATTGTAAAGTAAGTGGGAACTCTCCAGTGTTTATGAAGGTTATTTTTGTTTGTTTGAAAAACTTCCCTAAGGATAATGTTTCCATTTTTCCTTCGAGTAAATGCCTGACAAGGGAAAGCTTCTATGCAAACGAGTATAGAATAAACTGATTTTTACTAAGTGACAACCTTGGAATATTTTCTTTCTGTGTTCATGTGTTGTATTCCTTATTCTACAGCTATATGAGCATCGTAGAGTCTCTCCCTACCTATGGAGTACATTATTATGCAGTGAAGGTAAGTGACTCCAGAATGGGGAACGCAATTTTTTGAGGGTAACGGACATCCCTCTTGAACTATAACCCTCTCAGTTTTCCACAGAAACAGCCATGTTAAAGATTTTATTGTATTTCTTTAGTTAAAAGGGCTGTATGCTTCAAGCACAGGAAATTCTGTTCCTTCCAGTTACAGGGAATACAAAAGTAATAGCATAAAAGAAGTCAAATTGGACACAACAAAGGTCAAGCAGTTGTAAATATCTCTTTTGAAGGCTCTATGTATTAATGTAAGACTTTTCTACTCTTACATCAATTTCTTCCATATGTATGTTAGATGGCTTAGTGAATAGAGCTCTAGACCTGAAGGCAGAAAGACCAGAGTTCAAATCTTACCTCACACATTTATGTGTAATCTTGGGCAAATCACTTAATTTCTATTTGCCTCAGTTTTCTCAAATGTAAGATGTAGATAAAATAGTAGATACTTAATAAATGCTCATTTTCATCCTTCCTTCAGACTTTATTGAAGGTCCGTTAATCAATTCAGCTTCCGTGATAGAGCCAAATGTTAAGATCATATACTAGGAAACCAGAGCTGAAGGTCATATGATATATTCAGAAGCCCTCTTATTTAGTCAAGTTAACTTATTTCATATTCTTAAAAGGTTTGGGTTCACTAAGTTCTCTTTGATACTTAACCAAAGTGTGTAGTGAAAACCCTCTTCCCATTGTTTTGTCTTCATGGGAAGCATATAACTAATTAATTATTTTGATGTTTAGTTCATAATATTATAATTATATATTTATACATAATATGTTAATATGTGATTATAATAATAAATTAATATTAATTAATAATTCAATTAATTCACCCTTCATACGCTTTTGAACATCAGAGAATTTCAAGTTAGAACAGCATTTCATTGTTCCCAAGTTATTCCACAGCATACCCTTCTTCAGACTGGGCCTCTTGGGCTGTCCTCTGCCAACCTTGGTTGAGAGACTCGTATGAGATCCTACAAGGAAATCACAGCTAGCCTGTTATAGGATCCTCAGATCCTGAGGGAGGAATGAAGCATTAAGTAATGCTTGGTTACTTGGTACATTAAGTACATGCCAGGCATTGTGCTAAACACTTTATAAATCTCATCTGATTCGATCTACACAACAACCCTGGGAGGTAGTTGCTATCATCTTCCACTGTGCCACCTTGCTGCCTGATAGGAAGATTTGTAGGCCTGCTGGATTATAGTCAAAGAAACTTGTAGCTAATCTAGCTACTTAAAGGAAAGGCATTTATTAACCTAAGGAGGCTAGGAATTCATCACACTTTGGCTATAGTATTGAAAAGCACTCCTATTTTTAAATTAGGTGTTTTTAAGACCTACTAAACTCATTCCAATTTGCCCTGCTCTTGCTGCAGAGAGAGAGAAAAAAACCTAGACGAGTTCCAGATTTTATAAGAGAAGCTTCATGGAAACAAAATTGTGTATTCTGCTGGTTTTTTTTTTTTTTTCACTATAGAAATATCCCAGATTGAGGATTATAGCACAGGCATCTGAGCACAAAATTAAGAGCCTGAAACTTTTCATTTCTCAACTCCAATTTATCGTTTGCTCTCAGAGAAAGACTTAATTAAAATTTTTTTTCCTCATTATGGAGGTTAGGATTCTCTTCAGCCTACCAACTCCCAAAGGCTTCAACAAATGTTCCAAAGAATATGACAAGCCTGCTGGAGACGTTAAACTTCACTGCCCATGACTGTGGCTTTGGCTTGGACCGCTATGCAATTTAACAAAAGATCGCTTTATGTGTGCCCTCCTTGTATGCATTCTGTCTTTGAATAAACTTTGGGAATGTGCTTTTTTTGTACTTTATGTTAGTGAGCAGCAATAAGGCTGGAGTTTCCAGGAGACTAAATGACTTCGGATTCTTGACTCTTCTGGAATTTCAAAGCATCAGTAATTATTCGATGGCCTCTTTGAGTAGAAGGCATAAGAGTCCAAGTCTGCCTAAATCAGTTATATCAAGACTTAGCATTTTGTAGCCCTATTATTTCACTAGTGCAATCTCTTAGGAGGTTATGAATGTAAACCTGTTTAATCTAGTGTTCTGGTAATATTAGGTCATTCCTGTTCTGCTTGCTGAAAACATTGTGATATATAAACATGGATTTTGTCAAGAAAGTTCAGGCAAAGACATGACATCTTAAAAATAGGCTAAAAAAAGAAAAGCAAAAAACATCCATACCCTATATTCAGATCCTCAGAAAAAACAACAAGAATCATTTTTCCCCAAATAAAATCCTATTCTGATAAAGGGGGTGATTTTAGAGAACTGCCTCTGAGGTTCTGAGACATTCCAGGCTTGGAAAACACTTGCCTTCCTATAGGTTTGGGCTCTCAGTGGGGTCAGAGTTAGAGACTCCAGGTTATTATAGGGCATTGTAGTAAGCAAAGCTGCTGAACATTCTCACTATAGACCTATAACATCTTTGGTGTTAGTTAGCAGCCCTCTTAACTCTGACAAAGAGGAACCTCCTTTTTATATGATATAAGGGAACAGGTTGTTCACCCTTCTGGAAATCACTTAAACTTTTGATAGTGATGTCTACATATAGATAACACAAATGGGAGGTATTAGGCAGGCGTTTAGAATAGCTATTAAAATTTTACTATCTAATGACAAAAAAAACCCAAATCTCTTTTGAAGTAAGCATCTTTATTTTAATTTCTATTTGATTTCTATTCTTCTTTCCTATCTTTCCCTCCTTCCTCTTTCCTTCTTCCTTCTTTTATCTCTTCCTTGTCTTCCCTTCTTTCCTTCCCCCTCTTTCCCTCTCTCCTTTTTCTTTTCTCCTTCCTTTCTACCCTTCTTTCCATCTTTTTTCCTTACGTTGCCCGGGCTGCCAGGCTCTATTTCAGTACTCACAAATCAGCTCTGTTTTTCTGACCTAGGCTAGTTCACCTCTCTTTAGAGAGAACCTGTTGGCCTTGTGGTCCTGGGGGTTTGCCATATTAGTGCCAGATTTAGTGTGGATCATTCATTACCTTTTAACCCTACTGCTATTCAGAACTCCTGAACTCAGGCAGTCCACCAGCCTCAGCCTCCCCAGCAAAAAGGACTACAGACATGCACCACTACTGTAATAATCCCACTGGATGCCCCAAATGCATTGTCATTTACAAATTTTGCTATACAACTCAGGAACTGTCCTTGTCAGTGAATTTCTCAGTTCCAGAAAGCCACCTTTATTGTTCTACTTTAAACTCCCACAAAATCCATTTATTCATTTCTGCTGAATGAGGGAGCCAGTCCTCAATCCCCAAAGCCTCAAGAGCAAAAAGGACAACAAGCATTTCCCATGGAATCATAGAATTGGAAAGTTTGAAGGGACCTTAGAATTTATTTAGTTCAGCACCTCCTTTTACAGCAAAGGAAACCAAGGCCCAGAAAGGATTTCCATGTAAAGTGATTGTTTATACTTATTTCGTATTTTTCTTAAAGGGGTCATGTAGGTGCAATCATACTAATAATAAATAAGTGGTACAGCTGGCACTAGATGCTAGGGTCCCTGACTCCTAATTCAGCTTTCATTCTACAGTGTCATGTTCTTCCTCAGCATTGCACACACAATAAACTCTCACTCAATCATGGAACACTGTCAGAATTGTATAAGGTAGATTAGGTTTCTAATTTTGAGGTACCTAACTTTGAGTCTCCGTGACTTTTGGAATAATGATAAAAACCATAATCTTGATAATAATAAGCTAGAATTCCTAATTCTGTATCAGTCTTTAGACATAATTAAAGCTTTGGAAAAACTCAAAACAAACAAACCTTGCCTATGTCAAGCTCCTCTTCTCCTTCCACCTCCTCAAGTGAACCAAGGACTCTTCCCCTGGTTCATCTTTAAACTTCTGCCTCTACACACAATGATATTAATCCCACCTCACCCACCCTTTTTTTTAATATCCTAGGATAAGCAGGGAATTCCATGGTGGTTAGGACTCAGCTACAAAGGAATTTTCCAATATGACTATCATGATAAAGTGAAACCGAGGAAGGTAAGTCTGCTATTACTTGTTGTGTTAATGTCTTGCTGTCTTAACTGGCCTAATGAAAGAAACCCTTGGTCCCATAAATATGCCATCATTTAAGAAGATAGGCATCACTTAAAACTCATCACAGATTTCGCTAAGCAAGTTATTTTCCTAGACATCGCAAAGGAAAACTAAAAGTGAGAAGGCTAGGTTTCTCTTCTCTCTGATCCCCAAGAACCAGTGGATGGTATTGTTTTTAGGAGAAAAGACAGACATTAGAGTCATTGTTCGGTGCTTGGGGGAGGTTTTATACAACTGATTAACGCACTCTGACAACTTTTGTTTCTAAAACAGAAGTGTTTATGAACCTTGATAGCCTGTTGCATTCCTTAATGTACCAGAGAAAAGAGGGAAACATAAAATCCGTTTGGATGGGGAGAGTACATATAAATCAGTGACAATATCCTTTGACATCAAGGCATTGATGATAAATCTGGAAATCTAAAGGACATATAACAGAGAGGAGAAAGCCAAGCAGGAAACTATTGCCAAAGTCATTGTGAATACACAACAAAAGGTTCGAAGGCGCTTTCTTTCCCTTTTTCCTCAGTTTTCACACATTTCCCAGACCAGAACAAATTGAAAAATTATAATGGAAAGATCTCCAAGGAGAATGCTAACAATCAGGTTTCCTGGCAGAGAATGATGGCAAGAACCCAGTTCAAATTC
The DNA here is from genome assembly GCA_023548195.1 of Bettongia penicillata ogilbyi. NCBI lineage: Eukaryota > Metazoa > Chordata > Mammalia > Diprotodontia > Potoroidae > Bettongia > Bettongia penicillata. The sequence goes on from JAJHZJ010000305.1 coordinate 2,702,551, forward strand.
AGAGACTCATATTAAAAGCATATCGAGAGAGAAAGCAATATTGGCCTATTATGTCACCCTAGATAGCTTTCCATGAGTAGGATTGTAAGGCACTCTGCATATCTAAGTTTATTTTCATTTATCCAATTAGTATTTGGCCATAGTTTACTTCTTTATTAAATTGGTAGAATAAACTGACCCCAGAGAGGAGAATGCTAGTTTGGTTATCACTGAGTCCACTAAATGCAAAGAAAGGAATTTGGACAGGAGATGGATGGATGGTTCACCAGGGAACAATTCAATAGGAATTTGGCTGTTTGGGGGACTGGGGTGATGTGTATTATTATGTGGCTGTCTTTGAAATCTCTCCAGTTGTGGCTTTTATGATCCAGAAGAGGAGCTGGGTATTTCATTCTTATTTTCCCCCTTCTCTGTGTCTCTGCTGCCTGGTTCCCACACTGCCTTTCTGAATAATTCTCAGTGCTGCTCTAACTCTCTTGTTGTCTTTGCTTCTCTCGTTTTCTCCCCTACATACTATTCATTTTAGAATAGTGGAGTATTAACTCTGCACTGGGACCTTAAAGGTCATCTCTTGAAGTCATATTCCCATTTTCAAATGAAGCTAACAAGACCCAGAGAGGTGAAGTCATTTGCAAGAGATCCCCCAGCGTAAATAATAGAGCTGGCATTAAAAATACACTTTTGACCCAAAGTTCCAGCTTCTTTCCACTACACCATTTCATGTTACAAAGGTAAAAAACAAACAAAAGCAAAAGCAAAAAAACTACCAGGAACTTCTTTAACAAAGCTTTGTCAACTCACAGTTATTCAGACCAAAAAAATAGAAAGTTAACATAGAAAACTGCCATCTATAAAATGAATACTTGGACTCTAAGAGTTTCAAACCCCTATCTCACCAATCTTTTTTCCAGGAAACACTTGCAAGTATCCAAATTTATTAGAGCTTCATGAATTAATGTATTTTGAATTGTTTCTTTTTCTGACACACCTCTCATTCAGGTACCAACGTGGAGTGATAAGGCTCAAAGCCAGGAATCCAAGACTAGAAATCTAGATACTCAGTGTCTGAGTCAACAATAACTGTACAGGATCTATTCAGATCAGGGGATTAACAATGGGAAAGGGTTTCTGTCATCCCTTGGTTATTATTTCAGACCTAGACTAAGTTAGTACTATAAACCTTTCATGTTTCTGTAGCTTCTGGGAAACTATTTGAGTTATCTTAAAATGTGTTTGTAACTGAGGTACTACCAGGTTATTGATTCCAAATCCCTTACAGATTCACTTTTTGGATATCTCAGCTGGGCTGCCATAGGACTAAATCATAGAGACTGATTTGATAATTCTTTTCATTTTGGTGGATTTTGTGGGTTGGCTTGAAGGTCCATTGGAAGTAAGAGCAGGAGAGGAAGAAAGCATGATCCCATTAGGAGATTCATTCCATAGCCATGAATGAAGGACTATACTTCCATATCGAAATTAGAGTCCTAAATTAGTGAAAAAAGCTAGCATTTTTGTTGTTTTGAGTTGTTTCAGATGTGTCTGACTCTTCATGGTTTGGTTTTGGTTTTTTGGCAAAGATACTGGAGTGCTTTGCCATTTCCTTCTCCAGCTCATTTTTTTACAGATGAGGAAACTGAGGCAAACAGGGTTAAGCGATTTGGTCACACAGCTTATAAATGTCTGAGGCCAGATTTGAATTCAGGAAGAGGAGTCTTCCTGACTACAGGCCCAACTATTCACTGCACCACCTAACTACTTACACATGAGAATATAAAGGACAATAAAAGGCTTATATGCAAAATTACATTAAGCACAAAATAATTGATCTTCTTGGCCTAATGGCTCTTTCATATAAAAGTTCCTGCCTGTGAATGCAATTCCATTTTAAAATAAGACTTTAGGGCAAGAAACTAGCTAAGACATGTATCCAATGATATGTATCCCCAAAGAGGAACTGACGAGAAACTGGGATCCTAAGAGACCAAAGGTAGGATGAACATTGCACAGAGCTAATAGTATGGACCAGCTTTTTTGGAGGTCACCACATTGCCAAAGTCACTCGTGTCAAAGAAGGCCTCACAACAGCACTTAGAAAAGAGTAAGGGCTGGTCTATTTTCTGCACTCTACATGGAGTTCTGTTCACTTCCAATGTAAGCTGTTCTTGCCCCAGTAAACAAGCTCAGAGTTTTCCTAGAGCTTCTGAGCCAGTTGAAGCAGAGAAGGCGAATGGTACCATGATAATGATGAATATTCGAGTGACCACAGTGGAAGGGGTGAGGCTGCTCTCCCAGCCTTGGAGGATCCAGAAGCATCCTGTGGTAAGCAGGATTTTAATGACTTTAGCAAACAATTAACAAAGTCAGAAGAGCTAAGCAGCCTAAACAGATCCTCTGGAGTGTTTCCATATGCCTTACAAAAACATTGCCGACATGCTGAAAGCTCTCCAGAAATGGCAACTGACTGTTGGAACTTGCTCTAGGTTTTCCAGCTCTGGCCTGGGGCAGACTTCACAGCTTTTCTTCCATCTGCCAGTGGGGTCAGATATTGTGCTGCATAGCTCACTCTCCCTTCTGGGCTCAGGCTGCCTTTGGGGAAGAAATAAAATACAGCTTCCCCTTTAGAGGTGCAATAGAGTAGAGGGAGTATCCTGTATTAGGTACTAGTGACTGGCAATCTCCTTCTCAAAGGGTAGCCCTGCTCTCCTCCAGGATCCATTTCTGTGCAGGGGTCCATTGCCCTCCCCCACTTCCTGAGGCCTAGAGACTCGATGAAAAGCTGCTGTGCAGAGGCTCACTTCCACTTCTTTGTTCAAAAGACCACAAAGAAGGTTTTTTAGCTCTCCAGGAGCTGTTAAACACATGACATAGGGGACCTTGCAGACAAGCCATTTGTGTTTCTCTTTATCCATCCAAGCTCCAATGTCAATCTGGGGCCACACATGCAGAATAGTCTTGCAAAACTCCCCAAATAAACAATACCTATATATGGAAAATCAACTGTTTGTACTTACAACTATGCAAATTAGCATCTGCCCAAATGCCTTTCTACTAAAAAAAAAATCAGATTTAGACATTTAAAATCCCTAGAAATGATGTGAGCAAGCTGCCATTTTGTCTCCTCCATCAGCATCCTAGACTCTTCCCTTTTCTTTCTTTCCCCATCTATTCCTTCTTTCTCCTTCTCTTGCTCTCCCTCCCCACTTCAGTATCCCTTTAAGCATTAAAACACTATGTACCACTTTCAAACACACCTTTTTGTGATCTTATCTTTTTGTTTCTTCTTTCCCATGACTCCTTTATATTAAGTCCTATGGGGATTTCTGTTGCCAGTGGGAGTGTTTTAAGGTGTTTGTACTGACAGAATCCACTTGTGTTGAGTTTTTTAGACCATTATGAGAAAATATTAGAATTTGGCACTGGAAAATATGAGTACATGTGGCCTATGGACTTTTTTTTTTTTAGCATGTGTATAAGTGTATGAGAAGGGGACAATTTAATGCAAAAGTTGATTATATAAATGTATTTGTTTCAAGAAATAGGGAAGCAAATATAATCAAATTGGTAGTTCTAGCTGATGGTAAAACTTAAATTTTGTGTTGACTTGAATAATTGGCCAAAGAAATGGGCTTTGATTACCAACAAGAGCCTTCAGCTGTCTTCAGCAACCAGTGACGATGACTTTCCTTGTCTAACAGTAGGCATGAACATTTAGAAGATGCCCTCAAATAGAAAATTATGCCTCCATGGTCTCATCAGGATCACTGGTAACCCCTGAAGGATTAATGATTTTCCTAATCCTTCCCATCACAGTATAAAAGTTGAATTTCTTTTTCATCCTTTGGTCCCGAGAGCAGTTAAATAGACATGTAATTAACTTTGCCAAAGGATCATTACAATTTCTCACCTGAAATCAGATTCCAAATTAAGCAACAACCACAACAAAATCAGCTTGACAGACATTTGTGATAACAGGGGGGCCTTCTGATTCCAGAGGGGGACCTCAGATTCTTCATACATGGACCCAAGAATTTAGAAAGTGCCTTCCCCTTTAAAGAATCATGGTAAATGAATAGTTTACTTCGGTCAACATTTTCCTCTTTTCTAACATTTTAAGAGTTATTTCAGAGATGACCATGGTTGTCACATGCACTGAAGTACCCAGGCTCTATCTACAGCATACCCGATGCACACTAAAGCATTCTACTTTCTTTTCCCTTTCTGAAATTGATGGACAAGATTTCATGTCTCATGGTAGATTGGTATACAGGGGTGGGGAACCTGCAACCTCCAGACCACGTGTAGCCCTGTAGGTCCTCAAGTGTGGCCCTTTGAATCCAAACTTCACAGACCAAAACCCTTTAATAAAAGGACTTGTTCCATAAATCATGGACTCAGTCAAAAGGCTGCACCCAGGACCTAGAAGGCCACATGTGGCCTTGAGGCTGCAGATTCCCCACCCCTGGTATAACACAAAGAATATTGAATTGGAAGATACAGGATTTAAAATTATGAATTTAGCCCTGGGAAAGACTTTAGTGTCCACACCATCCAACCCTACCCCTCACTTTGCAGATGAGTTTAACCCTAAAAGGCTAAGCAATTTGCCCAAAGTCTCCTAGGTAATAAGGAACAGATCCAAGATTTAAACCCAAGTCCTTCCATTTCAAATCCAACACTTGACTTGGATTCAAATCTAAGCTCTACTACTCATTTCTCTGTAACCCTAGGAAAAGTCACACCCTCTTTTGGCCTCAGTGTCTGTTAAAGGAGGTGTTTGGGCTAAATGTCCCCTAAAGGTCCTTTATAACCCTATACCCTATTCAGAAATCTCATTTCTCCTAAGAATAACTTTTTTAAAAAAATTAATGTGTCAGAGAGTTAAAATGGAGACCCTACTGTGGCAAGATATTCTACAGAGAGACAAAATCAGCAACCATCTATGTCCTAGTATAAATCATCATCTATAGGGCCCAACCTAATTACCAGTTTAGATGGGTTGAAATCTTCCTCATGGGGAAAAATGGTGGTATAGTTTTCTTGTTATCTAGCAATTGCTATTTACTTATTTATCTGATGTGCTATTAGATGGGCTTTTATGTATACTTAGATGTTCAATTAGATGCATTATGGAGTCCCCAGTGAAGTTTCAGAAACAGGAGTGGCTTTAAATGGACTGCTGTTTATTCCAGTTTAACATTTCTTTCTGAAGTGGCCAAAGCAGCTTAATGTTGTCCCTGAGAATAACTTCCGACCAGGGGAATTTACTCTGGGAATTGATGTCATGGCCATAAATTAGCAAAGATTTTTGAATTGAGTGAATAAGGAGACAAAGAAAATCATATTTATAGGAAATTCTCCATTTAATTGTGCTCTGATTCCCAGTGGAGTTGTCCTATTTAATTATTCAGTGTAATCATTTCTGTCAGAATGGTTTATTTTTTTCTCCCTTTTGACTCTTTTCCTTATTTCTGAGTGCTGTTGCTTAGTCTGGGTTCTGGTTCTGGTCCTGGGTTCTTATTTGTATTGTCTTCAGCATTTTCCATGCATACCAAAGTCTGGGCTGGACCCTTTATATATTTAACATTCTTTGCATTTTGTAGTCTCTGCTCATCCCATGGTGCTTTGATCAAAGAGCCTCTCCCCCATTCTTATCCCTACCCCATATCCCCACTTATCAGTCCTTCAGATCTCACAAAAAAAACGTTGAGTGGGCCTTGGCAGGATTCAAAACCTTGTCTTCAGCAGTTTGTGGCATATGGGGCATCCTCAAAGACCAGGCCTGCAGGAATGTTTGGCATGAAAAAATTCACTCTTAACAGTGTCACTAGATTTTTCTATTTCAAAAACCCTTTGGGATAATTTCTTGAACCATTGCTAAATAACCACAAGTGGATAAAAAACATGAGAAGTATATTATGACATCGTAGATTTTCATAAAATATATGAACTTGGTTTAAAACTAGCTAATAACATAGAGAATTGGATTCTAGTCTCAATTAGCCACTGATTAGTGATATGACCTCAAACAGATCAACAACCCCTCTGGATTTTAGTGTCCTCATCTTTAAAATGAAGGCCTGGGACCCCCTGATGTCTGTCATAGCTTCCACTGTGGAAATTCCATGTCTCTAACTAATGCACCTGGAAACACTGAACTGTAACTTAGCAGCTGAGAAATCAGTCCAGGTGAAATTGCCTCCACCTGGTTGTTATGGGTGGAGAGCATCTAGTCAGCCCCATAGAAATATGAGTTGCGCAGATGCTAGCAGATGTCTATGCAATACAGATAGCATTTTCATTTTGCCTAGGATATCTACACTGTTGGGCATTTTGCTGCAGTTATGGGGAAAATATGGGATTGTTTTGTCTTAGTAGTTTGAAACGGCTTTTAGACTTTTGAGACATCCTGTATATTACATTCCGCCTCTCGGGAAGTTGTGACAGACCACTTCTAAGATGAAAGCAGTGAGCCATTCTCCTGGCAACATTGCCTTGGATTTTTATAATGAAACAGATTCAACATAATCCAAAATCTAATTCCTCCCTGAGGCAGGTACACCCTTAATAGCTGCATTTCAAAATTCCTTGAGCATGCAAGAATTTGACTGAATTTGACTCTGCTGCTTATTAGCTATGTGATTTTGAGCAAATTACCAACTTTTCCATGCCTCGGTTTCCTCATTTGTAAAATGGAAAGAATAATATTTGCATTGCTTTTACTTGCAAGGTTTATGTGGATATACTTTGCACTGTGTTATACAACACCATATACATAAATATGATCTGTTGCTATCATGCAAATAAGCCCCAGAGTGAATTTTAACCAGGTTAGTTGGTTCACTATTTGTGATCATTTTAGGAATGGTTATTTGTTCTATGGTGCCTGAGTCCAAAAGTCATAGCTTCTCTGTGTCTCTACTTTTTCTTTTTTGAAAAGAGAATAGTGAGATGTGACCTTTTACTTAACTGGAAGATTCCAGAGAATGCTACATTCTCCCCATTCTTGCTAATTATATAGCAAATGTTGAGTTTTTCTTTTCTTTCAATCACTGAACAAAAGATAGGTAATAGCAAGCAGCAAATGTTTCTTGTTTCTAAAACAAGAATTTTCTTCTTGGTCTGTAAGTGGGGAAAACCCAGAGTCTCCCAGTTCACCTAGAGTTACTATCTGGTTTATTCCTGATCTTGTAAAGAGTAAGTCAAACTTCCAAGGATACTAGACAATAGTCTTTGCTCTAAGTCTCTCTACCACCACAGCCACTCTCCCCATCCCCAGCATAGGTCCCATCCATATGGACCTGTGGTGGGTAGTCTGCGTTGTGTTGCCAAGAGAGGTACATCTGAGCTAATTGGGGGCGGGAGTGGGAGGGAGACATGGAGAGGGAGAAAAAAGGAGGGGATGAGGAAGGGAGAGAGGGAGAGGAAGAAAAAAGGAGGGAGGTGGGGGGAGAGAAAGAGAGAGACAGGGGGAGAGAGAGAGAGAGAGAGAGAGATCATGAGTGAAATGGTGGCCACATCAAATCAATAGAAGCTTGAGTGGGTAATTTGATGCCAGAGTAGGAATGACTCTAAATTGCTCAGAGGAAGTCACTGAAATACACCACCCCGCCAACACATGCACATTCTTCCTATTTTTTTAGCTGTATGCTAGACAGTTTGCCCAGAGATAATCTGAAATGATTGTCAGAGAGCTGGCTGTACTTAGTGGGAATATTTCTCAAGTCAACAGAACAGGTGAAAAAAGGAGAGAATGGTGAAAGATCATATGAGCAATTTGAGGATTTGGGGATGTGGGGAATAAAATAAGGCACAATCCAAGTGTACTATGAAGAGAGAAGATTGATTAAATTAGGGTCTCCCTAGCAAAAAATAATCAGAGTGGAAAACAGCCCATCAATGGAGCTCTGCCAATCCTGATGTTCTGGGCAAATGCCAATTAATCCAAAGACCAGACGATACCTGATCATATGCTCAGAATCTTTTTTTCCTCCCTGGTCCTCACACCTTTTATCTGTTGGGGTAGATTGCCCTGTAACTTCTTCCAGCATCAGTTGCTGATTTCCTACAGTCTGTTTTCTTTCCAGCAGCTGATTGGACATTCACACACAGAGTTGAGAGGCTATATAAATAGCTATGTTGATTGTTTACATAGCAGGGGTCAAACTCAACAACATTTGGTATTTATAACATACTTCTATAAACACTCTACCAGCCAGCACAGCCTCAGATTTAGACTCCCAAAACATCTCGGTAGAAACATTCTGTTAGCATTAACCCAGGAGCAGAGTTGACCGCGTATGTGTGCCTTTGAAAGAACGAAATCAAAACCAAAAGGTTTTATTGGGTTATAAAGCACTGCCAAGCAGCCGCCTGCCTGAGCAGCAGCAAACCATGGACAATTAAGCAATTAGCCACTCACACATAGTTTGAGTTTTCTCTGCAGTATCTTCCCTTTTGGGGCGAGAAACCAATTTGTGTTCTTAGTTACAGATATAAAATGGTGGTCATGCAGAAGGGAAGCAATTTCATATTGGGTCAATACTCAAAAGAAATTCTAATGAGGCCGGGCCAACAAGACAGCTCCAGTTTCATACGCCACACAGTTCTCATGATCTGGCTTTTTCCAGAGTGCATTTGGTGGTCCAAATGGGGCTTCACAATTTTCCCTCCAGCCAATCCTCTCAACTCCTGTGGAAGGCAGATTTACATTGTCAGCTCAAATGCGATGTGGTCCCCAAGTCCCTGAGACCAAGCCTGACCTCATTCAAGGAAAATCTGTGCCCCAAAATCCAGAAAGGAAATTCAGTAGAAGCCAGGATCCTAAAACAGCTCTAATATTACAGTCTCTTCCAGATGTTCACTTTTGACTGGGAACTAAACTCCATTCCCATTTCAATAAGTGTTATAAGTCATGGCCCAGTCAATCTCTGGGGGTGTGTCTGTGGAATCTGTGTATATGTACATAAGTATTTAAGTTTATGTTTGCATCTGTGGAGTTGGAAAATCATAAAAAAGTTGGCCCCCAGCCAAAAGTGTCACTAGCCAGCTCTGTGAAAGTTAATGATTCCTTGGCCCCACATCATCAGTCAACGAGGAAAACTTGCTCTCCTGTCTATCTCTCTCCTGATTGGAAGTGGCTGGTGATGCTGCATCACCAGTGGGATGTTTGAGAGCACGTAGAGAAGGACCCTGGGTGGGAGTGCCCATTACTACTGAGTCACAAGCAGGGGGCAGATCTAGGGAGACAAGGCTGTGAAAATGGATAAGAGAAGACAGGGTCTGAGAGTTCCTTGGGGAGATAGGAAAGCAGCTACAAAAGGATGAGTGGGGAGAGATCTTATAAAGGATCTTACCCCTTTCTGTGCCATAGACACCTTTTACTTTCTCCTATAGTCAATAGAGTCCCTTCTCAGAATATTTTTAAATTCATAAAATGAAAATACATAAGATTATAAAGGAAACCTATTATATTGAGACAAAATTATCAATTTAAAAGAAGATCACATATCCCAGGTAAAGAATTCCTACAAGAAGGGCTATAACAACTCAGGGAAGCCCTGGAATTCTCATTAGGAAGTGATGGAGACAGAGTAGTTGAAGGTGACTCTACAGTTTTGTGATTCAGTGATTGGGATGATAGTAGTGCTAGCAAAAGAAATAAGGAAGTTAGGAGAAGGGATGGGGTTTTATGGCAAAACAAGAAATAAAATTAGGTTAAAATTCTTTGTGTTATATGTCAGAGACATGTAGAGAGCATAGTAGATATGTTCTGGACCTGGAGTCAAGAAAACCTATGTTTGAATCTGGCCTCAGATATTTACTAACTATGTGATCCTGGAAAAGTCATTGCATCTATTTGCCTTAGTTTCCTTAGTTGTAAAATTGAGGATAATAATAGTACCTATCTCTCAGGGTTATTGTGAGGCTCAAATGAGGTAATTTTTGAAGCACTTAGCCCAGTGCCTGATACAAAGTAGGTACTTAATAAGGTGTTTCCTTCCATCTCTTTTATCCTGGATTTTAGTCAGATAGTTTTGTGAGTTTTCATGAATGCAGATTTAAATTTAGTACATAAAATAAACATTAAATTACACAAAATGTGGAGGAGAAAACAAAAATGCAAAAAAAGAGAGTAAATCCGAATAGCTGCTTTCAAGTCAACAGAATATTTATTTAAAGTGTTCCAGTTACCAAGAACTCTGCTAGGTACCAGTCAAAGGTGAAAAAATAACTATGTCTGCCCTCAGGAAGCATATACTTTAGTAGGGAAAACATAGTATGTATGTAAATAAATGTAATGGAAATTGAATTATAAGTGAATGCATGGAAACGTCAAGTAGAAAGGCAAGAAAATTTTGAAATGGAAAGGCATTATTTCTAGTTATGGAGATCAGAGAATGGATGAGAATTGGACCCTGAAATGAGAAGAGTCTTCCAATAAGTGGAGTTGGAGAGTGGAGGTTAGAATACAGTATAAATTCATAGAGGACCTACTTCTCAAATTAGTGAACAGTAAATCACCTGTTTTGGTAAGAATGTACAGTGTGTGAGGGACAAAGTAGATTTTGGAGGGTCTTGAATGGCAAGTTAAAGAGGTTGTATTTTATTGTGGAGGCAATGGGGAGTTGTCAAAGGTTTTCTGTTGCTTTGAGGTTTTTTTGTTTGTTTTGGGTTTGTTTTTTTTTAGCAGGGGATAACAAAGTGATGCTTGAGTATTAAGGAAATTATTTTAGCAGTTGTGTGAATGATGAATTGAAGGAAGAGAATGGAAGGAGAGAAATCACTTAAGAGGCTATTACAAGAGATAACACAAACTGGGATTATTATATGGGTGTGGATAAATTCAAGTTATTACTGAGAATCAACATAAACATGGTGATTCCTTGAATATGAGGGGTTGAAGAAGAGGGAGAATTGAAGATGACTGCAGTTTTGAACCTGAATTTCTGAGAAGACAATGGTACCATAAGAGAAATAAGGAAGTTAGGAGAAAGACAAAGTTTTGTAGCAAGATAATGAGTTTAATTTTGAAATGTTTTGAGTTTGAGTTCAGTCTAATGGAAAGAATACTAGATTTAGGGTCAAGAGAGACCTTGGCTAATATTCTACCTCTGTCAAGTATTGGTTTTGTGACCTTGGGCAAATCATTTAACCTCCTGCATCTGTATCCCTATCTTTAACATGTTGATAGTATCTAACTCAAATGAGGACCAGAAGGGATAAGGTTTGTGAAATATGTTGCAAACCTTTAAGTTCTGTATAAATGTGTCATCATCATCATCATCATTGTTATTTTGTCCCACAACATAATAAGGTTCCCAAAAGAAAGAGACTGTGGGAAGTTTTTCTTCCCTCTACCTCAGGCACCCACAAGAGCTGCCCCACCTGAGAAGCCAGTCCCAGAAGGTGGGAAACTTCAGTCTCTGTTGGAATCCCTCCAGACCCAGCCCTATCCTAAGAGCTACAGAGAAACTGGAAGGTCCTAGGAGCTCTGGCAAGAATAAAAAGTGATGAGAGGGAATATAGGGGTTGATAGTAGGGACCCCTGTGGCATTAAGGCCACATATGGCCTTCTAAATCCTTAAGTGAGGTCTTTGGACTGAATCCAGGTTGTACAAACCCATACCTTGGAGCATCACAGCCTGTATTTCTTTGACAGGAGTATTAACCAGGGCCTTTCACTTCTAAGTCAGGTGACCTGTGCTGATAAAATGTCACTATTTCCTACCTTCCCAGAGCAAAACAGACTGATCTTTATGTAGTCCTAGAAAAATATATTGTAGCTCAGTATGACCTGGTAACTAATGTCAAAAACATGTGCTTGTATGCTCATATGAATAGTTAGATCAATTATGTTGAATTGAACTCAGTGGAATTAGGTGAGTGTACAAATAGCAATAAGAATAATAAGAAATCCTACGTTAGGAATGGGGGACTGGGAAGGAGGAGTTTTTAGGTTTTATTTTTTAGTGTGGCCTGGATTTTGAAAAAAGGAAAAAAAAGCGAAACTGAAGACCCTCTCCATTTTTTTTTTTTTGCTATCTGACCAAAGAGTAAACCCCAAATGCTTAGCAGCAAAGAGATTGTTGCCAAATCCTTAAAAGAACTTTAGTTAGTCTCTAGGACTTTATTTCAGAGGTATGAGTTGGCAAGCTCAACTTGCTAAGTCCTAGCAACATGACTTTCTTCTCATCACCGAGCCCTTGAGAGCTCTCACTTCAGTGGAGACATGCAGTACTTAACGAAAGTGTGTGGGACTTTGAAGTGACCATGATTCAGAAAGGAAACCCTTGCTAACTTGGCCCTCACCCTGAAATTATGAATCAATCAAACACTAACTGCAGCCGGTAAATGGCCAGTCAAATCCATTTGGGAAGGTCATCCCTCGTCATGGACAAGAGGAAGCAGATTAGAGAAAGCCTAAGGAGTTCTGCTAGGTAATTCATCCAAGTCCCACCTCATCCAGGCTGATTGGATCAGTTTATAGTCAGCATCAATGTGTAGGGTTTAGGTCTAGTCCAAGGTATGACTCAGGGTCTAGTTCATCATCACCATTTGCCCCCTGAACCCACCCTGAAACATGGACTCCCAAATAAGATTGATTGAGGTTGAACCAAATCATGACATTCAAGGGATAGGAAGGTGGAAAAGACCTTAGAAGTCATCCAGTTCAACCCTTTCATTTTACAGATGGGGAAACTGAGATTCAAGGAAGTCAAATGACTGGTCCAAGGTTACACAACTAAGTGTCAGTAGCAAGATTTGTATCCAAATCCTCTGACTCCAAAATTTCCCTGCACTACAGTACACTCAGAATGGGCCAGGTTCAACCTGGATTTCCTGAGTTTGCTTTGGAACAGAATAGAATAGCTATTCCCATCCCCCCTCCTCCCTCCAGTCTAGCTCAGTTAAGATCAGGAACTCTAGCAGCCCTCATCTATGACGTCATTAGGAGCATTTCAGATACAATACTGAGACTCTACTATTGTCCATTCTTAATCCTTCCCTCTACTGCCTTTCTTCCTTTGGGCTATCTTTGTGCACATGTTCTGAGTCAGAGATATATCTATATCACTATAGAAAAACATTCAGTTGTCAAGAAGTCTGTATTCAAACACAGAAGATTACTATTGGTACTGGAAAACAAAAACAGAATTAGATCCCAAATATTAGCCTGTCCCACACGTTGCCTTAGCTTAAAAAAAATAGACCTAATGGAGATCCCTAAATGATAGCAGGCTTCTCTGGAAAGATAGACATTCCAGAGATGAAAGGCTCAGCTCTGGAAAACATCCTTCCCCCTCCTTTCCTCCTGGGAGAAAATGAAAAGCTCTGGAGCAATTGTAAAATTACCTAGTCTAAATTCCCCAGTCTACAAGGATATCCAGAGGATATCTGCCAAAGATCATTTAGACCCCCTGGCCACTCTGCACAGCCAGACCCTCTGTCAGACAGTGATGGCTAAAGTGGGAGCAGATTCATTGGACTCTCCTCTTCTGCTGGCTGCGACTTTAATTACAGAGCAGCTAGCAAAGCCACAAGTGTTCTTACAACAGAACCCTGACTTGAAAAGGGAACCACAGGCCTCAGGCCCTTCGCCAGCTGAGTTGCCTTACTCCCTGACCGATTCTGAGGAAAGCCTGGAGCACCCACCTCAAGCTTCAGCGGCAGACAGCAGAGACCCGTCTTAATGGCCCTAGTGTCTCCCACATGTAGCTTTACAAGAAAGGAGCTTTTCTGGCCTGAACCCACAGGAGTACAGACTAATTAGTAAATGTTGAACAGTTTAATGCTGCAAACAAGCTGCCTGGTGTCGGGCGATTTTTCCCTTAGAAGTACATGCTTCTAAAGGTTAGGTAAATTTGCTAAGGCCTTTTGTATGTTTTTTCTTTTTCCTTCAGATAGCACTGTTTAGGGTCAGAGGGGAGGCTGCACAAAGAAGCAGGGTTTGCGTAGGAGTGTGTCCTCCATTGAGAGAACTCTGTGAACCAGTCTTATATTTTGTCAAACTTTTCAATAGCATCAGACACCTTCTGATTCAAAGAAAATAGATGTCTAGGAGGAGGTCCTTTTCATTTAAAAAAATAAAGCAAATGATTTACTGATACTCTTTTTTTTTTTTTTTTTTTAACATTGCTGTACCTTCCTTTGGCCATGCTACCTACCTCTCTCTGTAGAACTCTGTTGTTGGGTTATTTCAATTGTGTCTGACTCTGACACCATTTAGGGTTTTCTTGGCAAAGATGTTGGAGTGGTTTACTATTTCCTTCTCCAGCTCACTTTGTAGAGGAGGAATAAACAGGAGTAAGTGACATGGCCAGGCTCACATAACTAGTAAGTGTCTGAAGTCAGATTTGAACTCAGGGTCTTACTGACTCCAGGGCTGGTCTCTATCCACTGTATAGAAACCTTCCTTGCCATAAAAAATAAAGTAAAACAAAACAAATCAATGTATTGCTTGGGTCAACACATACCTCATTCATACATCCTCTTGAAAGGAAGGACACATACTTCGCCACCTGTCCTTGGAATCTCTACTGGTCACGACATCAACCAAGAGTTGTGTTGTCTTTCAAAGTTATTTTTCTTGATGTCATTGAAATCTTTGTGTCAAATTGTCCTCTTTGTTCTCCTTATTTCACCCCATGTCAGTGAATTCTGTGTAATCTGCAAGACTTCCCAAGTTTCTTCCTTCTTTTCTCTGTATAGCAAAGTTCCTTTGCGTCCATATGCCACAATTTGTTCAATTATTCCCCAATCAACGAACACCCACTTTGAGACTAGTTCACAAAAGTACTCCTATATGTGTGTGTGTGTGTGTGTGTCTGTACTTGGAAACTTTTCCTTCAGTCTTTGACCTTCTTGTAGATTATGCAATTTGGTGTTGCCTGGTCCTAAAAAAGACCCTATTGGCCTTTTGGGTAGTCAGTGTCTACTCTTAAAATAAAATAGCCTTTGCCAGGAGAGCCTAAGTATACCATCTTAATGCAACTCACACCTAGGAAAATATTAAGATCAAATTCTGTTAGAACTAGGAGGGAGATAAGACATCAAACCTCTCCTTTGCTTTATTCCATGTCATATTTCAACAGAGTGGTCTGCTGCTCCCCAAAAATCCCAAAACGCTTCACTAGACCATCTAATTCCCTTTTGAAACACTCATATGAGATAAGCAAAAGCAAATATGACTAACTTCACAATTTTTTTTAACTTGGACACAGAGAAATTAAGTTGTTTGCCACAAAATCTCAGGGTTTTTCCTGAGAAAACAATGACTAAAAGCAGGTCTTCTGACTTGTAGGCTAAAATCCCTGCCATTAGGCCACTAAATCTCATAAATCCCTATGAGGCACATATGGGGGAAGGAATAAAGCTATGCTAAGGAGGCAGAAAAACAGTTTCAGCCTCCCTCTAAAGCATTCAGATTTGCCAAAACTTTTAGATGAAGTCTTTCTGGGGTATAAGCCAAAGTACACAGAGAAAAATAATATATTGAGGCTCTCTGAAAAGAAAAAAAGGGAGGGGGGTATATAAAGTCCAATGGGGCAAAGAAAAAGCCTGTTTCTCTATGGGACTGCTAAACACTTGGTCAGTACTTCCCCCCACTCCTTACTATCCACCCCTCTTTCTTTGTCCTTTCACACAGTTAAGACTTAAACCACAGGAAACTGAAAGAGCTTTGATGGGTTAAAAGATGCCATCCATTAAAGGTCATGAGGCCTGGTGCTCTGTGCATCTGTCACTGAATTAACCAAATCAATTGGGAGTGTCATGCTGTCTAAAAGGTTAGGGGGAATCAGTCTCAGGAACATCTTGATTCCATTAGGAGGTCTGGCAGAACAGGAATTAAACATTGTTTTTCTTGTATAGTATCTGGCCATCTAAGAAGAAAGTAGATACATTGGAACCCCTTTACATGATTGGTTTTGAGGGACAGGACTAATAAGCATATTAGCAACCAAAAAAAATCAAGTTTTCATGATACAAAATTGACATATTTGGGGACTATGATTTGATTTCTGGTATATCTGAATCTGTGTAATTATGAGTTATGTTCTAACAATCCTACCATACTTCCTTCTGGCAGTTTATGTGTGTGTGTATGTTTGCATACATACATACATATATATTTGTGTGTATATATATATATATATATATATATATATATATATATTGTGTGTGTGTATGTGTGTATGTGTAGATAGATAGTCTGATTCCTTATTTGGAGAAAGTGATGGCTCTACTTAGAAACTCCAGTGAAGCAAGAATTGGTTTTATCAAACTGAGGTAGAACAAATCCAAAGAAGAAAAAAATATATAAACTCACAGAATACAAAAGTAAAGCAAAGCGCATTATAAGCCTCTGCTTGCCTTGGATTGGCCCCGAAGAAAGCAAACCATAATTCATCCAAATGGTTTAGACAGCTCGACCACCAGCCACCCGTTTGACCTTGGACAAGTCTCAGCATTGGCTCTCACCACTGATGATGTTGTGCAAATCGCTTAGCCTCTCTCCTATCTTGTGTGATCATTCGTTTTTAATGAATTCATTGATTGAAGAATTGTCAGCGCACTAAGAAGTTAATTAAAAGTAGCTCTACCTTTAGAAATGGAACTAAATGAGACAAAAATCATATCATCTGCTTTTATGTTGTATACTTCATCTTTATCTCAAGCTATGTACAAATAATATATGTGTGTATGTACATTTCTAGATACCCACATTTCTTTTGCTTCAATATTCAGGGTCACGCAATCATTGATTTAGAGCTGGAAGAGAACACAGAGGTCATCTAGTCCAACCTTTTCATTTGAGAGATGAGGATGCTAAGGGTCACTAAATCACTTACTTGTTCAAAGTCAAACGGGTGGCTGGTGGTCGAGCTGTCTAGACCTATATCCTCTGCCTCTAAATTCAACATTGATTCCATTCCACTATGTTACTTCAAAGATCTGTGATTTCTTTGGAATAAATTGTTACCTAAAAAGATAGTCTTTATGGAGTCACTCAGGCCTGAAAAATTAATCTCTTCCCTGATTGTGAGCCCTTCCAAATTTAACTAGGCTCTCCTAGGAAAAATAAAGATGTGATGTGTCATCAAGCCCAGAGTCCTAGTTTGGGAGAGCCGACAAGAGCTGGCAGAATTTAGACTCATTCCTATGTCACAATAAGCTAGATGTCCTCACCAATGTCTAAATGTAGTACTGTACTGCTGGTTTCTGCAATATGAAGTTGACCAAAAAAAATTTTTTTGTTCATGTCTTTGAAGTATTTTGATAACTAGTTGGTGCAATGAAAGAAATAATTCACATGGAGATTATTGTCACTCATGGTAACTGAGTAGTAGTCAAGAAAAGATTCAGGATTTTCCCAGGCCTCTGAACTCCTTATTATCATCATTGCTCTGACACCCCCGGGTAGTGACCATATTTACTTTAAAGGGACACGCTGGCAGAGATCTCCATAAATATGCATGGATGGTGACTGTTAATGACATTAGGCCCCTCTGTCATTGCCACTACAGTTTCATCTCACAAAGTGCAGCAAATCGCTTTTCATTAGTTCTGAACAGTAGTTGTCTACAAAATTTGGGCTTCAATGCAAAAATCAGAGGATACTATTGGGGTCCTATTCTTTTAAGCATTTATATTCTGTCCTGTCAAGTTTCTCAAAGGTGGCTTTTTTTAGTTCGCTACTCTTTTTAATACTCCTTTTGGTATATTAATATTCCCTTTGTATATGTTGTTATTCTCACCTCTTATTATATAAATTAAGATATTGAGTCTCAAAAAGTAAGTCATGGGCCTTGGGTTATAATGAGAATCAGCAGCAAATTGGAAGGGTTTTATTACATAATCATCACAATTTATATAGTGCTTTAAAGTTTTCACAATGCTTTATAAATATCTCATCAAATCCTCACAACCCTAGGAGATGAGTGCTATTATTATCCCTATTTTATAGATGAGGAAACTGTTATATTAATCATATCGGATTAAGTGATTTGACCAGGGTTACAATTCAGAAGTTGAATTTGAATTCAGGATTTCCTGACTCCAGGCTCATCACTCTATCCACTGCATTACCATCTATTTAGGGACACAGAAGGATGAGATGTTACATAGAGAGCTTTGTGGTTCAGTCACTTCTCAGTTGTGTCTGGCTCTGTGTGACCCCCACGTGAGATTTTCTTGGCAAAAGATATTGGATTGGATTGCTATTTCCTTTTCCAGCTCATTTCACAAATGAGGAAACTGAGATTTAGTGATTTGCCCAAGGTCCAGATTTGAACTCAGGAAGATGAGTCTTCCTGGCTCCTGGCCTAGCACTCTATCCACCGCACCATAGAAAGCTTAGAAAAAGCTGAAGCACTGGTGACAGAAGGAATCATTTCCTTTTATCATTTAGGGGGAAAAAACAAGAAAGAAAAATCATTGTGAAGGGAAAATGGGCTTGTTAAGACATTTCCTATTTTTCAATCACCTTTTCCTCTTTCTCAAAATCTTTCCTCTTTTAAAATGAACCACAAACTGCCATTCATTCATAGTCTCATTTAGAAAGGAAACATGGTCAGAGGGTTAGCGTAATGTACCAGGTGTCCTGTGGTTCAATTTCTGTTTCTACCACTGACTTTCTGGGTAGCCTTAGTCAGGGGACTTAACTTTTCTAGGTCTCATTTCCCCATCTGTAAAAGCAAAAGAAAGAACATTTGTCACTGACCCTTCTTGAAATGGTATCCAAAGTTCAAAGAGAAAACTTTTGCAAAGCTTTTTATTCAGAATCTCAAATGAATGATGTTAGTCTACTATTATTTTATATAGGTAATAATTAATAAACTCAGATTATTGATAGGATAGTGTGTGTCATAGCCTCTAATCTGCTTTTCATACATGATTATCCAGAAGGAAAAAAAGTACATAATCCTAATAGGACTAACTCAGTCACCTTGTCTTAGCACAGCTAATAATGATCAGGTGTATCTCTAGTGAGTCTTTCATCTGAAGATCTCAAAGCACCTTATGTTCTTTATCTTGGAGTAGGGTTATTATCTTAGACACAACGATGCTATCTAACTAACCTGAGGTTAGACAGTCGTGTCAGTAATAGCAGAGGGAATACCATACATGTGCTCAGGTTGTTATTCTATCTGTAAAACCAAATAGTCATGTGAGGGAAGCAGAGTCAAGTCAAGTCAGCAAACATTTATTAAGTGTGCTGACACTGGGAATACAAACACAAGCAGAAGATGAACTCCTGCCTTCAAAGAGCTTCCCCCAAAGAATGGGGGAGTTGAAAAAGGACTGAAGGGAGTCTCCAAGTAGAGGTGTGGAAGAGGAAATCCAGAGCATCAGGAAAGCAGCCTCGAGAGAAAAGAGGACTTGACTGGCCTGGGGAGTCTCTTTCAAATGGAGATTCTGAGAGAAACTGGCCAATAAGAGAAAGAGGCTGCAGGGGCAGAGAATACTTTCAGTGTGAGAAGTCCAGGCCACAGAGCTAGAGTGTACTTTCAGGGTAGAGAGGTTTCTGTGGCATAGTAGAGAAAGTCCAGAGAGTCAGAAGTGCGGATGGGAGAGGTATGAAGACTTGGCTGGCCTGGGGTCCTCCTTCAAGTGGAGGTTCTGGGAGGATTCTGCTAGTTTACACTCTACCAGCCCAATGCTTGATGGACCAAGAGGACAGAACCTCCAGGGAATAGGGCATTGAAAGGGAAGATCTAAAAATGTTCTAGTCAACTACAGAATCTCAGAATTCAAAGGGACCTCACAACCTATCCCCGAAAGAGAACCCATCTCTACAGTATCTTTAACAAGTGGTCATCCAGCAAGGTGGAACAGTGGATAGAGCATTGGGCTTGGAGTTAGGAAGACCTGAGTTCAAATCCTGCCTCAGACGCTTGCTTCCTAGTTGTGTGACCCTGGGCAAGTCAGTCAGTTTTCTCAAATGTAAAGTGAGGACAGTAAATAGCTTTTACCTCTCAGGGTTGATGGGAAGATGAAATGAGATCATGTTTGTAAAGCTCTTTGCACAGTGTCTGACACATAGCAGGTGCTTAATAAATGCCCATTATCTGTCCCTTCCTTTCCTTCTCTTCCCTAACCTCTCCTTGAAGACCACTAATGATGGGAAATCTCTACCCATTGCTTCTCATAAGTCTGTACTTTCCATGTAACATTTGTTTAGATATTTGAAAACAGATCCCGTTTCCACCCTAAGTATTATTTTCTCCAGATCCTTCAATTATGTATTATTTTCTCTAAATTCTTCCATTTCTGGCATAGATTCCAGTTCTCTCACCATCCTGGTTAGTTTCCTCCAGACATTCTCTAGCATTGTCATTTTCCTTCTTAAAGAAATGCACACAAAATGGAGCACAATGCTAAAGATGTGAATGGATCAGAATATAACAGAATTCAACTCTCCATCATCCTGGAAATTCTACCTCTCTTAATAACACTTCAGTTTATTTCCTTTTTGGAGGTGTTCCAGCTGACTTGAACATGTAATATACTGAAAACAATAACAGCAATTTCTTTTCAGATAAATTGAAATGGCTGTCTAGTCACACCCCATTTAAAGTTGATATTTTGATCGCAAGTGCAGGATTTAATATTTATCTGTATAAAATCTGATCTTATTGTAGCAAGTGTGCATAGTCCTGTCCTGGGTCTTTGTTGTCTCACTGATAATAAGATCTTTATTCCAGTATTTTGGGTTTCTAGGGAGTCAGGCAATCTGCCCTTCTAGTGAATCCCACCTTGCATGGCAGTTCTCTAGTCATACAGTGCTACCCTAGGTAGAACTCTTCTTAAAGGGAATGGAGTTGTGGGTTATTAGGGAATCAAGCAACCTTCATGTATGATGAGTTCCATCTCCACTAGGCTATATATAATGGCCAAGGCTTACTGTACTACTCTTAATGGACACCCTCCACATGAGCACTTGATGTCAGTGGAGTATCAAACCCTACTCAGTGGGATCTAGGTGGTCCATACAACTCACAGCTGAAGGAGGGCATGGTCCAGGTTTGCCCCTTTATATCCTGACTCTATCCTTTCTTGTTCATTTGCCCTAAGAATTCTTCTGTGGCTCCACAGCTACTGTTGTACTTTGGTTGACTCATCCCTGTAGTTTTCAGTCTGATCCAGGCACTCTTTAGTGTTCAGCTGCTCCCTGTGGATTTTTAGTGACTTCACATGGTCCCCTGGAGGGGTGTGAGAGTAGGCTTGGCTCTAAGGAACCAGCTTTGAATATGTCCAACTGACTACTCTCCATCTGATCTCTCAGCTCTTGGGCTGCTCAACCTGCTTCTCCAGCTCTCAGTTTTAAAGATGAAGCCCAAGGTCATAGGTCAAGCATGTGAACTGGCAGTGAAAAATACCAGTAACATCAAGGTGTGATGTCAACTAGTATCCAGAATACATGCAAGAAATTCATCCTTTATTAAAGAGTTAATCCTGTGAAAGGAATTTCACACCTTGTTCAGGAGATTACATCAGTCCATGATATAGACTGTGAACAATTTTTAAACTTGAATAGCTTATTGATAAAAGTGTTGAACACAACATAACTATGGCTTATAAAGCTAAGTCAGATCCCTGGAGGTCTCAGTCAGGGACTTTCCTCTGAGTTGACTTTGATGACAAATCTTTGGGTCTGGTCATTCCACCAAATCTGAATCCACCTTACTGCATGATTGCTTCACCAGCATCTCCCAATTTTGTGTAAAATGATAGCAGGAGGGATTCTCAAATGCTTTGCTTAAGCCTAGGTAAATAACATTCCCCTAATCTACCAATCTGGTAACCTTGTCAAAAAAGGAAATGAGTTTCGTCTGGCATGGCCTGTTCCTGATGAAGCCATGCTGGCTCTCTGTTATCACTGCTTCCTTTTTTAGATGCTCACTAATAATCCCTTTAATAATACATTCCAGAATGCACTGGGTTTTGCTAGGAACTTAAGTCAAGCCCATGGGCCGATTGCAGAGGCCACTTTCTTCCTTTGTTTGAAAATCAGGACACTGTTTGCATTTCTCTAGCCCCATGGCATCGCTCCCATTCTCCATGGCCTTTCAGAGATCACTAACGCTAGCTTAGCAATCACATTCAGCAGCCCTGGGGTGTAGTTTATTAGGATCTGGTCACCTGAACTCATCAAGGGCAGATCAGAATATTCATTATCTCCTTATGTACCTTGGATTTCAGTTCCTTCCTAGCCATTTTTTTCTCCATCTTTTACAGTCCAAGGGTCATTCTCCTTGGCAGGGGAAACAGAAGGAAACAGAACATGCAATTTACTTATATTCTGTAACAAACTAATAAACTTTTATCCCAGATTAGCCATGCTAACTTCAAAAATAGAAGTTGTTGATGTCTTTTGTTTAGTGGGGCATTAGAGGATACCAAGTCACTTGAAAGTGTGTTGTCCTTACCCAGTGAGCCCTCCTTTACAGTAAAGGAAAATAATTAAGGAAAACAAACCATAAGGAGTAGCTAGGTGGTACAGTGATGGAGCAACAGATCTGGAATCAAGAAGACCTGAGTTCAAATGTGGCCTCACACCCTTACTAGCCATATCAATTGTTCCTGTTTGCCTCAGTTTCCTCATGAGCTGGAGAAGAAAATGGCAAACTACTCCAGTATCTTTGCCAAAAGCAAACTAGCAAAAAACCCAAATCGGGTCACGAAAAGTCAGACACAACTGAAATGACTAAACAAAAAAACTAACACAGTGACCAAGACTGACAGTACATGCAGCATTCTACTTTGTCCCTCCTGTAAAGAGAAATTTTCATCAGTAGATCAAGCGCAAATAGAAACAGATCCCTATGGGACACATATTGGCTTAGAAAATCACAAATTAGCATTATCTATGTTGTATTGAATTTTTATTTATTTTTTTCAAACATTTCCCAATTACGTTTTATTCTGGTTCTGGCCAGCACTAAAGAATTTTACAAGCTGAATAGGGCCCCAAGCTGGAAGTTTGATACCTGTGCTTTTCATGTGTTCTCCAGGGCCAGGATTAGTCATTATACTTAAGAGTTTTCTGTGTTGTTTTCATTTGCATTATTGTAATCACTATGAATATATTATTCTGTATGTTTTGCTTTATTTCACTCCATATAGAGTCATACAAGTCTGGGCACTTGTGTTGGCAGCAGTCCACCTCACCTCCGGGTGCCTTGGTATCCTCTAATGCCCTACTATAGAAACCCAGTCCTCAAGAAAGAATTCAAACATCCTTTGACATGTTCAGTACTTTTGTCTTCTCATTCTCACAATTTCTCTTTCCTTTTCAGTATATCTAGCAATATTTTGGCCTGTGGGAGGAAAGTCTTATCTGCCCTGACTAATTCAAGTGTCTTTTGCAAGAAAAAATAAATTTCTGAGAGCTAGCACCCAGGAAGGACAAGTACATAGCATATATTAAAAAAAAAAAACTGAGGACAGAGCAGCTTCTTAGGAAGAGAAGACCAGGGTGCAGGACTCCAGAGTTCATTTCCTAGGAAGAAAACGTAAAACATGCCATCATTCCCTTGCACAGAAAGTCCTCTCCCCCAACCCCTGCCACCCCCTGGGGCCTGCTGGGTAGAAGTACTGTCAGCGAGCCTGTGAGAAGCAGCAGCAGCCACAGGAGACTTACCCTCGGCAGAGTCCAGATGGTTTTGTTTGTGCTGGCTGGCAGACATCTAACTCTCTACAGCAGGCAGCAGTAGGGAGCATTTAGAGGAAAGACTTGCTTTCTGTTTTGTTTTGCAAGGGGCTGGGGGATGAAGGGGGGGAGGAGTTGCCAGGGAACTCACCACAAACATTACTCAGCTCTGTAGGGTCTTTTATCAGTTGGAGGGGAGGAGGAAGGAAGACAGAGAGAAGAAGCAAGTGCCTTGGATGCTGCTAGTTAGAATTCCCTTATGCATTTCTGCACTACCAGGCATTGCTTTCTCTTCCGTGCTGGGAGAAGAGCCCTAATGATATGGGAAAACAGCCTCCCTGGCCACATGGCTTCCCATGGAACACAGTGTAACTGTGCAGGTCTGTTGTACTGAGAATAAGTGTCTGAAGCAACTGTAGCTATTCCGAGCATCTGGAGTTTTATCTGACCAGTGAGGGTACAAGAACAGAGGTCCACAGAGACATGGAATCCACCCTCCCACTCTCCCCTAAACCTTGGCCTTAATCCTAAACCTATCTCCACCATCTCTCAGCCCTTCATCTCCTCCCTTTCCAGAAAAGAAATCTGAATACTAGTTAGAAATTCTCTGTGTTACAATATCAAGGTTATTTGACCTTGAGATGTAAAAAAAAAAGTATGTTGTGAATAAAATAATAAAATGAGTAAAATTCTTATTCTCTTTGCCAGCTATTTTTAAAAATAGGATTGGGAGGGGAAGCTGTGAGAAGTGTTAGGGAACCATTAGCTTAGCCTGGGTTTGTTGTATTACTTTAGTGGCTGAGATAACTGCAGGTAAAATACCTACAAATATATTTCCACTTAGAGGAGAGAGAGGAACTTGGCCTGCTTTTACTGAGAAATTTCAGAGTGATGCGAAGTTACATCCTCCCTTGGAAACCCTATTCAGTGTTGGGTGTCTGAGCACAGACACACTAGAAGCAGCAATGAATCAATGACAAATAAGAAACAGCTGCAGGAGGTATCCGCTATTGTGGCTTTGGGTCATTCCTTTCTTTGAATATAGGATTTTTGCTCCTGTCACATGACTGACACCCCTCTACCCACTTGGGGGTACCTCCCCAAAACATGGAAGTAATACTCAGATATAGAGTTGAGATTTAGCCTAAACTACAAAAGGAGAGTACAAAATTTTGAAAAAACAATTGAGGGTTGTAACCGGTGATATTGTTTGTGAAAGAGCAATCAGCAATGAGTGCAGCCTGTGTAGGAAGCATCTTTCAATCCTCTCCAGATTTACTCAGGGTAACATCTTTTAAGCAAACATTCCTCAGGTCTAGATAGTATATCATGGCAGCAGTTGGAAAACACAGTGAGAGACCTAACAAAATTGATATAAAAAAGAAAAACCTTTGTCTGAAGATAGAACAGTGCAGTTGAATGGAGTGTAACTAGGGTGGGCAAGCAGGCTATGTTGCTATTTAGTCATTTTTCAGTCATATCTGACTCATCATGGTCCCATTTGGGGGGTTTTCTTGGCAAAGATACTGGAGTGGTTTGCCATTTCATTATCCAGCTCATTTTACTAATAAGAAAACTGAGGCAAACAGGATTAGGTGACTTGCCCAGGGTCACACCTCTAGTAAGCATCTGAGGCCAGATTTGACTACAGCAAACCAGTAGATGCAGAGGGAAAAGGAGTGTGGGGGTGGGGAGAGAATCTTTAAGAGAGATGAGAACATAGAAACAATGATAATTGCATGACCTTAGATAAGTCATTTAATCTCCCTGTGCTTCAGTTTCCTCATGTGTAGAGTAAGGAAATGAGGAGAGAACTAGATGAGCACTTAAGCCCATTCCACCTCCAGCTCTGTGAGCCCATGATATACATTAGCTTCATGAGTACAATAAAAAGGAAAGAGATAAAGAATAGAGAGAATTAAAAACTAGAAAAGAATGATCAGCACGTCCAGGGCTGGTCATCAAAAAGATCTAAAAAGCATTTGGCTTCTTTTCCCTTTTCAGTAAGGGTAATGTCAAACCCTTAAGAAGGTAACGAGAAACCCACTCACTATATATATAATTTTAAAATTTTACTTTAACCTCTTTTGTCATTTCCAAAAGGGTTAAATGATGCTCTCTTTTCTCCAATGAAAGGAAATCTCACTCTAGAACTAAATGAATGCCGTCTTAATTGTTTCCAAACTTGAAAATCAGATTTCTTAGATAATTTGTCCACAATTTATCTGGCTCAAAAGTAGGTTGAGGCAGCCTAAGGAATATTTGCCAGGGTGTGTGCTTCTAGCAGCTTAAGCCCTCACCTCCCCTTCTCTACTCCTCTGCCACTGGGCTGAGGGTAAACTCTGGTTGCACAGAAAGTTGCTGCAGAAATGGAATTCTTGATTCTCTTTGTGTTGCAGAGAAAAGAATGGGTTAGACAGGCTCATATCGTTATCTCATGTTGCCTCCCCTGAATTAAGGTCATAACAGCCTCCGCCCTTCACAGAGAGGCTTTCTGAGGAGAGAGGAGTTTCCAAAGCACCAGTTCGAGTCAGGGATTCGTACACATTAGTGGCAGGAAGTGGAGTCCCAATGGGGGACTGGGGAATTTGAACGCTTTCCCATTTCAGCACTCTGAGAGGAGGAAACTCAGTTCAGCACTACTCACAGATGGCTACTGCTGACTTCTGAAAGATCCTTTTCTCTTTCTTTCTTTCTCTCTTCCATCCTCAAGTTTTCTCTCTCTCTCTCTCTCTCTCTCTCTCTCTCTCTCTCTCTCTCTCTCTCTCTCTCTCTCGGAGGGAAAAATTCTGCAAAGCTGAGAGCACTCTGAGAGAATTAAACAAAGGGAAAGGACTGGAAAGAGCTTGTGTTCTTCCTTTTAAGAAACCCGCAGGAAAATCCACACCCAGCATGCCCCCTTTTTAAGCTGGCGATCCATGTGTCCCTGTCTGTTTCAAGCAAGAAACGGAGGATAAGGAAACAGGACATGCAGACTGTACGTGGATGAGAGAGCAGCCCACAGTAGAAGTTAACAGCGGATCAGACTGCAGCTGTGAACTCCTACTGTATTTAAAGAAAGTTGTTTTCTCTTCAGATATTCCAATGGAGACAGTTAGAGAATCTGTACTTCAGAGAAAAGAAATTTTCGGTGGAAGTTCATGACCCTCGCAGGTAAGCTGGAAGATTGCTCTTGCATGTTTGAATGGATGAGATTTGCGTGACTCCACCGGAAGAATGCATTCATGTTTAGGGGGGCTGCTTCTTTCTCAGATATTTTGTCCTTGTTCGGTCGTGGTAGGAGATGGGTGGTTATCTTATGTAGACAATGCTCAAGATGCCAAGCTGGAAGCTGAATTCGAATGTGACAATAAAATAGGGTGAACTGAGCCAATTTGGTAAACTTCTCATGTGGTTATATTGCTGGTGTCTCCAGTTCGGACACCCTGCTGTCCCCCAACAGACATCCCGTTCAAGAAGGCTGAAAGCTCTTTAAAAAAACCTCTAGCAACAACAAACATTCTTAGTATCTTTTGAAAAACTTCCAGAAATGACAGCTATAGTATATACATAATTATAAGCAATCAGAGCAAAAGCGAACACATAAATGAAGCAGTTCCTATGCCAGCTACAGAGTATCAAACTATATCACTCACAGCCCCCAAATATCACGATGTGGGAGTTATGCTTTGGTGTGAAAGAAATATAGTTTAGTTTGTTTGGTTTTTTTTTCTGCATGCCTCTACCTTGTATTTTACCTCCTAGAAATTTTTCCTGGGGATACTGCATTAAGACAAATCTGCTTATGCAGAAAAAGATGCTAAAAAGGGAGGGGGGGGGTCTCAGTTCAGAATACCACTTCAACCTAGTGCTTTGCTTTTTCTTTGTCTGCTAACAGCCCTAGAATTGTATACAGCCCACAAACCGCAGTTAGAGACCTTAAAAACAGGCCTCATACCTAAACATAAATCATTTTAGACAGGTCCAGAGTCAGATTTACAACTAAAAGGTAGCTCTAGGGGGACATTGGTAAGATCAGACTCCTGCCAAGAAAAGAAGGTTGAGTTTAAATATTTTTAACTCTACCCCTTCCCTGCTCTGATGAAAAAGAAGTTTGGTACACAACTATGACTCTGGAGGGCCGATGATACCTGCCTTCTGACAGGGAGGTGGTGGATTCAGGGCACACAATATATATTTTTTGCATATGACAATGCAGGAATTTATTTTGTTTGCCTATGTTTATTTGTTACAAGGGCTTAGTTTTTCCTTTCTTCCCCCCATTGATGGGGAAGGGGAGGAAGGAGGGAAAATCCAATTTTCTTCATTAAAAAAATTTTTTCAATTAAAAGAAAAGTCTGGCACATACCACACCATGCATGAATAGACTTCAGGGTCTGCCTCCTGGTTTTTTCCCCCCCACTCTGTGAAGGGCCCCTATCCTTCCAAAGGATCTTCTCTCTATACTTAGGAAACATTGCCTACACAGGAAAAAGATGTAGCTCATCCAATACAGTCTGTGTCTGTAGTATATGATAACTGAGCAAGACAGATGTGGAGTTTTAACTCAGTAATCTGCATAGAACAGCCACTCCAGTTAGAAGCAAAGGTCTTATCCTGCATTTCACAGTTGACTAGTAGAACAGAATCCAAAGGCACATTGGAGGTTCTACCTCACAGGCATGTAAGAAGGGAGAGCAAACCACATTAGAGTACTGCAGATGAGGAGAAAGCACTGGTAATGCTTAGAGCATGTGTCCAGTATTCAGAAAATGCTGCCACAATAGAGCAGGAATCAGGGTTACTCAAAGGGGGAGGAAAAAGCAGATTTGGAAGAGACTATTTTATACTAGGAGAAACTAGCAGTAATTTACAGTTATTTGTCCAGGGCAATAATAAGAAAGTAGATCCAAAGGGCTCTAGGTGAAGGAAAGGAAAAATAGATGTAAAAATGGAAATTAATTTTATAAAATTTAGTCAACTGCTCCTATCTCAGTTTCCCCCAGCAGTCAAATTAGCGCAAGAGTGTTTTTTCTTTCTGCTTCACAAAGATATAGAAAAGGAAAAGAAATCCTCTGGGCATAATATATAATATCTAGTATTTTAAACTTTAAGCCTTTAAATCTAGAGAAATTAATTTAATCAGTCATTTGATTGAGGACCTTCTATTTTCAAGGCACTGAGGGAAACAGCTGTGCCACTTACTACTTGTGTGACAAGTCACATCAACTCTGGGAGTCTCAGTTTCCTCATCTGTAAAATGCTGGAGATGAGTTAGATTCCCTCTAATGTCCTTTCCTATTCTAGATCCGTAATCATGTGATACAAAGAAATTGATTTCCACTCCCAAGGAAGGTATAGTCTAAGGGGGAGGGAGACATACAAAAACCAAAAGATGACCATAGAACCATTCACAGAACAACAGAAGGCAATGGGTGAGATAAACCCCACCTAGGAAAAAGAACCTGAGCTGGACCTTCAGTGCAGTATAGGTATACTATATATAGTATACTACAGTATAGGTGTTTGATTAGGAAGGAAGGTGAATGTTCTGTCTATGAAGTAGAAGGGGGCAGATTAGGACTGGAGAGAGCTGGAGGGCCAGGGCCTGCCCATCCTGCTGCTGTCAGTATGCTCCAGCTGAGGAGATCCAAACTGCTCAGTTAAACAAGGACCCTTCCCCAGGCCAAGGAACTCTAAGGCACAAGTAGTACCCGAGAAAGCTATTTCCCCAGTGTTAACCGTATTTGCCACACTAATTCTTAATATATTGTTTTCCTTGGAGTACAGAAGATTAATCTAATTGACCACATGTAATGATGATGCTAAGTAGTCAACACTCCTCAAACTTGTCTATTAAGGATGAGGAAGGAAGTCAGAACTGAGCATGACTATGGGAAATGTCAGCTATAATCATTTCATTAAAATGCAATCAGTTGGAAATTGCAATTACAAGAAAATAATTTACTCGAGCTGATGTTTTCCGGGTTGGAACAGTCACACGTTTTCTCGTTGGCTTTCCCACCATCATGATTATCTCTTCAATACAGAGCACAGAAGATCCTGTAGAACTGCTGGGGGAGAGAGGGTGTGGAGGGGAGCTGGCTCCATGCCTAGCTCCTGATTCCCTGGCCATCTAAATTTGTCAGATATTCAGGTTAGTAGAAGCAGGGAGAGCAGAAGAAAACATGATCTGGGAAGGGCCTGAAGTGGGGAAGGAATGTGGTTATACTCAACTGGTAGTTCCTTAATTTTTCCCACTATCCTTCTGAGAAAAGTATTGATCCTCCTGTGAGCTACTGTTCATTTTGCAACTTTCATTGTCTTAAATTTCACATTTCTTCCCCCTTCCCACTCCCTGTCCCAATTCAGCTTTGCTAGAGAAGAGTAAGAGTTGAATTCGTCCCAGTTCTAATAGCTATTATAGGAGCCAAGTCCTTGGTTGGCAGTTTCATTTTGAAACCTCTATGTGTTTTGTTGTATGTGGTTCCCTCCCTCTCCCTTTTTTTTCTAGTCTCACTTCAAGTGACAGCTGTTTGCTCATTTACAAGCTGACTCTTCCACCCTCACTTTCATTTTAACCAAAGTAACAACACAAATCATATGCACCTGGAATTAGAAGTATTAATTGACACCAGATTTGACTTTTTTCAGTAAGAAAGTGAGTATTCAGGAAGGGGGGAGGGACGAGGGACAGGGAGAAAATTAAACCTGTAACCCAAATAAACAAGAAGGAAGGAAGTAACCTTGAATTTTCCTCCAGGGAAAGGTTGACAATCCAATTTATAATTAAAATTTCCTGAAAACCATGGTTGTGCTCTCTTCTTGTTATCCTGGGATCTTCCAATTTACTGATCTTAGGAAAACTCTGTTCCTTCCTTTTTCTGAATAAATGACTTGATACACTGTAACTCTTACATGAAATTCTCTATTTGCCCATAAGCTGGTGGGAAAAATTCTCTCTCTCTCTCTCTCTCTCTCTCTCTCTCTCTCTCTCTCTCTCTCTCTCTCTCTCTCTCTCTCTCTCTCCCCTCCCCCTCTTCCTCCCTCTCTCTTTCCCTCCCTCTCTCTCTCACTTCCTCCCTCTTTCTCCTTCTCTCTCTCTCTCTCTCTCTCTCTGTCTCACTCTCTCTGTCTCTCTCTCTCTCCCCCCTCTCCTCTCCCTCTCCCCGTCTTCTTCCCTCCCTCTCTCTCTCCCTTCCTCCCTCCCTCCTTCTTCTTCTTCTCTCTCTCTCTCTCTCTCTCTCTCTCTCTCTCTCTCTCTCCCCCCCCCTCCCTCTCTCACGCTCTTTTCCAAAGCTAAGATTCCATTTTCATAATGATCAGTCTACCATTACCATGTACCTCCTGACCTCTAGAAAAGTGGCCAGACAGCCTTTATTTGTTAAGAGACTTCCTTCCCTTCTGGGAAAACATTGACCTCTATTCTTATTTGCAGCTAATTATATGAAAAAACAGTGGTTTCCAGTTTCATTTTGGAAATCTAGCTGTATTCTTTCTTCTTTACTCCATGCTGAAATAATTGATATGTAATAAGAGGGAAGGAAGGGGGAGGGGAATTCCACACTTTCATTCATTACCCTCTAGCATCCAGTTGTCATTCCTGCTTTCTTTTTGCCTCAGTTGTATCATCTGTGAGATAATGGCTTTAGTAGAGATCAGTAATTCTCAAAATTTTTGGTCTCACTAGTCCTTTATACTCTTAAAAATTATGGGAGATACCAAAGAGTTTTTGTTTCTATGGATAATATCAATAACACAGTAATCTTATGAAAATCATTTTGACCTGGAGGACCTCCTGAAAGGGTATTGGGGACCACCAGGGATATGGTGGGGACCACATTGGAGAACAACTGATCTAGATGATCTCTAAGGTTTGCTTACCTCTAACTGCTCTCCACTCCAACAAACACACTTAAAATTGATAATCAACATTTCCCATGGTGGATTGAGCCTAAGGGGATGGAAAAGTCATGACTGAGTCAGGAGCTCAGGCCTACAAGGATTAGGAAATAATTTACCTGTATTTCACCAGAGACCTTGCTGCCAATTAATTCAAGGGTTTTCTTGAATAGAAGGCTTGTATTCCTTCTGTTAAGTTGGGCCTTTGTCAACAACAGAGCAGCAAGCAGGAAAGGCTAGTGGCCTGCTCTGACCCATCTGTGACCCAAGAAGGCAGAGATTTGGCAGCAGCCTGAAGGAGTCAGGAATCCAAAAAGGGACTTTTGCTGGCTTGTCTCCAAAATGTGTGTGTGTGTGTGTTTGTGCATTCTGATAAGTCGCATTTTGTAACCACCCAGCATTGTACTTAGCACTATTAAATCTCATCACTGATTTACTCACTGACCCTGAAAGTAACCCTAGCATAAACATGTTTCACCTTCTTGTTCTGCTTCCCCAGGGCCTCGGTGACTAGGAGGACGTTTGGTCACAGTGGCATTGCAGTGCATACGTGGTATGCATGTCCAGCATTAATCAAGTCCATATGGGCTATGGCCATTAGCCAACACCAGTTCTACCTGGACAGAAAGCAGAGTAAGGTAAACCTCTTCCCTGGGACATTGAGGGAACAATTTCTATTTACACTAAAGATTTCACAAAGGCTAGAGCTTTCTCCTAGATAGACCATGGATATACCTGGAGGTTATAGACTGGATGGGTCCCAGGGATCGCATAACTCGGGGATTAAAAATTGGACCGGGGCCCATTGGATTCATTAAGGGCATAAACTCATACCAATCATGGTATTCTCTGCTTCTTTGGGCTGTAGATAGATGGAATAAAACCAGAATTTGCCAAGAGACCCATTCCCTCCAAGGTGCCAGAGGGGTTTCCGGCCCACCCACAATCTCATGTGCTCATCCTTCTTGATGCAGTCTACGAATGCTCATTTGTGGCATTCTGACCCTCTTCCAAACCACTGAAGAATTCACCTCAGACCATACAGGAAAATTCTTTAACTAGTATTTTATACAGTGGCAAATTGTTTTCTTCTTTCTAAAGGGGAGAGAAGTAGTAACCTGTCTCAGTTAATAGACAACATCTAACTGTTTAGGATAACTGCTTTGACCCTACAGGCTTTTCTAACTGCCAGCTTCATTAAATACACACACATACACACACACACACACACACACACACACACATACACACACACACACAGAAAAAGAAAAAAGATAACGATAACCTTCTCCAGCAGTGGGCCCAGGAGCTCAGAAATTTGTAAATAATTATCTTCCTTAGGTGCCCTGTGGTTCCCTTGCACACAGAGGCAATTCTCATAAGCTAGTGGGTGGGTGGGTGTGTGGGTGACGTCCTTCTTGTTAACACACACAAACATATCAACACTCGCTCCTTCCTCCTACTTCACCTCCCCATCCTCTCCCTTCCCCAATCTACCACCATCAGGAGCAACTCCTACTCATTATCCCTGCGGAATAAAAGCATATCAAGATGGGCTCTGTCCCTTTCTCAGGCTCTTACTGCCATGGGGAGGGGGTGGAGGTATTGAATGAGCAAACCTTGGCAGCTCAGTGGAGTGATACCACCAATCTCTTGTGGAGTTTTCTCTCCTGCAGAGTTAGTTTCTATGGTAGGTGTGGGGGGGCAACAGCTCAAAGGTTCATTAGCCCTGTGCAACTCTGCTGGTTTGGGGAATTTTCCCCTTTTTTTAATCTTCCTTTGTTTGGAGATTTTTTTTAAGGGAGCATGGGAAAGGAGAAAAGAGGATAAGGCAAGGAAAGCAAACTAATGCATAAGGTGTAGGATGGCTTTCAACCAGGAACTATCTACCATGCATACTAGCCATGCAACCACTGCCGCTTTTTTTCTTTTGCTAATTTTTGTATTTTCACCATCTTCTTGGCATTGGTTGGCTTGATTTGGGTCTGGGATAAAACTTCACCAACCCCTACCTTTGGCATTTTGTTCCATTAAGAACATATCAGCACGGTTGCCTTTATGGTAATGATTTATCATGGCACAATAATTTGAGACTTTATTTGATACAACAAAATCAAACCATGCTGAAGTGTCTTAATTAGTTATATGTTGTACACGTTGAATGGGTATAAGAGTTTTGCCAAAACTGTAAGTTTACTATTAGTAAGAGCAGTTGAAAGACAAAACCTTTCAATGCTTACTTGGCAATTTTAACTGGGTTCAAATCCTGCTGTTGGCACTTAATACGTGACCTTGATCAAGTCCCTTAACAACCTTCTTGGGCTAATATTTCTTCATCTGTACAGTGAGGGGGTTGACTAGATGACCTCTAAGGCCCCTTCAAACTCCAGATTCATGATCCTTTGTCAAGGCGATATATGAAAGACAGATGGCTTAATAATCTTCTAGAACATAGAGGGTAATCCTTCTTGATATAAAATTCCATATATTGATGCCATGAATTTAAAGGAGAAAAAAATTGTATTTGACTCTGTAGATAGCAAACAATTAACAGTAGTAACAATTTACATGTAAATAAGACTTTATAGTTTATAGAATACTTTGCTGCCAACAACTTTGTGAAGTTGGTAGTGCATATATTATTTTCATTATCCTTATCTTATAATTGAAGAAAGGGAGACAACTGTGGTATAATGAAAAAAAGACCTGTATCAAAGTCATGATGATCTGAGTTCAAATCCTGTCTGTGAAACCTATCAACTACCTTATCCTGGGGTGTAGACACTTTACGCAGTGCCTGTAAAAGCCCTGTATATTACATAAGCATTTCCCATTGCAAAAGAAATCTCTTTACTGTGCTGTATCCTTCAGCCCTATACCACTGAAATCCCTCTCACCCCTAAAAATGAGAAAACTCAGTCTCAGAGATGTAAAACCACTGGAGCAGAATCACACAGCAAATATTGGAAGTGG
Source organism: Bettongia penicillata ogilbyi (assembly GCA_023548195.1). NCBI lineage: Eukaryota > Metazoa > Chordata > Mammalia > Diprotodontia > Potoroidae > Bettongia > Bettongia penicillata. Next base: position 2,737,061 of record JAJHZJ010000305.1, read on the forward strand.
GATTGGAATTCAGATTGCAGGGTTCCCGGTTTAGCACACTGTGTCATAACGAGTGTACCACAATGCCTTCCACACAGTGTTGTTGATGAATTAACTAACCGAGCGTGTGTACGCTCCGTCTCTTGTGTTTAAATGCAGAAAGATGATATAATAACACCAATTATTGTTATCACATGATATGTTATATATAATATATTATTATACAATAATTATACAATAATATATCATCTATAATATATCATGCAATAATATATTATACTATAATATAATATATCCTATCATATAATGTTACAATTATATCATGTTACTGATATAATAACAATCAATTAGAAGATGAAACCAAACTTCAGCATCACAAGGAGGTCCTTAATATCCCTCTATTCAGTAGCCAGCCTTCAACCTGGGGAAGAGAATATGTGTTCCTACTGGGCACAGTCACTTCATCAAAGATGAGTCTTGGATGATCACAAATGCCACGATACCCTTCCATTCCCCACAGGAGATCATTCCTTCACACGTTGTGTTAGGGATAACGTATAACAGTATAACATCTGGGTGTCAACTCTGGGCAAGTGCCTTCTAATACCTTGCTGGTCACTTTCTCTATCTGGAGGAGTGAAAATTCCTTTCCTTATCCAGTAATCAAAAGTTTAAATGAGACGAGTATTGTGGAATTACTCTGCAAATTCCTACCACAGTTTTGTTAGTTAAATCAATGGAAGCCCCCCAATTTAAAACAGAGGTGATAGAGCTGATCAAAGGCTCCTTAGGGAAAGTGTATCCCAAAATCCTCATATGAGGAATGAGTAATATGCAAAATATGATATAATGCATATAAATAATACACATACATATTTTTATGTGTGTGTTTGTATACATATACTCATATACATAACAGCTGCTAAGATTCTTCCTAGTGACTAGATATCCCTCCAGATAAATTATGTCCAAGGAATTCAGGACCAAATGCAAAATACTTTAGAACAGCTCATGTTGGCTAATACATCAGGGATCACACCACACTCTACTTTAGACAATGCTGCACCACCCATTCATCTCTTCAAAGGCCTTCAGCAGGGCCTTCCACGTAATATTTACCAACCCCAGAGACAAGTGTTGCCTAGTCATCATAGCAAACGTTACCCCAAAAGGTAGCCCAAAATTTCATGTTCTTCCCCTGATTTGGACTATTTTCTCCTTTTGTAGATTTTGTGTGCCTAGCTCCTGTACATGTATGCTGCGTGTCTCTCCTCCATCTCTGTCTGTCTCACTCTTTCCCCCTACCCCTTATAAATACACCTGCAGGCACATATATGTATTTGCACACATAGACTTACACTCTGTTTCTCCCAGTTTTATGTTTGAGGACCATTCCACCCTGTGGGAAGGGAAATGTTAGTCTAAGTATAAATTGATTAATGTCTGTGAAACCCTTTGAGAACAAGAGGCATTGTACTGGAAAAATATTCATTGCAATTAGTAACTGACCCCATGTTACCTCAGAGATCAGAACAAGATAGTTGCCATTATGCAAGTTCGAAAATCCCGCATATCTTCTCAAGGAAGGTCTTGCTATCTCCAGATAAAAATACTCTAAAATGCAAATTGCTTAAAGTTCTCTAAGTGACAGAGAAAGTACCAACCTACCTTGGTAGAATGACTTTTCTCACCTGGGAATTCCCCAAGCCAATGAAAGCACAGTTCCTAACCTTATCTTTTAAAGAGCTAGCTTTTCCCAGAAACTTAACAACAGTCTTCCTTCAGATAATGGATAATTGAGGGATTCTTTCTCCTTTTCCAGGATAATACACTCTTCTTCCTTTTATCCAAGGCCAGGAGTCAAAAGAAATTTAGGTCTTGCTTGCATGAGCTGGGACACCTCAGACTAGAGGGCATTAGGCCAGACAGAGAAGCCTCCTTCTGAGATGCTCAAACTGTTTCCTTTCCTCCCCACCCCTCCCCCTTTGTTTCTGCTAGTACTCCAACCTAGCCTAACTTGGGCATTGTCTTATTACCATTCCAAACCAAATCAGGAAGGTTTCTGAAGTGTTCTTTACTGAATTCGTGCTGCCTTTTCTAGGCTCACATATTCGGGACTGTATTTTCTAGGTATCCTAGGCCCAGAATGAAAGTATTTCACATAAAACCCCATCACCATCAGCACACACACACACACACACACACACACACACACACACACACACACACACACACATGTGAATATGGCAAGGGAGAGGCAATTTGTCCATGGTTTTCTCTAAGGAAACTTCAGGTTTAACCTCACAAATGCAAAGTCACTCAGCAAATTAATGGTAAATCTCCAACTTCCATTACTTGGTTTCCTTAGCTCCTAGACTTTTCCATTTCTCTCATGGATCACTAAATGCTAGGTATGGGCCTGTTTCTCTTTTTTTTAATCACTAGCTCATAGAAGAATGTATCTGTTTCCAAGAGAGGAGAAATGGGATTTCTCCAGATACAGTCCAAGCTTGTTCAGAGACAGCCCTCGTCCAGATGGGTGCTGTTAATATTTCCTGTCAAAGTGAAATAGAAACCCTTCCCTGTTTTCTGCTCCAGACCCAAATCTTGTGAAAGGGCTTTGGCAGTCATGATTGTTTTATGAGACAAAGAAGCACTAACTTGAGAAAGCCAACCTAGTCCTGAGAGCAAGGAACATTGCTGAGGTCAGGAAGGAATCATGACTAGAAGAAAGATTTGCCAGGTCAAAGTCTGAGGAGGAAGGTGCTTCATTCCTAGGTGAACACAACAAGCAAGGAGCTTCAGCATTTCCTTTATTCCCTAGCTTTTATCTTGTCAACACATGGAAAGTTCATGGTCATGGTCGACCCTTCCCCATCCCCCACTCCCCACTCTCAACCCCTGCATCCACCAGCTGTAGCCTGAATTTGGACTTTTCTCCTGAGCTTTGTCAAACCCAGGAGAACATAATGGATGTAAAGACAATGTTTGCAGCACCTGTGCCTAGCTGGTCATATAGAGAAGGGCATGTTAAAATAAGCAGGACAGGGGACCCCCAGGATGAAACTAGAAAAAACAAATCCATTTATACTTTCTTCATAATATGTCCTAGACCCTCCACCTGTGCCTGCCTGTGTAGAGGGCGGCCATGGCACTCATCCTGGCAGGGAATTACTATTAATTATTAGTCATGTGCTAAAGTTCTTCAGAGTCTCCATTTTGACTTTGAGCTAAGACTGCATATGCATAAAGAAATGGACAAGCCCTGTGATTTCATTTTTGTATTTGTATTGTATTATATTGATTTCATTTCATTTTTGTATGAGGATCAGGAAACTCCAGCTCAGATTCGCTTCACCAATTGTACCAAGGAAAGACAGCTTCAACTTTGCCACCTCTGGTATTAGACAGCTGCTCAGAGCAATGAGAATTCAAGTGACTTTTCCAGGGTCATACAGCCAGTGTATATCCAGCTCTTTTCAGCTTCAGGGGCAGCTCTCTATCCCCTACCTCATAATGCCTCAAACTTATGTAGATTATATTTAAATATTCAGCATTGGCTAATGACTACAGCTGAGAGAACAATGAACAAATCTGTCGATTTTAGTTACAATTGTATTGCTAAAGGCAGTTGTTTGAATGTTACCCATTACTGGCCTCACAATTTGGCCCCCAGCTGTTAAGTGAAAATTGTAACCGTTAGACATATTTGTGAGAATGAAAAACATTTTTATGTGCCAAAAGCAGTAAACAAAACAGGTCTCTTCATTATCTTTGGAATTACATATATAAACATAGCAAATTTTTTATTCTCTTCTACTGCAAACATTAGTCTATATAACTACATAATAATGTAATATTAATAAGCTTATTTGTAATATGTGCTCTTAGTTCCACATCTTTATTAGTTCCTTTGATATTGAAAACTTCTTTAAAAGTTTGTATTTCCACTTTTTATTAGCATCTGAATAACCCAGGCAAGCGTTTGCTCCATAAGTATTCACATCTTACATACTATAATTCCATGAGAATAGCACATACACACCTACTAACCATCTAACTGCCAACCCCCTAAAATTACTAAGAAACTATTTTGGCGCTGTGTGAATAACAAAGACAGACCTTGGAATCAGCTTAAAATTTAGCTGCAACTTAAAATGACTTTTACATCATGAAACTTTTATATCAGTCAATCTGTAAATAATGTAGTGTTATCATATGTCAAACCCTGTGCTAAGCTCAGGGAATACAGAAAAAAGGCAAATGAGAGTCTCTACCTTCGAGGAGTTTACAGTCTAATAAAAGAGACCACATGTACATAAATCGATATATGCAAGATACATAAAGATAGAAACAAGGTGGCCTTGGAAAGGAAAATATTAGCAGGTGGGGCAGGTGGGGAAAGTGGGAGGAGCCCTTGGAGAGTCACCTCTAGAAGTTGTTGCTTAAGATGATTCTTGATGGTGGTCAGAAAATCTAAGAAGGGCAGATATAGGGGGAGAGCATTCCAGGCACGAGGAACAGTAAGTACACAGGTACAGAGATAGGAGAGGGAATGTCATGTATGAACAACGAGGGACTGGACCACTGGACCCATGGAGACAAGCAATGTGTATGAAGACTGAAAAGGTCAGGTTATGAGAGGGCCACACAATGGAGTTTATATTTGATTCTAGATGTAATCGGAATTTACTGAGGGGGCAGAAGGGCATGGTCAGGCCTGCTCTTTAGGAAAACCACACACTCATACAAGTTTCAAAAATTTATCTCTTTTCTCCTTGTAGTAGACATGTTTAAGCACAGAATTAAAGCAATCACAGAATACTTGTAACTCCTGTTGGATGATAGCTTGCTTATGTGTGCCATTGCCAGAAGTTTCAGTAATATATTAACTAATAGCTGGATCCAAACTTCCCAGACTTAGAATAGTCAAATACTTAGGCAAGTAAGATTGTAGCATCACAAACAGGTGAGTGTATGTTGTCCATAAGCAGTAAGTTTTATCAGATCTAAACTTCTCTATAATCTTATTTCTTCCATCTGATTCTAGTCTAAAATCCATGCTGCAAGAAGCCTGAGCGAGATTGCTATTGACCTGACCGAGACAGGAACACTGAAAACTTCCAAATTAGCCAACATGGGTAGCAAAGGGAAAATTATCAGCGGCAGCAGTGGGAGTCTCCTTTCATCAGGTAAGGACTTTGGTTTATTCTACTGGGGTGTGCGAATAATAACACAACTTCACACCATCTGGCAGAACTGTGCAGGACTGGGAAACAGCAGTAGCTAACAGAACAGCCCGGTGTATAGCAGTGTGTTTTACAAAAAAACACAACCAAAGTTGGGAGTAAACTGAGATACCATGTCACAGATGTCAACAGGTGCTACCAAAAAAAAATTAAGCTGCAGCTGCCAATCAAGTGATAGTCCAGAGTAAATAGGATGACTTGTAATACAATAGTCTTTTCACCCACACCCTAGGATCAATCAGTTAGTCATACTTGTTGACTGATGGTCTGATCCTATTAGTAATATTATCTCTAAATAGAAGAGAAAGTGGGGTGTGTCTGTGTTTTCATGAATGGAGGAAATGCATTGTAATGGAACTAACAGAGGCTACTTTAAAGCAATAGAATGTATTTCCCAGTCATTTTAAAGAAAACGTATAGAGCCATTTCCCCTAATTATTCAGAATGTGAAAGACTTGTTTTCAGGAGACTCCACAACAGTGTGTTGGACTGATAGCCAAGGCTTGAGTTTCACAGGCTCACCTCGGGCCTTTGTCTAGTGACTTCTTCAATAGAAAGTCAGTTGGCAAAGTAGTCATAGGCAAACCTTGACAAATGAAATTGCTCAGATAATCAAGTCTTTGGCACTGTCAGATGGCTCAACCTCAGAAACCAATATGATTTTATCATTGGAAATGACAATAAAGAAGGAGTATTGCCATCTGCTCCATTGTTGCACCCTTCAGACCATGGGACTTTCCCATCTGAATTGTAGCTGAAACCTCTATATGTGTTGTTTCCCCCATTAAAATGCAAGCCCCTGAGAAAAAGAGACTGTCTTTTATTTTTTTATCTCCAACACATTACACAGTGTTCTGGCCAGAATGAGTACTCAGTAAATGCTTTTTTCATTCACTCACAGGCAGAAAAAAGCAAAGTTGCTAAAACATTGCCTACTATAGCCCTCAGTTTCCTGGAGAGCTGGTTAAGTGAGCCTGCAGGTTGACCAGAATAGAGGAGCTTTTAAAGCAGACAGATGCAGCGATGATAAAAGCTCAGGTTTCTCCTAGCCCTGATGTGTGGCTTGCTGATGGCCCTGGAATAAGTCTTTGAAGCTTTCAATTTATGCTTCTTTAATGGTAGCTAATCAGAAATAACTACTACTAGTAAATCACACAGACATGCCAGAAAAGAAAGAGTTTCAAGGTAAAAGGAAAGGATTGAGGAAAATCTCCTGGCAAGCACCTTCTGGTTGTCACTGATGGGGGGCAGCCTTGTTTACTAATTACCTGTTGCATCTTTTCCTTACTCTCTAGCTTTCAGACTGAGATTTCTGTGATGGCTAAGCCTTTGGGGCAAGGGTTGGAAAATCAGGGAAGGCAAATTCCTATGAGGCCAAATTACTAAGGGCCATGTGCCAACCTTCCCACTGGAAAAATCCTAAAAGTGAAGGTTTCTCCACAGGCCACCAGACAAATGCTTAACTGCCCATTAGAATAATCCAGCCCTGGTTTGGAAATATCAGAACAAGAAAAGCAGTCTGAAGCCTTTCTCATCTTTTCTCGGCTAATGTGTATCTGAGGAAAAACTGTCTCATCTCCTCTTGAGCCCAGGTATCAGTGGACCTGTTGGTCCTAGTGATACATCTCAGAAGCATCCAGCTTCTTTGGGTGACTTTTCAGAGCAGTCATTCTAAATGGGCTATAATAGTTCCACAAAATCATTTCAGCCAGGGACCGACTTAGAAAATTTTCCCTTCCTAAAACCAATTACCTACAGAAAAGAATACAGTATAATTTAGCACAACAAATAATGGACTTGAGAAACCTAAGTTGAAGTGCTGGATCTACCACTTAACTTGGGCCTATCACTAACCTCTCTGAATCTCAAATTAATAACATGAAAACTACCTATATTATATGCTTACTGTGAGAAAAAAAGAATTTGCAGAGTACTATACAACTGTATTATTAAATGAGAACAGAGGCATCCAGTTGTCATAATTACTAGATTCCTGTTCTGAGTCCCAAAATTCATCTTTTGGTCAACCACCAACCTGTTCTTGCCTCATTTCCTTTTTCAGTGTCATGAAACTAACGTTATTTGTTTCTAAATGTCTGGAGAGTGGTAGAGGCCCTCCACTTCATATTGCAAAAAATTTGAGATCCTTATATCAAAGCCACAGAATTCCAATGAGAAGCCCATTCCTCTACCTCTAGTTGCCACCATGTGTGGAATCTCTGGCTAAGTAGCAGAGGGTGGGTCAAAAGCTAACAGCTGTGTTTGTCTTTTGGAAACAAAATATGGCGGTCTATTGAACAGACAGTGCTGAAAACTAGATCAAGTTAGCATCCACATTCCTATCAGCACAGAGCCCTTCTCTGTATCTAGTCCCCTCTTAGGCAGCCCTGTTCATTTTTCAAGTTTGGATGAATGGGCATATCACCATGCTCATTTCATTATGCTTTCATGTCCAGTTCAAGATCTCTAAGTACTTTCTGAACCTGGTCTGATGGAGATAGATTCTTCATCTCTGCTCTAAAGCTAGACACATTAAGAGATTTCATGTCTGGATGAAAACCACAGTGTAGACATTTGGCCGAGCTGAGAATAGCCTCCAAATGTCTAATACTTACAATATTGTAGCTTGTTCCATCCCTGAAGTCTCCTACATTGCCACTGAGTCTTTCTCTAGAATGTTAGCAATGTCTGTAACAGTGATCGGAGTGCTTTTTACACTGGGAATATAAACCCACAATCTTTAGAAGCTCAAATGGAGAACAGTTTACTGTCAGAAACAGACTGCTTTTTTGAAATAAAATAATGTTATTCCTTCTTAAATAGAAAGCAGTCCATTTATATTGTAGCAATCACAATGACATTATTCATGAAGTTGAAAGAATGAAATAAACATTTGTTGAACAATAATAATAACCACCAATATTTACAAAGCACTTGAAGGTTTATAAAACACTTCATATAAATTGCCTCAGTTTATATAGATTTCCTTTGAATTGAATGGAATGAAAAAATAAGTTTAAGAAAAGTTCTTTTGATTTTGTTCATTTGGAGATGAGGGGAGAGGATTGGGATTGCTCTACAGACCCTTCTTTGAAACTTACAGTTGTAGAGACTTTGCCTGGAGTCTTGTGGCCAAGTCATTTTTTAGTCCTGTCAGACTTTTCATGACCCTATTTGGGCTTTTTTTTTTTGTCAGAAATGCTGGAGTGGTTTGCCATTTTTTTCTCCAGCTCATTTTACAGAGGAGGAAACTGAGGCCAGTGGGGTTAAGTGACTTGGCCAGAGTCACACAGCTACTAAGTAAGTGTCTTAGGCCAGTTTTGAACTCAGGAAGATGAGTCTTCCTGACTCCAGGCCCAGCTGTTTATCCACTGCACCACCTAACTACCCTCAATGCCTGAGGGCATTTTAATTAACTTGCTTAAGGTTACACAACCTGTACTGTACTTGAGACTGTACTTGAACTCAAATCTTGACTCTTAAAACAAGCCTTCTAGCCTCTTCTACGTTGTGCTCTCTCTTTGTTCTCTGCACACTTTGCATTTAATTTTTTTTAATTCAGAGATATGAAAGAGGTTTACAAATGCATGATGGTTTAAGCTTAGTGATCTTTAGTTTGTGAGTATCCCAGCCCTTCTCCTTCTCCCTACAACTCTCCTGTGCTCAATGAGCAAGAATGTTTTTTAAGGAAGAAAGGACTAAGGAGCGAATCATGCATCAGACTAGGATTGGAGGTAACTGGCCCAGCTCGCATGTCAAGCCTTTCCCACTGATACATGTCAGAGCCTGAAAAGAGGTTTCAGATACTCTGATAACAGGCAGCTTAGAAGTGGCTGAGGTTAAACCAGTGGGAAGCTGGAGGATTAGCTACCAAACAGGAAGTTTATCATCAGACACCAAACAAAGAGAGCTTCTTTAAATAATAATAATGATGAGAAACAGCTTCAGACACCAGAGATCTTGTCACTAGTCAGACGGGTGCTGCTCCTGGCGAGTCTTCTTTTCAGTAGCTGTCAGTAGCCTTGGTCTTTCCCAATACTAGAAGAGGATGGAACTCTTATGGGTGAAGTTAATAATAGTTCCACTTCTTATGGACCCTTTCTCATCCTCCTTTCCCTACAGTGGGCTACATGTCCTTTGTCTTAAGAAATCCTGCAGCTCAATTCCTTTCTCTCTCCTTTTGTTCGCATTGTTAATCCCATAGCCTTCTACTCAACTGTTGACTGACACATACTATCCTTGTTCCTAATGTTTCTCATAAACCGAAATTGAACTTGGTACATGATCCTCATCCGTACAAGGAGGAGGGTAAGTTAGATCATATCTTTGCTTCCTTCTATCTCTAATGATCTATGACTTTGTATTTTCTTTCTCATCTACTGGCATATGCTAGGAACAAAAACATCTTACTGGGAAAATTAAATGGAGAGGATAAGGGCTAAATCATTTGAAGGACGGTGCTCCTCTGAACCCTTCCAAGACTATAGTGATAGAACTAGATACCTAAGGGAGATCTACTATACAGCCTTGTAGGTCTCATCTAGTAAGATTTCCATATAAATATTATAACTACCTAATGAAAGAATCATGACCGGTGTTCAAAGGATCATAGATTTGGAGCATGTTATTTAAACTTTCTGGGCTTCAGTTACTCATCTGTAAAACGAGGGCTTGGTAAAGCCCAGAAAGTTTAGATAACTTTGTTCAGGGCAAATAGAAGAGCTGGGACTCAAACTCATGTCCTTTTATCTAATGTTCTCTACTATGTACGTCTACTGTGCCTCTCTGTAGGGGTACAGGAATCTCACTTCCTACCCTTCTTCATATATGTGAAACAAGATCCTTCCAGGTTTGCTGCACCAAATGTTTAAGGCCACTCTTGGGTAGCCTATAGATGCAATCTGGTCAGGAGTCTCCTTGACCATCAGAATGGAAATTCTGCAGAGAACATATCAGACCAGTCACACCTCCAAAGAATCTTCTGGTCTCTTACTATGGGCATTACTGTCTTTCAAAGGAAAGAACAAAGCAGGACCTCTTCAGTTTTCTTTGATATAGAATTCTCCCAAAAATGTGCCAATACAAACTCAAATCCTGTATTTCCACAGCACTGAATCTCACGTCATGTTCTTCGTGTGCAGTTCCTGTTGAACTCATTGAGTTCAGCTAATGAGTGCCATGAACTGTGGAAGGCAAGAAGGCAGCAATCACTTTCCTGCATTTTCCTCCTAGTATTAACAGTTTTAACCAAATGGTCATAGTTCTATATTCCTTGTTTTTGCTTCAAGGAACTGAGTTTCATAGACAGAGATAAAGTTTAGGTACACAGCCATGAATACTGACTAGTAACTGAGTCTTAAATGATTAATGTATATTCTGAGTAAATAAAGTATGGTTATTCTTTTTGTGAAAATCTGAAATATTTTCACTTCTGTTTTGCTTAAACTTGTGAACAGGGAGAATGAGGATAGATTTGAATCATAATATGTATACTCAGGTCCTGAATACAAAGCTCTACATTTTCCTTTATAGTGGGACACATATTGCCTTGTAAGTAGATTGTCTCCCCTTGGGAGAGGGGAAGTATTTTAGGGTTTATTTTGAACATTGTTTAGGGAATTTTCCATAGCCAAGGACTCTTTGGTTGGTTGGGAGTGGGAGTAAAAAGACCATATGTGTGTTTTTTTCTTTTCTTTTAAGCTATTTAGAGAAAATTCCATAAAGTGACCAAATAAATGCCAGTGTTCCTGGAGGGATTTTGTGGGTTTCAATACCAGCATGTAAGCAAGTAGAATAATATCTATTTTTTGCTTGCTATCATAATATCTGTTTTTAAAGAATTAGAACAGTGTGACTGATGCTGGTGTCTTGAATGAAAATTTAGAAGCATAAACCATTCATTTTCTACATTCTCCCTTACTCCAGAGGCAGTTTTTGCTTGGGGATACAGTTGTGGGACAGGACTTAAGAGGTTTGGGGTTTTTTTTTTCCAGTTCTGCCTCTAATTTGCTTTGGGACCCTAGACAAAGTCAGTGAACCTCTGTCAGCTACTCTATAAAATGCCACAGTCATTTCAAAGAGAGAGAGAGAACTAGATAAAGAGAAAATGAGAGAGAACTAGGGAAGGAGAAAATGAGGGAGTGAAATGTATAGAAAGAGGAAATAGATATTATAGTTATAAGATTGTGATTGAATACCTCCATCATATTCAGCAAGAACATCTGTTGGTAAAGATTGTGTACCTTTGGCCTTGACATCTTGGAGAAAGTATGTTTTGCAGAGTTGAACATAGCTTTGGCTGGGTTCACTATAGATTCATCATTCTGCTGTTTGCACATTCTTATTCTCTTAACATTAACACTTCCCCCTGTTGTTGGAAAGTTTATTAATAACTATTATAACAATGAGGCCTTCACAAACTCCTGCTCTGAAACCATAGATATGACCCTAAGGTCGCAAAAGCTATTTGCACAAAGTATAAGTCCCATCAGTTTCTAACATACTAGAAAAATACCTATTTTCCCATCTTGAAATATATTTTCATTCATATATGAATGATACACATACATATCAAATCCTTTGTGAAAAGGAAACAAACAGCACCTCTCAAACTATGTTCTCTAGCAGCCCACATCTTTACAGTTATACATCTAATGGAAAGGTGCATAGAATACAAGATTCCACTTTGTTTATTTTTTTAATTGCTATCTAAATCAAGAGAACCCACCATAGTCTTAAAGATTCTCCCCCAAGAAGCAGTCTCTCATCAAGGTTCCTTGATAAAGGTAACCACAGATGATTTTGTTCAATGTCAAGCGAGACATTACACAGAGAGATATAATTGCCAAAGGTGCTTCTAACTCATGGAGGATGTTTTATGCTAGATTCAAATCAAAGAGAGATCCCTTGTAGAGGGCCAAGTACTCTCTACAATCCTATTTCCTCAGTTGCATTAATCACTCAGGACAGTATAGGCTTCATCATTGATGTCTGTGATTGTTCAAGAAATCAGTCTAACAATCCATGTTTTAAAAAAAAAACAACCTAAAAATAAGGGTATGAAAAAAATACCTGTTATCCTGACCACCTCAGTAGTTCTTAGTCTTCTCATTGGTAAAAATGGGTACAGCAATGTACTGTTTTCTCTAGGTTATCTCCTCAACTCACACTCCCATTCCCAGATCCCTGGGAATAAGGACAACTACTTTAGGTTCGAGGCATCCTATGGATCTATACGCTGAAAAGTGGAGCTCACAAACTCCAGCTGATATACTTATTTTCAATGGTCAGCAAAAAGACACTATTAACTAAAAATGAAGGCATTTGTGAAGTGGCATCAGTGAGTCAACATGAATTTATTAAGCACCTAGAAAGGACAGGGCACTATGCTAAGTGTTGGGGATAAAAGGAGAGGCAAAAGACAGTCCCTGCTTTCAAGGAGCTCAGTCTAATGGAAACAATAGCCCCAGAACATTTCCTCCATAAACCAGGGTTACACTTTCCCATAAGTATACACAGAATCAGCAGGAAGAGTATGTACACATTTAGAATGTACTATGTTGAAAGGCATACACCTGGAGAATATATGTAAACAACTTCTGGCACTGAATATCCCCAATGTCTTTTGCCTTCTGTTGGTGTCCTACTACTGTTCTTTCTGGGTACAGAATCTATACTAGGCATGCCATTTAACTGTAAGTTCTGCAGCTCAACTCCTAAAGATCAGGCTGGATCTCTTCTCTACTTACATAATTCACTCTTAAGAACTGTCTATTGCTTTGACTCCTACAGTGTCTTCTACTGAGTGAAAAATTCCACTTCCAGCTATAGGCTTACATGGGTGGGGAAACGGAGGAAGAGAGAAATTCTTTTCCCAGGAAAGGAACTATTTCCTCTCAAAAGCATGATTCTTCCTATCTCTGCTGCCAGGGTCACACCTCAGAATTGTCTCTTGCCTTAATTACTTTCTAGAGACAGTGTCTGGCTTTTAAAGACATGGCTGACCTTTCACCAATTAATGGCTAGCTTCTCTCTTAATTCCATCAATTTTTATTAGAGACTTTCTTGAAACTTCACCAAGACATAAGAGTATTAACCTTCTATGCATTTCTTTTAAGATTGTAACAGCTTATTCTCTGTTACCTGTTCCCTACCTTCTGTGATTTCATCTACCAGATCAAAGGGGAAAATCAACTGACCGGTGATATCTTGATCAAAACCCTTTCCCCTCCCACCATACTACAATAACTACCTGTACTATTTTACAAGTTTTTTATGAGGATCAAATGAAATAATGCATGTAGTGTACTTTATTAATCCATGTAAATACCCAGCATTCCTGTTAATCCTCCAAGGAGCTTTTATATTTTAAAAGAGAACTATGTCAAGACAGTGGTAGATACAAAGCAATGTCCATCATTCAGCCATCATTTATCAAGCACTGCCTTTGTGCCAGGCATTGGAATGCAAAAATAAAAACCAAACTCTGTTCAAGAACCACTTATGAAAGGAAGCTCAAGAAGTTTATTTTGGAGAAGGGAAGGAGAAAAATACATACAGAAAATAAATACATGAAATATACAAAGTAGATAAAAAATATTTCCAAGGGACAGGCATTACCATTTGGAGGAATCACGAGCTTCCTTTCTAAAATGGTGCTTGAACAGTTTAAGAGGAAAACACCAACAACTCACTACTAGGCATTCTTCAAGGCAGAGATGAGAGTAGAGCGTATTCTAGGCATGGAGGAGAGTCTGCACAGTCATAAAATCAGAATGATGGGAGATGAAATATCATGTATAAAGAAGAGCAGTTAAGCCTGTTCTACTAGAAGCCTGTTCAAGAAAAGAAAGCTAGAGTCAGATTTTGAAGGACTTTAAAAGCCAAACAGAAGAATTTTCATTTTATCCTCGAGACAAAAGGGAGGAGACCCAGGAACTTCTCATGCAAGGGAGTGATATGGTCAGGCCTATGTCTGAAGAAGATTATTTTAGCAGATATATGGAAAGGGGAGAGATTGATTGCAAGGAACCCAGTAAGGAAGCTGTTATAGCCAGGTGAGAGGTGATGGGAGCCTGAACTACGGTGGTATTCATGTAAGTGGAGAGAAGGAAAAAGGAAAGACATATTGTGCAGGTAGAACTGAGTGCATTTGGCTCCTGATTAGATATGAGGGATGCATTAGAGAAGTTAAGATAAGTCCAAGGTTGCAAACCTTGTGAACTAGAAAGTGACTGGAAAGACCAGTAATATCATTAAGACAGACAGACAAGTAAGAAGGGCAGGTTGGAGCTGAGGGGGGGTGGGGTGGGGATAAGGAATTACCTTCTGGGTATGTTGAGTTTGAGTTGAATACAGGTCTTCCAGTTAGAGATGTCTGATTGGCAGTTGGTAATACGGGTTAGGACAAGAGACAGAGAGAGGAGAGAAAAAGAGAGACTCAGAGACAGACAGACAGAAACACAGAAAGAGAGAGGGAGTAGGGGAGCCATTGAAGACAGACCAGGGTTACATATACAAGGTCTGGGAGTCAAATGAGTAGGGATGGTAATTGAACCCAGTACGCCAAAAGGAGTGGAGAGAAAGAAAACAAGTAGTCCGAGGACAGATCCCTGAGGTACGCCTTTGTGGAAGGAGTAAGATTTGCTAATGATCCACTAAATGGATCTCAGAAAGAATAGTCAGAAAAGTAGAAGAATCCCAAGAGATTAGTGTCATGAAATCTCAGGGAAAAGAGAATTTGGGAGGAAGAGGTATACCATAAGAAAAAGCTTTCAAGGCATGGTGTCCTTCTTTGCCAGATCAAAGAATTTAAACTTTTTTCACTAGGCTCTACATAGGGAGGCATTGAAGGGTTTTTAGCAGAGGAAAGATATAATCATATCCATATATTTGGAAGATAAATATGGTAGCAGGTTGAATTATAAGTTGGAGAGGGGAGATAGTAGTGGAAACAAGAAGACCCATTAGACTATTTCTCCCACCCATACTCTAGTGTAGATATTACTGAGCCACAAATTGTCCAGAAGAAAAAACAAACCTTATATTACTCAGCTCGTGCATTAGCACAAGGTATGTTTGTTTTTCCAAAACTTTCTCTTTTTGCTGTACATTTATGTAAGCTTTCACACTAAAGAAATTTAGGAACCTGATGGAAAATTTCCTAGGCATGACTGAGAATTCAAATAGACTAATATGGACTAATATTCTTACTAAAGGTCCCATTTAATTCTTAGATAAGGTGCCTTGATAATGACCTTCAGAAAAGCCACATTTAGGTTCTATATAAGTTATATTTGATCAGCTCACATTGCCTCTGAATTCGCCTTCATGAAAGGAATAAATAATTATGAATTTTGAATGGGAAGTTAGTATCCATTTCTTTTTTCTATAAAAGAAGTTCAATCTTTTAAAAACATTTTTTCTTAATAATTATACCATGAAATATATGCCAAAACTTTTCCCCACTCCACTGATGTACTTTAATTCTACTTTTCTAATGCTTATTTACCAAAGACCTAAGCAAGCAGACTGCCATTTCCTTCCTTGCCTTTCAGGCAACAGATTTCTTTCTTCTTCTTGAGTCTGTTCAGCTTTTCCCCATTGCATTCATAGAGAGAAGCATTCCTCCTCTATGTTGAAATCGCTGATCCAATCAGCAATGTTTCATCAAATAGATGAGCAGAAATTCCTGATGATCAACAATCTTCTCCTCCAGGATGCATGCTCATATCCTGTGCTGAGTAACTCAACAGCTTTAGAAAGATAGGAGCAAATTTTCTGTCCTTGTTGAATGAGGATATCCTTCTATTTGTTCCACGGGCCAGGAAGAGAGCTGTTGTTTGTGCTTGCTGGTGTTCCCTTAACATCCGGACCCAGTGAATCAGACCTCCCACTGGCGTGATCACTCACTGCACTCACTGGACTTCCCCAGCTGACAACCAACAAAACAACAGCTTTTGGGGGCAGTTCTGTCTGGAAGATAGGTGAACTACTACTTGGGTTATTTTCTCATTCCACAGCTATGTATGTCATGGGTATCTTTCATAGTCGTTTTACTACCCTCTAACCATATCTATAAATAAATTGAGAGATTTGAGATCAAATTTTTCTAATGTGATCCAATTTTCATTTTGTATAAAATAATTTTGATCAGTTATCAATTCAATTTGATTATTAGAATAATTGAAAACACAGATTTTTTTAATCTGGTGCCTTTCAAATCTAATTAACAGATATTTATTGAAAACTCACTATGTGTAAGACACTGTGTTTTCATCAGTCATTACCAAAGACTGAGTTTCACCAACTTTCAGATCGGTAACATATTACAAGTATGAAAACTGGGTATAATATTAAAGTCTTGATTTTCAAAGACATTGTTCATTGTCATTAACAAAGATTTCTCTTCCTCTGAATTTTCATAAAACACTGCACATTTAGAATTTATTAATGCTCCCTGAAAATGATATTTATTATGGTGCACTAGAAGAGCACAATGAATAAGGTGCTGACCTTGGAATCAGAAAGACTTGGGTTCAAATCCTACCCCTGACCCTTACTAGTCATGTAACTGGGCAGGTCACTCAAACTCCATGTATCTGAGGCATATCTACCAAGTCATAGATGGGTTGACTATCTTTTACTTTAGATCATTTTCCTTTTATGAATGTATTCTGTGACATCTACCAAATCATACATGGGTTGAAAATATACTGGCTTGGACTGTTTTCTTTTTACACATTTATTTTGAGACTCTCCAGATAGTTATAAGTTCCCTGAAGACAGGTGCCATATTTTATGTTTTTTTAAATCTCATATCATACGTACAATAATTTATACATAGCGATTACTTATTAATACTTGACTTATACGCTGTTCCTGTTGCTTAGTTCTTTTTCTTGTACTTTCCTTTAGCCTGTATTTCTGATTTTATTATTCTCCCTCTTGCCCCAGGAATCTGTAGTGAAAACTCTTCTCTGTCTCTGTTTCTCTGTCTCTCTTTCTCTTTCTCTGTCTCTCTCTTTCTCTCTCACGCACACACCCCATAGCCTATTGAATATAAACCAAAGCCTTTAGGGAATCTTCCCCAATCTGGACCCAAACTATGTTTCCAACCTAATTCTACTTCTTCATGCATTCTAAACTCCAGCCAAACTGCACTCACTGCTCATCCCCTAAAAATATCCTGTACTTTTCTTCCTCCATGCCTTTGCTTTGCCTATACTATTGAAATTCTACTCATCATTCAAGGCCCAATTCCAATGCTATTTCCTTTATATAACTTCCCACAAGTCACCCAATAGAAGTAATCGCTCTTTTCCTTTGTGCTTCCATAGCAGTTGTTCATCTCCTAGGGTACTTTTTTCTCTATATTCTGTCTATTGCCTGCATGTATTGATAGTCTCCTATCTTTCCTACTAAATTGTAAGCTCCTTCATGACAGGGTTTGTGTCATGTTCGTGTCTGTAGTACACACTATTCCTCATCCATAGTAAGTGCTCAGTAAAATGCTTGTTGAATTGAATTGAAATTTTTGACTGTTACTTTCAAGAATCAATCCAGCATTTATTAAGTGCTTCCTATGTGCTAGGCATTATACTAAGAACTAGGGATACAAAGGAGGGGGTTGGGAATAAAAAGAGGGTAAACTCAAATAAGGACATATGATTAACAAAAGGATTCGTGGAAAAGTAACGCTGTGCCATCATTTGCAGATTCAATTTTTCCATGCTTTTCTTCTCCCACATTGGCATGGATTCCCAAGAGTTGACTATACATGAATTCAAGGTCTCGTTTTTCAGTAGTTTGGCAAAGCCCAGTAGGTAAAAAGGATTGTAGCTCAAGAAGGGACTTGAAGTGGACGAGTCTTGAGCTAGCTGCGCTGTAGAGGAAACAGCCACAGCTAAGCCTGATGGGACATAGAACAGACCACTTTATTCTTAGTTGAAATCATTCCCAATGACCCAAGGGTGACTTTCTTTAAGAGTAAATAGTACAAGTGCTTGGATCCTTGTATGTCTTTTTGCTTTCTTGTTGAAGTTGTTATACTTAGAGAAGAAGGACAAGGGCCAGTAAATGTGACTTGGTAAAATGTTCTATTTCTCTGCGTCATCTAGAGATGCCTCTAATTTTTACTTAGTAAGAGAAAACAAACCTTTGCAGTTTCAGTTATTTAAACATATAAAAGAATTTTTAATTTTTTTTAATTTTCCCCCAATTACAATGTAAAAACAATTTTTAACATTTATTTCTTAAAATTTTGAGTTCCAGACTTTCTCTCTCCCTACATCCCTCATTGAGAAGGCAAGCAATTTGCTATAGGTTATGCATGTGCAGTCATGAAAAACATGTTTCCAGAACATATATGGAATTATAAGAAGCAATATAGGTGTGGTGAGGACAATGCTGGACATGAGATCAGTGGATCTGAGCACTAGAAAGTTCTGACTGTGACACTGACTTGGCTGAGTGATGATAAGCAAGTCCTTTATCATCGCTCAGCCTATTTCCTTCTCTGCAAAATGAGAAATAACAGATTTAGAGTTAAAGTAAGCCTAAAAGCATTCAAGCTGAACATTTTACAGATAAGGAAACTGAGGATGAGAAAGGTTAGTAGACTCTTCTCTATTATGTTCAGTAACTACTTCATAGTCTTCTCCATCTTCAAAAACCTAGCCACCTAGATCTTTAACTCTTCATTTTCCATAACCTATCTCTGTTGTGTCTCAGTAATTCACTGGGCCTCTCTTCTCCCCCACACTGCAGCAGCTCTCCACCTCCCCCCAAACCCAGAAAAACTGAACTTGCCCCAGGTGCTGGAATTCCTCCTGACAGCTCTGGCATGCTCATTAACAAGAAATTCTGGAAAAAAAGAGTCAGAAACTCAGGGAGTTTCATGAGACTTCCACTGCACCCACACTTCCTTCTTTGGCACACAGTGCCTTGGCACTTGGTATGACTGAGTTGCAAAGTAATAGTAATTTAATTACTGTTAATTAACCATTTTAGCCTTTGGCAAATGATGCTGACCAATTCTTAAGTCTTCCCATAGTACAGTCTAGAATGAAGGGTCTATCATTATCATCCTAAGATTATACCTCCCTGAGCCTAATATTGTTATGATTTATGTTCGTTTTAAACAAACACTAAGTTCGCATTTACCTTAAGAAATCATCATTCTCCATTAAGAGATTGGTTATAGAGTGAAAAGAGAGATGAATTTCCTTTGGAGTCAGGATTACTTTAATCTCCTTTGGTTTGAATCTCTCAGTCTCTTTGGGTTGGAGTTTATAAAAAAAGTGAGTACCTTGTAGCATTATGAATATTATATTATATTCTGAAATGATGATGTAGAGAACATAATCATTAAATTTTCCAAGGTCATCAGCTTTGATTGGTAACTATTACCTTGGATAACTAAATTAAGATTCAAGATGACCTGAACAAATTGGGAAATTAGACAGACAGACAGGATGAGATACAGTGCAGTGCTGTGAGATACAATATAATTCACTTAGGGAGGAAGGAAAACCTGTACTAAATCAAGATGGCTGGCTTTTTACAAGCATCCTCATCCCTTCCCTCCCCCTCCCACCCAAGACACATACATCTTCAGACTAGTGCTCTGGGTCAAATGCAAGCAAACCCCAGAGCAACAACAGACTGTCATAGTGGCATAGATCAATATGAATATACATCAGAGGAACCACAAGGTAACCCTTTCTTCCTCATTGGTCAAGTTTCCAGAAGAGAACTGTATTCAGTTTGGGGACATGCCATTGCACATGATAGAGAAAACCTAATGATAATCCAGAAGAGAGAGAAAAATGAATGGTTATAATGTTGAGACAAATCCTATAAGCAAGAGCTAAATAACAGGGATTATTTTCTCAAGGGGAATAAAACTAATAAGGAACTTAATAACTCACTTCAAGTATATGGCATTCACTGTCAAATTTATTCATCACATGTTAATTAAGGGGCTATTATGTGCAAGACCTGTGGAGAGGGCAGTTAAGTGGCACAGTGGATAGAACACTGGGCCTAGAGCCAGGAAGACTCATCTTCCTGAGTTCAAATCTGATCTCAGACATTCACTAGCTGTGTGACCCTGGGCAAGTCACTTAACCCTGTTGGCCTCTGTTTCTTCCTCTGTAAAATGAGCTGGAGAAGGAAATGGCAAACCATGCCAATATCTTTGCCAAAAAAAAACCCCATATGGGGTCATGAAGAATCAGACACAACTGAAACGACTGAATAGCATCAACATATGTAGAAGATATTATCACAGCGAATCCAATTTCTATGTAAACTGGGTATAAAAAGAATGAAATCTGCCCAGATCACAGAGGGAGGCATTTAGGGGGTGAATTAAGTTCCTTAACTGTATGGCTCAAGACCCACTGAAGTTCATTGCTGGTGAAGAGGTAGAATGTTGAGTGATTGTAAGTATTAGAGGAGATTCGTATTTTATGGATTGGCTGGAGTACCGTAGTGCATGGAAGGATTCGGATGCTGTGATTCTTTGTTTACTCTTGGTGGAAGCAGCATCAGAAATGATTCACTCTGGGAATGAAAACTGTCTTACTCTTGAAATAATCTTTATAGTTAGTTGAACACAGACACTGTGCTCTTGACTTTATGTTCTTGTTCGTCACATACACAGAGTACACACCATTGCTACTGATCAAAAGCATGGTAGAAAGATTATTTGAATATGTAAAAAAGATCCTCATACCTGACTTATTCCAAAATTTGCTTATATCAAACACTCTTCCACATCTAAAAGCCATTCCAAAATGTATTTTCTAATTCCTCCTGACGTCAGTTCATTTTCCTCTTAAAAGGCAGGGTGCTATCAAGGAAAGAGCATTGGTTTTGAAGTCAGTAGACATAGGTTTGAATCTTGCTTCTGTTTCTTCACCTCTGTGATCTTGGACAAGTCATTTACCCTTTTTTGAGCTCAATATCTCCATCTGTAGAAAGAGGGGTTGGAAAGAAATATCACCAAAGTCCCTTCCATCTTGAAATCTGTGATCCTTCCAAACTCAAAATCCTTTGAACCTTCCATATTCATATTGGCATCCTAAAAAACATTTAAAAATATGCATGATGATAACTGGGGCAGCTATGTAGGTGTGACATTGTGGATAGGGTACTAGGCCTGGAGTCAGGAAGTCTAAAGTTCAAATCCAGTCCCAGACACTTACTTGCTTTGTGACCCTGGACAAGTCCTTTAGTGTCTGTTGGCCTCCATTTTCTCATCTGTAAAACAGGCCTAATAATAGCCTGTACTTTACAGGGTTGTTGTGAGAATTGGATGAGATAATAATTGCAAAGCATTTAGCAAGCAATGTATATGTTAGCTAGCATTATCATTATTATATGTCACTTGAACTTTTTCTGATGTCGCCTTAGTTCTATTAGTTCCACTGAAATTTGATGATGAGGTTATTTGGTGAGTGGCACCTCTGAGGGAAAATAAACTTGCTAGAATGATTAAGTCTTCCACCTGTTCTGCCGACTGGCTAAAAACACAGCTTAGCACTGAGCTCTCATTCAACATGAATACAAGTCTTGCAGCACCTGTTTCATTTCATACTCTCTTGCTTGCTAGGATTTATCCCATATCCACCACAGAGGCTCCAGTGAAATTCATGAGTATTCCAGATGTGTGTTCCATTGTCAGCCAGCCTAGTAACACCAATGTTTATCGACAGGTTCTCAGGAGTCGGATAGCTCTCAGTCTGCCAAGAAGGACATGCTGGCTGCACTGAAATCTAGGCAGGAAGCTCTGGAGGAGACGCTCCGCCAGCGGCTGGAGGAGCTGAAGAAGCTGTGCCTTCGAGAAGCGGTAGGCAATGGGAATCTTGCAGCCTTGGAAAACTGTGTTGTGCATGAATGTGTATCCAGAAACACATTTATAGGGGGAAAGGGTGGGAGTAGTGGGAAGGACATAAGCAGAAATGAAAATCCTCCAGAGACACTCATGTAGCCTTTAATGAAAAATTGTCGGAAGTTAATGAACCACACTGAAACTGATTTCATTTGTTGCCTGCTAAATCTTGACTAGTTCTTGAAAGTCCAGTGAATGGCTGGCATCTGCTAAGAGTTTGTGACTGCCTGAATATGATATTGTTATGGTTTATGTTGGTCTTAAAATAGGATAAAGTTCAAAGTTGGTTTAATAAATCATATTTCCTATTGAAAAGGTGGGTTGGGGGTAAAAGGGGAAGTCAGTGTTTTCACTTGATGCATAAATCCCCTTAGCCTCCTGGGGCTTGAGTTTTGTTAATTCTTTCTTTTTTCTTTCTTTCTTTTGTCTTTATCTTCCTTCCTTTCTTTCTTCTTCATTCCTTTCTTCCTTTTCTTTCCTCATTCTTTCTTTCATTTCTTCCTTTCTTCTTTCTACCCTCCTTTTTTTTTTCTGGAAAGAGCACCGGACTTGGATTCAGAAGACTTGGGTTGGAATCCCAGCTCTGCTACTTACTAGCTGTGTGACCTTGGGCAAGTCACTTAACTTCCCTGAGCCCCAGCTTCCTCATCTGTAAAATGGGGATGCTAATACTTATACTACCTACCTCACAAGGTTATTGTGAAGAAAGCATTTTGTAAATACTAAAGCCTATACATGTGAAGTATTGTCTTTCTTCCTTCCTTCCTTTCTTTCTTTCCTTCTTTCAATGAAGTTTGCCCACTGCTAGTTTTTTTTTTATTAACAAAGCAGTATTTATCCAAGTCAGTTGTGCACACTCATCATTTCACAGTTCATTGGGATTTGGAACCTGCTACAGCCCCTTGCCAGTGCTTCTGCATGCCTACCTCTGCCTCATTTTCCATTCCATGACTATTTCTGAGCATTTCTGTAGATGTCATTTTGAAATACAAAGTATATGATATATGTGGGGAGGGAGACAGAAGAGGGTGTTTGTGAATGTTCTAAATGTGTGCATGTGTTTTAAGAGTGTGCACTCCTCAGAGAGGTTGTCCCACATTACAAGGGGTAAACAGTCCAAACTGGGAAAGCACAAATGAGATTTCAGCTTTGGCTGAAAGAGACATGCTTCCCTGCACCCCAAATAATAATGGCTTACAGCAGGAAAAATGAGGCCATACACTGAGATCATATGACATTTTTCCTTTGCTTAATTATGGTCTGGATTGATTTAAACTGGAGTCTGCTCAAAGCAGGACCATATTAATACAAATCCATTTCAAATCTTAGGAAAGCACAGGGCCTGGCCACAGATGTTCTATGTGATATTGTAAATATCAGGAAACATTTTTATAAAGTACATACTTAAAGTATTTTTTAAGCTTACTGGTACTGTCTTTAATAAATGGACTTTAAAGCCTGTTTTGTATCTGAAACTTCCTAATACAACAGTGCCTTCCACCTCAGCAAAACTCGGGAACTCTTTTAGAAATGGTTCACAACTCATCATGATGATGATGACACTGTGACCTCATACTTGTATAAGATTTCATTTTACAAAATACTTCCTTCTACTTGCATTATCTCATGTGATGCAATGTAACAGACCTTTGCACCTACTATATGCAAAGCACTGTGCCTTGGAAGGTACACATTTTATTTTTTATGTGAAATTGTTTACTTATTTTTTCAAATCACATGTAGAAACAATATTAATGTTACTTTTTAAAAATAATTTTGAGTTCCAAATTCTCTCCCATAATGCTAGATAGAATTTTAAAGGATAGTCTTCTTTCCTTCCAAAATTTATAGTATAGGATAAGGAACTATGATGCCAATACAGGTGTCTGGACTGTATCGAACAATATTATGTGGTAACTACATTGCACTTTAATGTCAAAGAGAAGCAAAAATATCATTTTGAGAATCAATTTTTTTTCTGCAACAAGAGAATAAAATGTAACACTGTGATGGTTTTTTTAAAGGATTCAAATACGTCTTGATATCTTTTAGAGGAATAGTAAAATTTAAAGCAAGGCAGAAAGATCTCCGTTATGACAAACCCCGCAAAGAACAAGAGCAAATGATGGTTTTCATGGAGGAAGAAATTAAGTCTCTCAGCAAGGTTAAATGACAAAGAGGTGATAAGTGGTGACATCTGGACTTGAATCCAGGTCAGGCATTCTCTCCCACCACCACCCTTCCTCCCACTCCCTGCTTCCTATAAATTTGACACTAAGAAACTGAACAAAGAAGAAAAAAATAACAGCAAAAGATAAGCAATCAGATGGCTGGAGCCAGGGTTATCCCTCCAACCCATCCCACCTCCCACTCTCAGCACTAGTCTACTAAATTCATTGTTTCATTTTTATTGGCAAAAGCCTCCCTTTCATCAGTGGTATTCTTTTGTTTCTCTATAAAATGTATATTTCCATTCAGAATATCAAGAATTGCTATGATTTCCTGCATGAACAAAGTAGCCATAAAGAGAGTGAATGAGAAAGTGCAGCCTAGGAAAGCTATCCACAACAGTGGCATCAAATCATGCTTTCTTTTTGGCTACTTATTAATTTATTCAGATTACATTTCTGGAGACTACAAACCTTGACTCTAAAAAGTGATTTTAAGACCAACAGTCATGTGCTTTTTAAAAAATTGTATTTTCTGTACGATATGTACTTTTGAGTCATGAGGTAGTGATAGTCTTAATAATTTTTAACTTTTCTCCTCGGATCTCCTCGGATGTTTCAAGCTAAAAGAAAAGAAAAAAAAAATCTCTAAATTAGAGTGTGGTCTGACATCTCAAAGGTATTATGTCAAGGCAATAGTAAAACATTCTGTGGAATAAGCAGAGGGTAATTCATATGTACTAGCTACTTGAAAGACATCACAACTGTACCTTTCTTATTAAAAAGGGAAACAGAGAAGGAGCCCAAGCGCTGTGTGTCAAAATAGTTTGCTATTATACTTTATAGCTAGGGGCAGCTAGGTGGAGCCATAGTGCAGAGTGCCTGGCCTGGAGTTAGGAAGACTCAACTTCTCAAGTTTAAATCTGGCCTCAGACACAGATATGCGAACCTGAGCAAGTCATTTAACCCTGTTTGCCTTGGTTTCCTCACCTGTAAAATGAGCTGGAGAAGGAAATGGCAAACCAC
The DNA here is from genome assembly GCA_023548195.1 of Bettongia penicillata ogilbyi. NCBI lineage: Eukaryota > Metazoa > Chordata > Mammalia > Diprotodontia > Potoroidae > Bettongia > Bettongia penicillata. Next base: position 2,762,380 of record JAJHZJ010000305.1, read on the forward strand.
TCCAGTATCTTTGCCAAAAAAACCTCAGATGGTGTAACAAAGATGTGACTGAAATGACTCAACAACAAAACTGTTCTCCACAATGTTTGGACTGAATAAGACAGTGGGGCTTACCAACCAGTGACCTGAAAACAGGGAAGGAGGGAAGGCTATTATAGCCTGACCATCTGGAATTTTTCTGTCCTTTGGATGCTTTCAAGGCATTTTTAGATACATACACATACATACATACATTGCAAAGAAATTAAGTTTGTCACTCACATCAATTGTATTTCTAATTTCTGTTTGTACTTTCATGAGGCAGCATAGTGTATTCACTGGATAGAGAAGCAGCCTTGGAAGCAGGCAGCCTTGGGTTCAGGTTCTACCTCCAACACCTTCTGTGTGACCCTGAGCAGATCCCATAATCTCTTTAGTGCCCCAGGAAACTCTCTAAGTCTACAAGTAGTAGCTCTGCATTGACAGAAGAGGTTCCAACTCTCCGCTTTCCAGCCCTCTTTGAAATGCTGTTGTTAAGTTGTTTTTCATGCTCAGCTCTTTGTGACTCCATTTGGGGTTTCTCCCACTCTGTCTCTCTTTGTCTCTGTCTCTCTCTGTCTGTCTCTTTCTCTCTCTCTCTCTCTGTCTCTGTCTCTTTCTCTCTCTGTCTCTGTCTCTCTCTCTCTTTCTCTCTCTGTCTCTGTCTCTGTCTCTCTCTCTCTCTCTCTCTCTCTCTCTCCACTTCTCTTGGAGGCAGTGGGGTTAAGTGACTTGCCCATGGTTACAGAGCTGGTAAGCATCTGAAGTCATATTTGAACTTCCTGACTACAGATCCACTGAGTCACCTAGCTGCCTCCAATCAAATTCTTACTTATGTGCAAACTAATTTCTTTTAAGCTCAGCTGATTTCTTTGGGGCTTTGACCATATATATCCATCCTCCTGGGCACACTCAAGTTATCTATGAATTCACTGGTTCAGAGATACATGCCAACATATAACTATTGTAAATGAACTTTTATTGAATGTTAAGCTTACAGGATTGGGGAAACAGGTTCATTTTACAGAACCTGAAGCCAAATTTTCAGACAGAAAATACCGTAGACAACAGCACCTTCTTGACAAAATGTCCTGTAGTAGTTAAATTTTACCAGACATTTCATAAACTCTGATCAAGGGTGAACTAAATTCTAAGAGCTGTGACCCAAAGAAATCAAGAAATCCTTACAAATGGTCTTGGAAAAGACAGGTTGAGGTGGAAAGGAATTAAAAAGAAATCCTGAGTAGAAGTTACATAGAACACTAAAAGGGCTGGACAACCCGGCCATGTTATAAGGCCTATGAACCTTGATTCCTACTCCCACCCCAAATTTCCAATTCAATCCATTAGGAATTTTTTTTTCCATGTAGGAACAGCTGCCCTCTGATTTCATAATGGAAGCCACTGGAGAAATTAGTAACTTTATGGAAATTTATTTTGGAACTTATGGTTCTGGAATGCATCCTTCTTCTAAGGCAAAGAATATTTGTACATAGCTTAATTAGAATACATCTGTCCCATTAGGCATATCCATTAATGTCAATCATTCTAGGATTATGCATTGAGAAGGGTGAGTGTATGTGTACCTGTGTTTGTCTTAGAATGTATGTATGTGTGTGTATACATGTATCTATATATGTAAATATATAGATATACATCTCCAGTATGTGTCCTTCTTGCCTCTACTAATGTTTTTCCATGTACGCAGGAGCTTACAGGGAAACTACCAAGAGAATATCCCTTGGATCCAGGGGAGGAACCACCCATTGTTCGGAGAAGGATAGGTACTGCCTTCAAACTGGATGAACAGAAAATACTGCCCAAAGGAGAGGTGAGCCCTTTACTTTTGGTACTTGGATTCACTAATGTTATCTGTATTTTTTTCTGAACATTCATACTGTACAAAGGACTAACAACTGCTGATTATAATGTTCATACATGCCCTCAATAATGATTCACTCATTCCTACTTAAGGCTAGAATTTCCCTCCCCTATCACTTATCCCCATTTGGATAGTGCTAAGCCTGGAGTCAGAAGGGCCTGAATTCAAATTTGACCTCAGACACTTCCTAGCTGTGTGACCCTAGGCAAGTCACTTAACTCTGTTGGCCTCAGTTTCCTCATTTGTAAAATGAACTGGAGAAGGAAATGACAAACCACTTCGGTATCTTTACCAAGAATACCCCAAATGGGGCCATAGAGAGTTGGACATGACTGAAATGACTCAACAATGAGAATTCTTTGGTAGTATTTGCTGCTTTAGTACGCATTTTAATTTCCCTTATTTATTTACTTGTTTACTTTGTTCCCTTATTTATTTAACATTAAGGGTCAATAATAAGTAAATAAACGTCTAAGAATAAACTAGTAGTTTATATGATTTCTTAATGGTCTCCCTGCCATATCTAATAAAGAAAGAAACCCAAGAAAAAGAAAGTGAAATAAAGCCTCCTCTGCCAGTGAGGGGCAGCTAGGTGATGCACTGGATAGAGCGCCGGGCCTACAGTCAGAAAGACCTAAGTTCAAATCTTGCCTCAGACACTAGCTATGTGAGCCTGGGCAGGTCACTTAGCAGTTTGCCTCAGTTTCCTCATCTGCAAAATGAGTTGGAGAAGGAAATGGCAAACCAGTCCAGTATCTTTGCCAAGAAAACCCCAACCAGAGTCACAAAGAATTGGACATGATTAAAATAAGTGAAAAACAACAGGCTAAAACCTGGTGGGATATGTGTTTGTTTATTTTTAAATATTTAAGGAAGCATTTTGAAGAAATTATTTTTCAAGGCATTGAAATTTTTAGATTTATGGAGTCCTAAATTTATTAGTAGGAGATAAACATACAGCTCAGTATAAATTCAACTTGAGTCCATTATGAAATCTGTTGCTAACCTCCATTTACATTAGCACCTGTAGAAACATGGTTTCCTACAAAATATATGAAAAAAGCCACGTGCCTCTGAAATCACTAGCCAGGTAGGAATGATCAGCTTGGTACTGCTAGAGATTGTGGCTTAAAGGATCTGATCCCGATTTTGAAGCTTGGGGGCTGCTGTCCTACATGCCAAGGGCAGCTCCTCAAACAATCTGTGAAACTGATTCTCAGGTTCGCTCTGCTGGACAGATGCACCTTAGCTAGAAGCGGGGATGGGATAGGAAGGGCAGAAGGGGCTGTTTTTCAGGGCAAATGGACCATCCCAAGGACCATGAATAAATAAATAAGATGGGCATGGTGACGTTTTTGTTCACATATCAATGATTCAACTCAAGGCATTTTAATATGTCTGTAGCTCTTGAAAGAGGAAAGGAGTTGGACCATGCCTAAGTTACCATAATGGTTAAAGAATTTTTTAAAACAACTCAACATATGTTAGAAAGATCATTAAAGAGATTAACTTCAGTGTTTAGGCCTGGAGAATAATTTTTTTGTGAAGGGAGGACTTAGGGAGGAGACTTGATTGTTGTTTTCAAAATTTTGAAGGACTGTCACTAGGAAAGGTAGATTAAGCTTGCTTTATTTTGTCCCAGAGATAAGAATTTGAATGAAAGGAGTAGAAGTGGCTGACAGATTCTCTGTTACTATAAGGCAGGGAGTAAGGAAGTGCTACTAATCAGAACTGTCCTGAAATGGAACAGTCTATTTCATAAGAATTGTGAATTCTGCATCACAGAACATCTTTAAATAGATGACTTGTCTGGCTATTCTTCAATACGTCTTAGAAGGAATTCTGAATGAGTTAACAGTTAAATTAGATGAGGAGCTTCCCAACCCTAAGACTCTGTGACTTCCAAATACTAGGATTCCTACTGGGGTTGTATGGAAGGATATGGTTTAGGGTTGGCCAAGAATTATAGCACCTATTGGATTTTAAAGTGAAAGGGCACGTTAGACATAGATTACACCTTCATTTGAGTCTGACATATAAGAACAGCTTCTGATTATATGTGGCCTTATTGACTGAGTACCAGAGCTCTTAAAGAGGGAGTCGTTCCTAAATGACTCTCCTTTCCTCCTTTCCTCTCCTCTCAGTAGCTTGTCCCCACTCGGTTTCCTCCTTTGTCAGCAAAGATGTCCTTTCTTCTTCTAGACTTGTGATTTCATTGGTATAGAGAGCTTTTGGTAAGGAAATCGCCTCTCTTCTGCAACTTTAAGAGACTGGGACACTGGGAGGTCAAGGGATTTAAACACAGGCCTTCCGGACTCGGAGACTATCTCTCTCTCCACTACCCAGGCTGTCCCTCCTCTGTTTCTTTTACTTTTCATAAATTAAAAAGGTTGTGCTTTTTTTTAAATGCTGACTGCCTTTCCTCAAAGGTCTTACACTCTAGCACAGGAAGAATTTCCTCCCCCATCTCCCTCCCACTACCTTTCCAGTCTGACTTCTTCAGATTCCTAAGCCAAACATAGTTTTCCTTCTATTCCTTCCTAAGCACTGGCGACTGTACACACAGGGAGTTCAGCCTTGTGTTTTTCTTACTCTAATAGGGAGTGCTCAGTCTTATGTTTTTCTTACTTTAATAGGGAGTGTTTGTTCTGGGCTCTCTCTCCCACAAATTCCTGGGTCAGTGTCCTGAACCATGGCTATCATAACAGCCCTGAAGCAGCCGTAAGGTGGAGTCAGAACTCATAGAATGGTCATTGTCTCTGGTGACTTGTTTGTTTCAAGACATCAGAGTGTGTCGGTTTTCGTTTATTTCCCCCCTGGATGGAACAGATCTGGCAAGCTGCTCAGTACATTGGAGAGAGTCTTAACAATTGGTCATCTCCTAAGAAGTTTAATTTCCCTCTTCCTCTCTTCTCCTCTCCTGCTCTCCCATTTCAGTTTCCCTCCCCTTCCAGTTGAACACAGTTGAAAGTAAATAAAATCTAGCCCATGTGGTGCCCTTGATGGAGGCTCCAAGCCTCTGGCCAGGTAGGTTGTACCAGGAAGCACACATATTGGATTCAGCTATTGAATAGTCTGCTCATCACAGCAAACACTAAAGTTTATTTTCTGCATCACCGCTATTCACAGCCACTTCACACTGTGGAGTCTTGGACAGAACAGGGCCTCCTGAGAGCCAGTTTACTGAGTTTAGGAGTTTTCCTTGGGAAAGGAGTTAACAGACAAGGTGGATGAAGGGATTCAGTTTCCCTCATGTGAGCACACACATATCTGTGAAGTGCCTGTGTAGCAATTTAAGGGTTGCATGTGTGATTTAGCCTTTATTGTTTCTTCTAGAGGGTTCCACATGTGCCTGCAACAAAGGTAAACAATGACTGGCATAGGGCAGTGATTTCCAAAAGAGCTGTGTATGGTTGCCAGACAACCTTTGTGAGGGTTATAGTCTAGCTCCAGGCTGTCCAAAAAAAGCATAAGTACATTTGGGAGGAGGAGTTGGGAAGTACAGTAAATCTCTAGTTCACCTACTTACCCTGACCAAAAGTATGGGGGAAAGAGTCCCAGTGGACCCAGGATGAACAAAAGAATGATGAAATAAGGGTTCAGGTTGAGACTGATTTTTTTGTATGTCCAGTGCAGAGACTGTTTTTGCTCAACTATGTATATTTGTTACAAGGGTTTTGGTTTTTTTTTCTTATTGAGGGTAAGAGGAAGTGGAAGAGAAAAACACATTTTGTTAATTAAAAAAAGATAAAATACATCTTTTTAAATTTAAAGAAAAAGAAATAGGGCTTAGGAGGCAGTATGGAGAAATAAGAATTCAGAGGTATACAGAAAGGAAGAAGAAACCAGAGTGAAAATTGTCTCTGCCCTCCCTCCCATGCAGCAGTGGTGGTAGAAATCCTAGTACCAGATAAGAATGGAGGCAGCAAAAGCAATGGGAGGGCTCTGCTCCTGCGCTTGGGAATGTATGGGAGAAACTGGAGTAAGGGAAACCAGGCACAAGGCTGGCTTGTGGACAAGGGTAATAAGGCGGGAAAGATGAAGATTTAATGATGTTAAAAATATCTGACCATCACAAGTACAAAACATGTTGAACAAAAATATATTAAGAACTATAGGTGAGGAAAGGTTGAAGAAACTAAGAATGTTTGGCCTGGAAAGAAACAATTTAGAGGGAATATGATGGCTGCAGTGCGATAAGGTGGGGGAAAAAATCTTGGTTGTGAGCCAGAAGCTCTGGATTCAAATCGCGAGCCTTCAACTTTGAGGGAAAAGCTATATCTTGGGGTAAAGAAGGGACCTGAGAACTTTATATAGGTCTTCTAGTTCTAATCATCTTCGTTGTCCTTATAAAGACACTGAGACCCAAAGAGAATGAATGACTTCCCTTGGTCGTGCAATGTTCTCAACTCAGGTTTTCCAAGTGAAAATGCAGCATTCTTTCCATGGCACCCCCACACCCCATGTGACCTCAAGCAAAGCAGGCAATGTTGAGCTAGAATAAGGACAAGGTTCAGCAAAAAAGCTGGTATGGTAATTCTGTTTGCATGTAAATGTGAGAAAAAGGGTGTGAGTAAGAATATAAATGTGGGCATTTCAGTAAATGACTTTGATGAGGGTGTGGATGGGTAACACTTATAAAAGCATACAATGTTCATCTGCAAATGTGAATGTTGGGTTGTTTCATCCATGGACAGCAAAAGGCAGACCATGAAGGAGCTGAACTAGAGGTTCAGGGGATAGAGTTTGTCTGAGTATGAGGGTGGAACAGGGAAAGTAAGAATGTGGGGAGAAACACTCCTAAGAGATCTATGGGACTCTGTAAATATGAGGGACAGAAACTTGTGGGACTAGCAGGTGGGGGAGGATTCTGGAATGGCTGATGGGGGCGGCATGTAAAATGTAAGTCATGTCTGGGCAGCCCCTTTCCCTTGAGCAACTGGTAAAAGTGACAATGTACCTTGCATGTGTACATGAATCCCTTGTTGGAAGAGTGACAAGAAGAATTTGAACCGTGAATGCTAGCGGAGCTCCAAAGCAGTGCAGCGCCCAAGAGCACAAGTAGAAAAGGAAGTCACAAGGGAATGGGCAGTTAGCACCCACACTTTATCTACAAGAGACTGCAGAATTGATGTTGAGCACTCCCAAGATAAGACCTTGTATCGTGGGGAAGATTTTCATCCTCTTGGTAATAGCTTTTTTTTTAAAGTCAATCAGGATCAAGTGACTTCCTTAGGGTCACACAGCTAATATCTGAGACCACATTTGAACTCAGGTCCTCCTGATTCCAGAGCTGGTGCTCTCCACTGAACCACCTAGCTGCCTCAGTAACATCTTTTTTAAATCATTACCTGACAACAGAAAGTACGAAGGAAATTAAAAAACCAAGGACACATGCCTAGGACACTCAGATACTACAGATTCAGGAATAGTGGCCATCTTATTGAAGATGTCATGCCAGCTATGATTTATGTTAGAAGTTTTATTCCTTGTCACCTAGTGGCTGACTCTGACTCTGGAGTCAGAGATCCTGGGTTCAAATCCCATATGTGTTGCTTACTACTTTATGTAACCTTGAGCAAGTCATTTAATTTCTGTGGGTCTCGGTTTCCTCATCAATAAAATGAGGGTTTGGATTAGATGGCCTCTCAAGTAGCTTTTGGTTCTTGATCCATGATCTTATATTTCAAGTAAGGTGGTTTGGGTGTTTTCCTGTTTTGGCATCCCAAAGTACTTGTGTTTAGTCACTGAATGAGCCCGTGTTTTCCCTTCCTACAGGAAGCTGAGTTGGAGCGCCTGGAACGGGAGTTTGCCATTCAGTCCCAGATCACAGAAGCTGCCCGCCGTCTAGCCAGTGACCCCAATGTCAGTAAGAAGCTGAAGAAACAAAGGAAAACCTCTTACCTTAATGCACTGAAAAAGCTGCAAGAAATTGAAAATGCAATCAACGACAACCGCATCAAGTCTGGGAAGAAACCCACCCAGAGGGCTTCACTGATAATAGATGGTCAGTGTCCAGCCTCTCTTCATTGCTTGAGTTTCTGTAAGCTGGAACTGCCTAAGAAACATGGTCAGATAGAGCCCCAGAAAACTAGAAACTTGATTCCCCATGGAGGGTTCTGGGCCCTTATTCCTGCATGGCTGGAGGCGTGTAAATTAACCACTCGGTGCTTTCATTTATCCCTTAATAAAATGGAGTTATTAATGCTTGCAACCAGATCAGAGCAGCAGAGTACTCTCAGATCCACAGATGAAAGAAAACTATATAAATCAAATTATTATTTCTACTAACTACTAACCTGAGAGAAATTATGGTGAAGGAGGCCAGCCAATCTTTCCCATTCTAGCATGTAAATTTTTCCTCTGTCCCAGTTTCTCCAAGGCAAAGGCAGCTGACAAGTTCAGATGTGAGGGACAAAAATTAAGGCTCTTGAGGACATCTTCCATGCCCTTTGGTCTCTCATCCCATTTCTGAACAGAGCCTTCATCAGGACCAGGCACTCTGAAAGAGGGTGGGACAAAAGGTGGGCACCAGGGCAAACCATGACAACCATCTTCCCTTGATACACCCTACCAACATTAGCTGTTGCCTCTAAATGGGTAGTACCATTCCAGCTCTCCAATAGTCTGATCTTCCTTTGACCCTTCACCACCCCCACACCTCAGTCCCCAGCTAGAACTCTGGGCACCACCCTGCCTACACTACTGACCTGCCCCCAACCTTGAGTGACTTAGGTCCAGAATATTGAGGGTGATTTTATTTATTTAGCCAAACAAAGCACAAAGGGATCCCTGAGTGAGGCAAAAAGTCCCTCCTACTTTTATTCTTTTTTAACAACTCAGAGAATTCTTCCAGAGACAGTGTCAAGTGTTCTTTCATAGTTTATACATTTTTAAAATACTCTCCCTTTAGAAGATTACAAACAAGTGCCCTTGCCTAGTGTGCCCTGTTGGTCTTGGCTAGGCAGTGGCCTTCCTTCCCTAATTGTCTTCCCCTTGCCTCATTCTCTTTAAAGGAGCTGAGACTAACCTGGTAGAGCAAATGGAAACAAATAAAGCCTTCTTTCCTGATTTAACTCTTTTATTTGCATACCTCTTTATGCCCCATTGAAAACATTTATGGTTCACGTTCCCAGTTCTGAGATGAAACCTCCATCAGAGCCAACAGACCAGAATGAGGAGAAATTCAGGGATGGAATGGAATGTCTCTGGTGACTTGCCACAGGGAATGCCATAGCTTTATAGAGCCTTCCAACTAATGGCTAATCTGACAACTACAATGGAGCTGCTGCTTTAGAAGAATCCATCTGTATTGGCCTTTGGATTCTTTCCTCCAATCTACAGCCATGCAAAAATATGGGCCTCGTTTTCTTGAGAATATGTGATTTCAACTTTGCGGCCTCATTGAAGTCATGTTTATATGTCAAGGGCCCACTTGAGATGGAGAGGTAATGGGGGCCTCCCCTGGACTCCACATGCCTGATTTTACTTTTCAAGAGATAAGATGCTTAACTGGGAATCAAGAGACCTGGGATCATTTTCCAGCAGAACATCTTGAATCAAGTCTCTTCTTATCTCTTAGTTTCCCCAGCTGTAAAAGTTGGAGGGAAATCATTTTTGCTGGATTTGGAGATCATGTTTGCTGAGATAACTGAACACTGAAAAATAAGCTTCTAAGAGAAAGATGTTATATTTATCCTGCTTGTCTGCTCTGATAAAGACTCAAAAAATTTATTAGGAAGCCACTTACTGGCCAACAACGAAAGTGAAACACCATGAGTAAGCTTTTTACCCAAATAGTAAATGTAAAAAGAGTATTGCCTCAGTTCAGTCTGCACATGTCCTTGTGCCGTGACAGCGAAGCGTTCTGAGGGAAGGACAGCTTTTATACCTGTCATTAAATCATTCCATGTCCCAGTTTTTTCTTCTCTGAAGTAATGCTATCCTATTTTGCCACACCACCACAACAGGATTAGGGAGATTTGTTACTAACTGGTCATGGAGATAATTTAAAAGAAATGATGAGCAGCATTACAATTACTTCTGATATTTCTGTGTTGCTTGGGTGGTGCTGTGAGTAGAAAGAAAGGTGCGTGAGAGTGCAGAGAGGACACGTAGCAACACACTTGCTTAGGGGGCAAAGCTTGACATGAGAACAACCACCAAAACCCCATGTGCCCTAATGGTAGGTCCTTCTGCTTTGTTTCTTGCCAGATGGAAATATTGCCAGTGAAGACAGCTCCCTCTCTGATGCCCTTGTTCTTGAGGATGGTAGGTAGTTCATTTCCAGCCTGAAAATTTGGTACTTGGACCAAGTTTAGCATTTTCTTTAGGTTTTTTTAGGTACTGTCTTTTTGAGGCACAAAGGTTTTTCCAATTCTGCAATTCCTTTATTCCAATTTATAAAAGCAAATAGTAAAAACTATGATTATTAAGAATTAACCATTTACATTTGTCAGAGGTAGCAGAGTTCACTGGCAAGCCAGTCATTGGAAGCCAAAAGATCAAGTTCAAGTCCTATCTCTGGCACATAGCGACTAGGGGACTTTAAGTAAGCCATTCAGTTTCTCGTTGCCCTATAAGACTCTCTAAGACCAGATATGATAGCTGAATTGTCAGTCAGTGTATAGGAAGGGAGCTTCCAACCCAAAGTTCCCCACACCAATGAAATCATTATTTAGATCAAAACAAGGAAACAAACTGACACTATTTTTTCACAAATCATTTTTCTCCTCATAATTTTGTGAGGTTCAGCAGTTACAGGAGAGGAAAAAAAAGGATAAATGTGAAGTTTTATTCTGGAATTCCAAAAACCAACATCAGAGGTATAAGTTGGCAGTGGCATGGTTAGAGAGAAATTTATCTAAAAAAGATCTGAGTGTGTCAGTGGACTGAAAGTTAGTGGTGTGATGTAGCAGTCAAAAATGAAATGTGATCTCAGGCTGCATTAAGAGAAGCATGGCTTCCAGCAATGAGCAAGTCTGGCTTCCTCTAGAGTACTCTGTTTGTTTCTGGATACCACAGTTTAGGAAGGAGGCTAGTAAGCTGACCAGCCTTTGGAGGAGGAAAACCAGAAGGGAGAAAGGCCTTGAGTCTGTCATAGGAGGCTCTATTGAAGGAACTTTTGAAGAGAATGCTCAGGAACACAAGAATTACTATATTCAAGTATGTGAAGGGCTATCATGTGGAAGTAGTCTTTTCTGGCCTGAAGAACAAAACCAGGAACATGGTTGGAAAAGCTGCCCTCCAAACAGGCCAGGCTGCCTCAGGACATAGTGGATCTCCAGTCATTGGAGCTCTTTAAACGAAGGCTGGATGACCATTTGTGAGGCAGATCAGAATGGGAATTCCTTTCTGACATAAGTTGGTTAATGCAAAAAAAAAAAAAAAGAAAGAAAGAAAAGAAAATTCTATGAGGGTAAAGGTGAAAAAAATAAATGCCCATGGCTTTCCCATTCCCTCCACTGAGCCAAGCAAAGGAATGTAAGAGAGGTGATAGTTTGTGACAGGGTTTCACTTTTTTCTTTCCATGACTAAAAGCCACATTTTTGAATTGGATAGAGTGTCTCTTTTGCTTGAGGTTTCCTTCGGAATGTCTTTTAATTTTTGAAAGTATGGTAGAGGAACCATCTCTCTTGATCAGAGTGCCTCTACCTGGAATGAACATGGGAAAAATTCCTCTGGAGTAGGCCCTGCATTTGGCCTTCCAAATTATTTTGAAATTTCCCATTGGATTCTGAAAGAACAGTTAATAGTTTTCTTTTTAAAAACTACTAGAAAACAACTTTGAAAGTAGCATGTTCAGATATGTTTGGTTTTTTTAAAGCAAGCTATACATAGCATTCATGGTTTCATATACGGCCCTCTTTTTCTATTTTACTTTAGGTAAGACATTTTTTGCTCATTCTGATGATCCTTAAATTTAGAATAATTTTTAGGTGAAAAGTTAAAGCATGCATAGAATTAAAAAAAATTCCTAGAAAAAATGGAATTGAATTCTATTAACATAGAAGAAAAAAGAATTACCAGCATGGAACCTTTTCTGAGAAGGTTCTTGTGGGTCTTAATTCAAACTCTGGAGGCGGAGACATTAATTACATGAAAACATCATAAGTAGCAGTCGATTTTTTTTTCTCTTTTGGGAAAACCTCAAGCCGGCAGTGATAAGTGGTTGTTGAGATGGGAAAACCTACAAGGTTACATAAGAAGAAGCAGTAATAATAGTAATTACAGTAATGATAATTTCCACTGATGTGGGCAGTGTCTGGCAGGTTTTTTAACTAGTCCTCTTGGTCTTGCTATTAGAAAACCAAATTATAATATTTGTATTACTTATTTTACTACATGGGAAGTGAGGAAAGGAGTATGGGGGAGAGCTAGCAGACTTGTGGACAGAACACTGCCTTGAATGATGGAAAGCTCATTTGTTCCTTGTAGGCCTCAGTTTCTCCAGCTGTGCAAAAATTAAGGTGGGACTCTTTTATGGCAATGTTGTGTAAGAGAACAGGATTAAAATCTGTATTATAACAAATTTAGGAGGAAACAGAGCTTGCCAAGTTTAAAGGACATGCCCAATGTTACCCAGGAAGTAAATATAAGGGGAAGGATTTGAATCTAGGGCCTTGCAATGCAGTCTGCCCTTCCCCCATTCCATGCATGCTGCCTCTGACATTTTCTTGCTATAGCTATCATTTACTTTATTAGCAACAGTATCTCAAAGGCAATGATTTGACTCATATTTTAGCCTATTTGTAACAGCAATCTCTGTATGGTGTAATCTCCCTCTCTATCTCCTCTTGCCACTTCTCTCCACTGTGTACTTTTTACAAAATTGGAGTATGCCCTCCATTTCATCCTTGTTTTAGGATCTTCAAGTCTTCTTAGGGCTTCAAACATGTGTAAGTCATTCCTGATCTTGAAAAAATCCTCAGTCAGTCCTTTCAACTACCATTCTTTTGTTCTCCTTCCTTTCATAGACAGACTCCTTGGATGAATGGTTTTCTGCCTCTTTCTGCATCCTCTACCTCCTCCATAAGTCCCTCATACATAAATATGGCTTTCATTCTAACCACTCCACTTAAAGTACCCTTTCTAAGGTCACCTTTCAACCAGTCTACAACCCCATATTTCTATCCAACCATCTAGTATGGCTCTACTTGAATGATCCACCATCACTGCAAGTTCATCATGTCTAAAAGAAAGGAATCTCTATTCCTCTTTTGAATATCCAACCTTTTGGTTAATGACACTATCATTTTCTCTGCTCTGCAAAATCAATACGTGGATGTAATTTTTGCCACTTTTTTTCTCTTTCAGCACCTCAAAGCCAACTTGTCACCTAATTTCTCTTAATTCTTTCTTCACATTATCCATTGCATTTTTCCTTCTCCATTCTCAATGCCACTCTCATTTCCTGTTTTTTCTTCAGTGTTTGCTTCCTATCTGACCCCCTGCCTAGTGCTTTCATTCCATAGTGTCATGACAGATAAATATTCCTTAAACACTTCAATTATGTAACTCCCCAGATTAAGAAACAATACCTCTCTATTAACTATTAGATAAAGCCATAAATACTCACCATGGCATAGAATACTCTTTATCGGGTGACCTCCCCACTACCCATCCAGCCTTTTCTTATGTTCTCCCCATCATACACCATTTATTCTAAGAAAGATCAAATAGATTAAAGACTTACAATGGAGTTATATCATACACACATGTAACTATTTGTGTTCACTACTGCCCCTGTCTGCAAGAGAGAAAAACAATAATTTAAGTAGTACAGTAGATACAGTAGTATCATTCCACTCACTAAGTGTTTTCCCCAGTAGTGAGCATGACAATCTGTTACTCACTCATTTGGTCTCAGTTCCGACATGCCTTTCATAGACGGTGACTCTCTTGGTTATCACAGCTGGAGAAAAAATATTGATTCTGCTTAGGCTGATGAGAAAGGGGCACCTTCTTTGATCCGTATAGCATTCCTGTTCAGCTAGCCTTGTGGCCTCTTTTGCCTCACGGTGAAACAGGAAATAGCAAGAGTTATGAGTGGGGTAATCACCCTGTTAATGTAAGTATGGTTAAATTCAAAGCCCATCAGCAGTTGTCCTGCTAACTAAGCCCATATCGATTTTTGTTTTCTTCTGAGTTAAACTCATTCTGCTTTCTCACCCAATCAATAGCTTCGCTGGCTATTATGAAAAATTAATTCATGAGTTTTTTTTCCCATCACCATCATCTCAGATTCATTCACCTACTCTCTGACAGATTGCCTTCTTAAAAGAGGCTCTGGCCCCTTTCCAGCTACAGCTACTTAAAGATCCTGGACTAGGAAGTTTAAAGGAATTTGAGAATAATTTCAACCCCCTGGATTTTATATCATGAGATGACATTAGACACTCTCCTCAATGTAAGACACAACTCTACTGTGAAGTACTTTCTAAAGCTTTAAGGTGCTAGATTATCACTAGCCTTAATCACTGCTCATCTTTTCCTCCATACTTTTTCATTGGCCAGTCCAAATTCTGTACTTCTTTCAAAGCCCAGCTTAAGATCCAACTCTGCTGTGCCTGTGCAATAAATAATTTCTTGGATAAGTGAATAAATTTTCTTGGACTAACAAAATTCTCTTAACCTGAAATTTCAACAGCACATACATCATTTTATTAGATTAAAAATCTAACGTTAATATGCAAGAGTTATTTTTTATTTAAGATTTGTAGCCTACTTGTGAAATTTAAGATTAAAATAGGAACAAAGACCATGAATTCATTGATGTAGAGTTCCACCACTGAATGTCAGTAAGCTCTCTCTCTGCAACTCAGTCTTAGGTACTTGACTAGAATACTGAGATGCTAAGTGATCAACCCAAGGAGACACAATTAGCATGTGTCCAGGGTAGGACTTGAACCCAGATCTTTGTGGCTGCAAGGCCAGAGCTTCATCCACTATGACATGCTGCCTCCCAAAAAAACATTTACAATGCAAAAAAAGATCTTTAATGAGATTCTCAACTCGGGTGTCTAATTTGAACAGATTATATTAGAAATAGATCTAATTGCTAAATGTCTCCACAGTAGTCTTGAGAGCCTAACATATACTGAATAATTCTTCTTGAATGAATATTTACAACATGACAATGTCTTTGTTTCATCTCAGGCATAAAATAATAATCCATTTATGATATTTAATCATAGATCCCAATTATGTGTTTCACAAGACTTTGAGCTGGGAGATTTCCATAAGAAGCAATCCTATTCTACCCATTTTAGCTGTTGCAAGAGCAGTAGTGAGTGGGTAAGGGGGCAGAAGATGGGAGTGACAAAGTTTGAGCCCAGCACTAGGCTGATAATCTGTGAGGAAATATAGTGTATACTGATGTTTTAATGGGATGACCTCTGATACATATCTCTGTCTCTTTTTCTTTCTGTAGAAGATTCTCAGGTTACCAGCACAATTTCCCCTTTACAGTCCCCTCACAAAGGGCTCCCCCCTCGACCACCATCGCACAACCGACCGCCTCCTCCCCAATCCCTGGAGGGACTAAGGCAGATGCACTATCATCGGAATGACTATGACAAGTCCCCTATAAAGCCCAAAATGTGGAGTGAGTCTTCTCTGGATGAACCTTATGAGAAGGTGAAGAAGCGCTCCTCCCACAGCCATTCCAGGTGAGCCATGAGGATGACGATGCAATTAACAAATTTACATAATTATTCATCAGCTTATTCCTTTATTATGAATTGGATAAAAAAGTGGTAGTAAGTTAGAAAAAGCATTCACCTTGAGGGTCTGGCAAGACTTGGGTTTGCATCTTGACATTCAACCTTTCTGAGTCTCAGTTTCCTCATCTGTAAAATAGATGATGTAAAATAATAACCTGTCTCACAGGGTCATTCTGAGGATGAAGTGAATCAAGGACTGTGTTATTTCATCTTAAATCACTGCATAAATGCTATATCAGCGTAGCATACGAAAAAAGGATCCTGAACCTTAAAGTCATGAGTAATGGGTTCTAGTCCCAACTCAGCCACAAATTACGACATGTGCAAGTCACTAACCTCTCCCAGATTTCCTTTCTTCTTCTATAAAATGAGGGGATCGGCCTAGATAATCTTTATTAAGTTCCTCTGCAACTCCAGCAACATATGTATGGGTCTGTTATCCTAGAGACATGAAGAGAGAGTCCACAAATTATAGATTAAAAGTCAAAACTATGTCCTTCCTCCTGTATTGTTAACTTACATCTTTCTACACGCTAAGCTAATAGCACCCTCTACTGCAGAAGAATTGTTTTGCAACATGATCACAGGCCTAAATCAATATAGTTGACTGTGTAGAGGTGTTCAGGTATCCCATACAAAGGTATATTGATCTGAGTGTTACTTCACAATCTCTTTGTTCAAAGATGACTTTAACAGTGCTGTATCTGGTGGCAATGAATTGGAAAATCTTAAGCAGTAATTTTCTAAAATGACATGACCACAGTCCACCCACATGAATCCCAAATTTATTCAGAACAGTAAACCACCATGCATCAGAACAGTCATGCCCAACAGCTGTGATCTCAGCTACAAATTACCAGTTCACTATTCAGATAACATTTTATAGAGGGTTTCTTTTTTTAAAAAACAAAACAATTTTTTCACAGTTTTTCCCATTACTTTTAAGCACACTCCCTCTTGCTCCAGGAGAAATTTCTTGTCTGGTGGCCACTTGCATCTTGGAAGAGAGAAACTGAGATATAGGGCTGAGACTGAACAGAAAAAAAATCTGAGCCAGTGAACATGGAGGTCAAAGACTGAAAAACAAAAAAAAATAAGAGGTTTGGAAAGCCAGGCTTCCACTCAGGGCCTCAGCTAATCTTCCTGAGACCAGGACTCCATTACCTAATCTTGACCATTCCAAGGTTAGCAGTTAGGCCCTCTGTAGCTGGTGATGACAGGTGTGACTTCCTTTGGTTTGCAGTAGCCACAAGAGGTTCCCCAGCACAGGCAGCTGTGCAGAAGCTGGAGGAAGCAACTCTCTGCAGAACAGTCCCATCCGAGGTATCCCTCACTGGAACTCCCAGTCCAGCATGCCGTCTACACCAGATCTACGGGTCCGAAGTCCTCACTATGTCCATTCCACTAGGTAAGTCTTCTGATACTTGTTGATTCTTTCGCTGCTTTCTTTGGTAATTAAAAAAATTTATTTTTATAAGCCTTTAGTATCTCTCCTTCCCACTACCCTGCCCCCCTATCAACAACAAATTCTTAAAAGGCATCATAACAAATACACATAATCCATAAAAAGAAATTCCCATGTTAGGCATATTCAAAAATGTATCCTGTGCTATCACTGCAGTGGCAGGAGGTGGGGAGTGTGTTACTCATTTTCAGTCCTATGGACTTGCAGTTTATCATTGTGTTGATCAGAGTTTTAAAGTCTTTAAAAGCATTTCTTTTTTAATATTTTTGTTACTGTATAAATTATTTCCAAACTTGTGCTTACTTAACTCTACATCAGTTCATTATCTTCCCATTTTGCTCTGGAACTGCCCATTTGATCGTTTCTTATGGTGAAATACCATTCATATACATAATGAGTTTAGCCATTCCCCAGTAGGTGGACAACTCTTAGTTTCCAGGCAGCAGTTACTATGAAAAGAGATGCTGTAAATATTTTTGGTAACGTATGTTTGGCTCCTTTTCCTCTTTCCTGATCTCTTTGGTGTATAGGCCTAACAATGTTATTGCTGGGTAAGGACAATTTAATGACTTTTTGGAGTATAGTTCTAAATTGCTTTCCAGAATTCACCAATTCCACTGTAGTAGAATTTTCTGCTACAATAGAATTCTGTTTTCCCTCAGCCCTTTAGTATTTGTCATTTTCCTCTGTTGCCATCTTTGTCAACATGATGAATTTGAGACAGATACTAGCAGCTGCTTTAATTTGCATTTGTTATTAGAAACTGGAGCATTTTTACATTGATAGCTTGAATATCTTCCTTTGAAAACTTTGAATTCATATCCTTTAGCCATTGTATCTATTAGGGAATATCTCTTCATCTTATTCATTTGAATCAATTCCTTATATATTTTGGAAATGAAACCTTTATTAGAGAAACTCACATTGCAGCTTTCTTTGCAAAGCTTGACAACATTGTAGGGGGTTACTGTTCCCAAATTATCCTAGCTAACTGATTAATTAAAGGCTTGATTTCAGTAATTGTCAGGGACTTTTCCTTCATCTGTTCCAGAATGCCAATGAGACCACAGATGTAAGCATTTTTTAGCCAGAGCTCTCAGATGACACACTGCCAAGTCCTAAGGGGTGTATGAGCCTGTCCTGTTCTCTAGACACTGCTAGTCTAGGAAGAGCTTTCTTGGTCAAAATGGAAACATGGGGTGGGCAGTACAGGTTAACAGAGGTACTAGTTCTTTAATTAGAATGGCTTTTTGCTGAAAGGAAAGACTTTAATGGATCTCAGCTGTCAATCTCAGCTCTGTGAATGCCTGAAATTGTACAAACATGTCTCCCTTTTGTGCTTTGACATAATCATTCATCAAACACTAAAATGAATACTCAGAGATTTCTTGGTAAGATGTGAAACATCTGACAAGGGCTGAAACATCTGACAAGCCCTGTGTGTGCTGACCTGTTCTCTACTGCATCTTGTATGCCTTGAAGACAACATACCACTCCAAGTTGGAGCCAATTTTTTATCTAAAAGATAGGTAGGTATCTTGGTGATTGGTGGATGAAGCAATATCTGCATATATGATCCTCCTTTCCCTCTAAATCTCTTAAAAAAACTTCCCATCAAGTTAACACACAAATACTATTTGAAAATGGATGTCAATGTCTGCCGCTAGTTAGTTCTCCTTGACTGGGTCCCACAGGCATTTTCATAGAGAAAGGCAACGTTAATAATGACAACAATAATATCTAACATTTGTATAGCACCTCCTATGTATGGATCAGGTACTGCACTAATAAGCACTTGACAGTTATCTATGGGAGAGAGAAGGGCTATTATTATCCCCATTTTACAGATGAGGAAACTGAGGCAAAAAGAGGTGATGTGATTTGCCCAGGGTCACACAGCTGGTAAATGTCTGAGGCCAGATTTGAACTCAGATCTTCCTGAGGCCAGGCCTGGGACTCTATCCACTGCACCATACTGTTCTGTTTTTAGTTCTCCTACTGGTCCAGTGATGGGCTTCAGGTGGGTCAATCAACCTGTGAAGAATACTTGGTTTTCTCTTTTAGAAAACTGGGTATTGATGCTGAGCTACTTCGGAGGAAGAAAAAGTTACTAGTCAGGCAACGGAAAATCAAAAATGTTAAATATGGCATAACCTGATTCTGACTTAATAAATTTTGGGGAAACCCATCAGAATTTGGAAATTATTATGTTATCATACAATAATAAATGCCAACTATAGTACTTCTAAAAGTAGACATTAACTTGGAGTAGGCTAACAAAACATTGCCTAAGAGATCCTTCGGGAAAATATTTTAAAGAACAGATAAGAATTATTTTAAGTTAGCATAGCAATTGTTTTGTTTTTTAAAGAAAAAAGTGCTTCTACAGCATTTGGGAGTACTTTAATGATATTTCTTATTAGTTACTGTTTGTCCTCTATAACCTTTTTAATTTAATAGAATCACAGAATATTGTGGTTGGAGATTATCTCAGCTGCCCTTATTTTATAGGAAACTAAGGCCAAGGTCTCACAGCTAGTAAGTGGGAGAGTGGAGATTTGAGCCCAGATCTTTGGACTTCAAATCTGGTATTCTTTTCTATGCCACAGTGGAAGTTTACCTAAGTTGTCACGAGTACCTGTTTGAATTATCACTAATTTCCAATCATGAGCGTATGGATTAGTGAGTAGTCAAGAGAAGAGAAGGACTTGGGCACTTAGAATTCATTTAGTCAGCAGTTAAAAGTCTAGCTTCCCTGTATTTCTTGTGCATTAACAGTGTTTCTAAGAAGGGACTAACTATAAGCTCCCTGAGGGCAGAAGCCGTCTTATATTTTTAAAATATAAGACCCTACCCAGAACTTAGTATATATTTTGTTGACCAGTTCAGTGCAGTGGCAGGGAGGGAAGAGATGATGCAGATATAATACAGCACATTAATTCCTTCAAGCTAGCATGCTATTTAGTGAATGGTATTCATTGATTTTCTGGGGTCTAGTTAGTATCCCTTCCAAAAACCTACAAAAATACTGGTGTGTTTTTCTTTAGCATGAATTGTAACAAAAACAAACTGGTATGTTCTGTGCATCATCTCATTTCTACTTCCTTCACAGAATCAAAGCCCTGTGGTGAACCTTGAGGAGTGAACTGATTCATTCCTTCTGGTTTCCAAGAGAACATAAGGTTGTTAAACTGCTTTTACAACTTTGCATTCTGACATCTCGCTGGTGTCTGACCTACAAGCTGAGGTCCTATTTTTGTTCATTTGTGGAATGATCGAAAAGAAGCCATGACCTCACTAGTTCAGTGGTTCCTTCTCCCCTCCCCTGGCTTTGCCATTGGCTCCCCAACAGAAATCGAGACCAATGTTTCCAATGCTTTTCCACAGGTCAGTTGATATCAGCCCAACAAGACTGCACAGCTTAGCACTGCACTTTAGGCACCGAAGTTCCAGCTTGGAATCACAGGGCAAACTCCTGGGGTCAGAGAATGACACTGGTAGCCCTGACTTCTATACCCCAAGGACTCGTAGCAGCAACGGCTCTGATCCCATGGATGACTGTTCCTCTTGTACCAGTCACTCAAGCTCTGAACACTACTATCCAGCTCAGATGAACCCCAACTACTCTACCCTTGCTGAAGACTCCCCTTCAAAGGCTAGAGAGAGGCAGCGGCAACGGCATAAATCAGCTGGAAACCTGGTCTCTTCCAATTCAGGGAGTATGCCTAACTTGGCGGCCCGGAATGGCACAGGCCACCATGGAGTCTACCTCCACAGCCAGAGCCAACCTTCCTCTCAGTACCGTATCAAGGAGTACCCGCTGTACATTGAGGGTAGCTCCACCCCTGTGGTAGTGCGCAGCCTGGAGAATGACCAGGAGGGACACTATAGCGTAAAAGCACAATTCAAAACATCCAACTCCTACACTGCAGGAGGCATGTTCAAAGAGAGCTGGCACGGGGACGAGGGGGACTCAGTTCGGCTAACCCCTTCCCGTTCCCAGATCATCAGGACTCCATCCCTAGGCCGGGAGAGCCATCATGAGAAAAGCTCAGGCCGGACAGTTGTCTCAGATGAGCTGCGGCTGTGGTACCAGCGCTCGACTGCCTCCCACAAGGAGCACAGCCGCCTGTCGCACACCAGCTCCACCTCATCAGATAGCGGCTCCCAGTACAGTACATCATCTCAGAGTACCTTTGTGGCTCACAGCAGGGTAACAAGAATGCCTCAGATGTGCAAAGCCACATCAGGTGAGAAAGTAGACTGGGAAGAGAGGGGCTTGGGGTTCATGATTTCTTGGGATGGGTCTGGATATTAAAATCAATTCAAGGGACTCAGAAACTCTGGTAAACACAGTGCTGAAAATAGAAATTAACTCTGAGATCTGTTAGGTAAGTGGGGAAGGGATTTTCCATTCCAAACTATTCACAACTCGGGTTCTTAACCTTGTTTGGTGTCATGGTTCCCTATGACAGTCTGGTGAAGCCTAAGGACTATGTTTCAGAAAAAAAAAATAATACGTAAAAGTAAATCTAGAATAATACAGGATGAAATAGATCCTTTGAGGATCAAATCAGCTATTTGTAAAGTGCTTAGCACAGTACCTGGCAAATAGTTGCTGCCTAACAAATACCTATTCTCTTCTCTACATAGAAAACCAATTACATTGAAATAGTTATTACACTGTCGAAAAAAAAAAGAGTTCTGGATCCAAGGTTAAAGACCCTTGTCTTACCTCTCCCCACTTTCTCTGAGCCTATGCAGAACAACATAAAAATGTATCATCTGTTGATGGTGGGAGTCACCCAATCTGAGGCTTTCTGCAAGGTTTTTGACTGTATGTGAGCTGGACACACCTGGAATAAGAGTCTAACCTGTCATTACACCCCTTTTCTCCTACTATATTTTTTGGATTTGGAACCAAGAACTGGAATCAAATATGGGCTCTGCTTCCTCAAGCCACTTAACCTTTCTGGCTCTCAGTTTCCCCATCTGTAACATGAAAGGGTTAGATTAGATGACATCTAAATCCCTTTCCAGCACAAAGTCCTGTTACTATGACTCCAATCCTAAAGATGCATACCACACACACATTACTCAGAGGAAAAAATATCCTGGATGTGGAACTGACAAGAATTCTGAGTCTTAAGGAGGGACTGAAGCTGGGTTTTAAAGTATACGAAGGTAGGCAAGAAATGAAGCAACCAACTCTGAACTGATCATCTGAAGAGTGAGGAAAGTGTCGTTTGTCCAGGATGAAGGAAAGGGGCAGGAGAGAGAAAATGTACTTTTTGTGTGACTCCTTGGAGTCAGGAATGAGCAGCTTGGAACGAGCACAGTAAAATGGGAGCTTCACTTCATTTGAAATTCAAACAGTACATTGAGAGAGAGTATTCCATGCCCTCAGAGGGCTATTAAAGCAGCCCTAAGGAGGAAGCAGCACAGCCAGGAACACTCCTCTGAGCTGACTCAGGATGTGATGTTCAGTGACTCAGTTAATGAACAGTTAGGGAAGGGTTGGGCTCCCCTAGAGAGACACTGGGAGTGATCCCAAAGGCTTAGCAGGCCAAACCACCCAAAGAGGCCATAGTCCTTAAATTGACTCTTGAAATTAATATTTAAAGCCTATAAAGTACAATAGATCGTGTCCCATGGAGTGCCCTATTAGTGGCCTGGAATAAAGACAATTTCCCAGCTACCATTTGAAAAAGGAGTCAGATTTGGAGTTGGATCAATAGAAAGGATTAGAAGCTCCAAATCAAAGCTAGAAACTGAGAACAAAACTAAGTATCTGGATGAATAGACAACTTCTTTGCATTATTGGCACTGATGATGTGCCAGATTGATGAGAAGAAAGAATCCCAATCTACCAAGTAGAGTGTCCAGGTTCCTAATGTTTCCTTGTCAGCTTCTTTACTTTATACCAGCCATTAACAATAACGATAATGATGACAAACACATGTAGAACTGGAAGATTCACAAAGCTCGTTTCACAATAACCCGATGAGGAAGATGGAGTCATTATTATCATTCCCATTTTATAGATGAAGATAACTGAAGTGACTTGCCACGGGTCAATCATTTAGCTAGGACTCCAACTGAGCAAAAACTTGGACTTTCTAATTCCAAGACCAATGTTCTCCCCACCACATTACTCAGCCCAGTTAAAGAAATCAAGTATCTCCAGCTGTAGCATAGATAAATAATTTACATAAATTTAATTAATAGCATTATGTGGACTGGGACTCTTACCTCCACATTTTTTCTCCCACCTCTGAAACTGGCTTGATGATACTTGCCATGGCTATCTTAGAGAGACTGTAAGAGATAAAGAATGAAAACTTTTCAGTTCCCTTAGATCAACTCACAGTATCCTGTCATTCAAAAAGTATAATCCTCAAACAATGGCTCCCTCAGCAGAAAGGACAGTTTGTAAACATTGCAGATGAATGACTGCCATTGTTTATATTCTCTTTAAATAGTAAACCCTGTCCAGTAACCTACCTTGGAACAGCACCAGCTAAGAGACTGTTTTCCTGGTTTTTAGATATAAATCAAGAAACCCACAGATCCTTTTTATAGCCCACCTTTCTTTAGAACAGCTGGAAAGTTCTGAGAGGAGGCATGGAACATGAGCATAGATTCAGCCACTCTTGAGAATTCATGCAAGCATCCCCTGCACCTCAGGAATGCCCACAAAAAGAGGGGCCCTCTTAGAGCTGGGTATGCAGGGTCACCTTTAAGCAATGGTAAGAAGAACCATTCTGAAATGTTTTACTTTTTTTCATCTGTACTACAAACGTATGGTTTTTATAAGTTGGACTTATCTAAATGAAACCAAACACAACTTTAAAAACATACGCGCCTCTTCACATACCCCCTGATGCAGCTATGGGGATTTGCTTCGTTCCTTTGAAAGTTCTCCTATTTCTTCTATGTGATGACAGAGCTCTATTTCAGCTTCCATATAAGTAAATCTTACATAATATACTAAGGTGCAGTTTGGTGAACTTCTCTATGCCATTCTGTCCATCTTGCTACTCAGGAAATCCAGGGTTCTTAACTTTTTTAATGCCATGAACCCCATCTGAGAAAAATGTTTTAAATACGTAAAATAGAATACATAAAATTACAAAGAAAACCTATTACACTGAAATAAAGTTATAAAAATATTTTTTAAAAATAAATTCACTGACCCCCCCCCACTAAAAACCCCTTGCATATAGTGATAAAGTGGCTCAAAATTTGTTTACCATTAAGTCAAATTCTCTACAAGGATTATAACCATCTGGGACCCAGAAGAAATAGGCTTAGTTGTCAGTGTACTGAAGGGACTTTATTTTTAAAGTGGTTTTACTTATAAAGTACTCCCAGTACACTATTATAAGTGAGTTCCTGAGGTCATAAGATGGTAACACCAATTTTTACCAATTATTTTCTGAGGGGCCCCGTGGATCACAGTATTTCAGACTATTATAGAATTGG
Source organism: Bettongia penicillata ogilbyi (assembly GCA_023548195.1). NCBI lineage: Eukaryota > Metazoa > Chordata > Mammalia > Diprotodontia > Potoroidae > Bettongia > Bettongia penicillata. The sequence goes on from JAJHZJ010000305.1 coordinate 2,786,954, forward strand.
AAGAGGCTGTTATGGTCATCCAGGAATCCCCTCCATAGCATCCCTAGCAGGGGGTCATCCAGGCTCTGTTTTAGTGCTTCCAGTGACAGAGATGTCACTCCTTTTGGGGGCAGCCTTTTCCAAGGTAGTCCAATTGCCTCTCTCTGCCCTAGAAGCACATCTTCAGGACCTGTCTAAGAGGCCTGTGACATTCATTTTAGGTTGGATTTGTCTCCCTCAAGCCATGCTTGAATCAACCCATTTCTTACCTGCTGCCAAAAAAGGAGAACTAGGTTGATTTGGTTATATTTGGCTCAACTTGTGGGGAAGAAAAGTCAATAACCCCATCAGCCAAGCTTGTCTCTGCTGGGTTTCTACACTATTCATTGCTCCAAATAATGATCTGTCATTATTTAGACCTAAACAGACCAATTTTTAAACTCCATCACCTTTGCACCATGGTAAGCAGCAATGTATAAGTCCACATCAGTGAAGAGAACAAGGTCTGAAAGTCTCTTCCTTGATGCCTTTATTCATAAAGTAATGCAGACCTTTTTTAACCCTCACTCTGGGCACAGGAAAAAAAACAGTTGTGTTGTGAGGGGGTCTCTCTAATGATGGACAACAGTCTTTCTTCTGTTAGTCATCCCTTAGAGGAACATGGAGGTGTCACCTCATGTCCCTTAGCTGGTTCCAAGGTACTTGGACTAGACGATGCAAGGTATTAGGGGACCAGGGAATACTCCTGTTGCATCCCCAAAGCAACACGGCTCAAGAAAGAGGAAAAGAACTCTTGCTAGTACGCTGCACCCATAAAAGTGGAAGAGCTCATGGCTGCAGGATCCACGGGAGGTGGCTAGCAGCACTGCACTGTTCAGATCCTTTAACTGTCTAGTAGTTGGTTCTGACTTTCTTTTCCTTCCCACGTTTTCTGGATTCCCTGGGTAGCTGCCTTACCTCACAGCCAGAGAAGCTCAACACCTTCCAGTGAAATTGGAGCTACTCCCCCAAGCAGTCCACACCACATCCTAACCTGGCAATCTGGGTGAGTGCCATCTGGGCTCCTTCTCCTCTCAGCGTCTGTCCTATGGGGGGAACCAGTAAGCTTTATGAGAAATTGTTAGGAGCAGACTTCTAACGCGGGGAGCCAGATAGCAAGAAATTGGGTAAGACTAAGATATTAGGGGAAGAGGGGTATGGGGCAAAAGGTATTCTTTAGATTAAAAAAAGAGAAGAAAGATAACAGCTTGTACAGTTACACAGAACATTTCTTGCTCGTCAAGTACTGTTACCTTCCACCACATTCCTCTCAGTCATCTGCTTCCCAAGCACCTTCTTGTTTAGTCTAATGAATTCCCCTCAGTTCTAGTTGAGGGGAGCTGCTTTTGTACCAGACATCGAAAGATTTGGCTGCCCTGAGCTCCCCGTCTATTTTTTTGATGGCATTAGGGGCAGGTGAGGTGCTTCCCTCTAGCTTGCCTTACCTACTTCACTCACACGTAAGGAAATGGAATGTTAGGGCCTTTGGAATTGCTGTGTATACTATGGTGATAATGGCAGCCCCTTCCAAGTGAGGTTCCAAAAATTTAGCCCCCTTAACAACTTTCAGCTATCCCTCTAATTTATACAAGTTTGATATGAAAACAGCTCCCTGAACTACACAGACCTTTCCAGGTGAAATCCAATACCTAAGATAGAAAGACATGTATGTATATATAAAGTATATATTATATGGAGAGATATAGTGCATATGTTATATACCAATTGTGCATACATATGCATATATGTATGTACATACACACGTGATTATCCTACAGTAAGTGTTTGAATGACACTTTAGAAGTTGGGTATCCATGCTTATATTCCCTAGGAAGGCATTTCCATAGGCAAATACTTTAGTCCTATAAATAACCAGTTTTGTTAGTCTGACACTTTATTCTGGGTGTGATAAATGACAACCAGAAGTTATATAGCATGTTGTGGCCAGTGATGGTTTTGGAAAAAGGGCAAAAAGAACAAGAAAACCACAAGTAAATGTTGTCAGTCTGCCTGTTAGACTACCAAGCTGGTTATTTTAAATCAGGCGGTTTGATGATGTGGATATACCGCTGGACTGTATGTCACTAACATTCTGAGATGCAAAGATGACTCGGCCAGTGTTCTTCCCATTGTGTTAACAGTGTCTGTGTCACTTCTTGTCTTTAACATGACTTCTCTGCTCTTCCTTCCTGTGCTTTCCTTTGTTCAGAGAAGCCACAGAAAACTCACCCACTGTGGATGAGTCTGAGTCTCCAACTCACCAAAGTACTGATGAATAGAGGTACAGTAGGGAATCTTTTGTTCTTATGATCCTTTTCCCAGCTCCCAGATATGATACAGATGTGTTTGTCCTCATCATACCATAATAGCTAAAAGGAAACATCTGAATGGTATGGAAACTATTATGACTGTGTCCTCTTTTTAGATGCATGTATAGCTGTCTATGTGCATCAGGTATAATTATCTTCCCAATTCTACAATTTTCAGCTACTTTTTCCCACAATGTAGGGCAAAAGACCTTAAAAATTAGTTCGTGCTATTTAGATATAAGATATAGTTGCCCCCTAATTTGACTTTGATAAAAGGTGAGTTTTTTTAATTCATCAAAAATTAATTTAATCAGCAAATATTTGTTGAACACCTACAATGTATATGGCACTATGGTAGGAGCTGGTATACAGAAATCTATAATCAATAATTCTTGAACACTTGTAGTCTAGACTTCAGGAAATCTACTGGGGGGAAGGGTGGAATGGAGCAGAAAAAGAAATTCCCATATAAAAAGTTAAATAACAATGCAAGAGTCAAATGTATGATAGTAATACAAGAGCTTTCACAGATACTATTCATTCATAACAGAAAATCATTTACTTGAAAGAATTTTGTTTACAATATTTTGTGCCATATACCAAGATTTTATGACCTTATGCTCCCTATACTGATGGGGCTTAAAATCTAATAGGAAGCAAGGCAGGTACAGCAATTTAACTGTACAGATTAAATTGCTGATAAGACAACAATATATATGTTAAGTATTATAAGAGTACACAGTAACATGGAAGTTCAGAAGAAAGGAGCATCCCTTCCCACCGAGGTATCAGGGAAAATTTCAAAGAGGAGCTGGTATTTGAGAGACTTTGAATTTCAACAGGTTGCTTTCCAGGCAAAGGGAAGCTGGGGTTTCAAAGAGAAATTTAAGAATAGGAATAGGGACCAGACCTATGATTCCACTGGACTAGGAAAACTCCAGGTAAAGGAATTCCCTCTACCAATGCAAGTCAGCACTTTCTATGAAATTTACCATCTCCAAATGCCTCTTAGAGCACTGAATGGCTGTTACTGGGTCATACAGATAGTATGTGTTAGAGACTGGACATGAACCTGCATCGTTTTGGCTTCAAAGTCGGATCTCTATCCACTACACCACACTAAGTGTGACTGGGAGGTTGGTAATACAATTAACAGCAAATTATCTCCCCAGTAAGAGTAGTCATTGAAGCCATTAGTGAGCAGATGGGAACAGATAGGGAAAGAATATGCACAAAGGAGTTGAGTACAATGCTCTGCACAAAGTATACACTTCATAAATGTTTGTTGATTGTAGAATTTCTTGAACTTTGAGAAACACTTCAGGGATTTGGAATAGGAAGAAATCCAATAAAATAAGTAGTCATGCACCAAAAAGAAGTATTTTTAGTCACTTGATTTTTTCTTTGTTCATTCTGAGAAAAAGTCCTTAGTTGTGATTATAATCTAAATTTTAAATATAAAATAAGCACATTTTCATACTCTTCAGTATTATTTTCAAGACAATGTTCCAATAAAATTTTTTTCACTATTTACTATGAAATGTTGGTACCCATTTAAAGTAGATTCCCTATGTAAAATTGACATTTTTTCTAGTACAAATTACCTTCAGATAACAAGGATCTCCTGTACTTAAATTCCCTAAAAAGAACCCTGTCCAATCCTTTGTAAAGTGCATAGTTATCCTAATTTGATTCATATTATAAAGATCAATCCACTTAAAGCACAACACATCTGTACATATCTGATATCCTGATACACATGTATCACATTTTGTCCAATCAGTAGATTCATGCAGAATGTGATTCCAAGGACTCTGCCTTGTGGCCAGCTCTACGTCTCTGTCCTAATGACTCTAACAATTAACAAGATGCAGACATGGTTTAAGCCACATTTCCTTTATAATGCATGACTTTAAATGCTGTGTATTATAATAATGACTATGGTAATCCTTAGAAAATATGCTTTGTTGACCTTCTGGGAATGGGATGAATGAGATGTTTCTTTTAGCTTCTTTTTTCACCATTTTATCCAAAAATTTAATGAAAAGGAATCGAAAATTCAGCTGATCTCAATTGATAGTCTCTGAGATGCTTCAGGCAATGTGGTAGAGGGGCTTTGGGGTCTCAAGGCTACTTCCATCCTTGAGAATTAGTCAAAGAAGAATTCATTGCTCATCCACAAGGAGGCAGTGTAATCCACAAAAGGGACTACATCGACATAAACAGTAAATTATGTATAAGAATTATTGGAACTGAGTTTAAGTCTAATACTGCTAAAGTTTAATGCAATTAAGCTTCTTACTTTAGAGTGTACTTTGCACTCTAATATGCCCTCAGTGAGATTTTGACTAATATTGTCAAGAGTACTTTGAGTCTCCTTTGAACCAGGACAGATTATAAATAGAATTATCATTATTCTATTCAAAAATGTATTGAATGCTCAGTGTAATGACAGCTGTAAACATATATAAGATATATTCCCTACTCTTAAGTTGCTTACAATTTGGTAGGGGAAATAAGACAGTAACAAAAAATAGTATCATACCAGGTAGGCTGTCATAAGTAATAATTACTGGAACACAAAGTTCTAAGGATGTGCAGAGGAAGAAGAGATCCAGTAGAGTCTGAAGGTGGAAATTATGAACAGGGAAGGAGCCAAAAAATGTGAAATGCTTCGTGAATTTGCATGTCATTCATGCCATTTAATAATACTACTCATAAAACACAATAGCAACATATAAAACTTATATTAGACATGAGACTATAGAATAAGACTGGGAAATATTTCTAAAAGAAAATATTTTTTAAATATTCTAGACTGTTTCTTAGAGGGTTCTTATGTACCCTAAAATTTCCCCTGCTAAAATTCATCCTGCTCCTATCCCAAAATGGAGATGTCAGAACTAAAACCCCAAATAAATTTAAAGGAATTTTTAAAATACCCAGTTTTCTTTTCCTTTAAAAATGTTTCAAATGCCCCAGGCCCAGTGAAAATTTCAGCTCAGGGCAGGAGACTCTGGGTGGGTATAACTGTCAATCTTTATGACCTAAGGAAAGCAACATCTGTGGTTAGTCTCTTAATGAAAGGCTTTGATTGCATCTTGCTTTAGAAGCCACATTTAAGCAGTACTAGCTAACTCATACATTTCAAGGAGTCACATGACTCCCATTAGGCTTCATAGGTATTCTGGCAGAAGTCTTTGAATTTTCCGACTTGCATGGATTTTTATGTAAAAGCCTAGACAGGAAACATTTACAAAGCCCAGAGCCCCTGAGAGGTCAGTAAATCAAACAGGAAAATATTATTTCTAGTTGTTGTTAGCCTTAAATGGTTTCATGAAGACTATTCATTACTAAGATGCTCTACCATGGTTGAGGGGGATATAAGCCAAGGGGGTAGGCAGGGAAACATAATTGATGAGTTTATAGTTCCGGTGCTATTACTAATAAGTGATACTATCCTTTATCACTAGAAATGTGATCTGCCACAAGGAAACAAAATTTAAGATCCCTACTCCCAGTCAGTGAACTCACATAGATATATAAAATAAGGGGAAATGCATTTTACGCAAATGCTAATACAGGAAATGAATGCTAAGATTAAAAGTCAACATTTCACCCAATTATCACCATATGCCAAAGTTTAAAGAAAGGGAATCAACTTGACCTATGTAACTCTTTGGCCTAGTTCTCTCCTAGAGGCACCTCAAGATAAGGAATCGGGAAAGGAAAGGATTGCAATAGAAGCTATGTGAACTCTTACTAGATCCTTTCTAGCTCTAAATTTGATGATACTCTGAGGAAGGTGGAGGAGTTCTAATTATAATGATAGCATGACCTGCCTCGTCATACACTAACCATATTCCGGATTAGCTGAATCTCAGCCCATCGTTATACTTAACAAAATGGAGAAAGAAGTGGCTGCTTTATGTTGCCTTGAAAGATCAAGGTTAGAAGTCTGAGAAACTACCCACAGAGAGTAGGTTGCCTGCTAATGCATTGGGGAAGCTAAACAGGTACTGGTTCAAGGTACAAAGATAGTTCTTTCAGGTAGGAGTTGGATCCCTCCTATAGACTTTTAGATACTTGTCAGTATCTAAGAATTATCCCATCTTATTAGGGACCTCCACCTGAAAAGCAAGTGTAGACACAACCTAAAATCTATACAAACATTTTCTTCATGTAACAAACTGTGTATATCTTGAAGGGTTGTGCTTGACTACAGTAAAGGTCCACTAAGCTGATACTTTTTTAATGATCCTTTGGAGAAAGTCAATCTTCAGTATTTCTGTAGATAAACTTGTAATCTGTGACTCTTCTGCTTCCCTAAAATTTTATCTTATGCCTTCACAACCTATGATTTTTGATAGAAAGGTTTTGTTTTTATTTCATTCCAATCAACAGTATCAAATACCATCTATATGCACAATGGATGTGTTCATAGCATTGTAGATCCTCATTTTTCAGATGAGAAAACTGAGGCCCAGAGTTTGAATGACTTGATGAAGGTCACACAACTCCTAGGTCAGAGAGCTGAGATCTAAACTCCCGTCCTCAGACCCCACACTAACTCTCTTGTACATCATGGCTGCGGAGAATACAAAGTGTAGTCTGTGAGAGGCAAAAACCAACACATGAAATGACAGTGAACAATTACAAGAGAGTTTACAAGCGCTCAGTCGTATCTTCAGACTTCAGTGTGTACAGAGATTGTAAGGAGATTGCAATTTCTAATAGCTTTTCTTCTGGGGTTTCTTTGCAGGAGCTACAATGATAGCTGTTTCCTGGATTCTCCCCTCTATCCAGAACTAGCTGATGTCCAGTGGTATGGACAGGACAAAGCCAAGCCCGGGACTCTGGTGTGAATGAGCTGGGCCTCAACCTCTCAATGCCATTCTGAGATCACCTCACTGCCTCTCATTTGCCTTACCCAGACGCACGGTCACCCTGCACCAGCTTCAGCTCTTAGCACTTTTTTCCTCCCCTCTCCTCATCCCCTCACCCTCAAAACCTGACTGAGGAGACATTTTGGAAGGTTCCGGTCCCACTGTGTGTCCTATGGCTCTCTTGCCCACAGAGGGTCAAATGCAAATCCTTAGAAGCATTCCTGGTGGCTGCCTCCAGCCCTCCAGCCACGGATTCCCCCAGACCAGGGACAATCAAGAGTGGGCATCAAGGTCCAGGTTACTAAAGGATATGAGGATGGGGGGGAGGGTGACAGAGAGACAACCCTGGAGAGAGAAAAAAGGGCAGCGTGACTCTTCTGTGACCCAGAAAGAATGTGTCCATCCTGCCATCTCTAGGCCAACCAAGCACTTCCAGAAGACACTATCTGATGTGGGACATTCACAGTTTACACCTGAAGTATTTTTTTTTTAAACACAACAGTTTGGGGGAATGAAAAAGGAAGCCTGTTATGTCAGAGCTACATCAGAGGATCACAATCAGTTCTATGCTGCCAAAGATTAAAATAAAAATAACCAACAAAAAAGAAAGGCCAAGAGATGGAGGGCATTCTGCGTTTGTAAGCTCCTTTCACATTCTCAATCACCCCCAAAAATGAGAGTCCCTCCCTGCCTGCCCCTTTATTCCCCCAGGCATTAAAGCCTGTAAAAAAAAAGCCAGTGTAATGGATGGTAAAGACATTACAGTCTTAAAGAGTATCACTGACCCACAGTTCTAAGTAATCTGGACAGAGAGAAAACAGGTGGGGAGGGGGTAACGGAGCAGGTTCAAGTACTGTTCGTCCTGGCTGAGCAAGCAGGGTACAAGACAGGTGGTTGCTTTCTATTCATGGTTGTGGTCAAGCAGTCTATCATGGAAACAACCCATAAAATCACATCCTCTTTTATGCACGAGGTGTTTCATTTTTTTGTGTGTGTGGGAAACCAAGGGTTAAAAGCACATTGTGATCCATCCAAGTGGTAGCTACATTAGCATTTAATTGTTGTAGGTCTTTTCATGTTTGTTTAGCACTTGTGTAACAGAGGGTTCAGATCTCCAAGCTCTCTGCACCCAGTTAGTTACTTAATGTATCAATGAAGGAATACAACTTAAGTTGCAAGATTTTCAGTAGGGTGTCTCCTAGCCAGCAGGCATAGCAGAGTTTTTTGGTTTTTGTTTTTTTTAAATCACCTCCCCAAGGGACAATAAAACCAAAAACATTATCTATAACCTTGATGCATAGATTTGTCTGTGGATGCCCAAAATGGATGAAGGGGATTTAAAGGGGCTGCAAGTTTACATGTATTATGAGCAATGCTTTTTACCTGTCTAGAAAGCCATCAATCTTCAAGGGCCTCAAAAGTGCTTTTATATTACCGAACAAGTGCACAATCTCCACTGGGTTATTTAAGCCAGCACAAACAAGGTTTCCAGAGGTGCTGGGCTGGGTTTATGGCCACAAGTGGGGTTGGGAAGGTGAGGGAGCAGGAGATGTTTTTCCACTTGTTCTGTGCAGATAATGAGTTTCTATTGGAAAGGCATTCAACAGCCAGGGGGGCGGAGGGGGTGGGGGAGTGGGTGGGAGGGGTGGGATTGGGAGTATTTTGTGGAAAAGCAAAACTGAAGTTAGCTTTAGAACAAAACTTTTTAAAAAAATAAAAATTTTTAAAAATGGATAATCCTTTGTTTATCTGTGTGTGTGATCCAAGAATAACAATAGACTCTACCAGACCAGGAGGGCAAGAATGAAAACACTAAAACCAGAAAGAAAACAATTTATCATGGAACACTTATTATAGCTCAGGCAGTACGGTCTAGTGGAGGCACCAGTGGTGAGAAGTCAGGACCCAGGCCTAGGAGGAAAGATGAGAGTCTGGGCAACCCCATAAACACAGTGTACTGTCTCTGTTATTTCCCTCTCATCTCGATGGTAGAAAAGAATTTGTATTTATAGATTGTTTGGAGATATGCAGTTCAATGTAAATGGTGGTCAGTTTTTACGTTAACAAATATTTTTATCCACCCCCTCCCCAAAAAATAATGCAGGGCTAAAATCAGGCTGAACAGATTTTATATGGAGCTGGTTGGGAATGATGCACCAAGGGACAAAAGACTAAAAAGGGGACATGGGGAATGAGGAGACAATATACAGCTGTTAGTCTCCCAAGGGTGGGTGGAGAACCTGTGGCCTCAAAACCACATGTGGCCCTCTAGGTCCTCAAGTGTGGCACTTTGAATTCAAACTTCACAGAACAAATCCCCTTAATAAAGGGGTACATTCTGTAAAAGTTGGCCTCAAGGCCCCAGATTCCCCATCCCTGGAAACAGCAGACTCTAAAGTCAATGGTGTCAAGAATCAAAAACTACGATAGATTTTAGTCTAGTCATGTGGCCACACAAAAGGGATGAGAAGTAAAATGTATTCCTAAAAACCAATTTGGGATTTTTTTTTGGAGGAAGGGAAGAGAGGCAAGGAAGGGGATTACCGGGCAGACTTTATGCCAGTCTGGTAGTAGAGACGGGAGATTAAGTAAAACAGGTTTTACTGTTTAGCTGCATTCAATTAATATAAATGTACATAAAATGTTAGTAATTTGAGATTAACATGTTTAAATTGATGTGAAACATTATAGCTATTGTATACAAGCACTTGCAGACTTCTTATATGATGCTATTTGTTTTAAAAAATAAAATGAAATATTAAGCCCCTGGTCTGATCTAAAGCCACTATTGCATTCTTTGGATACGTGTATGAAATTTCCTGTTTAGCCAGAAAACTGGTGTTGACAGAGACACCAGGCTATATTGTGAGGCAGGTTGATTTTTTAAAAGTCTATATGCAGTTGAGTGTTGAAAATGTTGAAGAAAAAAATCCAATTTGTTTTCATTCAGTATTAGTTTAGTTCAAAATATAGCAAACTACATCCAGGTGCTATCAGATGACCAGTTACTGCTTAGTTAACTAGGTGTAAAGTTTTACATATACATTAATGTCAATAGTTTTATTACAAGTTGTGTAAAATGGACTTTAGTTTAAAGAAATGGGGGGAAGATTAGGTTGCTCCTGAAACTGACTGTAGAGCATGTAAAATTATTTTACTGGATTCTGTTTGACTGTAATCAATTTTAAAAGATGTATGTTGTAGAAAAAGTTGCAGAATCTAAAAAGAAAAATCTGCTTTTAATTTATTCTTTTTGTATTAAGAATTTGTATAGTACCTTTACATTTTGCAAAACAGTGTTGTCAACACTTATTAAAACATTTTCAAAGTGAAATGATCCCTGGTGGCTTTTCAAGGTTTTGCATTTTTCTTCCCTCCTGCCAGATACTTTTGACACATTTGCATAGTTCACTGCAGTCTAGCAACTGGTGTTGCTCATCTCTGAGCTTTCCTTAGGCTCATTTACAGCATCACATCTACAGATAAGACACTCTGGGTTTTTCTTTGGGAAGACACATGGGATAAAGATTGAACCTGGGATTTCATCTCTACAGGGAAATCTCAAGTGAGGATATTCCCTGTTAACAGACACTGGCACCTTCTATGCAACCTATGGCTTTAGTGGTGCCTATTCAGTTTTTAAGCATTTTATTAAGCCCTTGTTACATAATTCTATTTGCTTTAAAAAATTAAATGGAATATTAGTGCCAGGCAGTATGCTAAACACTTGGGATATAAAGACAAACATTCCCTGCTCTCAGATCGAGAAGCACACGTTCTAATAACAGAAAAAAACATGCAATTAACTATGTACCTATATGATTTGTACAATGTAAACGGAAAGTAATGTCATAGGGACAGGACTAGCAGGTAAGGGGTGGAGGTGAGGAAATGCCTTCTGCAGAAGATACAGGATGAGCTGAGTCTTAAAGGAAGCCAGAGAAGCTGAGAGGTAGAGAGGTTGGAGCATTCTAGGTATAGGGAAGAGAGACAGTGCCCATGCACAGTCTGGGGAGGGTGTAATATATATAAAGAACAGAAGTAAGAGTGATGTAACTGGACTATAGAATGCTTAAAGGGGAGTAAAGTCTATAAAGACTGGAAAGGTAGGGAGTGGCCAGGTTGAGAAGGCCTTTACATGCCCAATACAACATTTAAATTTGATCCTGCAGGTAGTTACTGGAGAAGTTGGCAAGGGTGGTAGAGGCAATGGTGAAATGGTTAGACCTTTGCTTTAGGAGATATCTGGAAGCTGAGTAGAGGAAGGGCTTGAATGGGGAGAGACTTGAGGAAGGGAAACCAATCAGCAGACTACTGTAATAGTTCAAGGGATAGGGGATGAGGGCCCACATCAGGCTGGGAGTCATATGGGTGGGGAAAAGAGGACATAAAAGAAAAGTATTATGAAAGCTCACCTATCAAAGCCAGGGAGCCCAGGGAATCAGTCCAAATTTCCAGAGAGAGAGAGAAAGATCAGGACTGGATGTGTGGATCTGAGGATCAGTGGGCATGGAGAGAATATCTGGTTCTCAAGTGATTTGAGCAGGATTGTATAGCTAGTATGAGTTAGACTCTAGGACTTGGTTCTGCCGCTCCCTTTATAATGCTAGTGATGTTCAGGTATCCTGGCTATTCAAGGAAGAAGACTGGCAAGTCCAGTTTCTAGTGATGGCTCACTGTACAGTTCCTTACTATTCTGTAAGAAGTAGAAATCTGACTGATGGATTTGGTTCCCTCCAAATAATGTCAAAGACAAAGTAGAAATAAGGGCTTTTTCATTGTATGTAATACAAAATCATTTAGCCTCTGCCACCACCACACCATCCCTAATCTGTTGTAGAAACAAAGTATTTAAGGAAAAGGAAAAAAAAAAAGACCTTTGCTTTCACATATTTAAGCCTCTACCCTGTCAGGGTACAGGAATGGCACATGGGACCAGACCCTCACTGTTAAACAGTTCTGGAAGTAAATTTGTACACAACAGAAAGGGGAACACTAGTCACCACTCCAGAGCCCCAAACCCATGATATCAACTGACAGAGCTATAATTAGCATGAAGCAAATAAGACTTTGTTCTGGCGTGTCAAACTGTGGGAGGGGTGGGGGATGGTACATATTTCCTCTCATAGGTGTGCATACAAGGACTGCCTTTGCCACCTACACAGTTCAGTTTTCCCTGGGCCAACCCAGCTACTACCATGGTGTGTCTCCCCTAAGACTCTTTCCCATCAAACCTTGTGAGGGCCAGGAGCAGACTATCCAAAGGACACAGCACTCCAGCATCACTGCACTTAAGATCACACTACCAGCTGTAATGCCAGAATCCATGCCCCACACAACCCTTTTGACTAAATTTGCACAAGTTTAAAAAAAGCAACAATAATTTCTAGTTAAGACCCTGCGTATTATGAATTGCATCAGCTGCCACTTCCAAACCTTCTCTTAGTGCTTATCTAGCAAATAACCACAAACTATTACACATTCTATTTGTTTGGTAGAGAGATTCATCATTGTTTCAGGGTTCTTCTCTACACACAGATACTCATACACACAGAGGTACACACACACACTCTTCCAATTTGCCTGCCAGGTTCTGGAATTGATCCTGTAGACAATGGTTCCTGCTCCCATTTTCTATAGCTGTGAAATGGCAGAAGACAATAGATGTGTTTAATGTGCATGTGAAAAAGAAGTTTTAGGATAAATGGGAAGTAGGCAGGATGACATCTGTCTTTGGTACTCTTTCCCATTTCCCCTTTTAAAACCTAGCACCAAAAAGAATCAATCAGCCCCCTTCAGGGAAATGGAAAAATACTGAGTTAAGTTTCTTAAAGGCTAAAATATACACACACAAACTCAAATGAGTATAGAAATCAAGTTTACTTAGCAGGGAAGTAGGAACAGAAGGTGAAAAGAGAAAAGAAGAGGGTGATAGAAGGGAGAGCAGATTAAGGCAAGAAGTGGTCAGAAGCAAAACAGACTTTTAAGGAGGGATATGGTAAAAAAGAAAGAGAAGGATAAAAAGAAGAAAATAGGATAGAGGGAAATACACACTAATTATAATTATGAATGTGAATGGGATGAACTCACCCATAAAATGGAAGCAAAGGGCAGAATGAATTAGAAAGTAGAATCCAGTAATACTCAAAACAGACACAAAAAATTAAAATAGGAGTTAGAGCAGAATCTATTATGCTTCAGCTAATGTAGGCAGGGGTAGCAATCGTGATCTCAGACAAAGCAAAAGCAAAAATAGACCCAATTAAAAGAGATACAGGGAAACTATGTCTTCCTAAGAGGCACCACAGATACTAATTTACCACTGATAAATGTGAACTGATGCAACCAGGCTGGAGAGCAATTTAGAACTATGCCCAAAGGCTATAAAACTATGCATACCCTTTGACCCAGCAATACCACTACTACATCTGTACCCCAAGGAGACCAAAGAAAAAGGAACTATATGTCTCAAAATATTTAAGGCAGCTCTTTTTGTAGTGACAAAGAATTGGAAATTGGAGGAATGCCCATCAACTGGGGAGTGGCTAAATCAGTTGTAGTATATGATTGTGTTGAAATTTACTACTGCACTGTAAGAAATGATGAGTAGGATGGTTTAAGATAAACCTGAAAAGACTTACATAAACTGATGCAAAGAGAAGTAAGCAAAACTAGAAGAACATTGTACACAGCTATAGCAATATTGTACAATGATCGACCGTGAATGATACAAGCCAATTCCTGAAGGACTTGTGATGAAAAATGCTATCCACTTCCAGAGAAAGAACTAATGGAATGCAGACTGAAGTGAACTTTTTTTTAACCTTATTTTTCTTCGTTTTTTTTTTGTCTATTTTCTTTTGCAACATGGTTAATATGGAAACATATTTTGTATAATTACATATGTATAATCTATATCCAATTGCTTGCCTTCTCAAGGAGGGAGGAAGAGAAGGTGGGAATGAATTTGGAACTCAAAATTATAAAAAAAATGTAAAAAATGTTTACATGCAATTGAGGAAAAAGAGGAAAGAAAAAAGGAAAAGACATCCTAAACATTTAAGTGGTATCAAAACTAAACATATTTGTATCAAATGGCACAGTATTCAAATTCTTAAAGGAAAAGTTAAATTGCAAGAAGAAATAGTAAAATTATAATAATAGAGAACATCAACATACCCCTCCCAGGGTTAGTTAAATCTAACCATAAAATAAATAAGAAAGAAGGCAAGGAGATGGATGGAATTTTAGAAAAGTTTGATATGACAGACCTTTGTAGAAAATAAATGGAAATTAAAAGGAGTTTTTCCGAGCTGTACCTTTACAAAAACTAACTACGTTATCGTGGCATAAAAACTCACAAACAAATGCAGAAAAGCAAAAATATTAAATGCACCCTTTTCAGAACACACCACGATAAAAATTACATTCAATAAAGGGCTATGGAAGCATTAATTGGAAATTAAATAATCTAATCCTAAAGAATGAATAGGTCAAAGAACAAATCATAGCAACAATCAATAATTTCATTAAAGAAAATGGCAACAATGAGACAACACAGCAAAATTTGTGGGATGCAGTCAAAGCAGTACTTGGGAGAAAATTAATATCTCTAGATGATAACATCAATAAAATTGAGAAAGAGCAGATCAATGAACTGGGCATTCAATTTTTAAAAACTTGGGGAAAAATAAATTTAAAATCCCCAATTAAACACCAAAATAGAAATCCTGAAAATCAAAGGTGAGGTTAATAAAACTGAAAGGAAGAAAACCATTGAATTAATAAAATTAGGAGCTGATTTTATGGGTGGGGGAAACAAATAAAGATAATAAAAAGAGCATTGTTTTTATTTTTCAAAAAAGGCAGAAAAGTAAATTACCAAGAACAGTGAAAAAGGTGAACACACCATCAATAAGGACGAAATTGAAGCAATTATTAGGTATCATTTTGCCTAGTTATATGCCTGTAAAACTGATAATCTAAGGCAAACAGATAAACATTTACAAAAATATAAACTAACCACATTACAGAAGAGGAAACAGAACACTTAAATAATGGTATCTTAGAAAAAGGAATTGAACAAGTCATCAATGAGCTCCCTAAGAAAAAATTCCCAGTGCCAGCTAAACTTAAAAGTGAAATCTGACAAAGATTTAAGGAATAAGTAATCTCAGTACTATATAAACTATCTGAAAAACTAAGTAAAGAAAGATTATGACTAAATTCTTTTATGACACAAACACAGCTTTGATACTTAAATCAAGGAGAGCAAAAACAGAGAAAGAAATAATAGGCATATTTCTCTATGGAATATCGATGCAAAATATTAGCAATATGTCATTCTAGACTAGCACCAGGTGGGATTTTTACCAGGAATGCAAAACTGGTTCAATATTAGGAAAACTGTAAGTGTAATCAACCATATCTACGACAAAAATAATAAAAATCAAAAAAAATAATCACGATTATGTCAATAGATTCAGAAAAAGCGTTAAGACAATACAATGCCCATTCCTATTTAAAACAACACCACCACCACCAGAAAGCACAGCAGTAAAACGGAATCTTTTTTTTAAAAACAAGTACTATCTATACACAATCATGAGCAAGCATTATCTATGATGGAGATAAATGGGAAGCCTTCAGAGTAAGATCAGGGGTGAAACAAGAATGCCCATTATCACCACGATTCAATATTGTATCAGGAATGCTAGTTATGGCAGTAAAACAAAAGGAAATCTACGGAATAAAAATTGGCAAGGAAGAAACAAAACTATCACTTTTTGCACACAATATGATGATATATTTAGATAACTCTAGAGATTCAAGTAAAAACCTAATTAAAACAATTAACGTCTTTGGCAAGTTGCAGGATATAAAATAAAAGCACATAAATCATCAGCATTCCTATATATTACCAAAAAAACCAGCAGGAAAAGATAGAAAGAGAAATTCAATTTAAAACAACTATAAGCAATATAAAACACTTGGGAGTCTAGCTGCCAAGACAAATCCAGGGACACATTTACAAAAATAAATTCTCACAAATAAAACCAGATCTAAACAACTGGAAAAATATTAATTGCTCATGGGTAAGCTGAGTCGATGTAATAAGAATGACAATGCTACCTAAATTAATTTACTTATTCTGCACCATAACAATCAAACTACCAAAGAGTTACTTTATACAGCTAGGAAAAATAATTTAAAATTTATCTAAAAGGATAAAAGGAAAAGAATATCAATGGAATTAATGAATAAAAATATGAAGGAAGGCCACCTAGCAGTACTGTATTTCAAACTACATTACAAAGAAGGAATCATAAAAACAATCAGGTACAGGCTAAGAAATAGAGTGGTGGATCCATGGAATACACTGGGTACATAAAGCACAGTAGTAAATGGCCATAATAATCAAGTGTTGGATAAAGCTGAAGAGTCAAGTTTTGGGGACAAGAACTTACCATATGACAAAAATTGCTGGGAAAACTGGAAAGCAGTTTGGCAAAAACTCATATCTATACCAAATTAAGGTCAAAATGATTTAAAAGATTTAGACATAAAGGGTGAAATCATAAGTAAACTATGGGATTATGGAAAAATGTACCCATCAGATCTATGGAAAAGGGAAGAGTTTATGACCAAACAAGAGATAGGGTCTTGGGAAGAAAGATGGATAATTATAACTACATGAAATTAAAAAGGGTTTACGCAAACAAAACCAATATAGCCAAAATTATAAGAAAAGTAGGAAACAAGGAGAGGGGTGGAATTTTACAGTAAATTTCTCTAATAAAGGCCTCATTTCTCAAACATATAAGGAACTGAGCCAAATTTATTAAAATAAGAGTCATTCCTCAGTGGATAAATGGTCAAAGGATATGAATGGCAGTTTTCGGGAGAAGAAATCAAAGTCACATAAAAAAAATGCTCTAAATCATTACTAATCAGAGAAATATAAATTGAAACAACTTTGAAGTACCACCGCACAACCATGAGATTAGCTAACAAAAAATGGAAAATGACAAATGCTGAAGGGGTTGTGGAAAAAAGAGGGACACTAATGCACTATCGGTGGATCCAACAATATCACTACTAGATCTGCATCCCAAAGAGATCAAAGAAAAGGGAAGCGGACTTATTTGTAGCATCTCTTTTTGTAGTGGCAAAGAATAGGACACTGAAAGGGTGCTCCATCAATTTGGACAATGGCTAGACAAGTTTTGGTATATGACTGGGATGAAACACTACTGTGTTATAAGAAAGGACAAGCAAAATGGTTTCCAAAACACCTGGGAAAACTTACATGAATCCATGCAAAGTGAAATGAGCAGAACCAAGAGAATATTACACATAGTAATAGCAATATCTTAATGATCAACTGTGAAAGATTTAGCTACTCTGATCAAGATAGTGATCTAAGACAATTCCAAAGGACCCATGATGAAAACTGCTATTCAATTCCAGAGAACTGATGAACTCTGAGTTCAGACTGAAGCATACTTTTTCTCTTTATTTTTTTCTTTACTGCTTTTTGCTTTTGCAGCATAGCTAATATGGGAATATATTTTGTGTGATTATCACATATATAACTGGCATCATATTATTTAACAATAAATCAATAAAGCAAAAAAAAACCCCTAGCAATAAGGAATTCATATGGGAAATTATAAGGAGGAAAATAATGAGTTCAATTTCGAGCATAATGAGGTTAAAGTGTCTATAGGACAATCACTTCAAGATATCCAAAAGGCAGAGATGTAAGTCCAGAAGGTAAGAGAGAGAATAGACCTGGATAAGTAAATTTAACAAGCAGAAAAGAGATTATAATTGAATATAAAGCTGAATGAAATCACCAAATGAAATAGTATAGAGGGAGAAAAGAGGGTCCAGAACAGAGCCTTAAGGAAACCAAGAGATATTAGATATAATATGGATGAAGATACCGATCTTGTCTTCCTCTTAGGGCTTGCTCCAGAGTGTGAGTGTGGCATATCTCTTTAGTGTTTATGGCACTTTACTGAGTACAGCTTAGAGGAGTAGTATGAGCTAAAGCAAAAGTGGACATGGTCAGTACAGGCTTATCTGCACAAAGGAGATGAAGGAGAAAGGAGCATCTTTGGAGGACATGGATGGTTTTTCTGGAAAGAATCAGTTGGTCTGGTCTGGAAGAACACTGCATGGTATTTTGGAGAGCCTCTCTATATACTAAGCATTAGGGTGTGGTTCATAAACCTAGATGAGAATAAAAGGGAATTCTCAGAAAGTGGTTTGAGTTTTTTCAGTGAAATGAGACTAAGTTCTCAGCAGAGTGGGTGGCAGAAGAGAAGCCATTTGAGATTTTAGAAAGGATGAAAAGGTTTGGAAAAAGAAAAGATGAGTGGCACAGTGAGTCAACTAGGGAGGTATAAAAATATTTGTCTTGTTGCAGTGAGGGTTCAATTGAGATTACAATATACAAATTTGTATTGTCAGTCATCACAGTTTGAGGTTGTTGTTTTTTTTTTTAATTTTCTCCAACTTAGTTCAAGATTATGTGAGAAGCAGTGAAGTAAGAGGGTGGAAATAATCCAAGGTTGAGTCTTGGCAAAACAAGGTCAGTGACAGGATACATGGGCAAGTAATTTGAGACAAGAGGACAGCAGAACCACACTGGTTTACCAAGGGACAAAAATGGGGAAGTAGAGAATTTAGACAGTGCAGTTGTTATGACCTGGGAAAGAACTCAAAGACTTAGGAGTCATGAGTAAAGCCAAGGGAGAGATGTCATTCCAACAACGGAGTGTGATCGGATGAAGGGAATCTCAAGAGTCTGTGTACATGGAAACGGTGCACCTATGGGTAACAGCAAGAATAAGGGTACTGACTAGCCCTGCGTTTAGCTGAGGTGGAGTAGAGGAGGGCGTCATGGGAAATGAATAAATTGAGGAACTGGGAGATTAGGGTGTTTGAGGGAGGCTTGATATGTATCTAGAGTCCCCTAGTATGAAGGCAGTAGGGAGGAGAAACAGATTGTGCGCCAAGCATGGAAGTCGTTGAAGAAAGAAGTGACCTACAGGTCAGCAGAAAACGTAACAGAATTGTAATTGGGGATAGACATGGACTGAGTGAACTTCAAAGGAGAAAAACGACTGAAAGGGGGTTGGAGAAGGATTTCATGACTAGTAAAAGTAGTAATGAGGAATAAGAGCTATTCCAACTACCCTACCTTTGACAGTGAAGTAAGAGGGAAGGTGTGAAAGTACAAGTGCTGGATAGAATGTGTGCCCAGGGGGGTTGTATCACCAGGAGGGAACCCAATTTTAGTCCCTAAAATGGAAGTAGCAGGAAAAGGAAAATATTTTAGATTAAATCAAATTTGTTACCTATGGAGCAGATATTTCAGAGAGCACAGCAGATGATGTGGACAACTTTACAGTGGGACACTGAAGGGAATGAACTAGAGGAAGTTATTTTACCTCAACCTCAGTTTCTTTATCTGTAAAAGAGGGAATTGGATTAAATAATCTCTAAAGTCCTTTCTAGCTATGTCTCTAATTAATTCTGTTACCCCAGCTCAAAATCTGATCACCAACTACAATGCGAGGATAAAGTAGCACTTGCTAAAATGCTCTGGTATGCTCCTATATGGATGCCAGAGGATGATCTAAACAGGTTCCTTCTTGCCACAGGACCTCTGGCCTTGACAGAAAAGAACAAGTGAATCATCACTCTGAATTAAAAAATAAAAAAGATCTATGCACAGTTAATTATGCTTAGATTCAGTGTGCATACCTTTCCTTGGCCTAAGCTGTCATGACCATTCATGATACTCCATCGCGGGAAAGGAATCCAGAAGCTTTTTCTACAATAAATGTGAAAGAGAAGGCAGGCCAGAACCTGCCTTTATGAAAGCTAGGTGATCCTTGTTTATTCCTTCTTTCTGCATAAGGAAGGCAACACCTATAATTTTAGTTACTTGATCCTCATATTTCATCAGAGGGGATTTCTAGGAGATAGCGTTAAAGGCATATCTTTATGCCTTTAACTCACCTCCCAACGGAACTTGAAGGGGAAGCAAAATAAATCTTTACACACAACTGACTCTACTAATGCAAAAACTTATTTTCTTCAACCTTGATAGGTTTTGTTTCTTAATTTAAAAAAATTCTGAACTTAGATACTCACAAAAAGAACATTTCTATACATACAGTAGCACACAAAAAGATGACATTAGGTGGAACTAGGAATCTCCATTTCATAAAACTTGCTCTTTTTAAAAGTATATGTAATAAATTCACTGGCAGTTAGGTGGTGCAGGGGATAGAGTGCCTGCCCTAGAGTCAAGAAGACACATGCATTCAAATCCAGCCTCAGACACTAGCTATAAGACTTTGGGCAAACTACTCCAGTACTTTTACCAAGAAAATCTCAAATGGGGTCATGAAGAGCAGGACAGAATGGAACAACAATAATAAATTCTACATATTTTCAAAACTGTCCTGTTTTTTCTGAATTTCTTTATGCATAGTGACCATGTCCAAAAATGTATATTTATACAACTGGTCCATCACTTGTCAACATGTGGGTAACATGATATATCATCACTGATCCTCTAAAGACATGATTAGTCACTGATTTTGAGCAGTTATTGTCTGTCAGGTTCTGTTTTTTTTTTGAACAATGTTGCTGTGTTTGTACAAATTGCTCTCCTAATGCTGTAAATTTCTACTAACCGGGCATCTCTGAAAACATCTTTTTCATACTTTCTTATGGCTCAAAAATATTCCACTTAAATTCGCATACCATAATTTGTCCAGCCACTGCCAAACTGTCTAAGAGGCAGTCTAAAGCAGTAGTGTCCAACTCAGATAGAGACAAGAGTCACTAAGTTGTACCTAAGGGTTCCTGTGGGCCACATACTGGCTTAGGACAACACTTATAGTATTATCTGTTTTACTGCACTTTTATCTGTTACATATTTCCCAATCACATTTTAATCTGGTTCAGACTGCACCGCAGTGCAGTGGAAGGTGTCTGACACCTCTGATCGGCAGTATCTAATTAGATTCTAGAACCTACAAGACCGTAGCTCTTTGCTTTGCTTTCCCCCTCCTTTCATGGTCCCTTTTAAGATCTGGGAGTTTATTTTGTTCCTAAGTGTTCCCTCCTTGATATCATCTTCCTTCTTAATCCCAACCTGTCCCTATCCTTGCTTTCTTGTTGAATCTGATGTATTTTAATACCAAAACATCTGTGCGTTCAAACTTAATTTGTCCATTTCCAATGAGGGTGAGGTTAATCTGATGCCTATTCCCCCTACTCTTCTCCATGTTTGTATTCTCTTCTTTGCACAGCACAAAATTATAGGAGACAGTTAAGTTTCATCTTTTCTCACACTAGTGTATTCCTTTTACCCTCCCTTCTCTTTCCCTCTTTAAAATCCTCAAAACAGGAACAATTCATACTCAAGACCTTTGGGTTTTTTTTATTTAATTTCTTCAATACTCTCCAAAACCATTAAGGTTGTGAAGAGGCATTCGCTTCTCCTCCTACTAGAATGTTAGCTCAGGTCTATATTATCACACAGCTTTTTCCAATTGCTCAAATAAATTTACCTTTCTAGATTTCTCATGATTCATTTTTGTATTTCAAAGTTCCTATTTAGTTTTAGTCTTTTCATCAGAAATATCTGAAAGTCCTCTTTTGAATTAAAGGCACATTTTCTACCTGTATGATCATGTTCAGTTTCACAAGGTAAGTTATTTTTGGCTACAAAGCTGTATCTTTTGTATTCTGGAATGTTGTATTCTAAGATCTTCTCGCATTTATAGTAAAATGTGCCAGGTCTTATGTGATCCCAACTGTTACTCCTTGATAGTTGAAATGATTTTCCCTACATGCTTACAGTAGTTTTTCTTTGATGTAAGAGCTCTGGATATTGGCTAAGACATTCCTAGGATTTTTCTCTTTGTAGTTCCTTTCAGAGGAGACTGGTGGGAATCTTCCGTTTTTTTGTCCTCTGATTTAAAGAGAAAATAGGCAGTTTTCATTTATGTTTCCTTGAAACATAGACTCTAGGCTTTAAAAAAAAGCATGGTTTTTCAGAGTCTAATGATTGTTAAAGCAGCAAATGCTTTCCAAGGCAGTTTTTATATCACATTATAATTTCCCAGTTTACAATTTTTTTTATTTTGTTGCAATACTTCTTGAAGTGGAGCCATTGCTTTCTGTTTGTTTTATTCTAGTTTCCAGGAAGTCCATTTTCAGGGTGAAATGGACCACTTGCCCGTCTAAGTTACTCATTCTCCTTTCAATTCCTTCCTCCGGGGCTTTTATTTCATTTTTTATCTCTTGTTTTAACTTCTTACTTATGTAGTCCCTGTAGAGTATCCACGTTCCCCCCCTTGAGTCTCTCCTTATAATTGCTTTAAAGTTAGATTTGCAATAATTTTTGATACTGGTCACTTTTCTTTGACTTACTTATCTTAATTCCTGAATTGAGGTTTTGTGCCAAGCCCAGAGGCTACCTCTGTGTTTTGGGGCGGGATGGTCAGATCCATTTGATGTCATCCTGGGTCTCTGTACCAAGCTATATACCTCTTGGATTGGGTGCCTCCCTTCCCAGATCTTTAAGTTTCAGGGGGCAGGATCTTCATTGTTCTCAGTCACAGTATTAGGGATCCCAAAGCTGCTAGTGCTGGGATGTCCTGGTCATGGGGTTGTGGCAACATGCTGGTCACTGGTCTCTGCTTGTGGCTGCTCTCCAGGACTTCTAAGGTGCCCACTCTGGGGCTTCAGGGAAGGCTTCCACTCTTGCTGATTCCTTACACAGAGTTTTACAGGTTATACCTGCACATTTCTGGTGTGCTAGGGCTTGCTTTGCTTGAGGGGCCCCCTTTCCTATTACCTGGGAGCTTCTGGCTAACTCTTTGTGCAGGTCTGTGATGGAAGAGATCACTTACAAAAGCTTTTCATAGACATTTTTGAGCATTATTTGGCACAATTTTGGCATGAAGTCCCTTGATGACTAGAAAAGAGGTTATCTTTGTGTATTAGGTAGACATGATCTTACAGCGGAAAAAAACATACTATAACTTGAATCCTAGTTCTGCTATAATCTGGTTTGGATAAGTCACAACTTTTCTAAGGCTTACTGTTCTCAATTGTTTTCTGCAAAAGCAAAAGTGGAGAAAGACTCATGCCACTTGCACCACAGGGCTATTGTGAGGGTGAGGAGGGGTCTATCAAGGTAGGTGAGAGTCAAAGACCAAAGCTTTAAAGTTTAGAAAAGTAAAGTCACATAAATATTATTATTATTGGTGAACCCACAACCATCAGCATTTCTACATATTATCAACAAAATCTTCATGAAAAAATAAAAAAGATATTCAAGTAAATAACTACTGAATTCATCTAGGAGTCTTAACTGCCAAACAAAGGAAGAAAAGGAATACAATCACAAAATAACCTTTATAGAAATAAAGACAGAGTCAAATGGAGAAATATTAATTGCTCATGGATAAGCTGAGCAAGTACAAACAGCAATACTAACTAATTTATTTCAGTGCCATATCAATCCAACAGAAAAATAACAAAAGCAAAAGGTCAAGAATCTTGGGAGAAAGATGAAAAAAAAAGTGGGAAATAACTAGGAGTACCAGATATCAAACTATACTACAAAATAATAACCATCAAAATGATTTGGTACAGTTAAAAAAGAGAGAGGTCAATCAGCAGAATATATCACATAAACAATATACATAAATATGAACACAATTGTCTAGAGTTCAAGAAATTTTTAAAAGTTCATAAATTTATGTAAGGACTTATTCTACACCAATAACTGCTGGGAAAACTGGAAAGTAATCTGGCAGAAATTAGGTAGAGAACAACATCTCACTCTATATGATGAGTTACA